>CM032876.1:60492279-61126483 GCA_019176425.1 Megalops atlanticus | reverse complement strand
TAAGTGCAATGCAAAATACACTACAAGATACCTTACATTTAATCTTCAACATATTTTCACATATTCTAATATAAAAATTATACTGGGGAAGATGGAGGAGGGGGTGTGAAGATGTGAAATTTGACCTTGTCTGTCACCTGTAAACTTTGAGACCCTGGGAGTCAGTGTTGCAACAGCAATCTGTCTGCATTGCACAAAGACAATCAGCAGTGCATCCTCACTTACATCAGTTGATTTGCCAAGTTGATTATGAAATGAACTGAAGAATGAGTTTTTAAATACCTTGCTCTATAAGGTCACTTGTTGCTCATATGTAGTTACGCTTCAGGACTGTCTTAAGTGTTTCAGCAGTTTTTTTGTCTATCATGGTTTCAAGTACCATGGCAGCTGTTAAAATGATTTTTATGCCTTTTGTGAATGTCTTTTAGTTTACTGTAGATTGGAATTTGATATTTTTGCTACTTTAGGCATTTGCATTTGAGATCAAAAAATAAGTATGAGACTAGCATTATGAATTGTTTGATGGGATTCGCTGCCTGGTGCGTGCTCTGCACCTGCTGCCTATCTAGTTAAGGACTATTTAGCCAGGTGAGTGGGAGCAGCACGGCAGAAACGCTGGGAGACCAAGTGCGCGAGTATTTAATGTGGGAATTATTGTTTGGTTTCTTTTTCGTTAAACGTGCCAGCACGGGGATTTGAGTTTTTTTTGATACCCGGGAGTCGTGACCTGGGCGGATTTTGGAGTTATTTTGGTTTGGTTAATTTCTTTTCCCTTTTTCTTTTGGGTGCAGGAGTGAGAGGTTGTCCGTGTGTGTGTTTTTAGGCAGCTCCAGGGAAAAGCGGCGACCAGAAGAGAGTACCGCGGCGATTCCCTGAGGGAGAAGGAAAACGACGAGCAGTTTCTAGGACACAGCCGGGACCGAGGTGAGCCCCCACCCCGCGAAGGTGGATCCCCCGGTTGAGAGGGAGGCGACACCGCGAACCGGCAACCGTGAGTGTGAGTCCCCGGCACGAGGCAGAGAGGGAAGGGGGCGGACCGGCTGCAGAACTGTTTCCCTCAGAGACCCCGCGGAGCTGGCACAAGCTGCTAGCGGGAATACGACGTGGGTCGCCGCTGGAGCCGTCAGCCCGTTCACAGGAGCGACGAGGAGGGCTTGTCTTGGTTTTTATTTTAGGACGTAGGCGAGGCCCAGCACGTGTGCAGAAGGAAATTGTGTGGTGTGGGTTTGAAGTGTGGGGGGTTGCGCACCTGCTATCTGGGTCCAGGAAGGGGAGAACAGGATTAGATAGCAGGGCAGGGGAAGGAGAACAGCTGCGGGTGGGAACAGAGTGGTGTCACTTATGAATTTTGCTGTAATTTTTTTTTGTAAAATAGCGTTGTGCATCCCACTCACCTTGTCCTGGTGTCCTTGTGGCAGCCGGATCCCTAGAAGGGAACTAACTGGTTGGGGTGGGGCTGGGCTTTTTGTCCACTCCTGACAGTATCTTTGGAAATGCTTTTCCAGGCCTTAACTGCAGCTGCTTTCAGTTGGAATCTCGGTCTTCAATCTCCTCTTCAGCTAGTAAAATGCATGCTTAATTGGATTTAGATCTGGTGACTGTCTGGTGACAGTCTAAAACTTTCTACTTTTGTCACTGATAAAAGCTTTGGTTGCACAGGCAGTGTGTTTGGGGTCATTGTCTTGTTGCAGGATGAAGCGCCGGCCAATGAGAATGGAGGAATTGCTTTGTACATAACCAGACAAAATCCGTCTGTACACTTCTGAATTCATCCTGCTGCTGCCATCATCTGTTACATCATCAATAATGTTGGATTTCGGTGAAATTAATGCACTTGCAAGCTAACTGATAAACTGTTGCACAAAGAACTTCAGTCTGGACTGTAATTGTAGAAGAGGCAAAAGATGTTTATTGATCTTTGGTACAGCAAGGCTTCGCAGTCTTAGATGTTACATACACTAAGTCTCACACTTAGAGTTTCGCCTTATACATTCATCAGCCTCTCACAGTCCAGTTCTTCTCCAGTTGACGGTTGGAGGTAGTGAGATGAAATGCTGCGGAACTCTGCTTGCAAAGAACATCTTATAGTATTCTGAGAGTGGGAGATTGATGACACAAGCTGTACAGAATATTTAATAATAACTGACCTTGCATTGTCCAGAGTCTGGCGCCTAATTGGAAAAACATTGCTTCAAAGGTATCCTTGGTTGATAGGAGGGCACACACTGAACCAACTCCTCTTTGTCACAAACACTGACAAGGGAATGGAGTGGGAGAAAGGTCCCGCTAGGTGTAAATCCCTATATCACCAAATCTTTAATATAAGAAGCGTCCAAGATCTAAGGTATCCTAAAGCATCTTAGTCATGATATACGCATATGCACTGAGACATAAAGTAAGTGACCGAGTACTGAACTAAAACTATATGAGTGCTCGAAATTATGGGCCTTTAAATTAGTACGGCCTTGTACCACGTACACACTGTGTGTCAACATAGCAGCATCACTTGAAATGTAGGTCATAGGCCATAGCTCTGTGACCAGCCTAAAACTACACAGAATACAATCATCATTGTCCCGGTGTCTCCTAATTCTAACAAGTTGATCAGTCTACTAATATAATGATCACTAAATAATCACCAGTATTCTTCAATAAAGACGAGTGAGCCAGTTCCAGAAGCAGCCATACATGCCCAGGCCATGACATTACCTCCATGTTTCACAGATGAGGTAGAATGGTTTGGATCATGGGCAGTTGCCATCTTTCTGCACACTTTTGGCTTTCCATCACTTTGGTAAATGTTTATTTTGGTCTCATCTGCCCATGAAACTTTGCACCAGAACTCTTCTGGCTCGTCTGTGTATTTTTTGGCAAATTCTAATCTAGCCTTTCCATTCTTGCTGCTGATAAGAGGTTTGCATCTTGCAGTATACAATTGTGCTGTCGAACAGTGGATTGTGATACTTTCACACCTGCACTCTGTAGACTCGCAGTGATGTCACTGACTATTGTTTAAGGGTTTTTCTTCACAGCTCTTAGGATTTTTCTGTCAGCAGCTGCGGTTGTTTTCCGTGGGCGACCTGCTCTGTGTTTATTTTGAAGTCCACCAGTGGTTTCTTTTTTCAGAACTTTCCAAACTACTTGATATAGCCATTTCCTGTGCTATGGTTCTTAATGACTTTTTTTGTTCTCTCTTCTTACAGATTAGCCGTTTTTCTGCCATAGTTCTCTGGCTTTCATACTGGTGTATACCTTCTTGCTACAAATGCAGTCTACACAGATGAAAAGACAGGCTGAAATCAAGGCTAGACACCCACTGCCCTTTTATGTGTGAACAATCCATGCAAAAGGAAACACCTGAGCAACGAGTTACACCTGTCAGTCATTCGTTAACTTACTTTCGCACACCTGAAAATGGGGGCACTCAACGCAAAAACAGCCATTTCTCTAAAATGGTAAAATGTATGTGCATGTGAAGACCATGGAATAAAAGTTGATAGTTTCTATTTTTATTTGACATTCATCTTTTCATTTCAAATCCAAATACTTTAAGTTAATGGTAAAAATTACACATTCCAATCTACTGTTAACAACTCGGTAGACTCCCAAGATTCTCTAACATCTTCAAAAATTTGCACAGAGGTGAGTACCCGCTGCGTGAAGTAACCCAATACAGTTAAAGTATCATAGCATGTATCAAATGCTTGAACCAAAAAGTCTTAGCAGTGCATAGGCAGAATGAAATGCAGAGGTAATTTCATGATGTTCCTGACTTTTGTGGATTTGCCAGCATTAAACCTAAATGTAAATGTAGTTTTTTGTTAACGAATTTCAGATGTTTCTACCATGATGGTAATTTGACCTTAAAATAACAGCACTAACAATAGCAATGCTTTAAGCTGCAGTAAGAGCAGGCCTAGAACAAGGCTTGTTTATTGTAACCATAGGTAACTAGTTTTGTGAAACTTGCAAATATATTGGCTTGAGCTGATCAGTAAAACTAATAAGTAAAACTTGGTTTTCACCATATTCTGCATCTGTACATTGCAAATAACTCTTGGACAAAATGGATGGCGAGTGAGACAGTTTTTACTGAGGGCCTCAGTGAACAAATTTTATCAATGTTCAAATGTCCTCCCCTGAAAAATGTTGCATCTTTTAGATTGATTTCCTGCAAATCTAGACAGAACATTACTTACTGCGAAAGACTAACAGATCCCTTCAACTGGCTTAACTCATGTCGAGGAAATACCACATTAACAGCATTGATGAACAAAATTGATGACATTGTTATTACTCTTGCTATTGTTTTTACTCTTATTACTCTTACTACTTGTCAATCTTTGGGAGATTTATATACTATTTTTAAAAGTACTCACATGCATTAGAGGAAAAAAATCAAGGTTTTTTTTTATTAGTGATTGTCATATTTTTGTATGTAGATATGCTGAACTAACACTCCTCTCTGCCTTTGCAAGTGTGACTTCTGCTAAGGCTTCCTTTTATGAATTCAAGATTCAAAACTCACTTTCTAATCCACATGGACTATTTTCTACCTTCTCTTCCTTCCTCAATCCTCCCTCTCATCCACCCTCCTCTGATCTCTCTGCGGATGACTGCACAGATCACTTCAAGCAAGAGATTATCCACTCCAGTCACCACATCTCTTGTCTCTTCCTCTTTTTCCTCCATCCCACTCTCCACCCCTCCTCTCTCAGTTCCCTCCATTTTCAGATGTTGATGTCATTCATCTCCTTACATCACATCGACCTGTGCCATGGATACCAATCCCTCACCTTGCCTGCAGACTGTCATTCCCAGCCTTCTACCATTAATCTTCGCTGTGATAAATTTGTCACTCTCCACAGGCTGTGTGCCTGCAACCTTCAAGGAGGCACAAGTCTCACCCCTGCTGAAGAAAAGGACTGTCTTGGCTCTGTAATCTCCTCCCGTGGCTTTTCATACCACTTCTATGCAGACGACACTCAGCTCTTCTTGTCTTTTCCACCATCTGACACACAGGTGTCTTGCCTGAAAGACATTTCACAGTGGATGGTGGACCACCACCTAAAGCTTAACCTGGCTAAAACGGAGATGCTTTTCATCCTATCCAGGTCCTCCCCATTTCAAGACCTCTCCTTCAGCCTAGACTCTACAAGCTTTTTTCACCAACAGCACTGTCAAAAGCCCTGGTATAATACCTGATAGCTGACAGTCCTTCTCTCATTTTGCAGTGGTGAGTTGGTGGTCAGATTCTTTTTGTACAACATCCCAAGTATCCACCCCTACCTCACTATGTATTTTACAGAGCTCTTAGTTCTGGCCCTGGTCCTCTCATGCCTGGACTACTGTAACTCCCTCTTTGCTTGTCTGTGCCATCAAACTCCAGCAACTAAGAATGTGCAGTGGATATAAAAAGTCTACACACCCTTATGAAATTGCAGATTTTTGTAATGTAAAGACAGAAATAACAAATGTCAGACTCTTCATCTTTAATGTGACCTTCCAACAAACAAAAATCAAGAGAAAGAAAGAGTTCATTATTAGGAACATTTTAAATAAAAAAAAAAATGACACCCTGATTGCATAAGTCTGCACACCCCGCCCAACTAATACTTTGTGGAAGCACCTTTTACATTTATTACAGCAGCAAGTCTTTGTGAATAAGTCTCTAATTTTGCACACCTAGACGTTGGAATTTTGTCCCACTCTTCTTTGCAAAAAAGTTCAAGTTCCTTCAAATTGCGAGCGGATCTCCTGTGTACAGCTCTCTTTAGGTCATTCCACAGATTTTCGATGGGATTGAGGTCTGGGCTCTGACTGGGCCATTCCAAGACTTTGATTTTCCTTTTCTGATGCCATACCTTGGTCGACTTGGATGTGTGCTTTGGGTCAACTGAATGAATCTTTTGGCATAATTTATACAGGCTTGGATGTTCCTTTTCGTAAGAAAGGGTTTCCGCCTTGCCACCCTACCCCATAGCCCAGGCATGTGCAGAATATGAGAGATGGTGGTCACATGCAAGGAGTGACCGGTACCTGCCAGAAATTCATGTTGCTCCTTCAGTGTTGCTGTTGGCCTCTTGGTAGCCTCCCTGATAAGTTTTCTCCTTGTCTTCTCATCAACCTTGGAGGGTCGTCCTGATCTTTGCAATGTCTCTGTGGTGCCACATTTTTCTCTACTTATTGATGATGGTTTTGACAAGGCTCCATGGTACATCCAGTGCCTTCGATATTCTTTTATAGCCTCTACCGATTGGTACTTTTCAGCAATTAGCTCTCGCAGTTTCTTTGGCAACTCTTTGCGGACCATGGCTCTCCCAATAGGATGCAACCCCAAACATTCAAGCAAATCCTACAGCAACAGCTGACTTTATTCTGGGTTTAATCAGAATCATTTTCATTGATGGCAGGTGTATGCTATTTACCCACAAGCATGATTTTGAATGTGATTGGTTAACTTTGAACACAGCTAGAGCCCCCATTATAAAAGGGTGTGCAGATTTATGCAATCAGGGTGTTTTTTTTATTTAAAATGTTCCTAATTAACTTTTTTTCTCTGGAATTTTTGTTTGTTGGAAGATCACATTACAGATGGAAAAAGTCTGACATTTACATTGTTATTTCTGTCTTTTCATTTCAAAAACCTGCAATTTCATGAGGGTGTGTAGGCTTGACTTGTCTACAATCTCCCTAAACATAGTCAAGTTACACCCCTTCTCACCTCGCTTTATTGGCTTCTTGTTGTCATTTGCATCAAGTTCAAAACCTTGGTGCTGACATACAGGATAATGAATGGGACAGCACCCACATGCCTACAATCAGTCTTCAAACCGTATGTTCCGCCACAGTGGAAAACATTCTAGAATGAGTGTTAATCTTTAAGCAACCTACCTACAAATTTACTATTTTTGATTGTACGTAATTCCCCTTCCCTCACAATTACAACAGTGTAGGTGAACAGTGTTTCCTGGTTTGTAATGCCACTACTCGGAAAAATATGGTAACAGCGATGCCAGTGTTGCATCAGTTGTGGATCCCCTGTAAGATTTGCTTCTCTTCAGCTTTCAACACATTGGTATTCTGGAGGTGAACTAATTCTAACAGGAGACCCAAGCTGATGCAACACTATTAACCTTGGCAAAAAGATGCAAAAATGGTTAAGCACTTTATGGTTAAAAAAAAAAATCAAGAATCATGTGTGGTGACACAGGAACATGAATAATTTGTTTTGAAAGAGTTTTTCCTGTAGAAAGCAGTGACACAGTGAGGCATGAATCACAATAACTGATGTAGGCTTTTTGTAAAATATGAAGACAGTTACAAAAAAGCAGCTTCTAGTTTTCAGAAAGGGCACAGGCCTGTGATACTGGACTACATGTAATCCTGCCTCCAAACCACAAGTAGCTGAGAGAGAGAGAGTCAATGAAGAGGGAGGAAGTGAGAATCTAGTAATATCACCACAAGGCTATGGATAATACACCAGCAATGCATGAAATTCAATGAGGACCTTTGCATTGTTAACCATTTGTGAGGTTAGTGCTACAAAGTGTTCTAATAGCTCTGTCCTCCCTGCCCGGGGTGGTTGGAAAATTCAGTCCTCATCTCACACCTGTGTACTAATTGTGGTTCCTCGCCACCAGTGGCTGGAACAACTACACAGACTCCAGCCCTTTCTGCAGGTGTGTTCATGCATTTATGCAGGGCTGGGGCCCACTCATCTTGGATTTTATTCTGGGTCTGCATCTAACCTGTTCCATGTAAACAAACTGACCTGAAGTCAGCCTGGGGTCCTGCACCAGCTCATTGTGAGCCTGTCTCCTGTGCTCTGCTGCCCTCTCCAGGTTACTCTTTGCAATGTCACATGCTGTCTGAAGCCACTCCTTGTGTCTGCATATCCACTCCTCCAAGGGACCCGATGCACTTTCAGGGGCACCTGCACCTAGTAGAAAGTCAAGGGGGAGTTGAAGTGGTGCAGATGGAAAGTAAATAAAGAGTAATTAGACAGGCTGTGCAAAGTATGTGTGACCGGGAAAATGGCTCCCTAATTGTTCCGGGACAACTTTGTCACATGCTGAAAGTTGCGTTGCGCCCCCGATTAATTTACCAGTCCCGGGGGTTTTATATAAATTGGGGGGTACCTGCCATCTGCCTGTCTTCTAATCTGGTCCGCCTCCCTTCCCATGAGTCGTCCTGTCTGGATGCAGTCTGTCTGGCAAGTTTCCACTCGCTAACACGAACCTGGTTTGTTTACAGCTATCAGTCGGTTGGTGCGCGTGTTCTTTTGGAAGCTGTCTTGCCGTTTACAAGCAGGGTTGTGGAGTAACGGAATACATGTCACGGCGTTACGTATTTAAAATACAAAATATGAGTAACTGTATTCCGTTACAGTTACCATTTAAATTCATGGTAATTAGTTACATTTTAAAAATATTTAGATTACTGAAGGGATTACATTGGATTTTTTCATTTCTTTTTTTTCATTTAATGTTTATTCAGTTGGAAAATCTGTCCAATGATGGGCAACTCAGGAGTGTATCTCCCATATGCCCCTCACGACAAAAAAAGCGCGCAGCCTGCCTGACTCACAAAACAGTAGGATGTAGAGTGAGACAAAGCAATCAGCGCAAGGCGTTTATGTCATGGAAATACCGGGACCATTTTACTTTCAAATTTGGAAAAGGTCGCAACATAACATTTCAATGCAAGCTGTGTTTGCCAGCAACCAAACTGCTATCCGCTTCAAAAGAGTCGACCTCTAACCTGAAGAAGCATCTTGAAGTAAGTTCTCTTTTTCATTATTTAAGGTAATATTGATCGCTAGATGGCTGTTTTACATAATTTGGCTGCACTGGATTATTCAGATGGATTAGCTATTCAGCTAGTTAGTAGGCTAGTAGGTATAGTATTAAAGCTAACTAGCAAACGAGTAGATACAGTGACAAAACAAGTGAAATTTCACATGTTCAAAACTGCGTTTACTCCAACAATTTTACACTACGCATATTATACATTAAAATGTTAAGCCACTCCTTTTTCACTCACAATGTATTTAGGGTGGCTCGTGCCTTTTCTAACTCATGTTTTCGTGTAATGTACAGTTTTTGAATTAACATTTACAGTTCTGAAGAACCTGCGACGAAATGCCCATAGACTTAACACGGGGGTGCCAAAACGCCCTACGTCAAGCGCTTTTTTGACAGCTGACCAATCACAAGCGGAGTAGTGACACCCAGGACAGGCTGGACTCCTCCTTCACTGTCACAGGGTCATTACATTACATTACATGCATTTAGCAGATGCTCTTATTCAGAGCGACTTCCATCACAATAGAACATAAGTGTATCCATTCAATTTAAATGAGCAGCAGTCTCAGACCAGGCTCACAACACTCCCAGACCAGTGAGTGTGAGCATAACACTATTCAAGCCCTACCACAAGTTAACTTGTGCAACCTGACAAAAGGCAAGTATACTACAAGACAACAGTCCCGAGATCACAAATTCAGAATACATCATAATACCACACATAAAATTAACATCAAATGCAAGAAGTAGCAGGTGATAGGGGGTGGGAATGGAAGTGGAACCGAGATGTAGTCTGAAGAGGTGGGTCTTCAGTCTGCGTCAGAAGATGGCCAGTTATTCCGCTGTCCTAACCCCCGTGGGGAGTTCATTCCACCACTGAGGGACCAGTACAGACAGAAATCGTGTCTGTGAAACTGTCACCTGTCAATGTAACATACATGAGACGGTGTGCATGCATGTGTGCTCGCTTGTGAACTAATCTGTAATCCAACCTCACGTTCTTGGGGATCATCATACTGTGTAAACTGTGTTGGGAAAGATTTTGGGTCTGTTTTAGTGTTTTAATTTAGTGTTTTAGTGCATCTCAACTACCTGTTTCTTTGAACTCTGTTCTTATTCTTGACTGTTATTGCATGTCTGTTATTTTTCTCAGGAACTGGACTCAAAGGGGTCGGCAAAGAAAAAATTGAAAACGACTGCAACTCCAGGAAAATTCCAAAAAGCCAAATAGAGAAAAAGATGAAGTGAACAAGATCAAGAGGAAGTTAAAGAATGGAGGAAGGGGGCAGCACTCATCTTCCATTTCTGTTCATCTCTGCTTTCTCATGGTCACTTCCTCATATCAAAGAAAGCACAGTATGGACGTTATCTCTACAAAACATTCAGCTTGAGAATAGTGTGGATATTTTAGTAATAAAATAATTACAACAGGACCAGTTTTAATGATTATGCCTGATCTGTTTTTCTTGTTTGTACCTAAAAAAATGTATGGTTGGCCCCTGGTATTCTGTTCATGATAGTGATTAATGCTATTGCTACATGACAGTATGTCAGTATGACATGATACATGACAGTAACAGCGAAAGATTCTTACAAATGGGAAAGAGTGCAGTACTGACATTTCTCTTTACTCTCATCTGCTTTTTCATTTCAGTTTCCTCAGACAGGGCAGTTCTGACTTTTACCGCATAGAATGTACTTTCATTTTTTTGTAATTTGAGGTACAGATTTGATTTTGGTCACCAGTCAAAGGAAATTGAACCGCTCCTGCAAATCAGACTCGGTTAACAATTGGGATAACATGAATAACTGACCCACATGCTTTCATCATAAATATCATACTAAACCATTGTCTTGTTCTGTGGGAGGTTTTTGACATGTTGTCAACAGTTGTGCAGCATATGAATTTGAACAAAAGTGTGGTTAGTGTATTTCCTGTTTCACGAGGTGCTCATTTAAAAATGAACTTGCCACAGAAAAATTGAATTCTGATTATATCTGTCCATCGGCAGAGTCACAGCCATATTTATAACTTCGTCATAGTTTTGGGTCGGGATGTCATTCATGTAATAAGTAAGTACTGCAATGCTTGATTGCATCACTACAGTGTTCACTGTGGTGTGCTGGTAGTGTAGTAGCTTTCTGCTTTTCACACACACATTCAACTCGGTCGTGGAGTTATGACAGCCTGCTGAGGAGAAGGCAAGTATTCATTTTTTTGTGATTTTTTAATAGATCTATATTGCTGTTAGTACCAGGGTTCAGGATGAGCTGATTCCAAGATAAACACTTTTTGATGAACCCTAAATGCACAGGGGGTAGACAAAATAATGGGAATGCCAAACTATGCGAGAATATTTATTAACTATTTAAACGCTGGGCTGGTCTTTCCCTTCAGAACAGCTTCAGCTCTTCCTAGAATGCTATTATTACAAGTTCTGAGCTGTTTCTAGTGGGACATTGGGCTGTTCTTTAAGACGGAAAGCATCCAGTTCTTTGAGAAACAGGTTTAAATCTGCTCTCTGCTCTATGTTCCAGAACTTTTACCCATAAAGATGCAATATTTAGACCTGGTGATTGGGGAGGGCATGGATGGTGTTTGACTTCACCCTGGTGCTCATTAAAACACTCAATCCATTCAGCAGCGTGTAAGGTGGTCTCACCATCTTCGAAAATAAGAACGTCTTCAGGAAACAATGTTAGGGGGCACCCATTGACCTAAAATGGCTTCCTTTGTCATAATCCTATGATGTACAGTAATAATTGTACCAAATGACTCCCATGAGATGGTTTACCATAACACAACGGGTCCACCACCATGTTTAACGGTTGGAAACAGCCAAAATGGGTTTCTCCCAACACAAATCCATTCAAATGCAGGAAAAAGAGTGACACGTGACTCATCAGACCATATTACTTTCTTCCACTGCTTAGAAGTCCACATTTTGTGCTCATTATACCATGAATATCAGCCTTGAGAAACTCACAAAGTAAAGTATTTGCTGAGACTGGGTCACAAAGGTGTAGACTCAGTTCTGTTTTTTATGTGTTTTTTTTAACTACCCTGTTAAGTATCCATGTATCCCTGTTAGTGAGCTTCAATTTGTAACCACTGTTCCTCTTTTCTAATGCAGTTTTTCCTTGTTTGGAGTGTGATGTCATAATTCATGACACTGTTCACTTGACACATTAAATTAATAATTTTGCCTTTTCTGTGACTTATGCACGTGCAATTTGGGCAATAAGTGTTTGACCTCTTCCAAAATCTGTTAGATCTCTCATGTTATTTAAGAAACTCACATATGAAAGTGTTGATTAAAACATCTTTTATGGCTGAAGCATGTCTGTAATTAGTATTGACATTAACATTAAACACAAGTGTCGACTCCTTTTATTAGGCACTACAGCACATGGGTTAAAATTAAAACAGTATCCGGTGCCAGAGAAAGTGAGAATCTTCAATCTTCATCTTATCTTTAAATTCAAATACAGAGTGGGGTAGAAATAAAAATACAGCAGTAGAGCAACTCAGACCTTTGAAAATGGGGCCATGAAAGTAGGTTGACTGTGTGGTCAAAGTAGTTGGGCACAAAAGTAGGGTTTTGAAAGGAACATGAAAGGAACTGGTGATGGTTAGAAAGTGTTTCATTAGGCATTGCAACAGATGTGCGCTGATGAAAAAGGTGTCTGACCACAGCCGACGTGAGAATTTGTTTTCTTTCAGAGCAGTTGACTCAAATACAGAGAGTAGTGTAGAAGGAAGAATATAGCAATAGAGGAGCTCAGACCAAGAGTGGGGCCAAGCAGTAGGTTGACTCCATGGTTAAAACAGTTGTGTACACAAAGTAGAATTTTGAGAGGTACTGAAGTCATTGTCAGAAAATCTGTATAAGAGGAAGTCATGTTAGGTCAAGAGTTTCATCAGTTTAGAAGTAGATAATCTCTGGCACTAGATGGTTTGCATGTGATATTCTGTTCAAGGTACTGATTCATCTTTGCCGTAAGATACAATTCTAAACAAATTCTAGAGGAATTTCTTCGACCTCTTGAATGGTTCAAAGGGTAAAGGTTGTAGAGCCGCCTGTAGAGCTCTCACTCGAACACACCAACGACGGAAGTGAGCGAGTGGCGAAGGATGGCGTGCCGTCTTACCTTTGGTGGTTCGGGAACAGAATTTATTAAATATAACTGTTTTGACACATCTGACTCCAATTTTGTTATTGCTAATGTATTTTAATTTAGTAACCGGACTACTCAAATGCCTCTCTGCTAATCGCTAAGATAGAATGCTTACATATGCAACCGAGGGACTGTAGCCTCTGGTCTCGCATAGTGTTGCTCTATACGGGTTGCAGTCTCTCATGGAGATGCATACATGCCTGTGGCCTGCGCTTGACCTAAAGTGGCACTAGTTGCATAGGCGAGGGACTACGGAGTATACCAACAGCATAATGATTCTATGAGCGCGTAATTAGCAGTTATCTTACCGTACAGTGATCAGCCGCAGCGAGTAAGACGGACGATGAGCATCGAGTTATGATAAATGAATTTATTGTTACAATGTATGGTTATCCAAAATAATAAACAGTAGACAATGCAATGAAAAAATAGAGTACAACGGTGAGGCAAAGAATAATGAATTGGCTCTACGCAAAAGTGCGCAGGAGGTCATGCTAACGAGTCTCCCCGAACTATGCCAGTTTCCCCCCATATACCTGAACATTAAATGTGGTATTTGGACTTTGGCGCCATGACCAAATATGATAAGTTCTGAGAACAACAGTGTAGTCACGATTCAGCAATTACAAATACCGTCGTAACCAGGGGGGTAGGAGGGGTGTCAGCGGTGAGGAATGTGACGATAAGTGCATTCCTCACTGTCCACTTTTGTGCCACCTATCACAATCTTTATTATGGACCCGTCATACCTCCCTGCTACATTCATCATTGACATGCATGTGAAATTAGCTTTCAAATGACACCAAACATGATTATGTTGCACATGAGAATGGCCATATTCTATACTTTTGCCAAGAGATGAACAGAGTCCTGAGGATGGCTGTGCTGTAGGTTGCCTGGCAGCAGACAGAGTCCAGAGTCCAGGATGCAGCTGCCCTTAGCGTGACCTGCTGACCAGAGATTAGCGACATGGGTTGGATTGCCGCTACCCTCCCGGTTGAGTTGCTTAATAGTCATGTTTGATGGGTGTTGCAAGGTAACTGAGGTATCCAGGTATCGATTGCACCCTCCTGGCCTCCTGCGAGCCCAAAGGTAAATACTTGCACTCTTTTGGGGGGTTTGCAGGAGATGTGGTCCTGCAAATTGCCCTACAAGGTGATTGTTCCAATCACAACCTGAGCCCTATGGCCCAGGCTCAAAACCACCCCTGTTATCTGCTGACAGTGACATGAAGCTCGAAGCAGCAGAATAAATTGGCTTTGTTCCACCAGGAGGGCTGGGCAACTTGCTATGTGCAAGTTACTTGAATAATGTAAGTAGCACCTGTCCTGAAATCAATATCTACTGCTCTGTAGTTCACTGCTGCACCTGTGAAGGGGAAAGTCATGACCAGAACGTGATACCTTATAATCAATAATATTTATGCTGTTTTCCATGGATTCCACAAAAGTTAATGAATCACTCATGAGGTCTCTGATTGCTGTTTTTTAGGTGACCTCCTTTCACTGCCTCTGTGCTGCACAGCTGCACTGAATCAGGGACATGACTGGAACTAAAGGCCTGTTTTTCATTTTCTGCCTGTTGCCAGGTGGGTCTCTGTCTGCACTACTTGTAACACTGAGCTATACAGACTGTTATTGACCAAGGATTAGCTGTGATGTGGGACTGAGATCTGTTACAGAGACACATAGTATTTATTAAATCAATAAATTATAAATAAATAATTTTTATTTGATTATTTTTACATCAAGTAAATGTTTCATGTGAGATTCTGTATGGGCAGACACATATCTCTGATTTAAATCCCAATCATTCTGATTTTTTTAAGGTGCTCTTTGTGATGAGTGGACAGCCTGGATGCCTCAGCATATAACAGCACTGAGTGGCTCCTGTGTACTGATTCCATGTGAATTCAAGATCACTGATGGAAAAAGCATGACAAAACCAGCCAATGGAGTGTGGATTAAAAGTGCACCACAATTCAAAGATGCAGGCGCTGTTGTGTTTAACAGCAGCAACATTAAGAACACACTTGGAGGGCAGATACTTGGAAATTTGATTCAGAAAAACTGTACCACAGTCCTGGACAACATGCCACCAAGCTTTACAGATAAATACTTCTTCAGAATTGAGACTGGAACTTTCCTTGCAACATTTCCAAAGTCACCAATCAAGATTAATGTCAAAGGTACAGATATACATCACATCACTATGAGTTTTTCAGATTTTAGTCCACTACATTCTTAAGAATTATTGATGTAAGAATCAACTTAATGTAATGATCAAAAACACTGGGGCAGAATCATTTCTGAACTAATGCTGTTTAAAAAGCCATAAAATTATCAGTCTTATAATCATCATTTTTATGCATACTCACAATGTGTGTTGCTATGCTCAATCAAGTATGATGAGCAAACAAGCATTCAAAATTTTAATACAGTGAATTTTGCTTTGCATTCTATGGGATAAAATATTTTGAGGAAGGAAGTTGTTCAGTTCAGCCAAATGCCTGGATGCCAGTCCATAGGAAAATGAACTATATCCTCTATCAATGCAGCATCTTCTCAAGTCTTACAATAGTCTTCTCATGACCAGTCAAAGAAAGCTAAGGAACTGGGCAGTACCTGGTAGACTCTCATATTCTAAAACATAGAGAGATGAAAGGATGAATAAAACAGCACACAGACGTGAACTGATGAAGCAGCACTTGTCACACTAGGCAAGGTTATGATCAGTGATTGCACCATGGCATTGTGAACTTCATGGTGGCAATTATCACAGACACATCCTTTAAGAATAATTACTTTTAAAAAGAAAGTCAGCACATTTCATGGATCTGAGCTGTCTTAGCTATTTTTGATGATTTTTATCAAAAGGAATCGAAATCGAACTTAGTTGGAGCTATTGGATTTAAGTAATGCAGCTGGTTCACAGTTTAGTGGAAAGAATTAATCTAGGAATAAAATGGAGTTGCCCCAACTCATTAATTTTAGTGGCCTAATGGGATGTGAGAGAGGGTGTTCCTAACTTTTTGCCATTTAGAATCCTATTATTTGGATTAATTTCTTGAACTCCCTCATCCAAGTGTAAAATATTTTTTGCCTTTTAGACAGTCACATTGAAGAATGAAGGATAATACCTGTGTGTCTTGCAGATTCTCCACAGAAACCCAAGTTGACCGGAATAACAGAAGTGCTGGAAAATACTCTGGTGAATTTGACCTGCATTGCTGCAGCCCCCTGTCACAAACACCCCCCTGTCCTGACATGGACCCCCCTGCTTGGGGACCATCTGGATCAGCTGTGTGAAAATGCAGACAAGACCAAATCTGTTTCATCTGTTCTGACCTTCAGTGCTTCCCACCTCCATCATGGGAAGACCATCACCTGCACTGCAGTATACCCACTGCAAGAGAAGAACAGCAATAAGAGTGTTGTGGAGACTAGGACTCTCAGTGTTCTGTGTAAGACATCTGTGACTGACTCTCATTCTGTTCTTTGGTCTTTTAGATATTCATATGGCCCTGTGAAGAATTTAATCATAGTGTTGCAACAATTGTACATTCAGAGCACACGCTGACCAAAATGGCTTTTTGCCTGTGGTCTCTGCTAACATTATTCTCCACCTTAGTCTCTCCAAAGAACACAACAGCCTCAGTCGGTCCATCTGATTCAGTGAAAAAGGGCGACTCTGTGGCCCTCTACTGCAGCAGCGAGGTCAACCCTCCAGTGAAGAGCTTCACCTGGTTTAGAGTCACAGGAAATGAGGTCATGCAGAGAGGCTCTGGACAGACTCTCACCTTCAATGTAACTGACAGTGATGGAGGCCGGTACTACTGTGAAGCTGAAAATGAACATGGAACAGAGAGATCGGCAAATGTGCTACTGACAGTGATTGGTGAGTGTTGTTTCGTCAAGGACAAAAGAGGAACCAGCAACTTAGCAATTCTATCTAATGTTTAGATCTCTCTCTTTTTCTTGCAGATTCAGAGAAGCCATCTGTCCTCAAAGCTATTGGAGGAGCCCTAGGACCCATAGGCATGGTGTTGCTAACCATCCTGCTGCTGCTTCTCTGGAGGTTATATTGTTTCAGATATTTTAATGTCTGCATATGACACAGACCTTTCAGAACATACATCAGATTTTCTCAAAAGGTTTTCCATGTGTTGATGTCATACAAATGGTACTCTTCATGGTATTATTATATCGTTTGTAATTTCAATCTGAATTGTTTTTCAGGCAGAGAAAATCTGCAGAGTCAAATGTCAGTATGAAGACAGAGGACACAGTGGGGCAGGTAAAGGCATTCTTATATGTGCCTCATACACAATTCTAGATCAGGGATTCTCAACCCTGGTCCAGAGGACACAATGTATATCACAGAAGTACGCAGTTAGTTCATGGTTAAAGATATGGGTTAGTGGAAATGCCACTGTAAGTTGCATTTCCCTTGCGTATTTAAAATGGCAAATCATGGCAACATGAGGGGCCTACACACAACAAAGTTCATTAAAGGCAGTTACAGGCCCATCCCACTCCAAATTAATGTTCATTACTTTGTGCTGCTAAGTCTTGCAAATGTATTCTATTTTTGACAGTGATGAGGCACACCCCAAGTCCAACCCACATTTAACCTCAGTTGTTACATATGTCATTGGCTTGCTCTTCTGGTCTCCTACATAAATAGAACTGCATGTGTGGAACAACAGAGCAGTGTTTATAGACCTCTAAACTTTAAATGTGGAAGAAGCACTTAAGTGTTATAATATAACTGTTATAATATAACTGTTACTGACCAAGAACACAAAGAACAAGAAGCTGCTTGTAAAGAGCTGCAAGGTTCTTTTTCACTGTCTATATTGCTCTTCGCCCTCAGTTTTTGGGTCTTTCACAACATTTTCATCATGTAATGTCTATGTAAAATGTATAATTCATAGGTGACTATAGCCTGAAAATGAACAGATATTGATAAATATATTTGAATGTCACCTGCGCATTTAAATGCCATATCACCCCAGTCACAAATCCATGGGTTCAACTCTCAGCTCTGCCCATCAATCAAATATCTGAATAGCTGGTGTCTGAGTCAGGTTTCTGAGGTCCTCTTCTTTATTGGGCTAAATATTCTTTTCTTATTACCTCTGCTCTTTTTGTCTGCACAACGTATTTTTCTACTGCAATTTTGACATTCATGTCACTAGTACTTGTGTCATGTAAACTGTGGGGATATTTTGATGGAGTTAAATGGTTTAGCCTAAACAAGTGTACAAAATTATAAATTACCAGAAAATCATAACATTTTCAACAATTGTAATGAGGAAGAATACAGCATTAACTACATTGCATTACATAGCAGATGCTCATATCAGGAGTGACTTACATAGCTCAGTGTTTCCAAGTCCTGGTCCTCCAGGATCAATGTGTGTACTGGTTTTCACTCCAGCTGACCTCCCATTTATTTAGAATTAACTGAACTTTTAAATTAGTTTCAATCTCTGTTTAAATAAATTCTATTCATTAACATATTTATGTTTAGCCTTTTATAAACTCTTTAAGAGATAAGTATTCTATTACAAATGTTTGGCCTAATATAAAAATGAAATATGTAGTTCAACATATTTTTGTGAATATCTGCCTCTTGAACAAACTTGGTACAGCTGTCCTGATTAAGTATAAGATCATGTTCATTGAATGGGTAATTACTCTTAATCAATTAAGGGAAACCCTTTGTTTTTGCTTAAGGACCTCAAATAAACAGAAATAGCTGAGCAAAATATCTTGTGTATATTTGTTAGAGCCATCACATTCCCAACAGCCCATATCTGTGCCAGAGTACTGACAGTAGGTATTTAAGTGAAATCAAACAGAAATCAGTATTCAGTTACTGTAACAATCAAACCTTTTTAATTGAGAGCTCAGGTGGAATGAATAGCATGTACTTTTTCAGTTTGTATGGAACCATGAGCCTGGATGAGAAAACAAAAGTTTGTTCTCTGCTGACACACATTGCAGAACAATGAGTCTTTAGACACCAACAAAGCCATGAAGACTGGGGAGAGAACAGAGGTCCTGGAAAGTGAGCTGGAAGAAGTCCAGTATGGTGAACTTGATTTTTCCCAGCTGCGGGACGAAGACTGTGCGAGAAGACCCCAGGAGAAGGGAGTGGGACAGGAGTCTGTTTACTCTGAGGTCAGAGTTTCAGAGAGACAGCGACAGGAACCACAACAGGCAACGAATGGGACAGAGGAGCTTTACGCACAGGTTAATCCAAAGCACCGTCGCTAATACAAATGCATGCTTTTTTCATATTCTGGCATTATATCGTATAATAATGTAATAGCTTTTTTTCATTAGTTTTTTTCCCTGATGTATTGGCTTTGTTACTAGTATTTAAATAAGTTTAATTGTCTCACAAATGTAATTCAATTTTTTTGGTAAAAATATTATACTATATTTATGCATGTTATAGTATATTTATGACTGGACCAGAAGGTAATGTTTTTCTTTCATTTGTATGAGGTTTCTAATGGACTAAGACCTCACAAAGCTGTTTCACACCCTGAGATATGCACTGAGAGCGCAATGAGACTTGCATAGTCACATGTCCATGAGAATGTTCTTCATTCTACTGCTTTTCTTCCAGAGAGAAGTGAGTGAGAGCATAAGAACTAAGAACAGACGGTGACTGTTCAATCTATCTCACCCAATTTACATGAAAAACGTGCCTAAAAACTGCTCTAAATTCCAGTTTCGGTTCAAGAGTAGCTCATACTCATCTCTTGCTCTTGACCACCAGATTCTTTTTTTTTCATTTATTTATTTTTTTAAATATATGTGTACTGGTGCAATTGGTTGTATTGGTCCTACAGATAAATGACTAAGAGCAAAATGATATATGATACGATATATTACTAAATAAAAAAATAAAATACTTTTATCATTAGAAAGTGTTTTTCTGCATAAATTAAATCATTGAATGAATGCTTTCAAAAATATGTCTGTCATTAAAATTGGTATTGAAATAGATTTACTACAATAAAATTTGGTCCACATTAGCTCACACAAACTAAACGAGCAGAATTTCAGAATAATGCTACCAACTATTTCATGTAAATTAGTACTATTTTTTTTATCATCTAACTTCATTTGTCACAGTAGTTTCAAGTTTATGTTTACATTCTTGGCATTTAGCTCTTACCCAGAGTGAGTTACTAGGAGTCAGTACAATGTGTCATGTCATAAATTACTTTTGAGCATGTATACTCCCCTTAACAGTGCAGAGAGACTTAAGTGCAATGCAAGATGCCCTATATTAAAACTGCAAGACACTTTACAATAAAACCTCAATATATTCTCACATATTCTAACATAAAATTATTCCAGGGAAGATGGAGGTGGGGGGTGTGGTTTCTACCATGATGGTAATTTGACCTTAAAATAACAGCACTAACAATATCAATGCATGAAGCTGTAGTAAGAGCAGGCCTAGAACAAGGCCTATTTAGTGTAACTGTAGGTAACTAGTTTTGTGAAACATGCAAACCTATTGGATTGAGCTAATCAACCAATAGGGAAGCAGAATGAAGTAAAAGTTGGTTTTCACCATATTCTGCATCTGTACTTTGCAAATAACTCTTGGACAAAATGGGTGACAAGTGAGATTGGGTGACAAGTGAGACAAGTGAGCCCAAGTTTTTACTGAGGGCCTCAGGGAACTGAGATGCTTTTCATCCTATCCAGGTCCTCCCCATTTCAAGACCTCTTCTTCAACCTAGACTCTACAAGCTCTTTCACCAATAGCGCTGTCAAAAGCCCTGGCGTAATACCTGATAGCTGACTGTCCTTCTCCTCTCGTTTTGCAGCGGTGAGTTGGTGTTCAGATTCTTTTTGTACAACATCTGAAGTATCCGCCCCTACCTCACTATGTATTTTACAGAGCTCTTAGTTCTGGCCCTGGTCCTCTCATGCCTGGACTACTGTAACTCCCTCTTTGCTTGTCTGTGTCTGCCTGTGCCATCAAACCCCTGCAACTAAGAATGCAGCTGCATGACCTGTCTATAATATCCCTAAACGTAGTCAAGTTACACCCCTTCTCACCTCACTTTTCTGGCTTCCTGTTGTCACTTGCATCAAGTTCAAAACCTTGGTGCTGGCATACAGGACAATGAATGGGACAGCACCCTCATGCCTACAATCAGTGTTTAAACTGTATGTTCTACCACCGTGGAGAACTATCTAAAATGAGGGTTAATCTTTACGCAACCAACCTGCAAATTTAAATTTTTTTAATTGTACGTAACTCCTGATCCCTTACAATTACAACAGTGTATGTTAACAGTGTTTCTTGGTTTTCTTATGCCACTACTACACAATGGTATTCTGGGGGTGAACTAATTCTAACAGGAGACCCAAGCTGATGCAACACTATTGACCTTGACAAAAAGATGCAAAAATGGTTAAGCACTTTATGTTAAAAAAAAAAAAATCAAGAATCATGTGTGGTGACCCAGGGGCATGAATAATTTGTTTTGAAAGAGACTTTTTCCTGTGGAAAGCAGTGGCACAGTGAGGTATGAATCACAATAACTGATGAAGGCTTTTTTTTAAATATGACGACAGTCACAAAAAAGCAGCTTCTAGTTTCCAGAAGGGGCACAGGCCTGTGATACTGGCCTACATGTAACCCTGCCCCCAAACCACAAGTAGCTGAGAGAGAGAGACAGAGAAGATTGAGGAAGTGAGAAAACATGCCACATGCACACCAGTACTGTCACTGCAAGGCTACCAATAATACACTAGCAATGCATGAAATTCAATGAGGACCTTTGCATTGTTAACCATTTGTGAGGTTAGTGCTAAAAAGTGTTCTAATGGCTCTGTCCTCCCTGCCCGGGGTGGTTGGAAAATTCACACTCCTCATTTCATACCTGGGTACTAATCGTAGCTCCTCGCCACCAGTGGCTGGAAGAACTACACAGACTCCAGCCCTTTCTGCAGGTGTGTTCATGCATTTATGCAGGGCTGTGGCCCACTCATCTTGGATCTTATTCTGGGTCTGCATCTAACCTGTTCCATGTAAACAAACTGACCTGAAGTCAGGCTGGGGTCCTGCACCAGCTCATTGTGAGCCTGTCTCCTGTGCTCTGCTACCCTCTCCAGGTTACTCTTTGCAATGTCACATGCTGTCTGAAGCCACTCCTTGTGTCTGCATATCCACTCCTCCAAGGGACCCGATGCACTTTCAGGGGCACCTGCTCCCTAATTGTTCCGGGACAACTTTGTCACATGCTGAAAGTTGCGTTGCCCCCCCGATTAATTTACCAATCCCGGGGGTTTTATATAAATTGGGGGGTACCTGCCATCTGCCTGTCTTCTAATCTGGTCCGCCTCCCTTCCCATGAGTCGTCCTGTCTGGATGCAGTCTGTCTGGCAAGTATCCACTCGCTAACACGAACCTGGTTTGTTTACAGCTATCAGTCGGTTGGTGCGCGTGTTCTTTTGGAAGCTGTCTTGCCGTCTACAAGCAGGGTTGTGGAGTAACGGAATACATGTCACGGCGTTACGTATTTAAAATACAAAATATGAGTAACTGTATTCCGTTACAGTTACCATTTAAATTCATGGTAATTAGTTACATTTTAAAAATATTTAGATTACTGAAGGGATTACATTGGATTTTTTTCATTTCTTTTTTTTTTTTCATTTAATGTTTATTCAGTTGGAAAATCTGTCCAATGATGGGCAACTCAGGAGTGTATCTCCCATATGCCCCTCACGACAAAAAAAGCGCGCAGCCTGCCTGACTCACAAAACAGTAGGATGTAGAGTGAGACAAAGCAATCAGCGCAAGGCGTTTATGTCATGGAAATACCGGGACCATTTTACTTTCAAATTTGGAAAAGGTCGCAACATAACATTTCAATGCAAGCTGTGTTTGCCAGCAACCAAACTGCTATCCGCTTCAAAAGAGTCGACCTCTAACCTGAAGAAGCATCTTGAAGTAAGTTCTCTTTTTCATTATTTAAGGTAATATTGATCGCTAGATGGCTGTTTTACATAATTTGGCTGCACTGGATTATTCAGATGGATTAGCTATTCAGCTAGTTAGTAGGCTAGTAGGTATAGTATTAAAGCTAACTAGCAAACGAGTAGATACAGTGACAAAACAAGTGAAATTTCACATGTTCAAAACTGCGTTTACTCCAACAATTTTACACTACGCATATTATACATTAAATTGTTAAGCCACTCCTTTTTCACTCACAATGTATTTAGGGTGGCTCGTGCCTTTTCTAACTCATGTTTTCGTGTAATGTACAGTTTTTGAATTAACATTTACAGTTCTGAAGAACCTGCGACGAAATGCCCATAGACTTAACACGGGGGTGCCAAAATGTTAGCCACAACAATGCTAAGTTTGGCTGTGTTCACACGTAGCGTCTTTTTTGAAGCTGTCAGCATCTGTTTTACATAACACGGTCTATTTCATAGGATTATTTTCAAAAACGTCCTGAGTGTTTTTTTCTGCAGCTCAGGGCGTTTTTTTTTTCAGTTGAAAAAAGTTCAACTTCTCAGGAAAAAAACGCCCTACGTCAAGCGCTTTTTTGACAGCTGACCAATCACAAGCGGAGTAGTGACACCCAGGACAGGCTGGACTCCTCCTTCACTGTCACAGGGTCATTACATTACATTACATGCATTTAGCAGATGCTCTTATTCAGAGCGACTTCCATCACAATAGAACATAAGTGTATCCATTCAATTTAAATGAGCAGCAGTCTCAGACCAGGCTCACAACACTCCCAGACCAGTGAGTGTGAGCATAACACTATTCAAGCCCTACCACAAGTTAACTTGTGCAACCTGACAAAAGGCAAGTATACTACAAGACAACAGTCCCGAGATCACAAATTCAGAATACATCATAATACCACACATAAAATTAACATCAAATGCAAGAAGTAGCAGGTGATAGGGGGTGGGAATGGAAGTGGAACCGAGATGTAGTCTGAAGAGGTGGGTCTTCAGTCTGCGTCAGAAGATGGCCAGTTATTCCGCTGTCCTAACCCCCGTGGGGAGTTCATTCCACCACTGAGGGACCAGTACAGACAGAAATCGTGTCTGTGAAACTGTCACCTGTCAATGTAACATACATGAGACGGTGTGCATGCATGTGTGCTCGCTTGTGAACTAATCTGTAATCCAACCTCACGTTCTTGGGGATCATCATACTGTGTAAACTGTGTTGGGAAAGATTTTGGGTCTGTTTTAGTGTTTTAATTTAGTGTTTTAGTGCATCTCAACTACCTGTTTCTTTGAACTCTGTTCTTATTCTTGACTGTTATTGCATGTCTGTTATTTTTCTCAGGAACTGGACTCAAAGGGGTCAGCAAAGAAAAAATTGAAAACGACTGCAACTCCAGGAAAATTCCAAAAAGCCAAATAGAGAAAAAGATGAAGTGAACAAGATCAAGAGGAAGTTAAAGAATGGAGGAAGGGGGCAGCACTCATCTTCCATTTCTGTTCATCTCTGCTTTCTCATGGTCACTTCCTCATATCAAAGAAAGCACAGTATGGATGTTATCTCTACAAAACATTCAACTTGAGAATAGTGTGGATATTTTAGTAATAAAATAATTACTGCAGGACCAGTTTTAATGATTATGCCTTATCTGTTTTTCTTGTTTGTTCCTTAAATAAAAATGTATGGTTGGTCCCTGGTATTCTGTTCATGATACTGATCGATGCTATTGCTACATGAATTGTGTAACAGCGAAAGATTCTTACAAATGGGAAAGAGTGCAGAGTCAGTACTGACATTTCTTTTTACTGTTATCTGCTTTTTCATTTCAGTTTCCCCAGACAGGACAGTTCTGACTTTTGCCGCATAGAATGTACTTTCATTTTTTTAAATTTGAGGTAAAAATTTGATTTTGGTCACCAATCAGAGGAAATTGAACCGCTCCTGCAAATCAGACTCGGTTAACAATTGAGATAACATGAATAACTGACCCACATGCTTTCATCATAAATATCATACTAAACCATTGTCTTGTTCTGTGGGAGGTTTTTGACATGTTGTCAACAGTTGTGCAGCATATGAATTTGAACAAAAGTGTGGTTAGTGTATTTCCTGTTTCACGAGGTGCTCATTTAAAAATGAACTTGCCACAGAAAAATTGAATTTGATTATATCTGTCCATTGGCAGAGTCACAGCCATATTTATAACTTCGTCATAGTTTCGGGTCGGGATGTCATTCATGTAATAAGTAAGTACTGCAATGCTTGATTGCATCACTACAGTGTTCACTGTGGTGTGCTGGTAGTGTAGTAGCTTTCTGCTTTTCACACACACATTCAACTTGGTCGTGGAGTTATGACAGCCTGCTGAGGAGAAGGCAAGTATTCATTTTTTGTGATTTTTTAATAGATCTATATTGTTGTTTGTACCAGGATTCAAGATGAGCTGATTCCAACAAAATAATGGAAACGCCAAACTATGCAAGAATGTTTATTAACTAATAATACGTTTGGCTGCTCTTTGCCTTCAGAACAGCTTCAGCTCTTCTTAGAACGCTATTACTACAAGATCTGAGCTGGTTCTAGTAGGATATTGGGCTGTTCTTTGATACAGACAGCCTCCAGTTCTTTGAGAAACAAAGGTGTAAATCTGCTCTGTGCCCTACGTTCCAGAACTTTTACCCATAAGATTCAATATTTAGTCCTGGTGATTGAGCAGGGCAAGGATGGTGTTTGACTTCACCCTGGTGCTCATTTAAACACTAATCCAATTAACAGTGTGTAAAGGGATCTCACCATGCCAGAATATAGGCACGCCTTCAGGAAACAATGGGAGGATGCACCCATTGACATAAAATGGTTTCCTTTGTCATAATCCTATGATGTAGAGCAATAATCGGACCAAATGACTTCCATGAGATGGTTTACCATACCACAAGAGATCCACCACCATGTTTAACAGTTGGAAACAGGCAATATGGGTTTCTCCCAACACAAATCCATCCAGATGCTGGAAAAAGAGTGACACGTGACTCATCAGACCATACTACTTTCTTCCACTGCTCTGATGTCTAGGCTTTGTGCTGATTACACCATGCTATGAGACTGAATTGCAGCCCTACCATAAATATCAGCCTTGAGAGACTCACAAAGTAAAGTATGTGCTGAGACTGGGTCACAAAGGTGTAGATTCAGTTCTGTTTTAATTTTTGAAGTTTTTAACTACCCCTTTAAGTATCCATCTATCCCTGTTGGTGAACTTCAACATGTAACCACTGTTCCTTTTTTCTGATGCATTTTTTTGTTTGGAGTGTGCTGTCATGTTTTATGACACTGTTCCCTTTTCTGTGACTAATGCACCTGCTATTTGGGCAACAACTGTTTGACCTCTTCCAAAATCTGTTAGCTCTCTCATGTTATGTTAGAACCTCACATATTAAAGTCTTAATGAAAACATTTTATAGCAGAAGCATATTTGTAATTAGTATTGACATTAATATGAAACACAAGTGTAGAGTCCTGTTTAACTGTGATTCAGCTACTATAAAATATGAGCCCTTATTCATTTGATGTTTCTATTACTTTGCGCACCACATGTAATTCATAGGGTTTATTTTTGTATAACCTATCATGGAAAGAATATGCAAAGAAGTGTGATTGTGTTGTATTACTGATACACTACTTGAGGACTTGTGAAGATGAAGAGACATTGAAGGTATGCATAATTAACTAAAAAGCTTTAAAGGATATTCTTTTAGAGGATTTAATTCTTCAAGTATTATCTGTGCTAATTCAAGTGGGGTTTCTGTTTACAGTTTATCACTTGTGAAAGGAACTTGTGACTGTTAGTGGGTGCCTCACATGGTGCATTAGACACTGCAACACATGAAGCAAAAAGGTATCTTGTGCCAGAGAAAGTGAGAATCTTCAATCTTCATCTTATCTTTCAACTCAAATACTGAGTGGGGTAGAAATTAATATATAGCAGTAGAGGAACTCAGACCTTTGAAAATGGGGCCATGAAAGTAGGTTGACTGTGTGGTCAAAGTAGTTGGGCACAAAAAGTAGGGTTTTGAAAGGAACATGAAAGGAACTGGTGATGGTTAGAGGGTGTTTCACAGAGGGCATTAGGCATTGCAAAAGATGTGTGCTAATGAAAAAGGCGTCTGACAACAGCCGAAGTGAGAATTTGTTTTCTTTCAGAGCAGTCAACTCAAATACAGAAAGTGGTGTAGAAGGAAGAATATAGCAATAGAGGAGCTCAGACCAAGAGTGGGGCCAAGAAAGTAGGTCGACTCCATGGTTAAAGCAGTTGTGTACACAAAGTAGGATTTTGAGGGGTACTGAAGTCATTGTGAGAAAATCTGTATAAGAGGAAGTCATGTTAGGTCAAGATAATCTGAGTTTCATCAGTTTAGAAGTAGATAATCTATGGCAGGAAGTAATGGGACTTGGTGAATGCAGAGCAATGCTGGTCTGAGAAACTGATCATGAAAGCACTAGATGGTTTGCGTGTGATATTCTGATCAAGGTACTGATTCATCTTTGCCGTAGGGGACAATTCTAAACAAATTCTAGAGGAATTTCCAATTTTACACCTCTTGAATGGTTCAAAGGGTAAAGGTGATTGTTCTAAACACAACCTGAGCCCCATGGCCCGGGCTCAAAACCACCCCTGTTATCTGCTGACAGTGACCTGAAGCTCAGAGCAGCAGAATAAATTGGCTTCATTCCACCAGGAGGGCTGGGCAGGGCTCCCTTGTTACACTGCTGATGGCATCCTGTGACTTTTCATGTGCAAGTTGCTTGGATAATGTTGAGTAGCACCTGCCATTAAATTAATATCAACTGCTCTGTAGTTGCTGCTGGGCTTGTGAAAGACAAAGTCATGGCCAGAATGTGATACCCTCTAATCACTAATATTCATGTTGTAGTGATTCCACAGAAGGTAATAAATCACTCATAAGGTCTCTGTTTGCTGTGTTTTTTAGGCAACCTTGTTTCACTGCCTCTGTGCTGCACAGCTGCACTGAATCAGGGGGCATGACTGGAACTAAAGGCCTGTTTTTCATTTTCTGCCTGTTGCCAGGTGGGTCTCTGTCTGCTCTACATGCAGCACTGAGCTATACAGCCTGTTAGTGACCAAGGATTAGCTGTGATTATTGTATGTGGGACCAGTGTTCTCAGTGTGGACTGAGATCTGCTGCACACACACTTATTTATACATCAAGTGAACATTTCATGTGTGATTCTGTATGGGCAGACATATCTCCGACTTCAATCCACATCATTCTGATTTTTTTAAGGTGCTCTTTGTGATGGGTGGACAGCCTGGATGCCTCAGCATATAACAGCACTGAGTGGCTCCTGTGTACTGATTCCATGTGAATTCAAAATCCCTAATGGAAAAAGCATGAGTGAACCAGCCAATGGAGTGTGGATTAAAAATGCAGTACAATTCAAAGATGCAGGCACTGTTGTGTTTAACAGCAGCAACAGTAAGAACACACTTGGAGGACGGATACTTGGAAATTTGATTCAGAAAAATTGTACCACAGTCCTGGACAACATGCCACCAAGCTTTACAGATAAATACTTCTTCAGAATTGAGACTGGAACTTTCCGTACAACATTTCGAAACTCATCAGTCAACATCGATGTCAAAGGTACAGATATACATCTCATCACTATGAGTTTTTTCAGATTTTAGTCCACTACATTTGTAAGAATTATTGATGTAAGAATCAATTTAATGTAATGATCAAAAACACTGGGGCAGAATAATTTCTGAACTAATGCTGTTTAAAAAGCCATAAAATCATCAGTCATCATTTTTATGCTTACTCATAATGCGTGTTGCTACGCTCAATCAAGTGTAAAACATGTATTCTGTCAGGGTTGACGGGGGAAGGACCCAGGCGCAGACAAAACAGGCGGTTAAAGGAGATCCTTTAATTTCAGGTCCAAAAGCACAGGCAAAAATCGTAGTCAAAAAAACCAGTCCAAAATCAGAAACCAGAAAGGCCACAGGAGAAAACACAGAATCCAAAACAGCAGGCAAAAAAGGAGAATCAGGAACAGGCAGAGTCAAAAACCAAACAGATCTAAACTAATCAACTAGCAAGAACGACACCGGAAACAAAGCTGAGACAATCAGGCAAAGAACAAAGGAAACAGCAGGGTATGTATACATGGGCTGGTGATGAGAGAACAGGGAACAGGTGCGCAGGATGGCTTCAGGTGGTGGGCGTGGCAGCAGGGCAGATAGGCAGGACAGGAGGAGGGGCGATGGTTGAAAACAAAACAAAAGCACATGCACGGGAAAAAACAAACAAAAGACACACCTACACTGACAGACAGGGGGAAACCAGCAGCTCAGGCTGGAGTGCTGACACATTCAAAATTTTAATACAGTGAATTTTGCTTTGCATACTGTAGAATAAAATATTTTGAGGAAGAAAGTTGTTCATTTCAGCAGTTCTGGATGCCAGTCCACAGGAAAATGCAATATGCCTTCTATCAGTGCAGCATCTTCTCAAGTCTTACAATAGTCCTCTCATGGCCAATCAAAGAGAGAGCTGTGGAACTGGGCAGTACCTGGTAAACTCTCTCAGATCCTGAAAGATAGATAAATGAAAGGAGGAATAAAACAATACACAAACCTGAACCGATGAAGCAGTACTTGTCACACTAGTCAAGGTTATGATCAGTGACTGCACCATGGCATTGTGACATTCATAGCAGCAATTAGCACACAGACACATCCTTTAAGAATAAATACTTTACAAAGAAAGTCAGTACATTTCATGAATCTGAGTTGTCTTGGCTGTTTTGATGATTTTTATCAATAGGAATCAAAATCGAACTTAGTAGGCTCTATTGTATTAAAGTAACACAGTTCGTTTAAAATTCAGTGTAAAGAATTAATCTGGGAAAAAATGGAACTGAGTTGCCCCAACAGATTAAGTAGCGTAATGGGATGTGTTAAGATGTGTGTTCCTAAATATTTGCCATTTGGAATCTTATCATTTGGATCATTATATTGATGTAATTTCGAGAATTTCCTCATCCAAGTGTAAAATATTTTCTGCCTTTTAGACAGTCACACTGAAGAATGAAGGATAATTTTTTTCATGAAAAAGTAACAACATCTGTGTGTCTTGCAGATTCTCCAAAGAAACCCAAGTTGACCGGAATAACAGAAGTGCTGGAAAATACTTCTGTGACTCTGACCTGCACTGCTGCAGCCCCCTGTCACAAACACCCCCCTGTCCTGACATGGACCCCCCTGCTTGGGGACCATCTGGATCAGCTATGTGAAAATTCAGACAAAACCAAGTCTGTTTCATCTGTTCTGACCTTCAGTGCTTCCCACCTCCATCATGGGAAGACCATCACCTGCACTGCAGTATACCCACTGCAAGAGAAGAACAGCAGTAAGAGTGCAAAGGAGACTAGGACTCTCAGTGTTCTGTGTAAGACAGCTGCGACTGACTCTCATTCTGTTCTTTGGTCTTTTAGATATTCGTTTGGCCCTGTGAAGAATTTAATCATAGTGTTGCAACAATTGTACATTCAGAGCACATGCTGGCCAAAATGGGTTTTTGCCTGTGATCTCTGTTAACATTGTTCTCCTCCTTAGTCTCTCCAAAGAACACAACAGCCTCAGTCGGTCCATCTGATTCAGTGAAAAAGGGCGACTCTGTGGCCCTCTACTGCAGCAGCGAGGCCAACCCTCCAGTGATGAGCTTCACCTGGTTTAGAGTCACAGGACATGAGGCCACAGAGAGAGGCTCTGGACAGACTCTCAGCTTCAATGTAACTGACAGTGATGGAGGCCGGTACTACTGCAAAGCTGAAAATGAACATGGAACAGAGAGATCTGCAAATGTGCTACTGACTGTGATTGGTGAGTGTTGTGTTATCAAGGACAAGCGAGGAACCAGCAACTTAGCAATTACCATCTAATCTCTCTTTCTTTGTTTTTGCACACCCAGAGAAGCCATCTGTCCTCAAAGTGATTGGAGGGGCCCTAGGAGCCACAGGGATACTGTTGCTAACCATCCTGCTGCTGCTTCTCTGGAGGTTATGTTGTTCCAGATATATTAATGTCTGCATATGACACAGACCTTTCAAAACATACATCAGATTTTCTCAAAGGTTTTCCATGTGTTGATATCATACAAATGGTACTCTTCATGGTATTATTATATCGTTTGTAATTTCAATCTGAATTGTTTTTCAGGCAGAAAAAATCTGGAGAGTCAAATGTCAGTATGAAGACAGAGGACACAGTGGGGCAGGTAAAGGCATTCTTATATGTGCCTCATACACAATTCTAGATCAGGGATTCTCAACCCTGGTCCAGAGGACACAATGTATATCACAGAAGTATGCAGTTAGTTCATGGTTAAAGATATGGATTAGTGGAAATGCCACTGTAAGTTGCATTTCCCTTTCATATTTAAAATGGCAAATCATGGCCACATGAGGGACCTACACACAAAAAAGTTCATTAAAGGCAGTTATAGGCTCTTACCTTGCAAATGTACTCTATTTTTGATAGTGATGAGGCAACCCACATTTAATCTCAAACAGAGATCAGTACTCAGTTACTGTCAGAATCAAACCTTTTTAATTGAGAGCTCAGGTGGAATGGATAGCATGCACTTTTTCAGTTTGTATGGAACCATGAGCCTGGATGAGAAAACAAAAGTTTGTTTTCTGCTGACACATTGCAGAACAATGAGTCTTTGGACACCAACAAAGCCATGAAGACTGGGGAGAGAACTGAGGTCTTGGAAATAGAGCTGGGAGAGGTCCAGTATGGTGGTTTTTCCCAGCAGGGGGCCAAAGACTGTAAGAGAAGACGCCAGGAGAAGGGAGTGGGACAGGAATCTGTTTACACTGAGGTCAGATTTTCAGTGAGACAGCGACAGTAACCGTAACAGGCAGTTAGACAGAGGAGCTTTACATACAGGTTAATCCAAAGCAACATTGCTAATACAGACATGTTCTTTCTTCATATTGTGGCATTATATTGTATAATAATGCATTTAATCAGTTTTTTCCCTGATGTATTAGCTTTGTTACTAGCATATGAGTAAGTTTAAAAGTCTCACAAAAGTAATTCAAAGTTTTTGGGAAAAGTATTTCAGTATATTTATGTATATTATAGCATATTTATGACTGGACTGAAAGGTAATGTTTTCTTTCATTTGTATGAGGTTTCTAATGGACTAAGACCACCCTGAGACATGCACTGAGAGTGCACTGATACGCATAGTCACATGTCCATGAGAATGTCTTTCATTCTACTGCTTTTCTCCCAGAGAGAAGTGTGTGAGTAAGAGCATAAGAACTGAGAAGAAGCAGTTCTTGCTCTGTTCAGTATGTCGCACTGAATTTACTTGAAGAACAAGTGGCTAAAATTTGCCCTAAATTCCAGTTTTGCTTCAAGAGTAGCTCATACTCATCTCTTGCTGATTAGACCACCAAATTCTTTTTTTTAAATATGTGTGTACTGCTGCAATTAGTAGTATAGGTCCTACATATAAATGAGTACATATAAAAGAGTACAATGACACATGATATGATATATTACTAAATTAAAAAATAAAATACTTTTATCATTAGGAAGTGTTTTTCTGCATAAATTAAATCAGTGAATGAATGCTTTCAAAAATATGTATGACATTAAAATGGTATTGAAATAGATTTACTACAATGAATTTTGGGCCACATTAACTCAAACAAACTAAACAAGCACAATTTCAGTAATGCTACCAATTGTTTCATGTAAATTAGTACTATGTTTTTTATTTTACCATCTAACTTTATGTGTCACAGTATTTGCAAGTTTACATTTACATTTTTGGCATTTAGCTCTTACCCAGAGTGAGTTACTCGGAGTCAGTACAATGTGTCATGTCATACATTACTTTTGAGTATGTATACTCCCCTTAACATAGCAGAGATAACTAGTGTATTCAAGCTTCAATACTTCAGTGCAATGCAAAATGCCCTATACTAAAACTACAAGACACTTTACAATAAAACCTCAACATATTCTCACATATTCTAACATAAAATTATTCCAGGGAAGATGGAGGAAGGGGTGTGAGGATATGAAACTTGACCTTGTCTCTCACTTGTGAAATTTTTCTGTTTACAACTTTTTCAGGGTCAGTGTTCCAACAGCAATCTGTCTGTATTGCACAAAGGCAATCAGCAGTGGATCCTCACTTACATCACTTGATTTGTCATGTTGAATGCAAAATGAACTGGAGAATGAAATAAATACCTTGCTCTACACGGTCACTTGTCGTTCATATGTAGTTACACATCGGTACTGTCTTAAGTGTTTCACTGTTTCTTTTTTTCTATCATGGGTTCTACATGTACTGTGGCAACTGTCAAAATGATCTTTATGCCTTTTGTTAATGGCTTTTTCAGTTTACTGTCAATATTGTGCTTCCAGTGCTTTGGTTCACATGACAGCAGCTTTTTTCAAGTTAACCAACTTGCCCTAAATTCAGACCTCTCTCTGTGGTGCATATCCTTGTCTATATATAATTTTGAATGGAGATTTTCATTCAAAGTGATCTTCAGTCCAGGAGTTAATCCTGGAGAATGGCCAAGTATGCTTTTATGTAGTAAATCAAACAGTTACATTCTAGAAAGTAAGAGTACACAGAATTGCTCAAGTTTATGTAACAACTCTCATGAATCAATCAACGTCTAAGTACGTATAGCAACCAAATTCTTACATACATGGTTATTCTCTTTCATGGTCTGAGGACTATATATTTCAGTGTTTGAGATGAGTCCTTACAAATGGACACATAATTTTCTTACCACTGTCATAAAAAAATCAGTTTTACCATCTGGTGGAACAACTCAGTAGCCTCCCAAGATTCCCTAACATCTTCAAAAATTTGCCTGGAGGCGAGTACCTGCTGCATGAGGGAACCCAATACAGTTAAAGTATCATAGCATGTATCAAATGCTTGTACCAAAAAGGCTTAGCCGTGCATAGGCAGAATTAAATGCAGAGGTAATTTCATGACTTTCCTGACTTTTGTGGATTTGCCAGCATCAAACCTAAACGTGAAAGTAGTTTTTTGTTAATGAATTTCAGGTGTTTCGACCATGATGGTAATCTGACCTTAAAATAACAGCACTATGCTACAAGCTGCAGTAAGAGTAGGCCCAGAACAAGGCCAGTTCTATTTATTGTAACTGTAGGTAACTAATTTTGTGAAACTTGCAAGCTTATTGGCTTGAGCCAATCAACCAATATGGAAGCAGAATGAAGTAAAAGTTGGTTTTAACCATATTCTGCATCTGTACATTGCAAATAACTCTTGGACAAAATGGGTGACAAGTGAGATTGGGTGACAAGTGAGACAAGTGAGCCCAGGTTTTTACTGAGGGCCTCAGTGAACAAATGTTATCAATGTTCAAATGTCCTCCCCTGAAAAATGTTGCATCTTTTAGATTGATTTCCTGCAATTCTAGATAGTTTTTCACAACAACTGTTCTAACTTCAAATGACATAACTCAAGTGGAGGAAATATCACCCACATAGACTTTTTCTACCTTCTCTTCCTTCCTCAGTCTCCCTCTTGCCCACCCTCCTTTGATCTCTCTGCAGATGATTTTCCAGATCAACCAAGAGATTATAGACAACTCCCTACAGTCACCACAGCCTTCATCTCTTGTCACTTCTTCTTTTTCCTCCCTCCCACTCTCCACCCCTCCTCTCTCAGTTCTCCCCACTTGCAGATGTTGATGTCACTCATGTCCTTACATCACATCAACCTGTGCCATGGATCCCAATCCCTCACCTTGCCTGCAGACTGTCATTCCCAGCCTTCTACCATTAATCTTCGCTCTGATAAATTTGTCACTCTCCACAGGCTGTGTGCCTGCAACCTTCAAGGAGGCACAAGTCACACCCCTGCTGAAGAAAAGGACTGTCTTGGCTCTGTAATCTCCTCCCGTGGCTTTTCATACCACTTCTATGCAGACGACACTCAGCTCTTCTTGTCTTTTCCACCATCTGACACACAGGTGTCTGTGCACATCTCAGCTTGCCTGTAGGACATTTCACAGTAGATGGTCCTCCCTATTTTAAGACCTTTCCTTCAGTCTAGACTCTACAAGCTCTTTCACCAATAGCACTGTCAAAAGCCTTGGAGTAATACCTGACAGCCAACTGTCCTTCTCCTCTCATTTTGCAGTGGTGAGTCAGTGTCCAGATTCTTTTTGTACAACATCTGAAGTATCCACCCCTACCTCACTATGTATTTACAGACCTCTCAGTTCTGGCCCTGGTCCTCTCATGCCTGGACTACTGTAACTCCCTCTTTGCTTGTCTGTGCCATCAGACTCCTACAGCTAAGAATGCAGTGGCACGACTTGTCTACAATCTCCCTAAACATAGTCAAGTTACACCCCTTCTCACCTCACTTTATTGGCTTCCTGTTGTCATTTGCATCAAGTTCAAAACCTCGGTGCTGGCATACAGGACAATGAATGGGGCAGCACCTGCATGCCTACAATCAGTCTTCAAACCGTATGTTCCGCCACTGTGGAAAACTATCTAGAATGAGTGTTAATCTTTGCGCAACCTACCTACAAATTTGCTATTTTTGATTGTACATAACTCCTGATTCTTTACAATTACAACAGTATAGGTGGATAGTGTTTCCTGGTTTGTTATGCCACTACTACTACTAGCAATGCCAGTGTTGCATCAGTTGTGGTTCCTCCTCTCAGATTTGCTTCACTTCAGCTTTCAACACATTGTGATTCTGGAGGTGAATTGATTGTAGATCCAATCTGATGCAAAACTGTTAATCTTGGCAAACAGATGCAAAAGGGGTTGACTAACTGGAGTCAAGCCTTATATTAAAAAAAAACAAGAATCATGTGTGGTGACCCAGGAGCATGAATAATTTGTTTAGAAAGAGTTTTTCCTGTGGAAAGCAGTGACACAGTGAGGCTGTAATGAAACAGACTGGGATCCAAGTGCGGAAACACAAGTTTAATGCCAGAATCCAAAAAGGCGTGGTCAGGGACAAAACAGGTCGTAAACGGGAAATCCGAAGTGCAACAAAACCAGAATCCAAAAACACAAGAGCAAGGTCCAAAAACAGGCGAGAGGTCAAGAAACACGGGAACAATATGATAGCGAGAATAACAGCAGGCTCAGTACGTACTCAATACCTCACAATGAAGTAACAAAACAGAGTCCTTATAAAGGCAGGGCTTGATTGCTTGAATGAGTCACAGGTGTGGTGGAGCCAGGCTGAGCGGGGTGTGGCTGAGCGTGCTGAGCGGGGCGTGGCTGAGCAGGCTGACTGGGAGCAGGTGTGACAGAGGCATGTATCACAATAACTGATGAAGGCTTTTTGTAAAATATGAAGACAGATGCAAAAGGGGTTGACTAACTGGAGTCAAGCCTTATATTTAAAAAAAACAAGAATCATGTGTGGTGACCCAAGGCTTTTTGTAAAATATGAAGACAGTTACAAAAAAGCAGCTTCTAGTTTTCAGAAAGGGCACAGGCCTGTGATACTGGACTACATGTAATCCTGCCTCCAAACCACAAGTAGCTGAGAGAGAGAGAGTCAAAGAAGAGGGAGGAAGTGAGAATCTAGTAATATCACCACAAGGCTATGGATAATACACCAGCCTTGCATGAAATTCAAAGAGGACCTTTGCACTGTTAACCATTTGTGAAGGTAGTGCATTGTAAAAAGTGTTCTAATGGCTCTGTCCTCCCTGCCTGGGGTGGTTGGAAAATTCACAGTCCTCATCTCATACCTGTGTACTAATCGTGGTTCCTCGCCACCAGTGGCTGGAAGAACTACACAGACTCCAGCCCTTTCTGCAGGTGTGTTCATGCATTTATGCAGGACTGGGGCCCACTCATCTTGGATTTTATTCTGGGGTTTTGTGTCAAATGTTCATTGCAACTGTGAACATCATTGAAATGACAGAGACTAAGCAGTGGATGATCCTTTGCTAAATCACAACAAATTGCTTGCAAAAGGACTGGAATTGCCACCTTGATTTTGTCAGAGTAACAGCCTCATTCATTAGATGTAAATATGGGTTACTGTTCTCTCTGTTGGATAATTTGGCAATGACTTCTAGACTTCCTTCTGTAGGGGTGTAGAACCAAGACATATTAAAAATATTTGTTTTAAAACACCATGTGAGTGATATCAATTAATTGTGCATTGGTGTCGATCTTTTTTAACCAGGGTCCTGCTGTCTGTACTGATGAGTGTAGTGAAGACAAAGTGTCAAGTTAATTATTGTAGATTGTTTCAATAGAAGCAAATAGGAATGCTACTAGTTAACACAAGAACTTGACATTTATTTTTTAAAAGAGCAGGCGTAGGGCAAGCATATGGTGTAATTAGCCTCCTTTCAGGCTGAGGAACTGTAAAAACAAAGACAAAACAATTAATTAATGACTATGAAAATATAATCCTAATCTATAACAAGTAGCCTAAAATCTGAACAAATGCAGAAAAAATGTTCTGTTATCTCGTTCTTCTGTTATCAGTTGTTCTTTCTGTTTGGCTGGGTAGCTGATGTCACAAGCTCCCTCTATTGTCTGACTTGTGTGACAAAGGAGATCTGACATATGACAGCTAAGAAGTGCCATATATTCAGAATGGCTCTGCTCTCCCTCTAGATATAGCAAAGTCTGTTGCTCTGTATCTTACTGGGAATTGCTTACCCAACCATGTATGACACCAGAAGTAAAAATATATAGCTAAGAAACAGAAACCCAGGGAAACATAAATGACATCTGTAAAGCAACTCAGAAATCAATCAGTCAGATTCTAGCTTCTCTCTCCCTATTAAGGTAATAGAGTGGTAGCATTAATCTGAACATTTATATTATAAAGAAAATATCCATGCAGCCTAAATTTATGCATGCATTGAATTGTGTTACATGCCCTACGAAGATAATAAATGCATTTCAGACCAGTGTGTTAAAAAGATAATAAATGCATTTCAAACCGGTGTGACAGAAGGCCAATATGAGTTACATGTTTTTGCACATACATTCAACATGTGACTGGTGATTGGCTTCAGTTATTTTTTTGTTTGTTTGTTTGTTTTCAGATATATCCATATAGGCTTCTTACATAGTCCTAGATCTGGTTTACTCCACCCACCTCTAAAACCTCATCCAATCATGCTGGAGTATCTGCTCCAGGACTGGCCGTTTGCTGGGATCCTTCTGAAGGCACCACCGGATCAGATTCCTGCAATCTACAGCATGACATGAAACAGGAGAGGACTGAAGGCTCTGAGTCTGTGCATATTCTTTCTCTGAGCACATGCTCTTTTTTGTGTCACTGTCCCTTTTGTCATTCTGTTTTCATGCACTCATCCTAACTCCCACCCTCATGTGATGGGTCATTGTTCAATGAATCAAAACATGGTCAATGGAGCTGGCTACCGTAGTCCTAATCTCTAACATACAGTGCAGGTAGGTCAGTTCCAGGTGGCCAAATGTTACATTGTTACTCAAAGTTAAGGTCAAACTGCATAGATTTGATCTGAAGTTCTTCTGATGTAAACCTTGCACAAAATGTATGTTTTCATACAAGGTTGTATCCCTCTCTCACTCAGTTCATAGACCTGTGCATCTTGCTTGGCTGTGATTACTGTGGCACAATAAAAGGAATTGGACCCAAGCGAGCCATTGATCTCATTAAGCAGCATGGCTCCATTGAGGAGATTTTGGACAACATTGATCCTGCTGTAAGTCTGTCTATATGCCTGCTTACAGTTATGCTATGGAATGTTTTTCCTGTTTTTAAGGATGCTTCATTTGCAGTGTTTTTGGTTTCAGTGTTTGATTTCTTCATGTTGAAATTTCTGTACATTCTGAGATAATGGATGGAAGTATTCTATGAAATTCAGTCCTCAGACAAAATGGCGTCATCACTCTAAGAATGCTGTGTTGCTCCTCTCACACTTTTCACACATTGAGCAGTAGCCTGAAAAATATAAATAAAATTATAATAATTTAATAATAATAATAATTTATTAATTTTATTATTTTATATTTTATCATTTTATTTTTTTATTATTATTTTTTTAAAATATAATTTAATAATAATTTATTAATTTTATTATTTATTTTCATTAATTAAAATTTTATTAATAAAAATATAATAAAATAAATTTCTCTTTACTGTCATCTGCTTTTTCATTGCAGTTTCCCCAGGCAGGACAGTTCTGACTTTTACCGCATAGAATGTACTTTCATTTTTTTGTAATTTGAGGTACAAATTTGATTTTGGTCACCAATCAGAGGAAACTGAACAGCTCCTGCAAATCAGGCTCAGTTAACAATTGCTTACAAGATAACATAAACCACTGACCCACATGCTTTCATCAATATATCATACTAAACCATTGTCTTGTTCTGTGGGATGTTTTTGACATGTCGCCAACAGTTGTGCTGCATATGAATTTGAACAAAAGTGTGGTTAGTATATTTCCTGTTTCACGAGGTGCTCATTTAAAAATGAACTTGCCACACAAAAACTGAATTCTGATTATATCTGTCCATTGGCAGAGTCAGCCATATTTATGACTTTGTCATAGTTTCGGGGAATGTCATTCATGTGACAAGTAAGTGCTGCAACGCTTGATTGCGTCACTACAGTGTTCACTGTGGTGTGCTGGCAGTGTAGTAGCTTTCTGCTTTTCACACACACATTCAACTCGGTCGTGGAGTTATGACAGCCTGCTGAGGAAGGCAAGTATTCATTTTTTTGTGATTTTTTAATAGATCTATATTGCTGTTAGTACCAGGGTTCAGGATGAGCTGATTCCAAGATAAACACTTTTTGATGAACCCTAAATGCACAGGGGGTAGACAAAATAATGGGAATGCCAAACTATGCAAGAATATTTATTAACTAATAAGAAGTTGGGCTGCTCTTTGCCTTCAGAACAGCTTCAGCTCTTCTTAGAACGCTATTACTACAAGTTCTGAGCTGTTTCTAGTAGGATATTGGGCTGTTCTTCGATACAGACAGCCTCCAGTTCTTTGAGAAACAAAGGTGTAAATCTGCTCTGTGCCCTACGTTCCAGAACTTTTACCCATAAGATTCAATATTTAGGCCTGGTGATTGGGCAAGGCAAGGATGGTGTTTGACTTCACCCTGGTGCTCATTTAAACACTCAATCCAATTAACAGTGTGTAAGGGGATCTCAACATCTCAGAAAATAGGCACGTCTTCAGGAAACAATGGGAGGGTGCACCCATTGACCTAAAATGGCTTCCTTTGTCATAATCTTAAGATGTAGAGCAATAATCGGACCAAATGACTTCCATGAGATTGTTTACCATACCACAACAGATCCACCACCATGTTCAACAGTTGGAAACAGGCAATATGGGTTTCTCCCAACACAAATCCATCCAGATGCTGGAAAAAGAGTGACACGTGACTGATCAGACCATACTACTTTCTTCCACTGCTCTGAAGTCTAGGCTTTGTGCTGATTACACCATGCTATGAGACTGAATTGCAGCCCTACCATAAATATCAGCCTTAAGAAACTCACAAAGTAAAGTATGTGCTGAGACTGGGTCACAAAGGTGTAGATTCAGTTCTGTTTTAATTTTTGAGGTTTTTAACTACCCCATTAAGTCTCCATCTATCCCTGTTGGTGAACTTCAACATGTAAACACTGTTCCTTTTTTCTTATGCAGTTTTTCCTTGTTTGGAGTGCGCTGTCATAATTTATGACACTGTTCCCTTGACACATTAAATTAATAATTTTGCCTTTTCTGAGACTGATCACCTGCAATTTGGGCAACAACTCTTTGACCTCTTCCAAAATCTGTTAGATCTCTCATGTTATGTTAGAACCTCACATATTAAAGTCTTAATGAAAACATATTTTATAGCAGAAGCATATTTATAATTAGTATTGACATTAATATGAAACACAAGTGTAGAGTCCTGTTTAACTGTGATTCAGCCACTGTAAAATATGAGCCCTTCTTCATTTGGTGTTTCGATTATTTTGCGCACCACATGTAATTCATAGGGTTTATTTTTGTGTAACCTATCATGGGAAGAATATGCAAAGAAGTGGGATTGTGTTGTATTGCTGATATACTACTTGAGGACTTATGAAGATGAAGAAACATTGAAGGTCTGCATAATCAACTAAAAAGTTTTTCCTATCTTATTAACAGAGGATATTCTTTTAGAAGATTTAATTCTTCAAGTATCATCTGTGCTAATTGTGGGGTTCCTGTTCACAGTTTATCACGTGAAAGGAACTTGTGATTGTTAGTGGGTGCCTCACATAGTGCAGTAGGGACTGCAACACGTGTGAAAATTAAAATGGTATCCGGTGCCAGAGAAAGTGAGAATCTTCAATCTTCATCTTATCTTTCAACTAAAATACAGACAGGGGTAGATTGAAAATATAGCAGTAGAGGAACTCAGACCTTCAAAAATGGGGCCAAGAAAGTAGGTTGACTGTGTGGTCAAAGTAGTTGGGCACAAAAAGTAGGGTTTTGAAAGGAGCATGAAAAGAACTTCTGGTGGTTAGAATGTATTTCACAGAGGGCATTAGGCATTGCAACAGATGTATGCTAATGAAAATGGTGTCTGACAACAGCTGAAGTGAGAATTTGTTTTCTTTCAGAGCAGTCAACTCAAATACAGAATGTAAACTCGAATAACGACAACGAAGGGTGCAAAACATTCAACTTTTACTGGAACACTTCGAACACATACATTACAGGCATAGCTCTACTATACGACTACCCGCGCTGAGGCCACGCATGCGCAGTTACACTTAACAAACTCCCCCTTTTTCTTTAAAGAAAAATAAACACAGTTCTAAGTTTCAACTGAACTGTTAAATAAGCAAAACTAAACATAAACAATTCCTTAAATTCCATCAGTCCCTTTGATTGGATATTAAGTCCTCTCATTCTTTAAGTTGCCATACACCTTCGCTGAGAGCCCTCAGCAGGACAAGTGCTGACGCTCCTTTCTTGGTCAAGCAGTCAGCGAGCTGTTCTTTGGTAGCTGACCACAAGATATGTTGAATGGTTCCAGATTGAATGAGCTCCTTGATATTGCTGATCTCAAGACGCAGTCTCTTCTCAGTAACTGATTTGGTGGACTTGACAGCATCAAGCAGTGAGTGATTGTCAGTCACACATACAATGGGTAGACCTCTGTGCGTGCAGTCACCTATAGTAAGTTCTGAGTACAGTGTAGCTAAGAATATGGCATTGTCAACGCCATCTGCAAGAGCTAAAGTCTCTCCTGCCAAAGTGCTTCTGACCACCCTTCTGACTCTTCTTGATTGCCAGCAAATAGGTGAGAATTTGCCACTTTCTCCCATGAGCAGGATTAGATGTCCACCCTGAGTACCTCCATCTGGAAGGTTGCCCATTGAAGAATCACTAAACGCTACTAGCTTCAAGGAGCTATCTTTACCTAAGTACTGAAACTTCAAGGTCACTTCATCAGATTTTAATTTCCTGATCAGTTTGTTTGCACAGTGCAGAGTCTGAACAGTTGCATTTTTTGTACTGGAAGCCAGGATGGATACATCGCACATTATATCAGGCCGCGTTTGTCTTGCAACCCATAGAATTTGGCCAATCTTTGACCTCAGCATGTCAATTTTTTTGTCTGTTAGTAGAGCCTCTCGCTGAGTAGCTCTAACTGGAGACACTGAAATGGGTTGCAGATTATGTATGTAATTACTCTGATTTACCTGTATCTCATCATTCAAAGAGTGGAACTCTATTCCAATGTAGTTGAAGGTGTTGTGCTCTTCTCGTCCTACATGGAAAGCTGCTTTCAAGCGTGGTATGACTGTTGAGGAGAAAATTTCTGAACCTCCCCAAATAAAATCATCCACATGGCAAGCGAGGACTCCCATTACTTTACAGGCATCATCCAGCCAGTAGAAGACTGCTGGGTCAACTTGTGACAGGACAGCTCCCAATTGGTGCATAGTGTCTTTCACTTTATTGTACCAATAAAGCGACGCGTCTGCTAGTCCATAAACACACTTCTTAAGTCTCCACATAATTCCTTGGCTCTGAGCCTCTGGTGGTGGAAGTATGTAGATATTTCGTGTCAATTCTTTTCCTTGTAGAAAGGCTGCTTAAATGTCCATAGAATTCACTTGCCATTTCCTTTGACAGATGATGGCCATGATCATTCTTAGAGACTCAGAGGCACATGTAGGGGAGTCCTTTGGGAGCTCCTGTCTGTTTAATTCCTCAAAGCCTCTAGCAACTAGCCTAGCTTTTGGTGTAACACCATCAGGAGTCTCTTTAAGTGTACACACCCACCGTGTTGAGATGCATTTTTGACCCTCATCTCTCACCTCTTCAAAGACTTCATTACTTTTCCAGTTACATAGTTCAGCTTGCTTAGCAGAATGAAAAACATCGTCGTTCATCAGCAGAATGTCATCTTGATAATTGTCTGTGCACAGGTCAGCATGCTCAGATGGAACCATGTGTACATTGTCCATCTGACTCAGATTGACTGACCCTGTAGTACCAGCAATTTCTTCTGGTCCACTGTACTGCATGTTAAACCAGTCTCTGTTTTTTCCAGTGGCCTTTCCTGCACGGCCAAGAATCTTTCCGGTTATTGTTTGTCCACTTTCTCTGTCTGTATATGTCACTACTTGCCCAGTTTTCACTTGCAGATTTCCAGCATTTGTGACAATTTCTGTCTGTAATGTCTCAGTTTGTGTACATGTATCTTGATCAGACTGATGTGAAGGAAGAGAAGCCTCACTGTTGTCATTCAAGATTGGTAAGTCATCATCTGTGGCCATCTCCTCCACACTTTCTGTGTCACAGTCTTCATAACTGGGTCCAGAGTGTGGCAACACCACTTGGCCTTCAGCTTCCACCTGCTGAGTTTCTACATCTTCCTGCACGGTCTGCTGAGTATCAACCTTTCTCAGTCTGGAGTGATGTACACGGACATAAGTACCGCCGTGTCTCACAAAGACCACTACCCCGTCTTGGCCAATGACAACACCTGGACCTTTCCATTCTGTGCAATCAGCACGTTTGTAGTACACTTTGTCCCCAGTTTCATATTTTTCATCATTCGGACGGAGTTGCTTGCGAATAGCTCGTCGGATCCTCTCAGAGCATTCTGCCTCTGTGAAGGCTCGTCTTGCAGCATGTAAGGTTTCAATGTGCTTAGCCATCCAGGTGTTTGGTGTAGTGTTTTCAAGGGCTGGTGGCGTATTGGTCAGGACTGATGGCATATTTGGATTTTGACCGAACACAAGTTGATATGGGCTGTAGCCGTGCACATTGTGCATTGAGTTCTTTGCCATCAAAGCCCAATCCAGAGCCATTCCCCAACTGTATCCATTGTCCTTTTTAATTTTCAACAAGATTTCAGTGAGGGTTTGGTTGTGTCTTTCCAAAAGCCCATTACTCCATGGACTATAAGCTGCAGTAGTTTTGAGTTCAATGTTGAATTTTTCAGCCATATCCCTCATTTCTTCGTTGTTAAACTCACCTCCATTGTCACTAAATAGCCTTTGAGGAGGCCCATGTACACTTATCCAGCAATGGATGAGATGCTTTACAATCTCTTTAGGCTTCTTGGTTGTGACAATAGCCCCGCACTAAAGCGTGTAAAGTGGTCGATGGCATGCAGATACCACACTCCCGGTCCTAGCTCATGCAAATCCACAGCAACTGTCTCATTGTAGGTTGAGGCCATGGGTAAACCCACAGCAGGTTTTGGCTTTGGCCTGCTGTGTCTAATGCATGTTTCACATTTACTAACAATGTTTTTTAGGATCGCAAGGCATTCATCATCATGGTTACCTGCAGAGTCCAGAAGTCTTCTCAGTTTCTCTATTGAGGCATGTCCAAATTGTTTATGTAGTTTTAGAAGAGTCTTCTGTTTTTCTTGCTTGGTCATATTTCCAGTCACAGTTAGAATTTCCTCTTCATCATGGATCTCACTTCCTATTGGGTTATCCTCAGTTCTGATGTTCACGCAATAGTGGCCTGAAGAGGTTAACTCAAGTTTCACTGGCTGTTTGAACATAGTGGCTTTATCATGCTCAATGTCTAACACAGCCCCTGCTCTTTTCAGCGATGCTTTACTTAAGAGCAATGGGATGTCTACAGGGACAACTTCAGTTTCTATATGACATCTAGTTCGACCTATCACAGCTGGAATCTTCACACTCTTCATTGAATGGACAACTTTCCCATCACCAAACCGAAATGCTCTTGCACTGTCTTTGGTCTGTAAATTAGCTAACTCACTCTGTTGTAATCCACTTACATAGTGATCAAGCCATTTTTTTCCACACACTGTTCTGGTACAGGCTGTGTCAAGGACAGCTGATCCCAAAGCCTCCACCATAAAGATTTCAGAGTCAGACAAGTCTTTTGAATACAAAGTAATGTTGCACACATCAACATCTTGTGTCAATTGCTCAACAGCCTCTGTTAATTTTGCCTGTTCATTTTTGTGAGGACAATCCTTTGCCCAGTGAAAAGTGCTTTGACAGACAGCACAGCGTGATCTTCTTCCGAATTTGTCTAATGGATTTGAGCCTGGCATAGCATTTTGAGAACTTGGTCTGGTATCTCGTTTCCCTGCAAATCGCGTGTAGTATGCACAGTCCGGATCATTCGACTCACTAGCTCCATCTGGTGGCGAATTATCACCAAAGATTCTGTTCAAGGCTGATTTCATGCTACTGAACGTGAGATCCGAGCAAGCGGTAAGTGCTAATTGTTTGTCTTTAACATTGAGTCCTGCTGTATCAAGCAGCTTAAAAGCTAACACAGCATCTGGAAGCTTCATTTTTAACTTACTCATCTTGTTGTAGATCCGTTCGAATTCAATGATATAATCCAGCATCGACACGTTACTTTCTCTTTTGATGTTGTCGAACTCCGTGTAAGCATCGTACTGACGGTCTTTTTCCTCTTTCAAAAACACGGTGTCCAGTTTGTGCAAAAGCGTTTCCAGTCCATTGTCTTTGTTCAAATCCGCGCGGCTATTTCCAGGGCTGCGTTCTCGCTCTCCTGTTAGCGACAATGCAACCGCTAGCCCCTGTTTCTTCTTATCCAGTTCGGTGACTAGCTTCCAAATTTCAATCTCGTTCTTCCAACTTTCATACGATTTTTTTTCATCAAACGGAGGTGGCACTTTGTAGCTGTTTGACGACATCCTCTGCTACCAATGTAAACTCGAATAACGACAACGAAGGGTGCAAAACATTCAACTTTTACTGGAACACTTCGAACACATACATTACAGGCATAGCTCTACTATACGACTACCCGCGCTGAGGCCACGCATGCGCAGTTACACTTAACACAGAAAGTGGTGTAGAAGGAAGAATATAGCATTACAGGAGCTAAGACCAAGAGTGGGGCCAAGAAAGTAGGTCAACTCCATGGTTAAAGCAGTTGTGTACACAAAGTAGAATTCTGAGGGGTACTGAAGTCATTGTGAGAAAATCTGTATAAGAGGAAGTCATGTTAGGTCAAGATAATCTGAGTTTCATCAGTTTAGAAGTAGATAATCTATGGCAGGAAGTAATGGGACTTGGTGAATGCAGAGGAATGCTGGCCTGAGAAACTGATCATGAAAGCACTAGATGGTTTGCATGTGATATTCTGTTCAAGGTACTGATTCATCTTTGCCTTAGGGAACAATTATAAAGAAATTCTAGAGGAATTTCTAACTGTAGACCTCTTGAATGGTTCAAAGGGTAAAGGTGATTATTCCAAACACAACTATGCCCTATGCCCACGCCCTATGGCCCGGGCTCAAAACCACCCCTGTTTTCTGCTGATAGTGACCTGAAGCTCAGAGCAGCAGAATAAATTGGTTTCATTCCACCAGGAGGGCTGGGCAGGGCTCCCTTGTTACACTGCAGATGGCATTCTATAACTTTTCATGTGCAAGTTGCTTGGATAATGTTGAGTAGCACCTGTCCTGAAATTAATATCTCCTGCTTTGTAGTTCAGAACTGTAGTGAAGGCAAAAGTCATGGCCAGAATGTGGTATCTTCTAATCACTAATATTTATGTTGTTTTCCAGGGAACTTTGTATTGATTCTAAAGAAGTTAGTACACTGCTCATATAGGGTCCCTGTTTGCTGTGTTTTTTAGGTGACCTCATTTCACTCTCTTGTCATCAATCACTACCCGCAGGTTCCTTGCAGACCTGGACAGAGTTAGTGTCGTTGAGCCCAGCTGAACGGTGATATCGTGCTGGATCGACGAGCTGGCTGGGATGACTAGGCGCTCAGTCTTGGATATGTTGAGTTGAAGGTGGCGCTCCTTCATCCAGGCTGAGATATCTGAGAGACAGGCAGAAATCCATGTTGAGACTGTGAGGTCATCAGGATAATGTAGAGTAGCACCTGTCCTGAAATCAATACCTACTGCTCTGTAGTTCACTGCCAGATTCGTGAAGGGGAAAGTCATGGCCAGAATGTGATACCTTCTGATCATTGATTTCCAGGGATTCCACAAAAGTTAATATATCACTGATAAGGTCTCTAATTGCTGTGTTTTTTAGGTGACCTCATTCCACTGCCTCTGTGCTGCATTGCTGGGGCCATGGCTGGAACTAAGGGCCTGTTTTTCATTTTTTGCCTGTTGTCAGGTGGGTTTCTGCCTGCAGTACATGCAGCTATACAGACTGTTAGTGACCAAGGATTAGCTGTGATTATTGTATGTGGGATCACTGTTCTCAGTGTGGACTGAGATCTGCTGCACACGCACTTACACGCACCTGCTGCACAGGCCAGACATATATATTTGTTTTAAATCCATATCATTCTGATTTTTTAAGGTGCTCTTTGTGATGGGTGGACAGCCTTGATGCCTCAGCACATAACAGCACTGAGTGGCTCCTGTGTACTGATTCCATGTACCTTCCAGATCCCTAATGGAAAAAGCATGAGTAATCCAGCCAATGGAGTGTGGATTAAACATGCGACTTCAGGCGCTGTTGTGTTTAACAGAAGCAACACTGAGAACAAACTTGGAGGACAGATAGTTGGAGATTTGATTCAGAAAAACTGTACCACAGTCCTGGACAACATGCCACAAAACTTTACAGATAAATACCTCTTCAGAATTGAGACTGGCCCTTTCCGTGCAACATTTCCAAACTCATCAGTCAACATCGATGTCAAAGGTACAGACATACATCACATCTATGAGTCTTTCACATTTATAGTCCACTAAGTTTTTAAGAATTATTGTACAATTATTGTACATTATTGTACATTATTAAGTACAAATCAACGGCATGTAATGATCAAAAACACTGTTGCAGAATGATTTCTAAATTATGCTGTTTAAATAGCCCTGAAATTAGCAGTCTTATAATGATCATTTTTGTGCTTACTCACAATGTGTATTGCTATGCTTAATCAAGTGCAATAAGCAAAAAGGCATTCAAAATTTTAATACAGTGAATTTTGCTTTGCATACCATAGAATAAAATATTTTGAGGAAGAAAGTTGTTCAGTTCAGTTCAGCCAAATGTCTGGATGCCAGTCCACAGGAAAATGAAATATGCCTTCTATCAATGCAGCATCTTCTCAAGTCTTACAATAGTCTTCTCATGACCAGTCAAAGAGAGCTATGGAACTGGGCAGTACCTGGTAAACTCTCTCAGATCCTAAAAGATAGAGAAATGAAAGGAGGAATAAAACAATACACAGATGTGAACCGATAAAGCAGTACTTGTCACACTAGGCAAAGTTATGATCAGTGACTGCACCATGGCATTGTGACCTTCATGGTGGCAATTAGCACACAGACACATCCTTTCAGAATAATTACTTTAAAAAGAAAGTCAGCACATTTCATGAATCTGAGTTGTTTTTTTTTTATTTTTGATGATTTTTATCAAAAGGAATTGAAATCAAACTAAGTAGGCTATATTGTATTAAAGTAACACAGTTTGTTTAAAATTCAGTGTAAAGAATTAATCTGGGAAAAAATGGAACTGAGTTGCCCCAATTGATTAATGTAAGTAGCCTAATGGGATGTGTTAAGATGTGTGTTCCTAAATATTTGCCATTTGGAATCTTATCATTTGGATCATTATGTTGATGGAATTTCTAGAATTCCCTCATCCAAGTGTAAAGAATTGAAGAATGGAGGATAATTTTTTCATGAAAAAGTACCTGTGTGTCTTGCAGATTCTCCACAGAAACCCAAGATGACTGAAATAACAGAAGTGATGGAAAATACTCTGATGAATTTGACCTGCACGGCTGCAGCCCCCTGTTACACACACCCCCCTGTCCTGACATGGACCCCCCTGCTTGGGAACCATCTGGATCAGCTGTGTGAAAATTCAGACAAGACCAAATCTGTTTCATCTGTTCTGACCTTCAGTGCTTCCCACCTCCATCATGGGAAGACCATCACCTGCACTGCAGTATACCCACTGCAAGAGAAGAACAGCAGTAAGAGTGCAAAGGAGACTAGGACTCTCAGTGTTCTGTGTAAGACCTCTGTGACTGACTCTCATTCTGTTCTTTGGTCTTTTAGATATTCATATGGCCTTGTGAAGAATTTCATAATATTGCTGTAACAATTATCCATTCAGAGCACACGCTGACCAAAATGGCTTTTTGCCTGTGGTCTCTGCTAACATTATTCTCCTCCTTAGTCTCTCCAAAGAACACAACAGCCTCAGTCGGTCCATCTGATTCAGTGAAAAAGGGCGACTCTGTGGCCCTCTACTGCAGCAGCGAGGCCAACCCTCCAGTGAAGAGCTTCACCTGGTTTAGAGTCACAGGAAATGAGGTCATGCAGAGAGGCTCTGGACAGGCTCTCACCTTCAATGTAACTGACAGTGATGGAGGCCGGTACTACTGTGAAGCTGAAAATGAACATGGAACAGAGAGATCGGCAAATGTGCTACTGACAGTGATTGGTGAGTGTTGTTTCGTCAAGGACAAAAGAGGAACCAGCAACTTAGCAATTCTATCTAATGTTTAAAACTCTCTCTTTTTCTTGCAGATGCAGAGAAGCCATCTGTCCTCAAAGCTATTGGAGGAGCCCTAGGACCCATAGGCATGGTGTTGCTAACCATCCTGCTGCTGCTTCTCTGGAGGTTATATTGTTCCAGATATTTTAATGTCTGCATATGACACAGACCTTTCAGAACATACATCAGATTTTCTCAAAAGGTTTTCCATGTGTTGATGTCATACAAATGGTACTCTTCATGGTATTATTATATCGTTTGTAATTTCAATCTGAATTGTTTTTCAGGCAGAAAAAATCTGGAGAGTCAAATGTCAGTATGAAGACAGAGGACACAGTGGGGCAGGTAAAGGCATTCTTACATGTGCCTCATACAATTTTAGATCAGGGATTCTCAACCCTGGTCCAGAGGACACAATGTATATCACAGAAGTACGCAGTTAGTTCATGGTTAAAGATATGGGTTAGTGGAAATGCCACTGTAAGTTGCATTTCCCTTGCGTATTTAAAATGGCAAATCATGGCAACATGAGGGGCCTACACACAACAAAGTTCATTAAAGGCAGTTACAGGCTCATCCCACTCCAAATTAATGTTCATTAATTTGTGCTGCTAAGTCTTGCAAATGTATTCTATTTTTGACAGTGATGAGGCACACCCCAAGTCCAACCCACATTTAACCTCAGCTAGCCACATATGTCATTGGCTTGCTCTTCTGGTCTCCTACATAAATAGAACTGCATGTGTGGAACAACAGAGCAGTTTTTATAGACCTCTAAACTTTAAATGTGGAAGAAGCACTTAAGCGCTGTGTAACTGTTACTGACCAAGAACACAAAGAACAAGAAGCTGCTTGTAAAGAGCTGCAAGGTTCTTTTTCACTGTCTATATTGCTCTTCGCCCTCAGTTTTTGGGTCTTTCACAACATTTTCATCATGTAATGTCTATGTAAAATGTATAATTCATAGGTGACTATAGCCTGAAAATGAACAGATATTGATAAATATATTTGAATGTCACCTGCACATTTAAATGCCATATCACCCCAGTCACAAATCCATGGGTTCAACTCTCAGCTCTGCCCATCAATCAAATATCTGAATAGCTGGTGTCTGAGTCAGGTTTCTGAGGTCCTCTTCTTTATTGGGCTAAATATTCTTTTCTTATTACCTCTGCTCTTTTTGTCTGCACAACATATTTTTCTACTGCAATTTTGACATTCATGTCACTAGTACTTGTGTCATGTAAACTGTGGGGATATTTTGATGGAGTTAAATGGTTTAGCCTAAACAAGTGTACAAAATTATACATTACCAGAAAATCATAACATTTTCAACAATTGTAATGAGGAAGAATACAGCATTAACTACATTGCATTACATAGCAGATGCTCATATCAGGAGTGACTTACATAGCTCAGTGTTTCCAAGTCCTGGTCCTCCAGGATCAATGTGTGTACTGGTTTTCACTCCAGCTGACCTCCCATTTATTTAGAATTAACTGAACTTTTAAATTAGTTTCAATCTCTGTTTAAATAAATTCTATTCATTAACATATTTACTTTTAGCCTTTTATAAACTCTTTAAGAGATAAGTATTCTATTACAAATGTTTGGCCTAATATAAAAATGAAATATGTAGTTCAACATATTTTTGTGAATATCTGCCTCTTGAACAAACTTGGTACAGCTGTCCTGATTAAGTATAAGATCATGTTCATTGAATGGGTAATTACTCTTAATCAATTAAGGGAAACCCTTTGTTTTTGCTTAAGGACCTCAAATAAACAGAAATAGCTGAGCAAAATATATTGTGTATATTTCTGTTAGAGCCATCACATTCCCAACAGCCCATATCTGTGCCAGAGTACTGACAGTAGGTATTTAAGTGAAATCAAACAGAAATCAATATTCAGTTACTGTAACAATCAAACCTTTTTAATTGAGAGCTCAGGTGGAATGAATAGCATGTACTTTTTCAGTTTGTATGGAACCATGAGCCTGGATGAGAAAACAAAAGTTTGTTCTCTGCTGACACACATTGCAGAACAATGAGTCTTTAGACACCAACAAAGCCATGAAGACTGGGGAGAGAACAGAGGTCCTGGAAAGTGAGCTGGAAGAAGTCCAGTATGGTGAACTTGATTTTTCCCAGCTGCGGGACAAAGACTGTGCGAGAAGAGCCCAGGAGAAGGGAGTGGGACAGGAATCTGTTTACTCTGAGGTCAGAGTTTCAGAGAGACAGCAACAGGAACCACAACAGGCAACGAATGGGATAGAGGAGCTTTACGCACAGGTTAATCCAAAGCACCGTCACTAATACAAATGCATGCTTTTTTCATATTCTGGCATTATATCGTATAATAATGTAATAGCTTTTTTTCATTAGTTTTTTTCCCTGATGTATTGGCTTTATTACTAGTATTTAAATAAGTTTAATTGTCTCACAAATGTAATTCAATTTTTTTGGTAAAAATATTATACTATATTTATGCATGTTATAGTATATTTATGACTGGACCAGAAGGTAATGTTTTTCTTTCATTTGTATGAGGTTTCTAATGGACTAAGACCTCACAAAGCTGTTTCACACCCCGAGATATGCACTGAGAGCGCAATGAGACTTGCATAGTCACATGTCCATGAGAATGTTCTTCATTCTACTGCTTTTCTTCCAGAGAGAAGTGAGTGAGAGCATAAGAACTAAGAACAGACGGTGACTGTTCAATCTATCTCACCCAATTTACATGAAAAACGTGCCTAAAAACTGCTCTAAATTCCAGTTTCGGTTCAAGAGTAGCTCATACTCATCTCTTGCTCTTGACCACCAGATTCTTTTTTTTTTCATTTATTTATTTTTTTAAATATATGTGTACTGGTGCAATTGGTTGTATAGGTCCTACAGATAAATGACTAAGAGCAAAATGATATATGATACGATATATTACTAAATAAAAAAATAAAATACTTTTATCATTAGAAAGTGTTTTTCTGCATAAATTAAATCATTGAATGAATGCTTTCAAAAATATGTCTGTCATTAAAATTGGTATTGAAATAGATTTACTACAATAAAATTTGGTCCACATTAGCTCACACAAACTAAACGAGCAGAATTTCAGAATAATGCTACCAACTATTTCATGTAAATTAGTACAATTTTTTTTTTATCATCTAACTTCATTTGTCACAGTAGTTTCAAGTTTATGTTTACATTCTTGGCATTTAGCTCTTACCCAGAGTGAGTTACTAGGAGTCAGTACAATGTGTCATGTCATAAATTACTTTTGAGCATGTATACTCCCCTTAACAGTGCAGAGAGACTTAAGTGCAATGCAAGATGCCCTATATTAAAACTGCAAGACACTTTACAATAAAACCTCAATATATTCTCACATATTCTAACATAAAATTATTCCAGGGAAGATGGAGGTGGGGGGTGTGAAGAAAACATGACCTTGTCATTCCCTTGTGAACTTTTTATACCCTGGGGGTCAGTGTTGCAACAGCAATCTCTCCGTATTGCACAAAGGCAATCAGCAGTGCATCCTCACATCAGTTGATTTGCCAAGTTGAATACAAAATGAACTGGAGAATGAAATAAATACCTTGCTCTACAAGGTCACTTGTCTTTCATTTGTAGTTACACATCAATGTCTCAAGTGTTTCAGCTGCTTTTTTCTATCATGGTTTCCACAATACCATGGCGGCTGTTAAAATAACTCTATGCCTTTTGTTCATGGCTTTTTTAGTTTACTGTCAATATTGTGCTTCGGTTCACATGACAGCAGCTTTTTCAAGTTAACTAACTTGCCCTAAATTCAGACCTCTCTCTGTGGTCCAAATCATCGTCTATATATAATTTTGAATGGAGATTTTCATTCAAAGCGATCTTCAGTCCGGGAGTAATCCTGGAGAATGGCCAAGTATGTTTTTATGTAGTAAATCAAACAGTTACATACTAGAAAGTAACAGTACACAAAATTGCTCAAGTTTATGTAACAACTGTCAGTACTGTCTAATTAAATATAGCAACCAAATACTTACATACATGATTATTCTCTTTAGTGCTCTGAGGACTATATATTTCGCTGTTTGACACATGGACACATCATTTTCTTACTACTGTCATACAAAAGCAGTTTTACCATCTGGTGGAATGACTCAGTAGACTCCCAAGATTCCCTAACATCTTCAAAAATTTGTCTAGAGGTGAGTACCCGCTGTGTGAAGTAACCCAATGCAGTTAAAGTATCATAGCATTTATCAAATGCTTGTACCAAAAAGGCTTAGCATGACATAGGCAGAATGAAATGCAGAGGTAATTTCATGACGTTCCTGGCTTTTGTGGATTTGCCAGCATTAAACCTAAATGTAAAAGAAGTTTTTTGTTAATGAATTTCAGGTGTTTCTACCATGATGGTAATTTGCCCTTAAAATAACAGCACTAACAATATCAATGCATCAAGCTGTAGTAAGAGCAGGCCTAGAACAAGGCCTATTTAGTGTAACTGTAGGTAACTAGTTTTGTGAAACATGCAAACCTATTGGATTGAGCTAATCAACCAATAGGGAAGCAGAATGAAGTAAAAGTTGGTTTTCACCATATTCTGCATCTGTACATTGCAAATAACTCTTGGACAAAATGGGTGAGACAGTAAGGAGACCTAAGTTTTTACTGAGGGCCTCAGGGAACTGAGATGCTTTTCATCCTATCCAGGTCCTCCCCATTTCAAGACCTCTCCTTCAGCCTAGACTCTACAAGCTCTTTCACCAATAGCGCTGTCAAAAGCCCTGGCGTAATACCTGATAGCTGACTGTCCTTCTCCTCTCGTTTTGCAGCGGTGAGTTGGTGTTCAGATTCTTTTTGTACAACATCTGAAGTATCCGCCCCTACCTCACTATGTATTTTACAGAGCTCTTAGTTCTGGCCCTGGTCCTCTCATGCCTGGACTACTGTAACTCCCTCTTTGCTTGTCTGTGTCTGCCTGTGCCATCAAACTCCTGCAACTAAGAATGCAGCTGCATGACCTGTCTATAATATCCCTAAACGTAGTCAAGTTACACCCCTTCTCACCTCACTTTTCTGGCTTCCTGTTGACACTTGCATCAAGTTCAAAACCTTGGTGCTGGCATACAGGACAATGAATGGGACAGCACCCTCATGGCTACAATCAGTGTTTAAACTGTATGTTCTACCACCGTGGAGAACTATCTAAAATGAGGGTTAATCTTTACGCAACCAACCTGCAAATTTAAATTTTTTTAATTGTACGTAACTCCTGATCCCTTACAATTACAACAGTGTATGTTAACAGTGTTTCTTGGTTTACTTATGCCACTACTACACAATGGTATTCTGGGGGTGAACTAATTCTAACAGGAGACCCAAGCTGATGCAACACTATTGACCTTGACAAAAAGATGCAAAAATGGTTAAGCACTTTATGTTAAAAAAAAAAAATCAAGAATCATGTGTGGTGACCCAGGGGCATGAATAATTTGTTTTGAAAGAGACTTTTTCCCATGGAAAGCAGTGGCACAGTGAGGTATGATTCACAATAACTGATGAAGGCTTTTTTTTAAATATGATGACAGTCACAAAAAAGCAGCTTCTAGTTTCCAGAAGGGGCACAGGCCTGTGATACTGGCCTACATGTAACCCTGCCCCCAAACCACAAGTAGCTGAGAGAGAGAGACAGAGAGGACAGAGGAAGTGAGAAAACATGCCACATGCACACCAGTACTATCACTGCAAGGCTACCAATAATACACTAGCAATGCATGAAATTCAATGAGGACCTTTGCATTGTTCACCATTTGTGAGGTTAGTGCTACAAAGTGTTCTAATAGCTCTGTCCTCCCTGCCCGGGGTGGTTGGAAAATTCAGTCCTCATCTCACACCTGTGTACTAATTGTGGTTCCTCGCCACCAGTGGCTGGAACAACTACACAGACTCCAGCCCTTTCTGCAGGTGTGTTCATGCATTTATGCAGGGCTGTGGCCCACTTATCTTGGATTTTATTCTGGGTCTGCATCTAACCTGTTCCATGTAAACAAACTGACCTGATGTCAGCCTGGGGTCCCGCACCAGCTCATTGTGAGCCTGTCTCCTGTGCTCTGCTGCCCTCTCCAGGTTACTCTTTGCAATGTCACATGCTGTCTGAAGCCACTCCTTGTGTCTGCATATCCACTCCTCCAAGGGACCCGATGCACTTTCAGGGGCACCTGCACCTAGTAGAAAGTCAAAGGGGAGTTGAAGTGGTGCAGATGGAAAGTAAATAAAGAGTAATTAGACAGGTTGTGCAAAGTATGGATAAAGCTTGGGGAGAGTGATATTATTTGTGAGTGCATTCAGGACAAACTCTGTTGACATCATTCCAGCACCTTGACTCATGACCATGTTGCTGCCAGAACAAAAGCGACTCCAAGAAAAAAAGGAAAAAGTGGAAAAAGAGTGGTCTCTAGAAACACGTCTGAACCATAGCACTTAAAACATTGATGCAGTTTAACAGAAATCTGAAAGTGAGTTTTGATCATACAGATAAAATGTGACTGTATGGGGTTTCTGTCAAATGTTCATTGCAACTGTGAACATCATTGAAACCACAGAGGCTAAGAGACAGAGACTAAGCAGTGGATGATCCTTTGTTAAATCACAACAAATTGCTTGCAAAAGGGTTGGAATTGCCACCTTGATTTTGTCAGAGTAACAGCCTCATTCATGAGATGTAAATATGGGTTACTGTTGTCTCTGTTGGACAATTTGGCAATGACTTCTAGACTTCCTTCCTAATTATGCATTAGTGTTGATCTTTTTGAACTAGGGTCCTGCTGTCTCTACTGATGAGCTTAGTGAGGACAGAGCTTTTTGTCAAATTAATTATTGTAGATTGTTTCAGAAAAAAATAGAAGCAAATAAAAATGCTACTAGTTAACACAAGAACTTGACATTTATTTTTTAAAAGAGCAAGCGTAGGGCAAGAATATGGTGTAAATAGCCTCCTTTCAGACTGAGGAACTGTAAAAATAAAGACAAAACAATTAATTAATGACTATGAAAATATAATCCTAATATAAATCAAGTAGCCTGAATTCTGGAAAAAAAAAAAAAAAAAAACGGGAGTAAAATATTCAGAAAAAAATGTTCTGTTATCTCGTTCTTTTGTCCTATTATTGTCATATAGAACTTATTGTTCTATATGTTTGGCTAGGTAGCTGAAGTTTTTTTCTTTATATTTACAATGTGTGTTTTCTTTTTAAATTTGTACTTATTGTAAGTTATTGTATTTTTATACTTAATGTCATGTGCCTTATTTGTTTTGTGTTAATGTAAATGTCATATAGTGCACTGCTGTTGCAGACCACCCACAATTTCGTTGCACCCCACCGTGCAATGACAATAAAGCCTATTCTATTCTATTCTATTCTATTCTATATAGTTAACTCCACCCACCTCTAAAACCTCATCCAATCATGCTGGAGTATCTGCTCCAGGACTGGCCGTTTGCTGGGATCCTTCTGAAGGCACCACCGGATCAGATTCCTGCAATCTACAGCATGACATGAAACAGGAGAGGACTGAAGGCTCGGAGTCTGTGCATATTCTTTCTCTGAGCACATGCTCTCTTTTTTAACACTGTCCCTTTTGTCATTCTGTTCTCATCCTAACTCCCATCCTCATGTGATGGACTGTTGTTCAATGAATAGAGTTGGCTACCATAGTCCAAATCTCTAACATACACTGCAGGTAGATCAGTTCTAGGTGGCCAATGTTTCCCAGTTACTCACCTGTGGACAGCCCTGCTTTGAATTGCAGATCTGCAGCAACGATGTCCTCCTCTCGTCTGAATGGGTGAGCACCACACACCAGGACGTACAGGAGTACCCCCAGGGACCAGATGGTAGCAGGGCGCCCGTGGTACTCCCCATCCCTCACCCACTCAGGAGGGCGGAACGGCCTCGTTCCTGAGAGATGGGATTTACAGTTATTCATGCTGTGCTATATGATGTGCACTATCCCATAAGAAAGCTTTACCAACCAGCAATGTGTTCTTCTGTATATGCTACTACAGTCTACAGTAGCAGCTAAGGAGGTGGAGGAATATTTTTTAAGAACTGTCTTCATAAAAGTGTAAATTATGTCTAGGGATAAGACAAAATAGATGACTAGTCAAATGGCTCATGACATCATGAGATCAGAGATCAATTATAGTTATTCAACTATTCAGTCTTAAGCCAAAGAATGTTGGAATACCAAATTGATCAGAATGCACATGTATAAACATGTATATCTATGGGAGGCTGCTTTTGTACATACACACCCTGCAGATTGTTCACATCTACAGGAGATAAACTATTCAAAGCAGGTTGAGCTGAGGACTTGTTAAGAGAACTCTTAATCCTCTCTGGTGTCAGTTCTAACCTGCAAACTGCCTGTAGGGGTCTTCTTTAAGGAGATCGCCACATCCAAAATCGATGAGTTTCACATGGAAATCATCGGTCTGGATGAGGAGATTCTTGGATTTAATGTCCCTGTGCAGGACACCCCTCTCACGGCAGTGCAGGGCCGCCTGCACCACCTGCTGCATGATGACCTGGGCCAGGCTCTCCTCCATGTGTCCCCCCAGCTGCTTGGTGAACGTGGACACGTCCAGGCAGGGGGACGGCAGCTCCAGCACCAGAATCACATACTCTGGCTCCTCAAACCAGTCCAGCAGCTGGATGACATGGGAGCAGGCAGGAGGGCGGCACACCAGCTCCATCAGGGCCACCTCCAGTGGGAGGGACTGGGACTCTCCAGGCTGTATGGAGATCAGTTGAGAGGAAATATCCACAAAATTGAACAACAAGAACAGAGTTTCCTTGCTTTATCACACATAATATTCATTTCCAAGTTAACTGTGAAACTTCTAATCGTGTAGCAAATAAAAAGGATGCATACTTACAATTGTCAGATGCCTCTTCGAAAAACTTGAAGTCACATATTTAATGGCCACCTACACAGAAAGAAAGATATGGTAAATCACAGAATTATGTAATTATTACTTTCTGAGTTAAACTGGAAATAGTTTTTCTGTTTTCCTATGCATGGGAACATATTCTGAAGCTGCAGAAGGCTTGAACACTTTTTTCAGACAAATTCAATCAATTTTACAATCAGCAGAACAGAATGTTAATTGTAACTCTGGCACAATGGAATTGTTATTAATCACCAGAGCAGTGTTGGGTGGAAAATTAGCTAGCAGTGAGAGAAATATGGACAGGAGATACTGAGGAAGCTCACCTGTTTCCCATCAGCCTTGCGGGTTCCTGCGTATACAGAACCACAGCCTCCTTCTCCCAGCAGCTTTCCCACAGTATACAGGGAGGTGAAGCTGGCTGCAATACACAAGCTTGGATTAGAACATCTTCATCCTCCACTGAACCGTTCCCAAGGGTGAGTGAAGGAACAACAATATATAATCAAGAGTACAACCAAATTAAACTCTGAAAAATCCTTTGTACTTTTCAATTTTCCAGGTTGTAGACTGAACCAAAGTTACAGATGAAGTTATGTTACTTGATTATTATTATTCAGAACACAAAGGAATAATTATGTTCTGCTTAAATTCATAAGAAAGATGAGTTGCAATGTTTTAACAAAACATTTCCTGCTAAACCTCCTATGGAATTAAATAACTTTGGAGTATGTTTATGACTGTTAGCTAACCTCATTAGAAAATAAAATTGAAGGTAATATTGATTAACATCAATAATCTCCTTGCCCCCCATTCTTATGTATATGTGTATATAGAGTCCAGTTATGACAGTTATGACTGACTTATGAGGGGTTTCTGACCTTTGCTGGGGGCAGAGGAGTGGGAGGGGCCTGGGCCATGGTTGGCTGAAAGAGAGGAGCCCTGCTTCTTCCTCTCTACTGTATCCTCCTCCTCACCACTCCTCCTGCGCTTTAGAGAGGGCTTTTCCCTCTCTGGGGTGATGTTATTTCCTCCCTCCCCGTGTGATCGAATGGATCTCTTCCTGCCTTGCTTCTGAGGGCTCTGCAGTTGTCCTTTGCCATTTTCCTCAGTCTTAATGGGCTGTTCAACTTGCTGCCCCGCCTGTCCTATTCTGCCTGATGTTCTTTCCTCCCTGGCAGTACTCTTTGTTCCTCTCTGTCCTAAGATGTGACAGATGTATTTACAGGTTTCAAAAGCTACAGTTAGGCCCAAACTTCAAGGGAATTAATTATTCATTACAGGCAGAAAACCCTTTACCTGATGTTCAATTATATTGCACTAGATTTCATGTGATTGATTAGTCTGCATGTGAGAAATAAAGAGTATTTTAATTGGTGGATTGTTTTGATTTCTGACCTCTGCTGGGGATCCTGCTGCTTTGGGCAGAGGGAGTGGAAGGGCCTTTGATAGGGTAGGCCGAACGGGAGGAGACCTGCCTCTTCCTCTCTACATCATCCTCCTCATCGTGACTTCTCCTACACCTTACCCTTTCCCTCTCTTCCTCAATACCACTCCCTGCCTCTCTATATGACTCTCTCGCTCTCTTCCTTCCTCTCCTCTGAGTGCTCTGCATTTTTCCTAGACTGTCTTTCTCTATCTGTCTGTCAAGTTTACCAGACCTTCTCTGTCAAGTTTTGCTCAGTGATCTTTGAAATGTTCTCTGTTCCTAATTCCTGCAATTTGTGAAAAGTATGTTTTTTTCAGTTTTGTTTTTTTTTTTCAGGATTTGTCATTCACATTTTACACAACATGAGACATTGATTTTTTTTTTGGTCTTAGTTTACAGCTGAGACAGGTAGACTCTTGCATGTACAGCCCAAACAGACCATACCCATAATATTCCCACCTTACCTTAATATCACTACTTCCACTGCAAGATTGAATAATATATTCCTTACCAGGAGAAACTGATAATAATAAAATAAAGTTCTGAATAAGTAAATAATTAATTTTTAAAAATTAAATAAATAAATCCCAGTTATTTACAAAATACAACTTACCAAGAGATGGTAACTGATCAGACAATGATTTTAGTATGGCTCAGCATAAAGTCTACTGAAAACTGAAGTACTGCAACCAAAGAGTGAATTCTTATGTTATGTTCGTTTTTCCACAAACGACTGCATTTATGTACATTTAATCGCAGTCTTAGATGACTACGTCATAATAATGTGGTGATTCGTTGCAATTCTGCCCCTACGTCACAATAGCACATTCTTACGCCATGGCAGGTCGACCTTCCTGGTTGCACAGTAGCCTATACCTCCATATTCCTGGGTTCGCACAACAGGGTTTACACAAGCGGCTGTGCAGCGGATCTCCTGTAATTCCCACGTTGTATCATGGCAGTGTAGATTTGTGCATTGTAAACATAATGGTCTTGTACCTATTTACAGCAGAATCTTGATCAACACACGCTGCATATGTTTCTATTATCGAGTTATATTTATGGAGGATACATGTCATTACTGAAAATAAATGATTACATAAATGTGAAATGCGTACATTTCTATTTTGATTCTTTAACAAAAGTGCAAATAAACACACTGTTACATACATCTAAAACGACAGTAACTAGAGGAATATAAAATAAAAGCATAAATATCCTTATTTATTTACTGCGCGGCTTTTTGTCTAACTAAGTAGGCAAAACTTTTGAATATCTGAATTTTCCACGGTTGACTCAATGAATCAGAATGGATTGGATTCCACCTTGGATTGTCCATTTTCTTCAGATTCCAATGAGAGACATCATACGCAGTCAGCAAGTAATTTCACTGTACAGAATGGACACATTTCAAGTTTTTTCAAGTTAGTAAGTGTAGTCTGATTTCTGTGGAAAAAAGTGTTGTTTTATACATATTGTTTTGCTATGGTCCGTAATTTTTGGACAATTGCATATCGCGCGTCTGCACAATGGCCAGTGTTGCACTACATTTCCCAGTAAACAATTGGACTAGCGGTGTTTGTTGAAAGAAGTCGGAAAGTCCCGAATGAGTTTTGAGCAGTTGCACACAATTACTTTCATTTTCACTTTTTGTGCTGAGTAACTGTGTCTCCTGATTTCCTCGAAGAAAGACTTCAGATTTCCTAACGAATTGGTTGTGTATTCTACTTAAACATCTGTCTGGTTTCAGTTGACGTTATTTAATCTCGATAGAGCGATTCAGCGGTTAAACATAATAGCTAGCAAATTCTTCCCTCGCTGGAAACGATGACTTCCTTAGACATACGCCCCGAATCGAAGAAACAGGTACCTAACCTTTTTAGTTTTCAAAATGTACGTTAGACGTTGCTTTGAATGCTGAAGTCCGTTTTTGTTTGTTAGCATTGCTGTTGGGGATGGGCTGTAGTTAATGGAATAAGTTTGTGGGGCAAATGATAAACAGTAAAATGGCAGACAGTAATTTTTCGTACTGAACACGTTAGTAACGTGACCCCGAGGTTTAGGTGTCATAATCTTGCAAAACCTGCAGAAATGCACGAAAATTTGTACACCTATCACAACAGATATAGGGAAAGGTTGAGACAAACTCAGGAGGAAAGAGAGATTAAGGGCGATCGCTGTTTTTTTAATAACTGTAATACTTCGCAGTTTTCAGTTTTCATTTTTGTTCCAGGTTGATGACTTCTGCAAGCACCTCACCAATGAGGTTAGTACGCATATTAATTTGGTTATTTACGGTTCTCCAGGTAGTAGCTGTTCATCAAGAGTTGTGTATTGGCCTTTATGTACTAATTGTATAATTTTGAATCTCAGGCAGAATCTCTGGTCTCAGCATTCTTCCCGCAGAAGATTGCAGAGATGGAGACATTGCTGCAGGTAAAGAGGCAGGACGTGAAACAAGTCAGCCAAGGCTGCGCGACACCTTCTTACGTTTATTTTAACACTCGCAGAGTAGAGGTGACGTTTGATGTCCATGTGTTACAAACTCTTTTTGTGGTCTCAAGGCCTCCCTCAGTGTAGAGGACCTGTCATCCTTGAAGGCGCCCTTAGACATCCCCATACCAGACCCAGCCAAAGAGGAGTTGAAAAGGAAGAAGAAGGAGGAGGTACAGTGGCATATTTCTTACACACCTCACTTTTAACAGCATTCAACAGCAGGTGTGAGCTGAACATGTGCACAGACAACCCTTGGTGCCTGGCCACACCCAGCCACTGAATGTGATTTTGGCATAACTCCATTTGACTCTTGGCACTGTTGTTGTTCGTACTATATAAATGAATGTGAAATGGTATTTGTGACTCAAATAAGCCCCTCAAGTAAGTCACACAGTTCATGTTTATGTTCTGTAGTCATATTCTTTTCATACATGTCAGTTACATTTGAAAGTGTACATTCATTCATGTCAGATTTGGCACACATTTCAGACATGATCTCAAAGGCTGCATGCGCTTTTCTTCACAGCTGTTGGTCTCTGGCCATCCTCAGTCATGCTTATTATGGTGGCAGAATGTGATTTTGCATTCTTGTTATATATTGCTTGATTAGGTTTCAATTTCACATACTTATTGACCAGTTTTTGTCACACTTTCAATGTCCAGTGCATTACACAGTGAAGGGACACAGCACCTCATCTTACATGGTAGACATGTGATTCAGTAAAAGTCTGTTTTACTGTTGCAGTAGTGACTTCAAGACTTCATCTTTTTTTCCCCCCAGAAAGAGGCAAAGGAAGGAAAGAAAGACAAGGATAAGGACAAAGATGAAGAGGAGGAAGGTAAATAATAACCTACATTAATTAGTGACTCAATTAGTTAAAATATTTTCTGCACTTGACTCCTCTTAGCACATATGGACGTGTTCATGTGTTCTGTAATTGAAGAGTTATGTATGAGTGGCCCATGTTGGAATTCTCTGGTGGATAAAATGGAGGGAAGTAAGCTAGTCCTTCTCTCAAGATCTGTCCTGTCATTTCAATGCAGCTCCAGCTGCCTCTCACAGCATTATTGACCACTCCTGTCAGCGCCTGTCATAATAGAAATATAACAATTACAAGGAAAAACAATCACATATTTTTCCTGCAAAAATATCATGAGCCATGATACAAAAATCACAAAATCACAGTATAATTGCATATACAAATTAGCCACACAGCCATGTACAAAACAGCTATAATATTATGTGAGTTTGTGATATTCTGTTAAATTCGATTAAAAAATAAACCTGATTTTTTAAATGAGAAATGGGAACACTGTAATTACTGTAACTAAAGTTGATATGACAGAACAGCTAAATGGTCATACAAAGACTTAAAAATGGTGCCCCTTACTGTACACAGAAATTGGACTTTTACTATACATTGAAGACTTAGGAATGTCTTTTTGAAGACATATCTTGTTCATTTTTGTTTTGAACCTAGCTGAATCACTAACTTCAGTGGCTTAGCAGCAATATCTGAGAACAGGAAAGAACATATTGTGAATGTTAGGCTTCTGTTGCTTTTCATTTCAAGAAAGGATTGTTCCTTTAAATAAATGATGAACACCTTAGGGCTTTCTTTCCAACTGATGGCTGAGGACTGGCAACAAGTGAGGGCTAAGTGGAGTTTTCTTGATCAGGAAAGACATCTGGGTTGGGGGTTTGTCAGATTCAAATACTTTGAGTATTGACTGAATAAAGAATGATCTCCTAAGAACAAGTTTCAATGTGTGAGTAAGGTCATGGATTCTTCTCTGTCCAGCTCTCTTGATTGATCTCTCTCAGGCTGCAGTTATTGTTAATCTCATTAAGACCTATAAATGAAAAAAAAAGTATCGATAATCATTGATTATTTTACAAGGCACTTTATATATAGAGTACTTATTATTTATTCATATCCCTGATTAAATAGGATAAAAATGTAATATAAAATCATCCAGTGTGCATATTTTTTCTGCTTAAAAATCTTGAACGCATGATTTATGCTTTTAGTGGCTTAATGTAACCCTGTGAAAAACCAATGTATATGTCTCAAGCAAAAGGTTAATGTTATATTTTACAAGTACTGCACAGAACAAAGTCATATTGTTCACAGATAAAACACAAAACCATATTATCGGTGCATATTATCATGAATCCCAGTGGATAGCAAGTTAATTTACTAATAATGTTTTGAGAAGTGCTTACCACTAGCAGTAATGAAAGGAAAACAGTCATGCCACTAATTGATCAGCCGTGATGTCATTACAACAAATCTTCATGTTCACTTCCTTCTTGGGCAGGAACTCATAAGCTTGGGTTGCGTCTGTTGTGATGTCTGTGATGTCAGAGGTCAAGGGCTCTTATTATGGAAAGATGGTAGGAAAAACAAGCGGATGAAGTTGTATGGGACTGTCAGAGTGCTGCCATCGCTGTGGAATGCAGACTTCTTTCTTTGGATGGAGGCTTCCTTCTGCAGTGTGAGTCCTGTCAGTCCTAGAGGTGGCAGGGGGTTTACAGAGTTGTATGACGGGATGCTTTTATCCAGCAGGCCCAGCTTGTGGCCCAATCGCCTGCAACGAGAGGGTGGAGAGTCTGCTGAAGGAAATTAAGCCTCACATTCAGACGCTCAAGGAGAAACTCAACACTGTGAGTCGGACCTCTGTCCATTCTACTGTCACAGTTTAGCTCCATTTAATGAGGCTTCAGTGATTTTTATCGTTAAGAGTAATATGAATACACCATTTTGTGCTGTCATTATAGCACACATTTAATTGGATGAATATGTACATAGTCACATTCTCCTTCCTCTGCTCTGCGTACCAGGTGTCAATGTGGGTGCAGCTTCAGATTCCCAGGATTGAGGACGGGAATAACTTTGGTGTGGCTGTGCAGGTGGGTCTGTCTTGCCGCTTACTGTGTAATAGAGCTCTGTGGGAGGTATCCATTCTGCACATACACTAAAGCTGCAGCATGATTACTGCATGCAGGGTGCATGCTTTTACAGACAGATCTATTACTGTCTTGGTGCCCCCTGCATGTAACATACAAAATCAGCTCTGTATGGATTGATACCTACCAGGTACTGCAAAATACAACTCTATATTGTTGAATATGACATTTTAGTTTTCATCTTTTCTTTAATACTCTTTTCTTTAATACACATGACACGTTCTCTTATAATTCGATAGGTCAGACCATTAATTGCAGATATTGATAAATGAGAACTACACACATTATCATAACATTAGAAAGGCTAGATGCTGTGTCTTGCATGGTTTGGAACAGCAGGTAGAGATATTTGGAAGTTTTTGTTGGTATATTTCTGTGCATCTTAATGAGATTAACAGCGAATTCTGCCTGAGACAGTCTAGTCAAGAGAGCTGGACAGAGACAAATACATGACTTCACCCACACACTGAATTTTGTACATAATATGCAAACATCCAGTCAACATCTCTACTGAATGTAGCAACAAAAACATCTAGTCAGCATCTCTGTCTGTGCTGTTGATTGGAAGTTTTTGGGGGGTGTATTTGTATTGTGTGTCAGTGCCATACCTTCTGTGAATAAAAGCATATTTAAAAAACACAGTTGCTTTCTACATTGTCACAAGGCACAGAATGCTTGTGAAACTCATTACAGTGTAAAAATTGTATTGGTGTTGTTTTACAGGAAAAGGTATTTGAATTGTTGACCAACACTCGCACCAAGATTGAGGGGTTCCAGACACAGATCTCAAAGTAAGATGAACACAGTAATGCAGTAATACATGGACTCAAATAGTTAAAAAGTTAAGAATTACTTAGCAACAGTCATGTGTTAAAGTTGGATTGATGTATATTATACATGAACAGTCATTAAAATGGAAAGCTTTTGCAATTGGATTGTCATGATTAATCGTAGACCGTTAATATGTGTGTAGTTACAAGTGATGGCTGGTCTTTCCTGTTTTGTTGTTAATGATTCGTTTTTTGTCTCTAGATACTACAGTGAGAGAGGGGATGCTGTAGCTAAGGCCTCCAAGCAGCCACATGTGGTTAGTTTTATCCTGTTCTTATTCTGTTTATTCTCCTTTCATCACCATATGTTTTGCAGTGAAATCTGAAAATTTTGTTTTACACATTGAGAAAAAAAAAATAGTTGAATGGGAGTATAAAATAATATGAGATTTGGCCAATTCAGCGCTATGTTGAACACAGTGTGCTTGGTGTGTGTCACATGTTGAGTGGTGACTGTGCGATTGGGCCGTTTCAGGGGGATTACCGGCAGCTGGTTCACGAGCTGGACCAGCACCAGTACTGCGAGCTGCGCATTGTGGTCCTGGAAATCCGCAACACTTACGTGAGTCCCCCCGTTCCACTGTCTGGTCCTGTGTCATGTGTTCTGTATCTGAAATGGAGGCTGTGATGCCCCTGTAGCCTCCTGATTGCAGATGATGTCCTGGTGAACCTATGGCATTCAGTCAAGCACTTGGCTGAGATCAAAGGCACAGTTAGAAATGCCAAACCTTGGTTATGTCCAGGTGTACATGAAGGAGATCGTACCATATAATGAGCTCCCAAACATAGCAACAGTCCAGAGGAAGGAACACTAAAGTACCCCCATTAAATGAAATCAAAGAAGCTTGTCTGTAATTTAGTCTTTGTGAAAAACACTTGAGAATTATTTATGGTATACACGTACTGCAACCTGCGTTGCATAGGCCTTGGCTTCCCCTCTCCGTAAAGCCACCTGTCTCTGCTCTGTACCTGTGTAATGGAGACACAAGAAGTGTGCTGGCCCCTTAAAGCCCAAGCTAAGTTAACTTGTATAATTTATGAGCTTTACCACAGGGCAAAGTAGTCTGAAAAGGTGAAAACTTTATCATCATGTGTCGTGATTTGATAAACATATGCATTAGTGCCTCACTAGTAAAGCAACACATTCCTAGAGATTCAGGTTGTTCAGAGTGTTTTTAATGTTGTCTCAATAACATTCAAATAGATGTAAATGTAAATCAAAAGCTGAATTGATGAGATCTTTCAAATGTGATTGATATCAAGCTATGTACTTATTTATGCTGCTAAATTTATTTTTAATGGGCCTATTTATATAGATAGCTGTACTTTTTTGCTCATTATAGATGTGGTATGATGTAGCTGTGCAGGGGTAGAATGAAAGGGGGGATTCACCTCTCCTTACCCTCCATTTTGAAACTTATACTACACTCAGATCTTACTCATTCCTCTTTTGCTACCTCCCTTCCCTGTTCACTATTCTACCCCTCTTTCTTCATGGCCCACTTGGTCTGCTGGTGCTGCTTTCATCCTAACCTTAAAATGGATGGCCCTCCACCATTGCAGTCTAGAAATGGTACGATTAAAGGGTAGTGATGATGTAATGATTTGGTCATTCTTGTCACCTCCACCAGGCTGTGTTGTATGATATCATCAACAAGAATTATGACAAGATCAAGAAACCCAGAGGAGACTCCAAGGCCCTGATCTACTGAGCCTGTGTACAGATGTACTGACTGACACACACGCATGTACACTTAGTCATAAACACATGTGTGCATACACGTGCGCACACACACACACACACACACACACAAAGTGCAAAGACACACGCGCACACATGTATCCACTTAGAGAAACACACCAGAGAGGCACAGTTAGTAGCTGAGTACATCACCATAATGCTGCAACAGGCATTTTCACACACAAAGATCGTCAAACCCTAAAGATGACCCTGCTACACTGAAATGTTTTTTGACTCAGATTTCCAAAATAAAGCAGTGATTTTGAATTAAAGTGATTTGTGTTTGTAAAATGGTGATGAACACATCGGGTGTAAGAGTGTGAGCACTGGACACATTGAGGGGCATGTGTTTGAACTCTGGGTGAGACACTGCAGTTGTACATTTCTGCGGTATATCACATGTCCTTCAGTAATTATTTATCTGTATGAATAGGTTATAGGGTATATTATTTTGTTAATGAGAAGTTACTATGGATAAGCAACTGATAAGCAAATTATAATGCGAAGCATTCATTGTACCTGCATACTTCAAGGTATAAAGAGGGTCATACACCACCAGGATTTTTAATGGTGTTTTTATTATATGTCAAAATAATTCAAATATCTTTACAGTGAGAACAGGCATAATTCATAAAGTAGTCAAGTAATACCATATAATTGCAAATGGATTTGGCTATCAATATCGCACCACTCCTACTTTAATGCTACCTTAATGTGAATATCAAATCAGCATACAAAATTAGAAAGTTTCTTCAATCACACCATTAGCACCTTCACATGCTCTGTAATGGGTCACTTCAACTATGGCTGGCTGAGTTAAACTACTATCCATTTTGTTGCGTTAAGTAATTAACGAATACATTAATGATCCTAAAGCGGGATGTGGGCAGAGGTCCGTGGGGGTTGGGGATGTTTCTTAAATTCAAACTAAGCTGAAAGGTTTGGAGGGATATCCACCAATTGGACTCAGGGCTAGGAGGCAGTGGAGGCAGTCCATGTCTAATTAAAATAGTTTTCCCGGCAGCTCTCATTCACATGTTTCAGCTGAGAGCACCTCCCAAGCCCTAAACCTGATACAATGCAGAAATGCCACATTTTCTAGGATTTATGGGTTGATATGATTTTCAAAGTAGATGTTGGTGAATATTTTGATACAGTAGATAAGTATTTGTAATGTTACTTCCCATATAAACTCTTACTAGTACTATTTCATTTACATTTCAGATAATCACACCTTAATTGTTTTGTCATTTAGTGGAAATAACCAAAATTTTGAGTCTACCTTATGTGTTTCTACTAAAAGTGCGGTTCCATGTCAGTTTCTACTTCTCTAAGTCAACTTAACTTGACTTTGCCTAAGTCAGTTGTTTGCCCTCAAATATATTATTATTACAATAATAATACAATTCCCACTTTATGTCCATGGTAGTCGTGTGGAATACAATCTAACACCCTGTAAATTACCATGTACATTTTCTGAAAACTTCTTAGCTGTCTGAATTCTTTAACTTTTGCCAAACATTCCCAGTGCCTGTCTGTGTATCTCCCACGGAGCTACAAACAAAAAGAAGGGAAAAGCAAGCTACATCATTACTCTTTTAAGCAATCTCTGGGTCAGTGTATCTGTTCTTCATGAGCTGCTCTTTCGCTGTCTCTCAGCTGTGGTCAACAGGCCCACCCCGGGCCGCCCAGGGCAATACCACCTGGGGCCCAGGCGGTACCATCCCTGGTACAGACCTCTCCATCCTAAGCAGCCCAGAGCGCCCCCTAGCAGCTGGGTGGGGAACTGCGGAAAGTGGGCCAAAAGGCAGAGCAGCAGGAACACCCAGAGGCCAAGCAGGAAGACGCAGAACAGGAAGAGCAGGCGCAGCGGGGCCCCCGAGGGCCCGCCCAGGGCCAGGTAGGGCCCGAACACAGCCGTCTCCTCCGCCAGGAGCAGGCAGCAGAGGCAGAGCAGGAAGGCGTCCTCCGAGACCTCGTACCCCCGCCACAGCATGCCGGATTTGAGGCAGGTGGCCTTGGTCTCCCCCTGCCGCAGCAGCAGCAGGGGCTGGCCCAGCTCGCTCTGGCCCTGCACGAGCTGCAGCCCGAGGGAGGCTCTCAGAGGCTCGTAGCAGCTCCCCGTGGCATCCACCAGCAGGGACAGCAGCCGCCGAAACCCCACCCACAGCCCTCCCGCAACCGCCAGCCTGGAGAGGTGCCGCAGCGAGAGAGCGAGGGATCGGCGCACGGAGAAGTAGAGGAGGAAGATGAAGGAGCCCACGAGGATGCAGGTCCAGCCCCAGCCAGAGCGCAGAAACTTCCTGAGAGAGAGAGAGAGAGAGAGAGAGCACTGAGATCACAGACCAGCACTGGGAAGGTAGATATTGTGTTACACTTGGAGTAGAATACTGATAGGCTGGAGACTGCAGTGCATGCAGAGTAAAGTAGCACCAATTGATAAATAAAAGACTGTTGATACTGTACAGTACTCCAGCAATCATAAGGATGTGACTGGTATCTGCTTATCCATACTAGTTACCAGTTTAACAAGGCAATGCAACAGTGCCATGGTACAAAATTGTTCTCACCTGTACAGGTAGTGGCTCTTGTTTGCAAATATGCTGTACTGAGAGACCCAAAGGCTCAGCACAGGGCCAGACAGAACCACGCCTGAGAGCACCAGGTGAAAATGGCGGCGGAATGAAGCATTTCCAACAAATCCAGCTGCAAGGTCTGTCACCACCACCAAAATGGAGTTCAGAAACATCTTGATTCTGATCTTCTCTGATCTTGCTCACAAAGAAAGTGATGAGAAACACTATGGCAGTGTACTTCTCTGATCCTCTAACTTACACGCTGTGCATTCAGTAACAGAAATTAAAAATCCCTCTTAGAAATATGCTGTGTGCCATACATGTGTGCCAAATAATAATAAATATGATATAGTGATTGATTGAGGCATCCAAAGATCTTGCTTGCTGATGATCTATGAATAAAACAATCCAGAGCTGGTGCAATACTTAGATACAGTAGGTCTGTAGCTTGCTTGTTTGCTTGGTGTAGAATCCTGCAACTATGATTCTCCAAACTCATTGATCCAAAAGTGTAATGGTCCTGGCCTCTAGTGATGTCACGGTTGGTACCAAGCCCCAACGTGACACAATGATCCAGTAATACAGCACTGTCTGTTGTTTTCTTCTGGTTTTCAAAGTCTTGTGCATGACATCCTCAGTTTTAGTGCGCTGCCTGTGACTTTTTATCCTGTCACTTATTCATCTCTTCCATGCACTCACTTGTGGATTTATGGATTCCCTCTTTCTCCCTGCCACTTCATATCTGTTCAGAGAAACATGCCCACTATCACATTCCCTTTCTGTCTGCCTCCAGCCTCTGCAACCTTGTCACACTCAACAATAGCACAGGGATTATAAAGCACACCAACCCCTCCCCTCAAATCCCCCCCTCCACCCCTTCAGTGGGAAGTTACCCAAATGACGTTTTCTCTATCTGTGTTTGTCCTATAACATTGTCGGGAAGCCCCTTCTAAGTGTTCAAATGCATATGGGTGAGTATGCAGGAGATCTGTATCAATGACGTGTTATTTGTAAAGAATGGTATGAGAATGCGACTGTCAGTGTGAAGCGTATGTTCATTGTAATAAGGAATGTTTGGCATGTTGTATTCCACTCCTCCAAACCTCAGGTGAAGCACAATCCCTTAAGTGAAACAGGTTAAAAATGATGAATGTTCCACAATGCAAGATGGTGTTAGGATGTGGTAGCCGTATCCTGAGATATTTCTCTGTACGTTGCATTGCATTGCATTTGACAAACCAGCACTGTTCTGTATGTGACACAGGTATGAACTGATTACCACTGTCCTTCGCTGCAATGGACTTAACCCCATGTTTCTAAATATATAACCAAGCTATTAAAAGAACAGTCTCAAACTTGTTTGGATCGTGGCTGCAGCAGGGTCAGTACCTTTGCACAGTAGCCACTGGGTGCAAACAAAAGAAAAATGTACATACGTGCAAATACAGAAGTTGTTTCATTCTGTCATACGACAGAAAAGCAAGCTACAATGAGAGGGTGAAAGTGCATTTGCCTGTTTGTAGAATCTAATGGCCAAATTTGATATTGATGTTATTTGATTATTATGCCTCTCTGGGATTTGTGTTTTTTCTCACTGGTTCTCTTTCTGCAGAAAGGTAGAGAAATTACACATTCTAGTACAGGTACAATTAGAGGTAGAGGGAGGCTAGAGTTTGACGAGCCTGTGACACAAAGGCTCTTCCAGTGAAAGTGCTGTCTGTTTCTATGCAAGAATGTAGAAATCCATTTTCCTGAACAACATGAAGAACTGGTTTCAGACACCAGTTTTTGAGGTCCACAATGTTCATGTAATACCACACATACCACCCTACTGCTAATAGCATATTACTTTGTATTTTATATCCACATGATAATCACCACTATTAGCCTGTACCCTTAGGTGTACATCACAAAAGAAATAGGATATTTAAACCATAACCATCTCTCAAATGCCTTTATCTGCACAATTTCGCTACAAAACAGAGTGGTATGACATTTTGCCATGTAGCAGCAGCACTGTGATCTGATTAGGGATAAATGAGTCTCTGTGTAAACAAGACTCTCTTTTCTATCTTTAGCTATTGCTCTACTGTTCTCTCCATTATTAGATTCAGCTGCTGGTATCAAAGCCTGTTTCTGTCAATCAGTGGTCTCCCTTGTGTCTCTTTCTTCCTCCCATTACTTCATCTGTTTCTCTTTCCTGTCAACATTTTACTCTTTTACATTGCATCTGGCCATTCAATGAAATTCTTTTCCTCCTGTGCCAGTTTTCATTTCCATGCATCTTTTTATACCTGGCTGAGTACATTCACTTTCACAAATGAGCTGTGAAACCGTTTTCTCTGGATCAAATGGAGGTCTGTTTTGCCAATCAAATCCTCCCTCTTATTTCTCATCTATCAATTCAGCTCCTCTTTGTTCTGTTTTTGCTTCCTTTTTACTTGCCCTCTGTAAAAGATGTGACGTAAGGGTCTACTTACAGTGAAACCTGCATTCCTCCCATTCCAACACCACACACTCCCTTCTTTCCTGTCCTATGGTGGAAATTTGTTCATTCAGTACTTACTTCCTCAGCCTTGTGCAAAGTCCCTTCTCTTCCCTCCCCAGTGTCCATTATCCCCTAATCAACACTGACCTATAGAGAGTGTCCGCCTAATCTATCAAACAATTGATTCTTTAGGCCTCTACTAGAGGAAGCAGACATTAAAACAGAACACAGAGCAGCTACTCACCAATGTAATGGCAGTAATGAGATTTTTCCACCAGAGGGCAAAGAGACAGACCAAACCAAACAGCCTTTGAACAGTGTCTTCGCTTGATGCAACACTTATACAGCAAGAAAATAAATACTTAAAAGGTCTACATGCTTCAGTGTAGTACTCTATGACTGTATACTGTGCTTTTCTCCCAGCTAGTGTTCTATGAATGCCTACTGGAAGCAAAATGGTAAACTGTGCATTAAAGGTATCTTTATTGTTATTGTAAAACATTCCTAATGCATGTGAAACAGACACTGAAATACACAGCAATAACACACCCTTCATACTCACTATTTCTGCACACATTTCACATACTGACAGCCACTGACATTCTCAAATTTTTACATTTGAGGAAGTTTTTTTTTCTTGTGGACAGGACATTAATATGAACACAATGTCATACATTAATAGAATTATCTTCAGAATGTCCAGATTTCTTTAAATATCCCTGTTTCTGCCGTTTCTAAATTTTGTTCATAGTGTCTTTTGGCTGATGCTTTTACAAAAAAGTAATTTACACATTTTGCAGGTAGTAATTTACTTCCAGTAATTAATTCCATTACTTATTTGCACTTTATTGGCTTATTAAACCAATCTTTGTGATCCTTTTGCAGTGAGCACCTTGTATGTAGATTCAGTTTTTCTGTATTAGGTAATTCATCTTAGGCCTCATCAAAGAGCCATGGCTTTAACTCAAAGGAGGGGAAAAAAAATCATTGCTTGCCTCCTCTATCCCAACTTTGCTGCATGTCTGCAGTTATAAATCAAAAATGGCTTTTGTAAATTTGGAAGCAAACCTGAAATTGGGAGCTCAATACTTCACAATCCCACTGTGAACCCCCCACAATAATGCGTCGCTGTTCCTCTGGTAACCGGCTTTCTGCCGGTCCTGTCTCTCTGCTCCTGTCTGTGGGGACAGCGAGAGTCGCATTGACTTCGTCTTTGTTTAATTGTCCATGGTGTCGGGTGGCCGCTCCCGCTCTCTGTCCTCATCTAAAGGGTGAGTCTGTCTGTGTTCCCACAGTCGCACGGCTCCATCCCACTGAAATAAGAGGGAAAATTACAGCACGCACACCGATTTATGAAGACATGCCAAGACATGTAAAAGCTCAAACTGTATGACACAGAGGCGCCCTTAGACACACACAGGCAGACAAGCACACACTAAGACAAGTTAAAGACGAGTGGGAAAAAGAGACAGAAACACACAGTGAGACGCACACATAAACAGGGGCACAGAGACTGAGATGTATGGGAAAACTGACACAGGGGCACTCACAGAGCTGCTGATGATGTTGTCCTGGTAGGGGTGCCAGCTGACATCTCTCACACAGGCATTGTGATCAGACAGTCTGGATACCACACTGCCTGTCAGCACGTCATAGACTGGAAGAAGAGGCATAGAGTGCAGCTTACACATTGTGCACATTTGCAGAATACCAAATTGCCCTGGGGCCTTTTAATAACTCCAAACACAGAGGGACGGAGAAAAGGTATATACACCGCATGACATCACAGTGCTTATGTGAATACAGCTTTTCTGACAGAAATGGGGTGCAGTACATACACAAGTTTCTCTCTGTTGCTCACATACATGTACACATACATACATGGACAGGTGTGTACACACACAGACACACACAGACACAGACACAAACTCACTGACAACTTTCCCGGTGGAGCAGCCAGAGTATATGAACTTCTGGCCGGTGCTGAACTCGGGTGAGAATCGGCATCGAATGAGTGTGTGCTGGACACCATGACCTCGGTACGTCATCACTGATGTGTCCCCTGCCAGCTTGTTCCTTTTCAGAGCTGTATGGGGGTGGGGGGGCAGCAGAGGGAGAACATGGTCAGGTCCTAATGCTGACTGGCTGAAGCCGTCAGAGCGCTAACATTCCTTTTTTACAGAAATGTAAAGGCTGAAGTGCATGGCTGATTAACAAACTGAAATTTCCCATTTCTTCTCTGATTCTGAATTTGTTTTTTTTGTTCTGCTGCATAATTACACAATGACAGGCAAGACTGATAGTCTGAAGGATAGACCATAAACAGGATGTAAAGGATAGAAGATGGGCCCAAATTTCAAATTACATGGGTGTTAGTCAATCAGATACAAAGCAAACACAAGCATCTGACACAAAGGGAAAGAGTCTGAAGCCAAAAAAAAATACTGTAACTGGGATGAGCTTGGGAGACTGATCAACCCCTTTGCCATTACTGGTACTTAAACTCACAGGAACTAGGTCTAATACCCACCGACTTTTAATACTGTCTTTTCTACAGTTTAGCAGGGCATGAGTGAGGCTTAGGCCCTCTTCCTAGCCTCATGGTCTTCACCCCCACTTCCCATTCCCTACGTTCGTACCCCTTTGGGGGACCTGCTGCCATCGGTAGTCCCAGTTCTGCTGTGTGACGGCCAGCCTAGAAGCAGCCAGCCCCTCCTTTGGCGAGAACTTCCTCACGTCCCACAGCTTGATCGTCTGGTCTTTAGAGTTACTGATGAGATAGCGTGCATCCCCCTGCCACAGGTGAAGAGAGGGAGGGATGCATCAAAATGTTTAAAATGTATGCCAGACACATACTGGTCAGTTTAGCTGGCTTTTACCTGTAAGCTAGTCTGTAATATTTAGTAAGAAATCATAAGTTGCTGAATATTCCATAATCATTTTCCTATTCGCACAGTGTAAAAACTTTCAAACCTTCAGGGAATGCCACTAGGAATTGCTGAGATTTATGTCTTTGGGAGCCAGTGAATCATCAGATGTGTCATGGCTGAAACCATGACCCAAGCTTTACATAAATCCATCAAAAGATGTCCCACGGGCAACTGAGCATGTCGAGCTACAGCACAAACAAAGAGGTAACAGAGACGCTGTCATTTCCAGTCTAGTGTGAATGAAGGCTTGCATATCACTTCAGATCCTAGCAGTACTGCCCTAGGGTGTGACGAGGCCAAGGAGCTTTTACCTTGCTGTGTATGAAGGTGATGCCATCTCTGTGTCCGGCCAGGTGTCCCACGGGCTGCGGTCTGTCCTCTCGCAGCGTCCGTCTGTCCCACACTTTGCACAGGGCGTCGTCGCTACCAGAGAACAGCAGCTGTGACGAGCCGTCAGCAAATGCCACCGCATTCACATCGTCCTCATGAGCATCAATCTGTGGAGGGGCAGAGAGGGGCTCATATACGCTTCCATACGCATATACTGCTATACGTTTATACGTATTGCTGCTGTATGCATCTAAACACATGCACACCATTTAGATGTCTGTTTATTAAAGAGCTCAGACAGGTGACAAATACAATGAAGCAATGACACAGTGCACTGAGAATGAGAAATGCAAATCTTTCATCAATGCATATAATCCCATCTTGCTTCTGAAGAGACAAATTGTCTAGAGTTAGGATGGGGTCACCTAGGGAGCTGATTATGGGTGCGACGAATAATCTACGTAGTCAGCTAAAATTGATGACCACATTAGTTGCCAATGAGTTTAATTGTCGATTAGTTGGGGACGTCATCGCATGTGTTTTTCGTGCTGACTCGGAATGCTCAGACACGTAGCCTAAGCTACGTTGCTTTACTGGAGTGAACAACAGAGATGGCAACACTTTCACGACCAAAGTGTGGCAGCATTTCACTCTTAACCCTTTCACACATAACTTTTTTTTTTGTGCTATGTAGCACGCGTGTTATGTTACATGGTTTGTTATGTTTTCATTAGCGTTATTAAGCTTCTCATAGTTTCCAGTTAGCATTTGCTATATTTTTTTCAAGTTAAATCGCCGTTTCCTCAAAGATAAAATTAAGTAGAATTTTTCCAATCTAGTGTTCTATCGCACCAGTTTTAGCATATGCGCTAAACGGCTAATCACACTGATGTGACCGTACGCGCGAAAGGGTTAACTCTGCCAATAAGGTCGTGAACTGCAACATTTGCAATCCTGGCCTTGCCTGGCATGGGAGCACATCAGTTATGCTCGAGCATCTGAAGAGGTGGCACGTTGGCTCTCTGGATGATGAAGACTCGTCTCGTTAAGGTAGTTAGCTAGCTAGCATAGCTAATGTTAATGTTAAAAGCCATGTTACTTCACGTTATGAGCTGTAACATTTTCTATTTTGAAATACGTTTTCTCTTGATCAATAAATTATTAATGACGTGGAACATACAGTGTAGCAAATAATAACCTATTATTCACAACAATCCTGTTCACGTTCCAAATGTGCCCTAACTTTACAATGTTAAACCAGAGCCCATCTGCTATTTAGAAATTCTCTGCTTAAACACTGCATCGTTGTCATGACGACGTCTATGGCTGGAGATACTGTTGCTGTCGAGTGCACAAGTTTAGAGAACACTGGAGAATTTGATACTTTCTAAATCGCTAAAGATTTCTACAACTCGTGTCTATGCGTGCGTGCCAAATGTGGGTTGCATTCGAATTAATTTGAACGAGTTACGGGTTTGTTGGATCTCGTAATCCTACCATGGATGGCTTTCTTCAAAGGAAGCAGACTTGTACTCCCTAGCAGGCAACTGCCCTCACTGAATTAGTCCTAGTAACCATTCATTAAGAGACGTATTTTTGAATGAAGTTCTCATCTTTATTGTCTTTATTGTTAGTTAGCATATGCCTAAAACAACCTCAAGCTAAATTTAAAAGCCGATAGATAAATAAGAGCCATTGAGTAATTGTGCAATTCATAATCCAAATATTCGATTATTCGTTTCAATAATCAATAGATTATGCGACTATCAAAATAGCCATTAGTTGCAGCCCTAGAGCTGATATTGTTGACAGGGTGTCAGGACGACACAGGACGCGGTGTGAGGTCGACGCTGTATAGGCTGACATGGTGACAGGGTGTAAATGACAGGCGGCAGCCCCAGTGCAACCTCCAACAGGGGCAGAAATAAAAAAAAAAAAGCCAGCTGACCTTCAGCGTTCTCCTATTTTGCTCACGGTCGAAGACGTAGAGACAGCCGTCCTTCGCCCTGTGGGGGGGGCAGAGAAAGACGGGAACTAGCAGCAGATCACACAGGGCCATAGATATAAGTTATACTTCCACAGGACCAGTTCTCCACAGGTTCCCAGGGTATTTACTTACATCAGTGAGTGCAGGCAATATGAATCTACAAGTCAGGGAGGATATTCTCTAAAAGGACCCCTGATCCTTTCACTGGTTTTTCAGCATCTCTCTGGAAACACTTTTGGGTTTTTGTTAACATCCCATGATTTGTAATGATTCTGTGTTTCACATCCATGGTAAATCTCTGAAAATACTTCAAAATTCTATATGAATAGAAGAAACCAAACTTGAAAGTACATTAACATGCATGAAATGCATGAAACAGTTGTCTTGAATAGCATAATATATTTCAGATATTTCAAAAAGCACACACTGTATTTTTTTGTCATGGTGGTTTATTTATATTTATCAATGTCTACTCATGTGATGAAATATTAACTTGAAAAAAAAAACAAGAGGCTCAACTGAATGAGCAATGAAAGTCAAATGTTGAGACATCACCGTTTGCCACTGGATCAATTTGCCCCAGGAACACTGACCCCATCGATTTGCCACAGGAACACCCACATACATGATTAAAAAAAGTTATTCTAGGTGTAAGAGGTTACTAAAGCAAAGATAGCAGGTAAAACACGATGTCAAGGTCAGGATACCTTGTTTTGTGTGAATAACTTTCTATACAAAGACAGACTATTAAACACTCACCCCCCAAGGACCTCTTTGCCGTCTGTTGATGCTGCAATAGAAAATACACAAAACCTCCTCTCATCTGGACTGAAAAAAAGCAGAAAATGTACCTAATTAGTTTACAGGAACCAGACTTCTCCAGAGGCAGAAATTATTCACGTTATTGCATCAAACCCACAAATACAGTGTTTAGATCAGGTGATGATGCTTCTTTCTTCTTGGGAATGGTGGATGCTATAATGATATGTCCATGCACAACACTCCAAAGCACACACCTAGTCATGTGAATATTGCTGTATGACAAGTTAAAGTTAAAAAAAAACTCATTCATCTAAGTGCATACAAGACTGCAGGTAAAATATTCCATTACCTGGTTTAAATGCTACAACAACTATGAGGATAACACTAACTTGAGGTCCAGAGCGGTGTGTGTTTCACTGTCTCCATCTATACTGCAGACATGAACTAGAGAGGGAAAGAGGGAAGTAAGTGCACAAATCAGCACACAAACACAATCCTCACAATCTGCCTCAGTATTAAGTCCTGTTGACTCTTCAGTATCACATGCAGCGGAAAAAACAACAACAGCTGAACACTCAAAAAGATTTCATTTCCCATCAGATTTTTCTAGCCTAATATACAACCCGCTCATTCTGTATCAGAGATGCGGTGACAATGTGAATTATGAGTAAATAAAATTTTGTGAAAACAAAAAAAAAAATCACCCTAAATGTAAGGTTTTGAAATGTAAGGCTTTTGAACTGTTTTGTTGCATGAGTGTCAATTTATGTAGTTATCAGAAAAGATAGTTCTTGTTCTAACACGAATGAACAGAATTGGAAAAAGTTATCTTAATGTTTTTCCCCTTTAGGCAGCCCTACATTGGAATCATCAATTGGATATGTTTCAACTAGCGCACTAATGCTGGCAATGTTCCGATACACGCATGCCAACCATGACTATTTTTCACACTGCAAGACACCGCAGAGAGCTAAGGACCAATTGGTGGATGGGCACAGCTTCACTGACATCATCCAATCAAAGGTAAAGTCAAAGGGTGCCTGACGGCAGCTAGACACCCAACCCCTGCTGGTATACCTACCCCTATCCCTACTGTGAGCTGCCAGTCATCATCAGCTGATGACCAGGCTGGGTTTGAACCCACACTGTAGAGATCAGCATGCACTCAAAGCAAACGCCTGAGACACTGAGCTACTTGGGAGCCCCCAGTCACTTCTTCACAAAATCCATATTTGGTTGGAGGACTTCCGATTTACATGTTCACAGACTCCTCAAAATTACTAACACGCTCCATCATGGGGGGTCAAATGGAATAGACTGCTTCCTACTAGAGCACAGAACTATAACACATTTCCCTGCAATGTGAGGCTAATACATAATGTGGGAGGATTATGTGCTGTGGGTTTCAACAAGTAAGTGACAATCACTGTCTCACCAAAAATCTTTGTTAAAAACAGGATAATGTAATACTGCCATCTTAACCTGAATACAATCATTTACATATAAATATCAAACAATTATATATATATACATTTTTGTGTCCCTGCATGTGTGGATATATTGTGCCTTTGTTTTGAAAACTCTTGTCACTCTAGTGTGAGAAGGGTTAAATGCACAGGACAAATGGTGACTCAGGTAACTTACTGCAATGAAAAGCCTCACTTTCCCCATCTTAACTGAATACACACTTCAATGCACGATACTCTACCATTTTTCTTTTCCTCTGAAAAGCTGAATACAATGCAAGCCTGCAGTTAATCTCTTGTCCTTCAACTGGAAGGGCAAACCACAGGGACTGAGTTGCTATTTTTGAGGTCGCTTCCTCTCTTACTATAATCGGACCAGCTGGAATAGAGAATGGAATGGGAATCGGGGGTGAAGCAGACGTCCAGTACACTCCAGCCCACGTCCCGTGCCTTCACTGTACGCTTCAGGGTAAAGCGCCCCCTGCTGGTGTCATACAGACGGATGATCTGATCTGAGGGAGAAACAATGGGGGGCTTATGTTACATCATATTTTCCCAGTGAAAGAGCAGATCAGTTACCAGCTAGTACAGAGGAAGTGTCCATGACATGAACATGAGCAGATGGGAATATAATGCCTGGATCAATTTTTACTGATTTCCTGATAGTATTTGAAAGAAAGTAATCACCCTGGCAAGCTGACAGGAACGTGTTGCCGTCGTTGCTGTACACCCCACAGAATGCTTTCTGCTGATAGGTGTCCTGGTGGGCGACATGGTTGGGCAGGAAACTGGGCAGGCAAATTATTCACAAGATTATTGGTGGGTAAGGAAAAGCTCATTCCACTGTGTACAGAAATGATTAGGACCATACAGCTACCACTCAGTACACAATCTATCCTTACGAACATAAACAGCCATAGTACAGGTAATGGTGGTCTGTGATATTACTCAATGCTCCAGAGTTAATTATAAAAATCTATGGAGTCGCTCCTTATCCACATTCTTGCTAATGTAAATGATGAAGCACTGACTTCCGTGGTTGTATTTTCCATTAGGAACTTAATTGAGGACTTACATGCACAGCTGGCAGTGTTTAACTGCAAACACAACCCATGTTATTTTCATTATTGCCCTAATGTAGAGGGCCCTTCTCCGTATCTTTTGCATTACAACTTGCGTAAGCCACCAATTTAACTAACAACAAAAAATACTTGTGTACAGCATGTGGAACACTGAGTTTGACGGGGAGCAGCCCCCCCAGTGCCATTATCTTTGGCAGTGTATCTGAGCGGTAACATGCTCTCCAGGGTAGATGTGCCATGTGTTTAAAAGGGCTGGTATACTCACTGTGAGTTAATGCGACTGCACTCTCCATGAGAGAAACTGGAGCCTCCACACCGCCCCTGTTCCCTCTGAGACAAAAACAACAATACCACAGTCACCAGAGTGCACACTGATAATGTTCTGTCCAACAGGATAGGAGGAGCACGCCGAGATACCTTTCATCCACCTTTCAGACCGAGCAACACATTACAGCAAAAGCGACCCCATAGGAGCAAGACACTTTAACCTGCCAGTGAGGAAGCGCCATCCTCATTTCACCTTGACATCAGAGGCACATTAAAGGAAACTGCCTCTACAGCAGTCTGGAAGGCATTGCTCCGGTCCCACACAACCGCTGTCATTTGTCACAGAATCACAGACAGCAGGGCCATGTCCTCTCACCTGTCTCAGCATGTGGGTGAAGCTGCGTGCAACTTTTGAGCCAGAAGAGGCAGTAGCCAGTAGGATCTGGGTCCGGATTTCACTGCGGTCCACATCTTGTGTGTCGGGCTGCAAGTCCACTAACAGACAGAGCACCGACAACATGCTGTCAAAGTACACACTGACATGCCTACACACTCAAGCGCACACACATGTATGCGTGTGCGGGCACACACACACACATGCCCACACGCAGACACACGCATGCATGCACACACGTACCTGAACATTCTCAGTGACACACATGCAAACTATTTCTAATCACACAAATCATAATTTCCTTATTTTCTTAGGGCTCACACAACAACCCTCATGAAAACGCACACAAATTAGCCAATGAAACTGCAAGTTACCAGGGGGGATGTAGCGGTCTCCTAGACGACCCTCACTATCATCGTCTGAGTCAGAATACGACTGGACGAGCTGTAGACCTGTTGCCCCACTTCCATGGACCAGCCGCACCTGGCCCCTTCAATCATGAAGGCCGGGAGAGACAGACAAATTATGGCCATTGAGCAATAAAAGGTAGATGTCTTATTAAACTACTGTCACAAAGGATGCAAATGGTCCCAACTTTGATCACACTTTTAAACATTAACAAGACAAACTCTCTAACGCAACACCAAAAAATGAAACAGTTCAGTGGTCAAAATTTGGATTTAAAGTTTTTCAAATTTGGTCCAGTTGGAAAAGCCACTGTTTTCTTATGCACTATGTAACCAGAAATGAGGAAAGGCATCTGCGAGGTAGCCACCATTGCTACAGGCATTCATGTGAACAGGCCAACTGTGATGCACTTTTGGAGACTTTTTGCCACCGCTCAGCATGACCCTCTCTTCTTCAAGCTTGCTGCCTCTCACCTTAGATCATGCCAACGACAATTTCAAATTGTTCCATGAGATACTTAATATAATTGCCTTATAAACCTTCTATAATCTCTAAATCTCCTTGCAGCACTCCGGAAATTCTCATTGAGTAAGGCTCTACAAAGACCTACAAGAATATGTCAAGAAAAACACTCACCTACGAATAATTACTGTACAAAACAATGAAAACTTGTATTGCCTGGTGAGTCAGGTAGAATGTTAAAAGAGAAGAGACAGGAAGCAGCTCCTTATTTACAGACATCATTAGGAGTAGGCACAGTGCAGATCCAGTGGTCTCTACCTCTGTCTCTAACTGGTTGGACTGATGGTACACAGTGGTAATTGTATCAATCCATCCACTGATGATTAAATAGCACAGTGAATAGGAGCTGGCACTCTGGTTTATCTACAATTGTGTGTGTGGGTGTCTTTGGGTGAAGGCAGATTCATGGGTCTCTCCTTCAGAAACGACAAAATGCAACAGCAGAAAACCCATTTACTCCAAATTGTCTGAATACAAAATAAATTTCTGGAGAAAATTCTCTGATGCTTATATAGATTGGAAACTGCTGGCCTAACAGTTTTGCGGTGTTAAACCAAATCAGCCCATTGAATGTCTGGAAAGGGAACAAGTAGCATGGAAAGCACAGTGCAACCTGACAGAGCAGCAAACAGAATTCCAGTTTTCAGGCTGCACTTGACTTACCTCCTCAGTAAGTACGCCAGCACTTGAGCTAAGTCAACGTCTTCCTCTGTTGCCGTTTGTCGCTCTGCCTGTCTACCGCCTCGCTGGCTGATGTTCTGGTTAGTTTCTTCTGGTTCCGACTGGTCTGGGTTGCCGCTGGATCCCCGACCGGACATCCCAGAACTGGACTGAGAGCCCATAGACTTAAAGCCTAACAGAGACGTTTGCTAGCCAGCTGTGTAATAAGTAACAGATAAAAACGTTTAGCAAGTGAGCCAAGAAATGTGTGCGCTGCACCAGGACACATTTCAACGTTAAACCTTGCAATGGTAAACGATTTATCATCCAGCAATTTACACTAGCTAACAATAATGACTATGCAGCTACGATAATAGTTACCTACACCACACAATACAGACACGTTTCAAAGGATGATGGTTGGTTAGCTTGACTAGGTAGCTGTGCCAACATACCACTTATCTGTAGCTAGCTAACTGACAACTAGCAACTGGGTAGCAACGTAGCTCACTTAACTCTTTTAATTTCGCGACTTATGAAAATGTAGCTATTTAGCCATAACGTCACATCGTAATAAAGCAACCTAAAGCAATGTATTAACTTAGAGGTCTCAAAAAGTTTAAGTCTGACCCATGTTTAACGGCTAGCCCACGTGAATGTAAAAGTATTGCTAGTTCGCAAGCAAATCATAGATGAAGCGTGTCGGGTGGCAGCTAAGTCATTACATGGTCAGTACACCTAGCTATATAGTTAGCTAAAACGTGTCTTTTGGCAAGGACTTAGCGGGCTACTTAGGTGCTACCACAAAAGAGGAAACACATTTATAAACCAATGAGGACCACAGAAACCCGTTTATGACAGCTACTCTACCGTGGTATATAACTAACGCTAGCTACCTACTAACTGTTAGTATTAGATACTGTCATTGCCGGTGACCTCACGTTATCTTCCTCGTTGGCAAGCTAGCTTGCTACTTACCGTGTTTTCGATGCGTAAAGAGGCTTGACACTTCTAAGTATTGTACTTTTCTGTCGTCCACACTGTGCGATTAGATATCTAGCTAACTATTTAGCTACGTTGTCACAGTTTAGCTTTTGAAAGCTGTCATTATCTATATTCATCTAACAGTTCTCCTGAGCACCGCTGTCATGATGTTCCTACAAAGGCCACAGTCCCCATCTCAAACGCCATGTTGTTTACATTTTCCGAGCAACTGCACCTTTTGCTGTCACATGACTCCACCCAGGAAGACAGGAAGGGTCTGGCTGCAAACCTGGGGCTCTACCGTGTCTTACAGCTAATAACAAAAACCGATCTCAAGGCTTAAAGGCATGCAGCGTAAGCGCTCAGTCTTACACTTGCAACGAGTAAAAACATAAAACTCTTCACCCTACAAAGCGCCACTCTAGTTAGTGTTAACATATGGGGAAGGGAATAGTCCTCGGAAGGCCTGGGAGCAAGAAAGCTAGGTAAAATATATAGTTATCATAACATATATCACAGATTCGACCTAGCAAGAACGCTAGTTGATCAATTGGGGGTGACTTTTTTTTTTTTTTTTTTCTTTAACAGGCTATATTTCCTATGTACTTTCAATTACACAACTTGCAAAGAATTCAACAGCTTAGCCAGTGGCATTATTATGACTGTGGCGACGTAGCAAATCGGGTTTTCTAGGTGAAATATTTAATAATATTGATATTTAATATTATGTTCATATTGTTAAACATTTATAATAATAATAATTATTATTGTTACTTCACCCTAATGCTAAACCTTAATAACTGAAACTAAGAAACAGTGGCATTTAATAGGGGGTTGAAACCACTATATTTGAATCATAAAGGCTTTACTTAACCAGGTAAATATTAATAAAATATCTTCAGACTGAAAATCATTAGGGAAGTTGAAGAAGAGTGCATAAATATATGCTGGTTTACAGAGTACAGTATAATAAGGATTCAGCTAAAATTCAGCTATAATAAGGATTCAGTTCAAGGACATTCAAAGACAAAGACAAAGAGATGCATGGACTGTATTACTCCCTGTCAAATACTCAGTGTGATTTCTATACTTCATCACATGTTGCGTGGCAGTGTGGCTTCATGATTAGGGAGTCAGACTTGTAAACAGCTGTTGCTGTTGTTCCCCTTAGTAAGGTTTGTAGTATGAAATGATTCAGTAAAATATCCTGGTGTACCGCTGCCCTGCACAAAAGTGTGTGCTAAGCGAACTAATATTGTGTTAAAACAAATGTAAAGAGAGTAACAAATTAAACAATGACCTGAAACTTTAATTTATTCTTGCAAATAATTGCAGCTTTTTAACAGTATATGTATGTACATTGCACAGCTGTACAGTTCTCAGAATACAACAAACTAATGTACAGACTAGTAGCTTGGTAGCAGCTACTAACAGCTACTTTTGATCACTCATCTAAGAATGAAAATATCTGAAAGCTTGTAATCTTACAATGTCTCATTACAGAAAGATAGCATCAGACTTTATGTGTTTGTTGTGACTGTAATTACCTGTCTTTTTTATAGTTAATATCTGTAGCACTTCTGGCACTACAATTTCCAGACTGCCATCGAGTGGTATGTTTTTTGATTATATAAAAGTTCATTCATTACTAGTTACTAGCTAATGTACTCAAGTCTCATTATTAGTAACTAGCTAATGTATTGAAGTCTCTTACAATACATGAGCATTCAATAACTTCCTATAGTGTTCTGGGCAGTATCGCTGCAAATAGGCATCCATTTTTCCTTGGATCCTCCGATCACCAGACAGACCTACAGATAGAAAGAAAAAGAGAGACAAGTAATGACAGTGTCCAAGAGATTATGGCATTTAAAACAAGTAAAAATTAGATATGTAATTAAGCACACACAGTTGTCTAATACAGATCAAACAGAATTGCATACTCTATTATCTGTAAAGATAAAGCATTATCAAGACAGAGATAGAGTGAAAGTCCACACTCTGAATGTATACAGAAATACATTGCACATTACACCATGCGCACACGCACGCGCGCACACACACACACACACACACACACACACACAGTAAATACAGTTCCCATGGCCCGACAGAGGCAGACACACATAGAATTTTCTAACCCAGTCTTTCAGCTGTCCTCTGGATCTTCTTCAGTGCAGACTGAACTTCTTTTCCGTCAGGGACCAGAACCTCAATCTCTCCAACACAAAACCCAAAGTCTGCTTGGTCAAGATCCACATGAGTCACACCCTCTTCACCCTCCTCGCTAAGAGAGAATGAGCATCTCTCAGTAGTGAACTCAGCAAAAGGAACAAGGTTTAGTTCCCTTAACCAGGACAGGTCACTATCTTTTTCTACAGAGCACTGGTTTGCATCCTCAGTTCCTGTCAAATCTTTGTTTTCAGTATCACTTCTTTTGGTGTTGGGTTTGTCACTATGATTGGTCGTTGGATCCTTTTGGTCGATGTGGCTTCTAGTCTTTGTGTTTCTTGTTGCCCCTTTGTGTCCTTGTCTGTTGCCTTCTTTTCCTTCTTCTTCAACCTCTGAAATTCTCTGTCCTCCATGCTCTTCACATCCCTGTTTCATAACATCTCTCACTTTAGCTATAATCTGAGGTAAACTGGTTATCTCTCTATACCGAGAACATAGTCTCTCTTCTTCTTCCATCCCCGGTGTGCTCCTGCTGCTAGGACACTTGAGTTCCCAGCATCCTTGGCGACAACGTAGCCAGACATCTCTCAGAGTTAGACAGAAGTCTGGAGAGTCAAAATACTGATCGTGAAACTTGGACTGACCAACACACACTGCTGCTGACAAACAAGGGTTAAGGAGAGTGAGAGAGAGTGAGAGAGAAATAGAGAGAGAGAGGTGTTATTACATGTGGTATTATCACAGATATGAACTACAATGACAGTTTTATTTTAACAAAGCTCAATACTAGAATACTCTACCAGAGGTTAACTTAGACACACCTCCAATGTCTCTTAGTTTGTTCTGGATATCTGGGTCGCACACAAATTTCCTCTCCACTTCCACATTCATACTTCCACAGTATCACACCTAAATAATCAACAACACATATTATTAATATGCCACATTATTCTTTAATAGTATTGAGACAAACATAATATCAGACGAGTTTTTAATATTTCTATTTATATAGGTAAACAAACATGACTCATTGTTTTGTCATTGTTTCATGATGCCATTATCTTAATGCCAATATTCAGACTGCGCTCGAAGATGGTTAGCGACTTTGAGCTGTCCGCTTCTAAATGAGTTTCATGAGAATCGTTAGTTGTATGTGTGCAGAGTCGTTGTTCAGTTATGATGATATGCTCCTACGCGGTGAGATCATGGCCCTTAGCATTACTAGTAATGTATCTTTGCGTCGACACATATAGACTGTAACAGTAATATTTCGTTAATTGTAACATAACAGGTAATTTATGGCGAATAACGTAGGCAGGCTAAAATTCTATTACCTTGTAATAAATACTCGACTTCTTTTCTGCGTTCCTGGCTCTGAAAGTTAAATGTATCCACATGAACCGATCCTGGAAATATATCCAGGCAACACCACAGTAGATTTGAACAGGCGCATTACGGACACCCTCGTATTGGACTTAAAGTTTAGAACCACTGACCCGCAGCTTTCATTTACATGTTGCATTCTGGGATTCCTATGTCCTCCTAGAGCATGGTTGACGTTCAGTTTCGAGAGGTTATTGTATCTTAAGGCAGTAGAAAGATAGTCTAATGGTGTGTATAATTATACGTAGATCCACCACTAAACTGAATAGAACAGTATCTCTAGATCAGTGTGATTCACCACTTTGCCTATGCATCAGCTCAAGCTGCCTCGGAGCACATATGCAGAGCGAATCACAACAGCTAAGCCATAAAAGAAAGCCAACCCTCCTCTAAGAATAATTCAAAAAGTGCTCATATGTATATATATATACTTGTTGCATAATTGAAAATACGAAAAAATTGAAGCAGCATTGCTTGCGCTAACTGCTGTCATCTCGACTTGAAATATTTAGCGAAATACTGCCATCTATCGAATGTCTTAAATCCCCCCTTGTTCAATTCAAGTTGGCCCATGGAAGCCTGGCTTCCCGCGGAAATGAGAAAAATGAGATTCCAGCTTTTTCTGGCCCTGATTGGACAAACAATGTTATGAGGAGATTTAGCCCCCGCCCGGAAGCTCATCTACATGTCCACGTGTAGGCTACAAAGCTTACGATACTTTGTGATGACCAATGAAGTTGAGGAACAGTTAATCGTTTTGATGAATACAACCTTAACAGTTAATCCATGTGATTTATCTGAAGAATGGGTTAAAATCTTTGTTCCATTCTTGTGAAACTGCAAGGTTGCAAATTGGGTTGGGTTGGGTAGGGTTTTTTTTTTTTTTTTTTTTTTTTGACAATTACAGCTAACTTAACTGTTGGCTTCACTTACTGCTAGCTAAGAAGACAGTTTAGCTAGCGATCTAACGAACACATGTACCTAAATAGCGGCAATGGAAAACGTCGTGGATCGGATTTTACGTGACTCGTTCGAATCTCTTACTTACGAAGAAAGAAAACGTATTAAAGCAGAGGGCAGACCTAAACCTGCTATTGATTTGGTTCAAAAGTGGGGATGTCGAAATCGGTCTTTTCAAGTGTCATGGTATGAGAAGGTAAAGTGGCTTACAGGTAGCATGGTCACTAAGCGAATGTACTGCTGGCCCTGTCTGCTGTTCAGGCCTGCAAATGGATGTTTGACATGGTCTAGAACTGGATTTGATGATCTCCGTAATTTTGACAGATCCTGCAGAAGGCATGGAAATTCTAAACAGCACGTTAGTGCAAGTGCTCGGTTAAATCTACTGGGCAGAGGGGATGGCGATACAATAGACGAAAGCGTGCGTGTCCAAGTGGCACGGCATAACGAAACGGTGAGGGAGAACAGGGCAGTTCTAAAACGTTTTATTGATACAGCCTCCTTCCTGGGGCGACATGAATGGGCTTTCAGAGGATACGATAAGGGCAGAGATTCTGACAATAAGGGCAACTACAAGGAGTTGGTCAAAGTGATTGCCCGGTATGATGAAGTTCTGACCAGGCATTTTGAATCGTCAGCTGTTCTCTCTGGTGTGTCAGACACAATCCAAAATGATCTAATTTTCTCAATTTCAGCGACTGTGCTAGAGGAGATTAAGACCGAAGTTGTTACAGCTCCTTTTTTTGCATGGCAAATAGATGAAACTCGGGGCCAGCTCTCCATTATTCTACGTTATGTAGATGTTATGGGAATTATTCAAGAACGTTTCATTGGTTTTTTTGATGTTTCGGGTGGTGGCGATGCTCAGTCAGTGGTAACGTTTTTGCGTGCTGAAATGGAAAAATTCAATTTTCAGCAGAAGCTTGTTGCACAGATGTATGATGGGGCAGTTGTGATGGCATCTGCAATGAACGAGCTTCAGGCTAAAGTTAAGGAGATGGCACCTAGTGCTGTGTTTGTACACTGCTATGTGCATAATCTCAGCGTGGTGCTAAGCCAGGGAGTAAAGTGCGTACCTGAAGCTAGAATTTTCTTCGCAACACTTGCAGGGTTCTCCTCTTTTTTTGCAAAGTCATCTAAAATGGTTGCCCTCATAGAAGCAACTGGCTTCTCTCAGCTGCTGAGAAATGGTCCAAATTGGTGGAACTTCACATCAAGAATAGTTAACACTGTGGCAAATAATCACCAACGGTTGATGGAGACATTTGCAAGAATAGTTGACTCACAGGACATTAAGGATGATGACACAATTGATGCAGCTTGGGGGTTTATTAAAACCTTGCAAGATTTTGGTTTTACGTTCATGCTCCTCATCTTTGATCAAATTTTGTCAGAGACGGATGTCATGTTTGACATTGTGCAGCTGAGGGCAATGGACGTTGTGTTTTGCAAAAGTATGATCCAAAAGCTTATTAATTTTGCGGAAGAGAAGAAATCTGAGGCGTCATTTCTTTCCATCTATGAAAAGGCAGCAAGTTTAGCAGAGGACCCAGAGGACTTGCTCAGGAGGAAACTTGGCCAACGGGGAAGGAGTTTGTCCCAGACTCAAGATCCCAAGCAGCACTATAGGGCTGTGTACATAGCTGTTGTAGACAATCTGGTCGAGCAGATTAAGCAACGCTATGCCGATCTGGATATCATTCGTTTCTTCGAGCTTCTGAACCCGAAGAAATTTGAGGAAATGGGACGAGTGTTCCCTGAAGATGCTTTCCGTTGTCTGCAGGAGGGTTACGGTCACTTTTTTGATGCAGAGCGGCTAAAATATGAACTTAAAATGCTGTATTCTGACAGGGAGCTTCAAGGCGATAAAGGAAAACTCTGTGACTTCTTGACCTTTTTCAAAGCAGCAGAACTGGACAAGGTGATGCCCCAGTCATACAAGCTAATGTGCTTAGTGGCTACGATTGGGGCCACATCTGCAGGTATAGAGAGGAGTTCTTCCTGCCTTAAACGGGTGAAGACCTACACCTGCAACACAGTGGATCAGGAGCACCTTAAAAACCTGGCAGTCTTGGCAATTGAAAGAAAACTAGTAAAATCACTGGAAAAAAAACCTCACTGGTATGATCGAGTCATAACACAATTTACAAGGAAAGAAAGAAGAGCAGAGCTCATTTACAAGGTAAGGGGACAGCCAACGTTTTTTATATGTAACAGTAGCAACTATGATATGAGCTGAAATTGTAAGGTATCTTAATTATTTATATTGTTGGGGGTAGTTAATTAGCTAGATTTCATTTATTTTTCTACTGCAGTAACATTGCAGGCAGTTTGCAGTAAGAGGACTGCAGTCATTTCAGGAGAGACATGATGCGTAGGAGCATGAGATGGACAGTTGTCCCATATTTAGAGCAGAATGTGCAGATATTGAACTGTAGAAAGTTGTACTGTAGTCAAATGGTAAAAAAAAATTAATTCTTATCATTTTCTCAGATTTCAGTGGTTTAATATAACAAGTTTTGTATTCAATTGAAGAGTTTATTCCTGTGTTACTGTCTCCCTCGTCCGATGGAAGGAAGTTTTTCTTTGTCACTGTCACCCTGGTCTCCCTTGTGTGGAATTCCTTATTTTTTTGTATGAGTTATGCGTTTCACAATGTATGGTAATTTATCACCCTTTTACAAAGATTTGATTAAAAATTTCATTTTCGGGGGAGAGGGGCTGGGTGTGGATTGACCCTGGACATTCCTATCTTAACTCCCCCAGGGGAATATATAAATGACCATATTTGGTTAGATGAGGACACCTTTCTGCTATATTGAAGGAAGTAACCATATTTCCTATGGAAATAGCTGTTGGAGCCTGCAGAAATGGCAGAGAACCATGGCACATGTGCAGATGCAATTTCCATGAGTCATAAATAGATTCACTGATGTATGCATGTGTACATGAGGTCTCATCTGAAATAAAGTTGAACAATTGTCAGATGAATGTTTTCAGCTCATTATGCTTTCTGCTTCAAGTAACACCTGGTCCAAATTAGTTCCAAACTTATTATTATGAGAACAATGCAGTTCTATGGACAAACCTTGACAGTCTCTGATTTACAGGAAAGTATGAGAAGTGCATTTCCTTGACATAACTGTGTAATATTGTAAAGTGACTTACTCTCTCTGCAGGGGTCATCTTTAAGTGTTAACCACTTCCTTTACAGTGACCTCTGGCATGGATAAAAACCCCTCAGGCCTTTGAATTTACAAATGTAGGACACAGTTCTCTTTGAAGAGGCCATAGCCATACTTTCCAGCTCACATCAGCAGCATGTAATCTGTTTGACATATTTTCTTGATATACTCTCTGATCAAAGGCATCGTGCATAGCTTACATTTGACATATCATAGTGGCTTTATTTGAGTCACTAGCCTGAAAGGGCTTATGTCTATGAGTAAAGGTTGGCTTTGATATAGGAGACCTTCGTTTGCAGTGCTTTCTTAGGGTATTTGTAAATGAACATGAAGTAGCTAGAGGTGAAATTCAAAAAGTAATAATTATAAGAGCCCCACCAAAACAAGCGAGGGGCGGAAGAACACATCTGACATCAACAGACCTCGTAAATCTAAAGTGTATGAAGTTTGCATTAGAGGCCAAGCAAATATATAGTACAGAGGTAGTAAACAGTTATTTTCCATGAGTCACCATTGAAATTTGCACCTTTTACAAGTCAGGCTGTAAGAATACAATAATCTGGTTTGTTAGCATGCATTCTGTTGTTGTCACTTTGTATCTGTAGCCTCTGTGGTGATAGAAATGAATGACATAGTCTTATCAAATGATGGGATACAATTCAAAACAATACAAGGGCACTTTCTTTTAAAAAAATATGCAAAAGTTGTTTTCTGATATTATCAATAGCCAAAAATTACAGGTTCACTTCTCCCTTTGCCATGTCTCGTGAACAGCGGCGATTAAAAGTATATGACATCCATAAATCCATCAAATGCAACTGTGAGCAAAAGTGGGCAGAAGATGAAACTTAAAGCATGAATACAATGCTTATTATAATAGGAAATACAATGCAATACATTCAGGTGTGCACAGTCCACATTGAAAACCTTTTTAATTCAGATAGAAGTGAAGACTTATGCAGCTGCTTATGCCAGTGGCCAGTGTTAATACAGTGGTGATTATAGTGCTGGCTCTGAGTGAAATTGTATTGGAAATAGATTCTAATTAATGTGTCAGTGCACATACATAGCTATATATTTTGTGTTCAAAGCATATTTGGTGTTATTTTTTGTAGTTAATGATATTTAGTATGTACCAAAGTCCCAGAACACATGCCTGTATATACTAGGTTATTTATAGCCTTGGTAACAACATTTTAATCAGTTTTATTGGGTGCATCCACTTTATTAACAAATATATATTGGTGCACATATTTGCTAAAAACAAAGCATTTAGGTATGGATTATCCTTACCTGCCACTAATGATGTGTGTCATTAGGGTTGCAGGACTATTTTCTGCTGCTTAGAAAAGTGAAGAGGCTCTTTCCTGCTGTACTATTATCATGTGTCCCATTTGTGCATTTGTACCTCTGTCTAGATTTCCTTGGCTTTTCTCCAAGTCTCAAGTCAGTACACATTTGTAAAGATAGCTCTGCCAGTCAAAGTATTGATATCAATGTGATGTCACTTTACAGTACAACAAAGCTGGATGCTTTACCTCACAAAGAGGCACTGTGCCAATGTACTGTGCAATATTTCCACCATTCTTTCTATTAATTTGACCCTGTGTTTATTTGGGGATCTGAATAAAGTATGTATTAATAGAATAAGAAGGTGAAATTTTGTGTGATGGTAAGAAACACTACTTCTGCCTGATGAATTCAAATATTCTGCATAAGGCAACAAACTGCAAAGGGTCCTGACCATATAGATCAGTGTGCTGGAATTCCATGTATTTACAAATCTTGATGTTAATATTGTCTTTTATTGTTTCTCAGTGAGTAAAGGGTCAATAGAAAGTTTGATTTGTCACTGGGCCTGTAGTTGAATAGCCCTCAAGGAGTTAGACATGTATATAAATAGCTTACAACACTGTAGCTATGAAGAGTCACACATGCTTTCTGCTGCCACTTTATAGCATTTTAGTTTCATGTCACTGAAAGGAGGGGGTCTGCTTAACCTGATTATAAAGCAAAAATATTTGTAGGGTGCTGGTTCCTAGTGGAAGAATTTGAATGGCTAAGAGAAGGGTGGCACCAGTTTATGAAGTTTTTTATTATTTCTTTTTATAACTTGTATACTTGCACAGACATGTTTTGGCATAACTGCATTCCCCAGTGTGCCTGGTGCCACACACCTCTTGCCCATTTCATGAATAACCTTGAAAGACGCATGATAAACCACAGGATTGAGAAACAGTAGAGTAATAGAAAATACAGCGTTGGGTAGTATTCAGTTAGTATCTCTCTTTAGTGTGGGTGGAAGTTTGTAATTATATCACGTCATGTTGATATCAAGAGCTATTTCTGCAAATGTAAGCTATTGACAAATGGAGAATATACGATTTGAATGTGTGAGGGACGCCATGTGCTGTGTTGAAATAGCAGTGGAGGCAATCGCATTCACAAACTTAAAAGCTCATCAGAACAATTATTTATACTTAACTGTGTAATCATAAAAATGAATCCTGATTCTAACAAGAAATCACGTTTTATGTCAAAAATCAAACATATTGTTTGGTTAGTTGGCACCAAAGAAAACACAAATTTGACATAATTAGTTCGACTAATTACGACTGGTTACTTTAGAACAAGCTGTAAAACCAGGCCTCATAAGCAAATCTCTAAAACCGGATATGTGGGAAACTGGTTAAAGTTTTTGTTGTAGGCTTACACGTATTTCTGATGACGCCTTTACGGTTTTCGGGTTTACTCATATTGCGGTTTAGGCAGACCTTTTGGTTCCTTTACCACCCGGCTACCGTTAGGAGATTTCTTAGCGGTCTGTACTCTTGATGGATGTCGGTGCAGGAGTTGGCCGGGGAGGCGCTGTCGTGTGTTTACTAGGTGGAAGCGCAGGAAAGAGAGAGAGCGAGTGGGGGAGCGAGCGAGAGAGAAAACTTTTCAGTTTTAAAGAGCGAGAGGAAGCGTGCGCTGGAGCGGCGACCATGCAGGTAAACGCGTTAATTGCATTGATCTTAATGAAACCACGTTGCCTGCGGCTTAATTATGTAGTTGCGGGAGTACTGTTGTCGCTCATATTGTAGTTCCGTAAAGAGGGTGGATTACATAGAGCCGATTAAACCGTAATATGTCCCTTTTCTTGGAATTGGTACCTTAAAATCTCAAAGTTTTCTGTCTCCAGCTACTCTCTTTCTCTCCTCCTACCAACCAATTCGCCACTCGGTCTGCTCATGCAGACCGTCTTAAGTACCCCAGCGTATAATTTTGTGTGTAATAATTGCATAGTATTTTTAAAAGAAATATAGTTGAATGTGTCATAAAAATATGAAGCAGTTTTGGAGTGTGGAGTGGATCGTAGGGGGATTTTATGGGGGCTAACTTATGTGTCGGAAGAGGAGGGGGCCGAGTGCGTTTCTTACACATCTGTAAAAGGAATCCAAATTTATTAATTACACAGCCGAAGCTATTGTAGGCCCGAATTTCCTCTCAGGCAGGCAGCGGTCGGCGTAAAACGGGTTTCCCGATTGGCAGCATCCAAGTTTAGGGAAGGGCACTACTCAAGGCCGAGGTTTTGGGAGAGACTGTAAATGCATTTTGATTTAGAGAAGGGTGTTTGTGTGAATATCGATTGTGCGTTTCTCTTTTCTGCGTCTTGCTAACTAGCTAACTGGCTAGTTATGTTCAACGTGGCGCGTCGATTTTTTACGAAAGTGTGAATGGCAGATTAGCTAATGTTAGCTAGCTAGCCAGCCCGCTAATTGCGCTTCTCATTTGTTCCTGCGGTGGCTATTCATTGTTTAAATTCGCAATCAATGTTGGAAAGTGATTTTTAAACTTGGGTAATTTGCCAGGCTGTTGAGTTTGTATTGGATATGTAGTTAACGTGGAAGTTAATGATAGTTATTGTATTTTAAATGTTTTGCTTATGTTACATAAGTCAGGTCGAGATAGCTAGCTAGCTAGCTAGCTAATTGATCCACCGGTTGGTGTTGCTAATTAGTCTGTGGGCTAATTAAATTAGTGGGGGAAATGGGGACATCAGTATTTACACAACGGCAACACATAAGATGATATCATATAAGTTACTGCTGTTATTTTTAGCTACTCGTATAATGAAATCAATCCGACAGCCGATGCTACTTATTTTCTGGTAAACAATGCACATAATCATTCGGGGCCGCAGCTAATTGATATACTGTGACGTATCCGAGTGGAGACTACTGTATTGGCATTTCTGTAGTTGAACGTTTCATTACTGTTGGCAGTATTTATCTGGTTAATGTTGCCTTCTGATTTTTTTTCCACTAATATGTGTGTAATAGTGTAACGCCGGCGTAACGTTTATATGTTTGCCTCAAAGTGACTTTTCAGCATTGCTACAAAATGCATATAGGTCAGTCCATGTGAAATCAGCCCCCTTTCAGTCTGGCTGTCTGCTTTTCTTAAAGTTGGCACACTCTTCGTTTCTGTCAAGGCCCTTTCAGGTTAGATTGTATTTTGTGGTCTTAAATACTTGAAGTGTTCCTTGAGGTTCTTGGGCCTTTTTTGCCTTTCCAAGCTTTCTGATAGATAACGTCCAATGCAGAACTCTTGATTTTTGAATTTGCCTGACACATTTTTGTATGCACCATTTGTATGTAATTCTGTGGCTAATTAATTTTTTTAGCCTTTTTGCTTTTTTGTCCCTTTTTGATGGTGATTTGTGTTAGTCGTTGGCAGTCTCAATTAATTTAGACAAGGCTAAAGAGCTAATGAACTTGAAAGCAAAGTGGTGGGGGTGGGCAAAGGCAATTTGGTTGTGGGGGCTGGCAATGTATCATCCAAAAGGCAAGGTTCTCAATGTGTATGAATATTCAGTGGCAGCAAGAGCATAACTGATTTCCACATGTATTTCATTTATTGCAAAGATATGTAGCTGGAAATTCTGCATATAGCTGCAACGATACAATACAAATGTTATTGTACAGCAGTTTAATTTAAAAATATAAAATTATTTGTTTTATTACTACGTGACAGATGATTACCCGTCTGCATGTCATCCCCCAAAAGCAAAGATGATGTGTATACAATTTTAAATGGCAAAATATGTTGCTTATTCATTTCTCTTCTATTTAATACACAAATACCAGTGATAGCTCAGTCTAATCTCCTGTGTCGTATCTACCTAGTAGTACTATACAAAAAGGCACAATTTAAGTTCTATAACAGTTAAGTAGGGAAGCCACTATGCAGTTTGAAGGGAGGGGTCTGCAGTGTCTGGAGAAATATAGCCAGTGCCTCTGCTGTTCTGATGGCTATGGGAAGCTCACCCCTTCACATGGAGGCCAGCGCAGACAGGGGGCATGATAGATGTGCAGCAAGGTGGAGGAGGGATGGCCAGGTATACTGGGTTGTAGAGTGGAGTGGTCTGGCTGCTATATGAGGCCTGATTATTGCTTGCATCTGTGGAGGAGCTGTTCCCCTCAGCAGGCTAACACCAGTGTTTTTAAATTAAAGTGAGCAATTACTGGTAGTCCGTGGATGGAGATTGAGTGGAATGAGATACCAAAGTACATTGGGAGGTTGCAGGCCAGCTGAGCAGCAGCATTCTGAATGAGCTGCAGGGGTGTGCTCTCTCAGGTAGGGAGACCAGTGAGGATGTCGTTGCAGTTGTCAAGGTAGGAAAGGACCAAAGGGCTGGACCAAAAGCTGAATGGAGAAGGTGCTGAGGATTCAGGTTCTTTGGTTCAACAGATAAGCAGAGCATATCTGTTACCTGCTACGTTATGTTTCATTTTGCCAGGCCCAGCATTCCTTATTGGTATTGCACAGTGGTGGTAGAACAAGCCCATACTTCAGATGACCTCAGATCAGCCACATTGTTCAGTAGCTTATAGGTTAAGTAAGGATTGCATTAAGAAATTAGATGTTAGTCCAGAGCATAGTCATCGGTTTATTCAGTACCCCTCTGGTCAGACATGCATATCAGTAAAACTAAGTACAGCAATAATTTATGAAGGCAATTTAAAATAATGATGAGGGCCCAGGAGCTGCTTCGTCAGCGCAGGCTGAATCCAACAGCTCAGGGTACAAATCTGAATTGTGTCATTCACTGTCAGTGACTGGAAGCCCATACTGGCAGAGCACAACTGGCTTCGTTCTGCTGAAGTAGGGTGGGTTTTGTCATTCAGTCTGATCACTTCACTGCTTTGACACCCTGTAGTGACTGAAGGCTTCCGCAAGTCGCTCAGTTGATGGTGGTGGAGATGGCCTGTCCTCCAGTTCTGCATTGTTGTGCTGTAGTGCACTGGGACTTGTAGTATGAAAGATCGCTGTTGGATGCATGTGAGTTTATTGGAGGATTGAATTTGATTCACTTCAGTGCTCCCGCACCAGTATAAGTGGTGGTTCCAAACTGGGTAAAAAGGAGAAAAGCTCAAAGAAAATGTCAGAATTCTGACAATGTTCTGACTAGATGGCATGGAAAAAAATGGCTGGAAGGACTGTCTAGTGTTTGGATGGAATGGAAAACCTTGGTTTCAGCTCAGTTCTTTTAGAGTAGTGTGTGCTGGTTTTTGTTCCAACCTTGGCTAAATTGATCCAGTTATTGAATAAGTTGTACATGTTGTGAATAACTGAAAGCACACAGCATTTCTTCACTATGCTGCAGCGGTACAACCTTCAGCGGTGATTTATCATTTGCAAAAAGGTGGAGAAGGTCAAAATGATTAAATGATGGGGCTAATTAAATACTAGAGAGAAGAGACTGGAGCAAAAACTAGTACACGCACAGCCCTCCAGGAAGAGTTGGCTCTTGACCTAGACAGTCTGCGGATATTGCAGCCCCCTTTATTCTCAAATATTTGAAACTTTTCACCCACATAATAAAATGTTCTTACCTTTTTATATATTTATATAAAATTTCTGTTTGTATTTATATATTATATAATTACATATAGTTTTTTTTTTTAACTTTCATACTTTTTTGCCACAGGTCAGTGAGTAAGCAATTTCTTTCTTTAACTAGGTCGAAAGTAAAGTTTAAAAGTTAAGGTTTTCACATCTTTAGATACCAGTAATGCTCAAATCTGCTTGTTTAAATGTGCCGTGAATTAGCTGATCATTCCCTAGCCCTTGTTGACGCCGCAAGGCTCCTGTACGACAGCAGGGGTTGTAGCCAAATGTGTGACTCCAAACTGGTGACTCCAAACAGGGTAGCATAAGGGGAAAGTGAATAAAAAAACAGGCCTCATTTGACCGAATAAAACAGATTAACAGGTCTGTGAGCTAGCTAGCTGTAAAAGCTAAAAAAATTTGTTGACTTTCAGCGTCACGTATCATTTCTTAAATATGCTATAACTGATTGGTAGCTTCACTTTTGATTAAGTTGCTGAGGTCATTTTGGTCCATGTCCACATGTGCCCATGATGATCTTTGATTGTTTGCTCTTGTTTGTGTATGCTTTGTCTTTGGGACACACAGGCCACAAGAGTTTCCAAAATCAGTTACTCACCCTTTTTTCACTGTGTTCCAACCAGCAAGCTCTGTAGTCACATTAGTGGCGCTCTCCATTGCTAATCATTAGCCTGTCAAAAAAAATTGCCATTGCGTAATGCTAAGTCGACTTTAGTAGTTTACAGTTGAAATTAAGTTGTGTAGCCTTCATGTAGTATTTTGAAATGGCATTAATCAATATCAGTATTAACTAACTTTGAAAACCCAAACGCAGTTTTTTTGGACTACTTGGAAAGAAAATTGAAATGCATTTGTGCTGTAAATAATACATTTACATAAGTGTGCATTACATGCACAAAGAGGATGTGTTACTGAAATAAACTGATTGCACCTTAAACCTGTTGAAATGAGCAGAGTTTTATATGAAATGATAATGATTTACATTTAACTACTTTAGGCCTTTGATTGTACACAGCTGGCTCTGATAGATTCAGCACTTTCAAGTCTACTGTGGGAGCCTGCATGAAAAGACTATTCAGAGTGGTTTGTTAGCTGTACAAGAAAGTAATAGTGTGGCAAGAGGAAATCAAAACAAACCTCTGAAGGTTTTCAAAAGGTACTGAGATTCCTTGTGGTAATTGGGGCCATTGTTGGGACACACATTCCAATGAAAGCCCCAGAAGAATGCCCTGAAACTTATATCAGCATAAAATTGTTCCGCTTTTCAAGCGGCATATGCAAAATGTAAATGTGATTATTAATAGGGAGAAATTTGGTGAGAATTGAGTTGCTCAATGAGGATGATGGGTCGTTTTATACTTTTAATATTATTTTAATTTTTATAATGTCTTCTTTTTAAATATGTGTGTCACAGGGTGTATATTTGGATTACTGTCAGGGCTATTCTGTATTCTTAAAGAAATCACTTCTGTGTTTGCAAATCTACTCTTTTACATGGGAGGTTTATTTCTATCCAAAATGACTTTATTGGCAGAACAATGGTATTTCCAAAGCTAGCTAGTTTTTAGCTTGCCCCTATTTACCTGCCAACACTCAGTGATCACAGATTCCATATGAAGCTGGGAGGAGGGGGAGGAGGAGGAGGGGGCAGGCACATAGTCAACAGCCTCAGACTCAGGGCCTTTTGTATGTGACACTTGAATCACTGATTCTCAATCCTGCTCCTGGGGCCCCCCTGCTCCGCACGTTTTCCATCTTCCCCTGCTCTACCTACCTGACTGAACTCATCAGTGGCACTTTTGATTAGCTGAGCACACCTGATTTAATCAAGAGCATGTTAATCACACTAATCAGGTGTGTTTGGAGCAAGGATAGATAGAAGATATGCAGGACAGGGGGCCTCCAGGAGTAGGACTGAAACACTGACTTGAATTGTAGCCTGACACATTCTGAGATATCACTTAGGTGAAAGATGTGAGATTCATTTGGTTTCAATGGTTAAATGATATCTGTTTGCCCTTTAGTTACACAGTGGAGTTTTGAACTGTAGTTCCTGGTGTGCATAACTCCCGAGTGGTCACTTCACTGAAGGCAAACCACATTTGTTTAAAAATGGGACCACCAAAAGCAAAATAAAGACGATTTACAACCAAAGCGTACTTTCTTTGTGCATTCTTTCTTTAATGTGTCGGCCAGAGCAGTGTACCTAGTGTCATGTGACAACCCCACAATCTAAATTGTCTGAATAGACTGCAGATCCCCACTATTTGGATTTCAAATGCAAATGGAAGCAGATTTGATTTCAGATGGTGTATATGAAAGGCGTTCATAGCTCAGAATCTGGCAGAGGCTAAGAAAAGAAAACATGCATATTGATCTTTTCTGATGCAATAACTACCACTCCGCCCCTTCATAGTGAATCCTTTCTTGTAAGAATGTGTGACATCAGCTTATGTAAATATCCAAGTCATTAAGAACAGCTGTCTTAGTCACAAATTGGCTTTGACCACACACAAATAAAACAATGAAATATTTTGTTCTTTGCAGACATGTCTTAAGTTAAAAAAGGAAATATGTAAACACGTAAATATAAGCATAATTTATTGACCTAAGATTCACCCTCTGACTTCTATATCGAACATGTGACGGACTGCGTATTACACACTGTAACCATCACAGATTTGCTTGATTTGACGTTCAAGGGCTTGTTGATATTTGAGACATCCAGTAAAGTTCAGTATGGTTAGAGCCAGTCAAGAGTCGTAACAATTACAAAAATCTTGTTAGTACAAAGGTTATAACTCTTTTTAAATTATTTTTTCACCAATCGTTGGCTGTGACACTTGCCAAATTCAAGCTATAGTGGTTATCAATGAATGCTTATGTCATGGTCCTTTCAGATGAAACATATAGTTGTTGTATAGAGTTGTGATAACTATTGTGAAATGTTTGAAAGAAGTTAATTGAAAGAAGAGACCATATACTGGGAAGCATTTGATTGCAATACTGCATTTTTAATTTGTGTGACTTAATATCAGACAATATGTTGTAAGACATATACATTGAGGTGCTCCAAAGAATTCTTTTTATTCTTTTTTGTTAGAAGCATTTAGCATATTTAAAACAATGCAAAAGATGAATAATTTATGATACATATTGTAATCTGAAAATATTCATGTGAAATTTTGCCCACATTTATTTACAAATTGAATGTGGCAGCAGATTTGAATTGGCAGCATTGACCATTTGAGTTACCCGCTGAATAGGACAAAATACACGCTGTCCAATCAGCGTGTGACATACCTGTGATGACATGTAACAGAAAGGAGTACAAAGTCTTCAGTATTATAATCCAGTATTACATCTGCTTAATCCGGTAGCATTCAGATGTACTGATTTCCCATTGGCCAGGATGAAACCCTTCAAAAGGATACTGTGGTGTCTGTAATTGGTATTATTCACAATGTGCTGCAATGTGTAAGCTACAGTGGGTAGCTGCAGGCTGAATAGTTTATCTGTTAGACAGGCCAAACCGGGACAATGTTAAGTGTTATTAGCGGTAGATTTTTGATTTGCAGCAGCAAAATTAAGATGGAAGAGAAGCTGTCTGGTGGTACGTTTGTTGTGATGGTAGCTGTGATGTCTCGACAAGCCTCAAAATCATAACTGAACATTAGCTGAAGCTTGAACTTTATTCTAAATGTGTAATACTTGCTGAATGGTTTGAGTTGAGTGCAGGTTTTAATTAGCCATTGTTGCTCACCATTGTTAGTTTAACGTAGTGGTATTCAAACCCCCGTGGAACCTCCGGCATCATTGCAAGGGGTAAAATAAAACGGTAAATTAAATTCAGATCAACAGTTTTCTGTTCCCTACTCACCCTTCCAAAATCCAAACAGCGCTTGTCCTGTTTTCTTGACTTTGCTGGTTGAGTTTGATTGAGGAATCCTGGCTTTGTTTCAGTGCAGTACTTTTAACAGTAGGAGCAGATACATTATCTATTATAATGAATAGACTTATAAGCCATAATGCTATCCAAGCACCAGCTAGCTAGTTTCTGTGAACTTCCAAATTACAGAGTACCACGAATTTCAATTATTGTAGAGATGACACTGAATACCACTGCCATCTGAGTTTCATGCTTACACGTGATCCAGCCAGCAGAAAATAATAAATCCGTTTTGGAGTTAAAATGCACAGGACGGGCCACGTGCAATAATGAACTGATTTGTTATTCTTTGGAAATTATTTTTTATTATTCAAAACCATACCTAGAGGGCATAGAAACTATAATTGGCCATTCTTCGAGGTTATAGCCTAGTAGATTTCCAATAGTGTGTGGTGAGTGGATTTAACAAAACTGACACGAGGGTTATGTTGTTAATTATACAATCTCACGTTGTCGCTTTCGCAAGCACACAAACTACAGACAATCTGCGCTGTTTCGCGAGCATAATCATTTATTTACGATTGGTGTCAATTATTCTGTGAATTATTTGTTTTATTGTTAATCAAGGAGGATAAAGGGGAACAGGCTGAAAGTAATGATAGATTTAAAGGTAGTGTTTCCGCTTCCCCTGTTTCCAGCTCACCCGCAGCCACTGAAAAACATACGGGGAAAAAACTAACGCCACTTACCGGGGATAGCTGTTATTGCGCTAAAAATAGCTGTGCATACATCGCGATGGCTATATCGTGCATCCCTACTTGAGTGTAAGAAAGGCTAAGATTTAGTGAGCAAAGATGAATTTAACATTATAGCTCTGTCTCTGTCCTAACCAAATATAAATTATATCACTACTGTTGTAATCACAATAAAAACAAGAACAGTTCCAATCTTTCAAATGAACATTTATTATTATTATTATTATTATTATTATTATCCAAGGAATTTAGGTTTCTTACATCGGTTCTATTTATCGGCGAAAATTGTATTATCGGAGTTGAATGAATGACGTAATTTTTTGCAATATCGGGCCGATAATTATTATAATTATTAATTATTATTATTATGTTATATTATTATTATATTATAGTTATTGTGCATCTCTAGTATTTAATAAAACCTAAACATAATTTCCATTCACATGTAATGTTAAGTAGTTGTTATAGTAAACAACTAAGAATAACAGTGATTCAGATAACAGTCTAAGGTGCATTTGGTGTAGTTTTACTTTATTTACTTTTGAGTGCTAAATTATGTTCATTACGTTCATTCAAAGGAATTTGATCTGGTATAAGGGAAACTTAGTACGGCAGTGTGGAGAAGGACAATTGATTTTTTGCCAGATATGGGGTTCAACTAAGCTCTAGATATTGTTGATTCCAGGATCATATAGCCCTACTGTTTAAAAAATGATGAAAACTTGCTGCTAAATTTATAAACTTAAAGCCAAAAGCTGTGTCTGTAAAATATTTATTTTCTTCCCTCAGAGCTTAAATGGTTTTAAAAGTTTTGTTACTGGACCTGGGTTGTATACAGGTATTGATACTGTGCAGATGAGGATGCAGGAGGGAAATGTACAGAAATATTTTAGCATTGAACTGACATGTAGCAGTGAAAAGACAAAGAAGGATGCTGATTACCTGAGCAAAATTCTCTCAGTGGCTTAATCCATACAAACCCCACACTTGAAAAAGCAGGACTGACTGACAAAAATATAATTTTTCATTTTATTTTGCCAAATACCGATATGAACGTGCTTGCATGCATTTGATGCTCCTTCATCAGATTCAATCCCTACATAAACACTACACCATATGATGAAATGGAAAGTTTATCATTTGCAATATGTTTTTATTTTGCAATATGTGAGTCCTAGTTTTTTGTCTTTAATTGGCCTCCTCCTTTCACTGAGTTTTCATATTGCCACAGTCAGCACTTCTCTGGAAGAGAAACACATTTGAGCACATGGCTTTTTGACTTAGAGTATGTCTACCTCTCATACTAATTCTCAGTCCCCTTACTTTGATGTTTTGACAACTGATACAGTGAGGACAACCAGAGTCAAGCTGCTGCTGAATTGCTCCAGGATTTCAGTGATTTATCCTCCACCTCTCTTTCAGGAGGAGTCAGGGGACATTGAATGCAGTGAGAGCAATGGGGTGTTGGTGTGGTCGTGTCCCCTGTGTCAACAAGGACAGACGGACAGAGATGCACTGGCCCTGCACCTGACTAACAGACACAGCGTGCTGCCTGCCTGTCTAGACAGACTGCTGGATACTGTGAGTCTGTGTGTGTGTGTGTGTGTGTGTGTGCACCTGAAGAGGCGTCTGTTTTTAGCTTGTGTCCTCACGTAGTGAAGGAATGTAGTGGTAGGAATGTAATTTCTGTCGCACATTGTAAGAAGGCCTACATTTCAATGATTTTGAACAGCAAAGATGTTGTTTCATTGTACTATAATAACCAGGAAGATGTTTGTGTCAAATTCCCAAATGGGGCTTAGTTTGTTAGTAGCCTCTCATTGTCTTGTGCTCCACATGTTTGGACTGTACAAGGTTAATATGATGGTATAGAAATTGCTTATGGCGTAGAAGCGAGCCATGTTTTCTCTAATCAGCAGATTTCGTCTTTCATTTTCACCTGTTTAGGCTGTCCCTGTTGAGTGTGCCAGTCAAGACAACATGGAAGCTGAGTCCCAAAATGACATAGGTGAGCATGACCGTGTCAGCATGACTCCCACTCTCTGTCACACTTGTTCCTCTCACAGTCTTATACACCTCTCTGTGTGTTATTGTCATTCTGCATAGAGCCTAGTAGGTCAGTGTGTATGCACAGTGTTACCATTCTTGTTCACAAAATGCTCATTAAACTTCTAACTGAGCTTGTCCCCTTTTTTTCAGATGCTTCACAGCAGATGGATTTGGAAATCTCTGGGGCGGTATCTGAAACCTTAGAAACTGATCAGAATGCCGAAGGACCTAAGAAGAATGCTGCCAGCGCTCGGTTGCTCAGAGGGTCCCGAGTCAAGGTTTCCTGCAATGATAAAGAGATGGAGGGGGAAGAAGAGCAAGAGGAAGCTGGTGGCAGCTTTGACCCCAGTCATGAAAGAACTCAACCTCTTGAATTAACAAAATCCCAAAAGGGAGCTTCCAATCCTGCTGTCGATAATGACAGATCTAGTCGTAAAAACAGTGCACCGGCTCCTGGTGACCCGACGAAGGAGAAATTTCTCGACCCCAACCGTCCCTTCAAGTGTAACTCATGTTTGGAGTCTTTTACTTCCAAAAGTGCTCTGAGTGTCCATTACAGCTCGAGTGCACACCTACAACGAATGAAAACAGCGTTATCAAAACAGAGTGGTGAAAATGACAATTCTGTCTCCGCCCAACCAAACGTGACTCGCCCATATATATCCAGCAAGCCCTACCAGTGTGCTGTGTGTCGCGTTTCTTACAACCATGCAATCACTTTGGAAAGTCACTTGAAATCTGTGCTGCATCAGACTCGCAGCAGAAATGCGGGAAATTCTGCTAGCAGTGCAACAGGGAATTCTGGGAGTAAAGGTACTGGTAGCTGTGGGAATGATGCTACCACGGCTGTAAGCTCTGGGGGTAATGCTACACAGGCTGCAAGTGCCACCACAGGAAATTGTGGCAGCCAGGGAACCCCGACCACACCGGCAGTGACAACCAAAGATGGAGAGCAAATAAAACCCCATCCGGTCCTCTCTCTGCTTTCCTCTCCTGTGGCTTCAGCCCAGGCAGTGTCTGCCTTTCTCACTCTCCTGACGTCCAGCTCTCAATCCCTCTCCCCCTCTCTGCTTCCGTCACTCTTTACAGTGAATGCCAGTGCCTCTCCAGCCACAGCTGCCCCTCAGCTGATACCCCAGCAGCAGCTGCTCCTGCCCCTCTTCCTGAATGGACTTCAAGCTCAGAACCAGAGTCCAAATCCTGAATCTGCCAGTCCTGTTCTGACCCAGCCGGTCTCTGTTTTGGGTCTCAACGCTTCCCAACAGGCTCTCCTGGCCCAAAGACTAAGTGGCTTACAGAGCCTTGGGTTGGCAGCTGTGGACTCCGCTTTCACACAAAACTGTGCTGAAGGAAAAGAGAAAGGAGAGACTTTAGAGGAAGTGGACAAGGCTGAGGAGCAGCAGAGAACCTTAAAGAGTGAAAACGATGAGGGAGAGGAACCATTTAAGGGTGAGGACAAAGGTGGAGAAGAAGAAAAAAATAAAGGGGATGAAACAGAGGGAGCTAAGCAGGGACAGCAGGTACAAATAAAAGTGAGTAAAGAGGAAGAGATGGAAGGAAAGACTGTCTCTGAGGATTTCTGCAAAAAAATTGTTCAGCCAAACCTAAACTCCCCAGCTGCTGGCAATAAAATCCCCTCTGAGAGCCCTTCGCCATGCAATTTGTCTCTACCCAGCACTACCAGCCTTAGTCCCATCAACCTGAACCTAACACTGAGCCCTGATACCACTCCACGGAAATCCCATACTGATACCAGTCCAAGCCACAGTTCAAATCCCACCCCAAACCAAGATTCCAAACTCACCGCAAATGGCATAAACAGCAAGTCAAAATCTAGCATTGCACAATCTGGCCTCTTAAACACTAATCACACTCTAGGTGTTCAGAACCCTACTCATACCAATGCAAATTTGAAAGCTCCCAGCCCCAAAGCTTTAGAGTTGTCAGAGTTCCAGTCCCAGGTGCTGTGGGCATTTCTAGAGTCTCGCAGTGAAGCAGATGCAGCCAGCCCTCCCCAGGAAGACTGCGAAGCCCTAGCCTTGGAGGTGGGCCTCAGTGAGGAGGAAGTGCGCAGGTGGCTTTGGGATGCACGACAGACTAGAGAGAAAGAGAAGGTGAGGGCAACTGAGCAGGCCAGCTGTAAGATGGTACCAAAAGACAAGGCAGATGAGGGAACTGACAGATGTGCAGATGTGGAAGTAGAGGAAGAGGAAGGTGTACTTACAATCATTGAGTCAGAGGGTGTGGAGAGTCCAGCAGGAAGCAGCCACGCCATCGATTTGTCCAACAGTGGCGAGAGAGAGCGAGGGGTAGACAGCCAAGGGGAGTCCTGCCTGGACTCGGACAAGGAAGAGGTCTACACATCTGTCATTGTGACAGATGAGGAGAGCCAGAACAGCTCTGTGAAGGATGAGCCGGTGAGCCCAATGAGACTGGAAGTGCAGGGAGTGCCAGCTGACAAGAAAGGCGTAGGTGTAGGTGGAGGGAAAGTTCTCCGCTCCTCTACTGTGTTCCTCTCAGATGCAGAAGATGAAGAGGAGGATGATGGAGGAACCCAGAAAATGAAGATGAAAAAGAGGAAGAGGGAGATAGAAAAGGAGGAGATAGATATCAAGAGGGAAAGACAGGACCCCGATGTGGATTTGGAGTTGGAAGCTCAGGCAGATCCTCCTGCACCTCTCTCTGTTGATCAGCAAGGTCTTCCTAGGATCAGTGCAGGGAACATCCTGCAGCCCCTGCCACTTTCCCTCTCTCTCACCCCCTTTGCCACACAGTTCATCAGCCCTTATGTTGTGTCACTTCCTGCTTCGGCGGTGGGGTTGGGGATAAATGCAGGACATGAAAGTAGAGGAAAGGCCCCTACATTCCCAAACCCCCCTGTGATCAGTCGCTGCTCTGCGCCCTACCCTGATCCCCTCAACGCACCCCCTCCTGCCTCCCACACACCTCCCTCAAGATTCTTGCCTAATGGGGGTGAATTTGAGGCGGCGCTGGATCTCAGCATTGGGAAAAACCACAGCTCCACATCATCGGCATCCTCTTCTGCTTCCACAAATGATAAAGTTCTGGCGCAGAGGGACCATTTGTTGGATGGACTTGGACTAAGGCCAACAACTGTAGGTGTACCCGGGGCAGGAGGCCTTATTGTGGTCCGTGTGAAACCTGAATCTGCTTTGGCAATCCCAACCTCTAATTCAACGACTATTAGCAGCACAATTAGCACTAACAGCAATAACAATGCCAAAACTAAGGCTGTGTACATCAGACCAGCAGAGAGAGGAAGCACCACCATGATGGATAGGGGAAGAGACCAAGAGAGAGAAAGGGAAAAGGAGAGAGAGAGGGAGCGAAGGACACCCGGGGTACGACGGTACAGGGAAATGAGGCGTTCCAGAACTATCATTCAGGCAGAGCAGCTGGATGTGCTGTATGGCTGCTACTTCAAAGATCCAAACCCTGGGAAACATGAGTTTGAACAGATATCGGAGTGGGTCCACCTGCCTAAGAAGGTGGTTCAGATCTGGTTCCAGAACATGAGGGCCCGTGAACGCAAGGGGGAGGTCCGCTTCATCAGCGATGGAACTTTGGCAGCGGTGGGAAAGCCGCTCATAAAGTTCACCTGGCCCCTGACGCAGCCCATCTTCTCCAGCAACCCCAAACCAGCCCCAAACACCAGCACTCTCAGCAGCAGCAGTAGGGTCTCACAGCCCTCAGCTTCAGCAAATCCTGTGCTTATTCATCCAAAGACAAGGCCAGAGCTGGAGCAAATGAAGGAGAAGGACAAAGAAGCCCCTCCAACATCCAAGCCCAAGCCGGAGATGCAGAAACCAGCTCCAACAGCCAAAGTAATCCCCAAAGCAAAGGCTGCCAGTGCTGCTCTCTCAGAAGTGATCATGGAGACCCGCTCTCCTCTGCCTTACCCTTCCCAGCAACACAAGGGAGACAAAGGGGAGGTAGAGCGAGGAGAGGAAGAGGAAATCACAGATGAGGAAGAGGAGGAGCATACAAGGGAAAGGATTGGGCCGGGAACCACTAACCGCATGATACCAAAACAGTCCACTTCCATCAGCAAGCCCTCTGCGTTGGGTTCTCAGAAACAGAATGGGCTGACCTACTGGTCCCCCAAAGGCCCATTCAAGATCAACACTTTGTCCAGAGAACAGCTGGTTCTCTCTGCAGCTCACACCCCTTCAGTCGCCGCCGCCTCCACGCCCCCCACTGCTACCACCAAGTCTAGCTCTGTGGATGGTGCGTACCTGCACCACTCTGCGCCTCGTCGGCCACGGACACACCTGACCTCCCTGCAGCTGTCCATTCTTCAGTCATGCTACGAGACGTGCGCCCACCCAAATGCGCTGGAGTGTGAGACAGTGGGGACGGAGCTGGGGCTGCCACTAAAGGTAGTGCAGATCTGGTTCCAGAACACCCGCGCCAAAGAGAAGCGCTGGCGGCTGCAGCAGGAGAAGCAGGTGAGAGCTGTGTTTACCCAACTCCTCAAAGCTGAACACATAACCTTGCGCATTAAATGGTGCTGTGATGCTGTGTGCTCACTGGCCACATCCCTGTGCACCTTTGCTGTTTCCTGTTGGTTCAGAGCCGCTGAAAATGGTCCTTTGTGTTTTTGTTAAATGTCCACAGACTTACCTGCCCCTGGGTCCTTTCAAACATTATTGAACATCAGCTTGTTTCTTACCCTGTGTATCGTCTGATAAAGTGCAACAGAGCAGTGTTTCTGAATTTCTGAATGGATTTTTCTGTCGGCTAATACTGTTCAATGTTTGTCTGTGTGTAAACTGGCTTGAAATCTACCACAACACGAAGAAGGGGAGATTATGCTCATGCCACTCTACAACATTTATACCTGCCTAGTGTTTTGTTTTTGTCACCATGTTTTTGTTACTGCTGCCATACTCAAAGTGTAGATAATCCTAGTTCAGTTGGCAACAAATATATCAAATATAATTGGTATTCAACAGTAGTTCAACAGTAACACATTTGTTTGAAATTACTTATAATCTGCTCATTTAAGAATAATTAATCTAATCCTTTTATCGCATTACAATGCATTCATTATAGCACAACTCCAGAATAATAGAAACAGCAGTTGTCAAATTAACACCTTCCTCCCCATTTTTATGTTTCTGGAAGTAACAATAAAACTGAAAACCTTCCTTTGTTCTCTCCTTTGTTTATTTATCAGAGGTTGTTATGAACAAAAAGATCCTTATTCCACATAGTCAAAAAAAACATGCCTACTTCCATTGAATCCACTACAACTATGTGCCAAAACAATGGCCATATTAAAATATTGTTGATTCCTCACTAATGAAAAAACAGTATTATGCTTTTTTGTCTGTACTTCTGAACATGCAGCGATGCTTTGTGTCATTGAGGATGTATATTTTACTCTGTATGTCTTCACGTGTCTTTAGATGTCTCTGTCCTTGGGTATTGTGTTCACTCTCTTTCTCTCCTCTCTCCCCTTGCAGTCCCCCAGTACGACAGATTCCAAGAAGGTAGACATCAGCCCAAGCAGCTACCTGCAATACAGTGCACTCCGCGCCAACCGCCCCATCTTACCCAAACCAGTTCAGCTGACAGTGCTGGAACCCTCTACAACCCCTGTCCAGGGCCAGCCGTTAGGGCGTGAGACCCTGAGAGGCAGATGTGAGGCATGTGGAGTCGGGTTTGAATCCCGGGCGGCAGCGAGGGCCCATGTGTTCTCTCCACGGCACCTGGCCACGCTAAGAGCCACTAACTTTGGCCAGCCACCCTCACTTGTCAACAGTAGTGCAGCTACCGGGTCCAGCGCTGGCGTAGCTGCACTGTCTTCGTCCCCCTCTCCGTCCATCAGCACCAGCTAAGGCATAGGTCTGCTAACACTGGTACGGACACAGGGCCCACGGGGCTCTTTGCTTTTAATGGACACAGACAACTGTGGACCCTGGTCTTTAAGCAGCTGTTTATTTGTTTTATTTTGCTTTTTTAAGTTTCTGGTACGGGGTAAACCCCAAACATCCTCTGTCCTTGCTCTTTTTAATTGTGGACATCAGCCAGATGTTATCTACAGGGCTCTTAGTACCAAACAGGCCTATTTGAAATCACTGATTTACTTCATATTGATTCACAAACAATGAGACTGATGTACTGAGCCTGCTTTAGATTCTGGCCAAGCAGTTGTGGTCCTACCCTATTCCATCGCCATCCCAGTGACACTAAATTAAGATCCCAGTTACCTGGATTTTGCTTGTTAATGATCCCTTCAAGACCTCGCTGAAGAACAGTACTGGACCAAGAAATGCTCTCGTGCCGAAGCGCCCCAGCTCTTCTCACTGCTATTTAAAACTGGTTAGGAGTCCTGGTAGTGGATTCTACTGCCCCTCTTTTGTATCTTTGGGTCAGATCCTGAGAATATGATTCCAGACCCACTCCCAGTGTTAACGGTCACGTTTTTGTAAAGCTGGATTGAATCCTGCTACCAGTTACTGCACTGGGTCACTCTTGGTTTTGAACCGTGTCCTGGCAGAAGCAGGCAGAGCTTCTATTCATGAATCTGCTGTACACTTGTAACTGCTGGATTGTACCAGCAGGATTTAGAATGTGTTCTGGATGCAGCTGTGTTTGTGGGGCCTTTCCTGCACTGTATCTGCTCAGATAAAACAGCTGGGCTTTGGGCAACGTGCAGTGCAGATACTCTTGCATGCATTCTCACTGATTAGGCACTACAGCTTTTGGGCACTGCACAAGGAAGGAGAGATGAATTGCTTGAATGGACATGGTAAAATAATAAAATAGTGTTGCTGTGTCTTAAATAGGGCTTTTTACCAAAATGGTAGTGCCTCTCTTTTATTCTGTCTAAAAGACAATCCCAGAGGTGGCATTGAAAATATAGGGGTCACATTCTCATTACACAGCATTTGAATCCATTTCATGTTTTACAGAAACAGACTATGGCCATTGTGGGCAAATTGTAGGACTACACTGATACCAGGACGTGGGTACAAATATATTTGCATATTTGTAACCTTACTGTTAAAAAAATGATCCAATGGTTAATGGTTTGTCTTTTTTTTTGCAGTTTGTTTGCAGAGGCCTGTATCGCACATAGTAAAATTTGGGCCATGCTTAAATGCTGTGTTATGAGTCTATTTTTCTGCCCTTACAAACTTTTAACATGCATTTTACAGCCAAGTTCAAGAGCCAAGTTTACAGAGAAACAAGAAAAATTGAACTTGAAATTTCTTTCACTTAAAAACTTAGACCTTAGAGAAAATAGGTCTGTACAGTGAATCTGTGGGCATAATGCTACAGCCGTTGTGCCCGTCACTGTATGTCCTTTTCTTTGTGTTCAATCAAAAATGTACAGCTCAGCAGAATGAACTTGGTGCACTCAGCTTTTGTGTCTTTCACTCTGATAACCAGAACAGAGCCCACCCTGTAAAGGAACAGATAAACCTTGTCTGAAGTGGGCAGGAAAAGAACAGGGTCAGACTACTTTGAAGAAGCAAACCTTTTTCATTCTTTGTGTTCAATCATCTTTACATGTCTTTCAATCACAAGCTAAAAGTGGTTATGTACTGAGTAGTGAACTGGGCAGTAGGTCAGGTAAATGGGGAAGGAAGGGTTCTTTTAGTGGTCTTGGTGAGCCTGTGGAAATTGGTAAATCATGGTTACCTGGATGGGCGGAAGCAGCATAAAGTTGCTGTTGAAGGACATGTGAAATATTTTTCCCTTCTCTTGATTTTAAGTTGTATATTGTTATTAATATTGCTAATGAATAAAAAAATAAACTAAAAAATAAACTTTTTTAAAGAAATATATTACAAAAAACTGTTATTCCAAAGTTGCTCTTCCTTTGCTTTCTGTCATTAAAAACACCAAAAAGCAATCTTGAGATTGACAGAGAGTGGGAGTTATGGATAGAGATTTTTATTGCAAACCATAAAGAAATTCCATTTCTTGAAGCTGAGTGAGTCCAGGACTTTAAGCATGAGCTACAGATGAATGCTCTTTATTAAAATTACATAACACAGGGCACTTGGTTTAGTTCAAAGAGCAGTAGCATTTTACCTTGTTTCATATTGGCACATACGTGCTGAAGTTTTGTTAAGTGTCAGTGATGATTATGTTTGTTCATATGATCTCTAAATCACTATGTGTGTTGAACTGTAGCTCATGTGCAAAGCCAGGACTAGGTCACAGCACTATGCTAAATGAATGGGATCTCATGGTGTTACACTTTCCGAGGTAGATAGATGTAATGGAGATGGGCTTTATATTCTAATGATTTTCCAATGTCACTTGATTATCACTATTATAATAACTGTACTACTTCTGCTATTGTTATCTCTATTATCATCACTGTTTTGGTTGATTCATAAAGGTTTATATGGCATCTCTAAGCTCTAAATGAGATGTTATCGGTAGGAATATTAACTAATGGTGACAGTCTTGATATAAAACTTTAGGATACTGATTAAGTTCTTTTCCTCACTTGTAACTTTTTGTGTTGATCTCCATTTTGTTTTCTTTGGTTTACAGAAAAGAAAAATAAAACCTGTTTTTCATATGGGGGGAAATTTGTTATCAATCTGTTTATTTGATCAATGTATGTGTTTTATATCTGAATGTGTTTTCATTACAAAGGTGTATTTGGGATTTTTTGCATTATGATATATCAGGGAATTTTAACAACATGCAACTTCAAGCCCAGAAAATCAATGTTTATGTTACTGTTAAATTATAGGAAATCGTAGTCTATAAGTAATTCGTGTCCCCAGTTGCTTGGATAAAAACCTGCTGACACTGAAATGGGGAGCTGATTCTGGTCATAAAGGAACAAGGCTATTTTGAACAGGAGTGACATTATGGGAGAAATCCATCATGTAATACTGTCTCGAGTCTGCAGAACTCCATGGAATATGCCAATATGACATCACAAAGGCTTCTGCTGCAAGCTGCCACTGGCCATCTGAAGGTCACTGCTGTGCAGTGAAGCCTAAGGCTTCAAAATTGTGTTGTGCTGTTCACATTGGACTTGAACAAGATTAAACTTTCCCTTTCAAACTGTCTGCTTGGTTAATGAAGGTTCTAATCGTAGTGACTCATCACAAGTTGTCTGCGAGCATCATAGATAGAACACTGTTTAAAGCAATAGTTGATTGGGGAGACAAGGTGCTCATTGAACATACTGTAGGGTATTTACCTGTGAGGAATGGCCTAGCACAGAATCTCAGTGAAGATGTAAATAAAAATGGGACTAAACAATCCAGAGTTCAAAGCACCCTTGTTAATGGATGGCAGGAGATACTTAATGACTATGTTGTAGTAATTCCATATGGAATACTGAAACTTGCATCTCTGCTGTGAGTCTGCATCATAGAGTGGATTCCAAAGGTTATAAATGTAGGCTTCAAATCAGCTGTCAATGATAACATTAGTTCAACTATCTAAAGTGTGAGAGATAAAATGTTGACAGCAGATCAACATAATATACATATCCTAAATTCAGGCACAATGTATACTGCCAGTTTAAGAAAATGCGCATGTCCAAATTTGCAATCTGTTGGCATAATACTTTCATCACCCAGCAACTTCATTTTGTGTCAATCATAATAAAATGTCAAAATCATTTTTGGAACAGCCTGAAATTCATTACCTTGCTCAAAATGGGAAAACTCATGTCATTGAATCTGCAACTCCAAACGTTTCCTTGGTAAAAGCCAATTTTATCTGTCATGTTATCATCTAAAATAGACAATGTTTTTCTGAACTTTTTGCCCTCTACCCATTACTTTGTGAACATTGTAGCAATTGCTACTTTTTTGCATCTTCAAGAAAAGGCCTACGTGCAATCAACCAGTGTCTTGCAAACTCTGGGTAAGTAAGTTAATTTTTTCATTTATACTTTCTCTGGGACTCTCAGGGCTATTTTCCCCATTTGTCCTATGGGAGGATGAGGACCATTTGAGTTCCTGTATGAAATAAACATTGTAGCAAAAATTGTAACAGACAGCAATTCTACAATTCACTTTATAAAAATAAAAGGAAACAAATGTGACCTGTTCTAAAAATCGGTGAAAGCTGATTCTCAAATACACAGACATATGGTTAGGCTAACACACTATTAGCCTAACTATTAGACCTCTGTGCCTTCCAACACAATTGAAAGACCTCTAGTACCACTGTTCTTTCCCTGCTGTTGCCATGTCAGTTTTTTGCAGAGTGTGAAACATAGACTGTCTGTGATAGTCAGGCCCATTGGGTTGGTGTTTAGAGGATTTTACAGTGTCCTTAATCTGCTCTGAATCCCCACAGCCAACATGGTGGTAAGATGTTTTGAGTTAACTATTTAATGGCTATTTAACTAAAATGACAAAAAAGGGAAAAGCTAAAGCTCAGATCACTTAAACCCAAAGTAGGAGGTTTAAAAACCTGGAAACTGATGACGAGCCTGTGATTGGTTGAAGTTGATGCATGTGTATTGGAACCTCCCAGGATACGAATCTTTCGAGGATAAACCCATTACATACTTCACTTGAAAGCTCAAAGTTCCCACAGATCAACCCCTCCTTCTCTCTGGTGGAGTAGTCAAAATCTGTTTGTGGACTATCAGCCATGAAGAATTGTGAAAGTGGCTTCAAACTATCTCTGTTCCCAACCAACTTGCATGGCAGAGCAGGTGGATTCCTCATAATCCACCTGATTGCAAATTAAAACTGATCCCTCCACAAAAATAGCAGGAAAAAAGAAGACAGCTCGTGACTGCTGGATGCACCACAGGGAAACTGCTTCTGCTTGTGTTCGAACAGCATGTCACAGAGGCTTGAATCTATTGCGTCCACAGAAAGATATACAATATTTTAAACAAATGAATCTGAATATAAGGTGACAAATGGCTCATGTTTTCATAAAGAACTCTGACACTCAAATCAATATGACACTAGCTTACACACAGTGATTTTACCGAGGCTGCTTAACACACGCAAAGACGTGCTGCTCCAGATGAATGAAATCAAATATTTTCTCTGTTCTTTTAAGTAACTTGGTTTAGCATTTTAGAAATACTCAAGTGTCATTTTTGCATATGTGTATATAGTGACATGATGGAGAGAAAATGTATGATTTGCGCATGCGAGTAACTTGGACCTGAAAGTGCTTTGTTAGAAATACCAGTACTCTGAGTAGTGGACCAATTCCAAATGTATACGTGCTGACTTTGGATTTATGAAATTGAGATGTATATGAATGCAACACAATTTATGCTGCACTGGATGTTTATATTCAACCTAAATATTCAGATGAACAAAATTTTTCTTAAAGATAAAATCCTCTAATGCCATTTTCTGGTCTTACAATCACATCCTCTGTAGCTCTGCAAGCAAAATTGCATATAATATTGTGCAAATCAAAGGAAGCATGTGACTTACAATTGGCTACAAAAAACAGATATTGCTGTAGGCTGAATATGATTACATTCTGGCTAACTAGACCGGAGAGATACAATGAAGATATTCTTAAGATAGCACACCACAGTCAAAGATGTCTCAGAGTCATGAATGCTATAACCAGCAGTATTATGTACTGTACGTTTTATGCATCACGCCAATGTGGCAATTCATTGTACTGCCAGCAGGTGAAATTAGATTGATTCATCAATTGATTCAATAAAAGATATTTACATAATTCAGTTATCCCTGCAGACAGTTGTGTCATTGTGCACTGAAGGTTTATTTGACTAGCTAAAATTTCAGTGGCCATGTATCTGAGGCCAGAAGGAACTAAGTATGAAATCTCAAGAAACCCCGACTCTTAAATGTCAACAGATACAAGGTTGTAAAACGAACGTGTGTCCAGAGGAATAACGAATTGTTGCAATTTTAGAGACTGAAACACTGACCTGTTTTATTTTTCCATGTATATTAACTGAAAAACAGCTAACATTGCCAAAACAAGGTCGTAGAGGTGGACATCACCGTCCCTAAACGGACACATGGGAAGAATGAAAATGAGATCAGGGGGAGGGGTAGAATGTAAGACCTAGAATTGACATAAATTTCATCGAACCACAGCTTGAATTGTAGGGCCAAATTGGCGTGAACAAAGAAATGACCTACCAAATAGCCAATGGAAACCCAGGAATTGCCAAAAGGGTGTGTCTGGAATGTTCAATTGACTAATGGTATTCAGAGTTTCTGACCGCAGTGTAGTGAAGCCCCGCCCCTGGCTTCCATTTCTGTTTCGGGCGACACGGCGCTTGAGAGGAGAATCTCCGGTTTTTTCTATGTATATATCTTCATGTAAATAAAATATATAGTCTCCCGTTCCATACACCTAAGCCGAAACAAGACCAGTCTGCCTGAAATACTACAAAGGCTACTGAACCGAAGCTGGCCTCTTATTTAATATTTTAACTTAGCTGAGCTAGCGAACGGCGCTTTTCCGCCGTTTTTTTTTCGCCCCACTCACTCTCCCCCCTGTGTGAGTCGGGGCCTGTGTTTTGGCCACGAGGTGCATCGGACCATCGGGAATCGGGCGATGGCGGAGTTCGGGAACGGACTGGCGGAGGAATCGCTGCTGGACTCAGACACCGGTCATCCGGAGCTGGAGGATCCTGGTGTAGGCGATGAGGAGCCAGGACTAGAGGAGGGAGAGGCCGCTATCGAGGACCCGGTGAGTGACCGACAACGTAGCCGCCCTAGCCGAACAACTCCATCACCCACAAAGAGCCATTCGTACTCGGTCTTGTGATAATACAACAACATTTAAAGTATGTTAACAGTGTAAAATATCCAATTTGCGCGCTGTGCAACTGTCATTGCCCAGTTGGCTTATCCGCCATTGTGGCTCACGCGAATCTGTAACACTGCGATGGACTAGTGACATGCGTGGCGTTGGCGGCCATGTTGGCGCATCGGCTGTGCTGGTTTCTCTGCGCCAGAGTTGCCTGACTAGTGGGGGGGAAAAAGCTTCGTCGCAAAAATGTGAGACGGAGATGTAAGAGACAGGGGCGAGGGTAGGACAGGCCGCCATTAGTTGCCGCTGCAGTGTGAGTCTGTCTAACCGCAGAGAAGGAAAGACCTCACGGTAAACACGCCTCCTTTCTCTCCAGAAGCATAGTCCGTCTCATCAGCTGCTCATTTTGCATAGTAGATGCGCAATTATTTTCCGATCGTTGTTTAACTTGGCAAATAGCGAGAATAAGTGGAAGGTTGAGTCTGTTAGCAAGTTAGCTATGCTGGTTGCTAGCTTTCTAGCTAATTGCAGTAACTGTTAGCTAGCACCCAGGCTAGCGAGGTGCGGTATTTGCAGCAGCATCTAGCTAATACTCACCCATTTTGCTAGCCCTGGTAAATAGTAGTCTAGGTAGCTACCCCGTGATCACCTTTGAGAGAGGACATTCAGTTTTATAGCCAATTTACATAGATTGTCGTAGGGGAATGACAGATTCGGGGTGTGAATTCTGTGCCGCTACTTAATTAGCAAGCTGGCTGGCTACTATCTGGCTAGATATATAATGTTACGGCTAAGCATTTCTATAGGTCTAGGTAGGTGGCTGTATTGTGAACTGAGACCTGTGGCTAGCTAATTAATTGATAGAGACTAGTCTGCCTACATAGCAACGACGGGAGCAAGTTTTTCCTTTAATATAATTTTTTTCTGGGGGAGATTGTTTTATTATATAACATTATTGTCTGGCAGAATTTAAGCAGTATTTTTCGGATGTATGTTGAGATCATTTGACTGAACTGTCTGCAGGTAGATTTGTAGCTAGCTGTGTGGGTTGATTTTTTTTTTTTGGGGTAGGGGGTGGGGGCGCTGAGGTATTCATGTGGAATTATTATTAAAGGGTGGCGTGCGCAGGGAAAGGGGGGTGCGGAATTCTAGGGCAGGGCCGTCACATCCTCAGATATTGGCAGAAAGGGACAGGGAGAGGGAATAAAACACGGTAAATATGCGACAGAAACGCATGTCAGTCACGTCCCATCCAGATTTACATAGGGAGCTTGATCGGTAGCAGGTTAGCTTGGCATGTATTTTTTTGAAGCAACTAAATTTGCTATGATCCCCTCGGGGTGGTTGACATTAAGTGATCCGCTGTGAAATTCCGAAAACCTGGGCTGGATCTAACTGCTATGTGATGTGAGTGAGCATCAGTAATATCCATAGAGCAGATAGTGGAGCAGCTCCTGCCGCTCTGCAATGCAGTATTAAAGGGAGAGCCGGATCAGCATATGAAGTGTGTGCAGAAAAGGGTTCCCATCATGCACCCAGGAGGCGGTAGCTTTGTTTAACTGTGCATGGCTCTTGCACAGACAGTATGAAATGTATGCTGAAAAAATGTATTGTTCTACAGGCCTTAATGATCTCCAAGCTGTTCCTTTCCATGGAGACAGCAGAAAGGGGGTGATGACCGGCTGCGTGTCGGTGGATATGTGGTCTGTTGTTCACAGCAAGTCTGGAGTATCTCAGCAGGGCTGAATTTTGTTAGTTTGACCAGAAGAGGACAAGAGATGCGCATCAAATTCCTTATAGGACGTGATCCTGTTTCTGGTGGGGTCATTTTTGCAGTTGAGGCTTGAAAATGTTTGTTCTGAGTCTGTAACAAAGACGGATGCATGTCTGTGTTTTTTTTTTGTTTGTTTGTTTGTTTTTTGTCATCAAGAATGAGTGGTCATGAAAAGTTGATGGATGTGAGTAGGAAGTTGTAGAATTGACTGAGTCATTGGTTGTGATTGCTTTGTTTTTAATCTTCCCCACTGTGCCTCATTGTATTGCTGAAATAAATGCATCATGACTACAGTCGTCTGGAATTGGCATGTACCCTGTTTGATGAATTGATTGGGGGTTAGCAGATATGCCGTTTATGACCGGTGCTTTGCCAGTGCGGTCATGCAGTCTATTCTTCCTTCTACAGGAGCTGGAGGCAATTAAAGCCCGGGTTCGAGAGATGGAGGAGGAAGCGGAGAAGTTGAAGGAGCTACAGAACGAGGTGGAGAAACAGATGAACTTGAGCCCTCCGCCTGGTGAGAAAAGGAGAGGGAGAGAAAGGGAGAGGAGAGGTGCAGGGGGTGTGGTGTAGCATTTTAGCACATGCACAGAGTGTGATTGCTTAAGGGGTAAGAAATATAATGCGGTGTAGAGATAATGCAGTTTGCAAAAGCCGGTGAAAGAGGTTGTGTTTTGGGTGGTGGAGGGAGGGGGAATGCATGCAGGCAGAAGGGAAATTCAAATTCAGAATTCATTTAGACAAAATGATGCAGCAGAACAGTTGCCATACCATTTCTTTTGATTCACAGAACAAAAACTGCGTAGTATGAAAGTTAAAAGATTCATTGTCTTTGGCAGGGACGCCTTTATTTGGATGGTATTTTCGCAAAGCAGCAGTGTAAAGGATGATTGATACCAGTAGCAACAGCACCTGTCTGCTGCTGAATGACACAGTAGCAAAGTTTTTAAATATTTGCAATTTGGGTATCACTTTGGATGTCTAGTATTATGTCTAGTTTGGATACCACTGATATGAATGTGAGATTTTGAGTACTTAAATGCTCAAAGAGGAAAAGCCAGGCAAATCGCCACCGACACCCCAAACCCCATGTAGGCTCTCAGTGGCAGGGTTGAACGCAGGCCTCCATATTTACTCTTTCTGTCCTTAGCAGGTCCTGTCATCATGTCCATCGAGGAGAAGATGGAAGCTGACGGCAGGTCAATTTACGTGGGGAATGTGAGTTCATGCTTGCCCGCTTTCACGGAAGTGCGTTCAATTCTGGCGTCTGTGTAGCTTATACCAGCATTCTTTACATCTCCATTTTTCCTCAGCGTACGGCGTCGAAGGTAATTCCAGGCCGCCGAGTTATACCGCTGAGTGTTACTCGGTCGCCCCTTTGCTGCGCGGTGTCAGTGTGCTTCTGCTGTTGTCCCTGCAGGTGGATTACGGCGCTACAGCCGAGGAGCTGGAGGCTCACTTCCACGGCTGCGGCTCCGTCAACAGAGTCACCATTCTGTGCGACAAGTTCACGGGGCACCCCAAAGGGTACGCGCACGTCCTCCGCCCCGTCACCGCGTTGCACATCATCACAGCTCCGCTGCCCCAGCACCACATCATAGATCAGTATTAGACCCACACCACCCAGAACTCGGTGTCAGTCATGTTAACTGCACAGTGTTCGTGGTTATGTCACCATTTTCAGGAATTGCATGTCGTCAGTCAGCGTAAATCTTGTGCTGTAATTGTTCAGCGATATCTAGTAGTATTTAAGGGAAATGAGGCACTGTACGCAGTATGCTAGTAGTTATATTGTGAGTTGACTCTAAATGATACCACTTAATGTGTTAGGGACTGTACTATACATGTTTGAGAAAATGTTACTTTTACATTGTCAGTTGTTTGTTTTTTTTGTTTTTATTTTGAAGAGATTCAAATTCCTTGTTTTCAACTGACCTACCTCAGCTTACTGTGACAAAGTAATGACAATGTATTTAAAATACGAAAGAACAAAAGCTATCCTGTACCTGTCCTGTGCTGGGCAGAGAGAATGGCATCAAAGCATAAAAAGCCTTCATACAGATTTTGTAGGTTAGTTGTTTTTCTTTGTTCAACATGCAGCCTTCCTCTCTGATCACGAACACATGAATAATTCTGCGTTCTTTCCATTCCGTTGGTTTACCTGAACGGTGGAACTCTTCATTTATCAAGCTTAAAATTAGGTTGATTTCTCAAAGTAGTTCTGTGCATCATGTCCCCAAATTAGCATTGGCTCTTATTTATATTCCAGTATCATCGTAGCATTTGCCTCAGTGTTCTGTGGATGCATTTGGCACAAGTAGGGCCGATCCTTTACTGCCACGCTTGTACAGGAAGCTGAATTTTACTTGACTCGAATTGCTGTCCTGAGTGCAATCTGGAGTCCCCAGATTCATGCAGGTGGTACTGTATGCTGTGTAAATATTAGCCTTTTAGTTGTTTAGTGTCCGCAGTTTGAACCCTTCCCGGTGTATCCAGTACACAGGTGCCGTGAGAAGCAGGACTGTCTTTGCTGCAGAAATGTATCTCTGACAGAATCAGCGGCCCTAGTTTTATGAGCTGCATTTGGTTTTCCTTTGTGTCTTGAGTGTTTTGTATAAATGAGTTCAGTGTTTCTCAAATCTTTTAGCGTTACTCCGCTTGTCTTGCATGACTAACTGAAAGTACACACATCCATTTTGTCTAACAGTCCTCTTTTCTTTCCTCATTGTAAAATGTCTCCCTTGCCTGTAGAGGGTGTATTTTTGGAAACAAAAGTTTAACAAAAGGTTTAGCCTGTTTTATTGTATTGGACAGCTTAGGGACACATTAAATGGAAAGATAATTCAGATTAAATCTGATATGCTGTTACAATTTTTCATACCATTTAGCTCTGTTGTGTACAACATTTTGTTTTAATTCCCCTCCCTCCCCTTGCCCCCCCACTCACACAGTTAGGTCGTAAACTCACATTGTTGTGCTCAAAAATTTGGCCCTGGTCTGCTTAAATGAAGTGTAACTAACTTGTGATTTTTTTGTTCCAGTTTTGCATATATAGAGTTTGCAGATAAGGAATCGGTGCGGACGGCCATGGCTCTGGACGAGTCTCTATTCAGAGGAAGGCAGATAAAGGTGATTGGGGCACAGAGGGTTAATGTTGAAAGTGGGGGGTGTCCGATTACACTTGGGGAGTTGCAGGACAAAGGCAGTCACGGTAAAGGTAAAGGGCGTGGCCTGTTACCAGGACAACGTGGCAGATTTTTTTTTTTTTTTTCATGGTCAGTGTTCATCTTGGGTTCCGCCGCGGGTGGCAGCGGACCGCGTGTAACAGGGCTCTCTCTTCCCTCAGGTGGGAGCCAAGAGAACAAACAGGCCAGGCATCAGCACCACAGACCGCGGGTTCCCCCGGGCCCGCTTCCGCTCGCGGGGAGGGAACTTCTCCTCGTCCCGGGCGCGCTACTACAGCGGATACACACCGCCCAGAGGCAGAGGACGGGCCTTCAGGTGAGACGCGTGCCGCGGCCGGGAGGAGGTGCCGGGGAGCCAGAGAGGGCCAGAGAGAGGGACGGAGGCGGAGAGAGAGACGGCAGGGGCGGGAGGAGGGGTGAGACGGAGGCGGGGAGTGTGGCAGAGAGGAGGCGAACGATTGGCAGTTTAATTCCTGTCATTATTCTCTCCGCAACCTGATAGGCGGGGGAGAGTCGAGTTCGCAGTACTGTTAAGCTAAAGGGTAGAGGAGGGAACTGCAGTATGATTGAGTTGTGATACAGAAGATGTGTGTCATTGTTGACATTCCACAGGAATTGCAGCTGTAGATGGGTTTAATTACTCTCTTTGACCTCTGTTTTAGAATAAGGCGTGTTACTGAATGCTTAGGGAAAGGTAATGGCTGTGACATTGAGAAACAGCTGACGGATGAAGGGGGTGGTGAGGCAGCCAGACTCTCAATGCACAGCAGAGTGATCCCCTCAGGTTTTACATGCATGAGTTTCAGGCTGTTTGTATGAGCTGAAGTCTTGCAGTATCACGGGGACCATCGACTTTTCTAAAACCTGTCTTCCGGCTATGGCTTGCGTGTAGAAATGGGGAGTAGCACTTTAAAGGTCATACTTGTCAGTTGCCTCTTGAGTTTTTCTGGTTCCAGTGTGATGTAGTTTATATGATATGGAGCAAGTGGTGACTGAGCTTTTTTCCTTTTCTGTAGTTTATTTAAATGTGTTGCATTGTGCTTCTGTGTTGTAGAGGTCTACATGCACTCCTAAAGTTTTAGGTGTTTCAGTGTTGAATCCCAAGTGCTGTCCATTAGCCAGTGTTTTTTAAAGACCACTACGATCCAGTGAAACAGTTTTAATCTATTGGCAACAGTTTTTGCAAGTCTTCATTTTTTTTTGTGGGGTGCAGATCTTCGTTTGCTGGAATTGCGTGGAGAATTGTTTTTGCCTATGACCTTTGAAGCATATTTCTGGTATGTCTTTTCAATTTGTACAAAAGCCTGCCTCCTATGTATGCAAAACCTGAAGTGGATCAAAGTACTGTGCAGTGGGAATCTGGCGTGTCTCCCTGGAGAGTCTGTCCAGCAGTGTCTGTCGGTATGAGGTGAGGGGGGGTAGCACCCTCAAAAGGAGAGCAGCGGGTGGCATAACTGCTGGCGTTGTGTGACGGGTGGTGTAACGGTCGGAGTGGTACGATAGGCACTCTTTTACACTGACTGTCAAAGAAAAGCTGGCCGAGGCGTAATGAGGCTGGTGGAACATCACACCCGCGCACACAGAGTCCTGTCAGAAGCTCTTCCCGTGCCCCAGGAGCCCCGCCGCGGCAGCCAGACTTGTGCAGTTGCCTAATTTTAACAGTTTTGCGACAGAAAAACGCAGATCCAATTGCCTTAGAGCCGAGCGCTTTGAAACGAGTCTGCAGCTGAAGTAAACGTATGTGAGGTCAGTAGACTTGGAACTTTCAGAACCAAAAACAAATCTTACACTCAGCAGACCAGCCCATTCCACAAAAGGTTGGCCATTGTCTCTTTTTATGTCCTTTAATATTATTAATAAATATTTGTGCTCTTTTTTTGCCTTAATATTATACATAATCCCTTTGGTCTGGCTGAACAGTACACACTTTGAGTATCCAAAATTAAGAAGTAACAATGTGCAGCCAAAAACTCAAGATTTCAAGGTATTACTGCCAAAATACACTTGTCAAAATACTTACCCAGATTACTGTAGATCGGTAGTTAACTGTGGTACATCCTAAACCGTGTAAGTTCAACATTATGTAAATAGGGACATACAAGGCATATTGCCAGAAGTCTACCCACCATTTATTAAATCCCGGATCACTCTATTGTACACACTCAGTTCTCCCCTCGCTAATCACAAAGCAATGACAGTAATATTTCTAATAATGTTACAAAACAAGGAAGTAAGCATTGCAGGGGGAGCAGAATTGCATACATCAGGTATCATTATCAAGGGGTAATTGGTTAACAGAACAATTTTTATATGGGAGAAAGCTGTCAAACTCCGCTTTCCTCTATACATGATATGAACAAAAGGGATCGATTTTTGAAGTATTTTTGAAATGATGCCCTTTCTTGCCCGTCATCTTTTAAATGTTTTTACCAGGTGCATGGTGTTAAAGGCTGAATGGGTGTAAGACTGAACCTACAAATTTTCAGTTTGAATAGTATAAGCACAGATTCACCGAGAGGCGGCCATTAAGTGCTGGCCTCATGGACAGGCACACATTAATACTTGTGTGAACGGCTTTCACTCCCAGAATAGAGGGCTCATTCCTGCAGCCTGATATTGACTTGAATCTCTGACCACTGGTTTCATTAGTAGTGTGACCTGCGATTGAAGGTCTGGGTGTTGATGATGTGGGCGTGTAAGTCTTGGGTGCCTAGGCTGGGTGGAGCGTGCGTGCGTGCGGTGTGTGTGTGTGTTTTGGTTGTGGGAGAGGGGAGTGTGTTTGGTATTGGTTGTGGGAGAGGGGTGTGTGTGTGGTGTTGGTTGTGGGAGAGGGGTGTGTGTGTGTGTTTTGGTTGTGGGAGAGGGAAGTGTGTTTGGAGTTGGTTGTGTGGGGGTGTGTGTGTGCGGTGTGGGTTGTGGGAGAGGGGTGTGTGTGTTTTGGTTGTGGGAGAGGGGTGTGTGTTTGGTATTGGTTGTGGGAGAGGGTGTGTGTGTGGTGTGGGTTGTGGGAGAGGGGTGTGTGTGTGTTTTGGTTGTGGGAGAGGGAAGTGTGTATTTTGGTTGTGGGAGAGGGGTGTGTGTGTGGTGTGGGTTGTGGGAGAGGGGTGTGTGTGTGTTTTGGTTGTGGGAGAGGGAAGTGTGTATTTTGGTTGTGGGAGAGGGTGTGTGTGTGGTGTGGGTTGTGGGAGAGGGGTGTGTGTGTGTTTGGTTGTGGGAGAGGGGGTGTGTGTGTTTTGGTTGTGGGAGAGGGGAGTGTGTATGGTGTGGGTTGTGGGAGAGGGGTGTGTGTGTATTTTGGTTGTGGGAGAGGGGTGTGTGGTGTGGGTTATGGGAGAGGGTGTGTGTGTGTTTTGGTTGTGGGAGAGGGGAGTGTGTATTTTGGTTGTGGGAGAGGGGAGTGTGTGTTTTGGTTGTGGGAGAGGGGTGTGTGTGTGTTTTGGTTGTGGGAAAGGTGAGTGGTCCTGGTTGGGTGAGGATAGTCAGCTCTGTGAAATGTGATGATGTTCCAAGCTATTTGAGTGTGTGCTGCAGGCAGTTATGGCTGATGTTGAAGGTATTTGTGGGGTTGGCTGGAGTGTCTGTCCTCAGGATCTCTCCCAACAGCGACCTCAGGAGCCACCTTCAGAGAGAGAGAGAGAGAGAGAGACAAAGAGGGAGAGAGAGAGTGACTTCACTCTCCCTTACATGCATACACCAGTATTCACTTCATATGATAAAAGCACTCACATTTCTTTGTCAGTGAATCTGGTCACGTTTTACTGAACATGACAATCAGTTCTTAATCACTGATTATTTAAACTGTGACAGCTAAAAATCTGTCAAATTAATGGCATCTTTAATCTTGGTGACTTTCACATGGTATACAGCGGCATACATTTGTATACCAAAAGTAGTGCTAAACATATCTGTTACACCACTATGTCCCTCACCATATTTCAGGTATTTTTAACCCCCTCCCCCCTCCCCTGCAATGCCCCCTGCCCTTTCACACACATATTACCGTCCTAAAGTCGGTGTCCGTCTTTTAGTCAACCAAAAAAAAACTCACCCTCTTTTTCTCTCTCTCTTTTCCAGGGGCCGAGGGCGATCGACATCGTGGTATTCCCCTTACTAATAACCCCCAAACTCCCTTACTTTGAACCTCCCCCCCTTCCCCCCAACAAAAAAAAGAAATGAAAAATGCCCCCAAAAAGGAAGAACAACCAGAAGAAAAAAAAAAGACAAAAAAAGAAAACAAAAAAACCAAAACTTCTCGTGGAGAGACAGACAGACTGGCCGCGGTGTGCGATTGTGTGTGCGTGCGTGTGCGGAGGTGGTGCGGTCACCCTGGTAAGGTATTAATGGCCATGGGGGAGATTTGAGAAGATGATGTAATGTCAGGCTGCAGATGTGTGTCCTCGTCTGGCTGTGACGCACGCCACACAGTTTGCACATGCTCACACAGAAAGCAACAAGTGGGGATGAAAAAGTATTTTTATCATTTGTATGGAATTGAAATTTCAAAGGCATTTGTTGTTGGTATGGGTTGTTGGTATTGTATCACCCTTCTTTGAACAGTTACTGCTCACTCATCCTCCCTCTTACACATTGCTTGTGTTCATCCATCTTTCTCTTCCTGGTCCCATTTTCCTGTCACCTGTATCCGGTATCTTCTGTGCCTGGGTTAGTCAGACAGTGCCATGCTCAGTGGGTTACACTTGTCTCTGAAGGGGTTTCGGGGTTTTGTGTTTTTTATTTATTTTGGTTTTTTCTTGAGAGAGTGACAGAGAGAGGAAGCCTGATGTACCTCAGTCTGATTCACCTAGAATGCATGGCCTGTTTTTTTTTTTGTTTTTTTTTGCTTCACGTCTTCTCCCTCCAACTTTTCTCTAACCCCGCCCTTAATTTTATACTGCTCCCCCTTCCCTCCCCATCTCGCCATCTCCCTCTCTCTCTCTCTCTTTCTCTCTCTGTGTATTAGACCACTTCTTGTCGTTTCAGGTTTCAGGACCAGTGGAGGCTGACTACCCCTCCTCCCGTGGCCGCGGCGCCCCCCACTGTCTCGGCAGCGTCCCTCTCTCTCTCTGCTCCCGCTATGCACACTCACCCCATCCTGTCTGTGTGGGGGGGTGGGGGAGGGGGTCAGGCGGACCACAGGCCCACCGCGGGGGGGATTTACTATAACAACAAGCGCTGAGCTGCACACACGAGGCCCGCACACAGCAAACACAGCACCACACCAACCACACATATTTATATAGAGAGAGCGAAGATAGCAGCTGCTGTTTCAATTATGAGAGAGAGGAAGGCAGGTACAGAGAGGGGGGGTTCCAGAGCCCTGGCCCCAGCTCCTCAGCATACAGTGCAGTCACTGCACTCTGAGGACTCACAGAGGGTAAAGCAATGAATTATTTAAAAGTGAGGGGGCAGGGCTTTTATTTAGGGAGGGGAAATGGGGGGGAGGGGTGTGGAGAGGTTTTGTGTTTTTGGGACATGGAGGGAGGGAGAGGGTTTGAACAACAAACAAAAAAAAGAAAAAGATGTTTTGCTTTTTTTAATTTTATTTTTATTTTTAACCCATAAAAAAAGAATCTGTAATTAGAAAAAAAATAAAATAAAAAAGACCTTGTGTAAAAATGATCTCGGTGTGAGTCTGGTAGTGTTTAGCTTCGGTTTCATCAGGAACAAGCCACAAAGAGAAGCTTTATTAGAAAAGTGACAAATGTTTGTGTTGATGACTTGAGAAACTCTGAACGGGGACAGAATGTTCTCCTCTGAACATCATGATTGGTAATAGAAACATAACTTGCTGAAGTATGTTAAGAGGCATGTGTCTGAAAGGCTACAAGAATACAGTCTGCACATAAGTGGGACCAAACGGTTCTTGCCAAAATTGGATCTTTAGTGAAAGGATTAGTAAGAATTGAAATGAATTGTGGTTCCAGTGAAGTTTACTCTGAATATAAAATTATAGTCTTAATTTTTTATGAAATGCATTCCTTTCAGACCTTTGAATGCACAGACATGCTGTTGGTGCAAATCATCAGTTCAGTTTGGGTTGTGAGCATGTTTGCTGGCAAAAGCAGGGCATTAACATTGCCAAGTTTCAAAGAAAATGACATCAAGCTAGTGACTTTGCAGGAAAAATGGATGTATTTCACTAGCCAGAAAAAAAATCATATTCCATTACTTTTCAAGGATAGCAAGATGCTTGACATCTACATGCAGTGACCACTTTATTAGGTACACCTGTACACCTGCTCATTGATGCAAATATCTAATCAGCCAATCATCTGGCAGCAACTCAATGCATAAAATCACGAGGATATAGTCAGGAGGTTCAGTTGCTGTTCAGACCAAACATCAGAATGGGTTGGAAATCTGATTTAAGTGACTTTGACCGTGGGATGATTGTTGGTGCCAGACGGGGTGGTTTGAGTATCTCAGAAACTGCTGATCTGGGATTTTCATACACAACAGTCTCTAGAGTGTATAGAGAATGGTGCGAAAAACAAAAAACATCCAGCGAGCGGCAGTTCTGTGGGCAAAAATGTCTTATTAATGACAGGTCAGAGGAGAATGGCCAGACTGGTCCAAGCTGACAAGAGGGTGACAGTAACCCAAATAACCACACATTACAACAGTGCTATGCAGAAAAGCATTTCTGGACATACAACACGTCGAACATTGAGGTGGATGGGCTATAGCAGCAGATGACCCCTCTGGGTACCACTTCTGTCAGCCAAGAGCAGGAAACTGAGGCAACAGTGGGCACAGGCTCACAGAAACTGGATGGTAGACAATTGGAAAAACATTGCCTGGTCTGACGAATCTCGATTTCTGCTGCAACATGCAGATGATAGGGTCAGAATCTGGCTTAAACAACATGAATCCATGGATCCATTCTGCCTTGTGTCAAAGATTCAGGCTGGAGGTGGTGGTGTAATGGTGTGGGGAACATTTTTTGGCATACATTAGGCACCTTAATACCAATTGAGTTTAAATGCCACAGCCTACCTGAGTATTGTTGCTGACCATGTGCATCCCTTTATGACCACGGTCTACCCATCTTCTAATGGCTACTTCCAGCAGGATAACGCACCATGCCACAAAGCACCCATCATCTCAAACTGGTTTCAGGAACATGACAATGAGTTCAGTGTACTCCGACGGCCTCCACAGTCACCAGATCTAAATCCAATAGAGCACCTTTGGGATGTGGTGAAACGGGACATTCACAGCATGAATGTGCAGCCGACAAATCTGCAGCAACTGCGTGATGCTATCATGTCAGCATGGAGCAGAATCTCTAAGGAATGTTTCCATCACCTTGTTGAATCCATGCCATGCCATGCCAAGGATTCAGGCCGTTCTGGTGGCAAAGGGGGGTCCTACCCAGTATTAGAGAGGTGTACCTAATAAAGTGGTCACTGAGTGTATATTATCTGAACATGACAGTATGGAGCCCAGGAACGTTGGACATTTTTGGGCACATTTGGCGGTGTCAAAGCGTCACCTTGCTAACGTTTCGTGAAGAACAATGGGTAAGTCATCAAAATCTGAAGGAAAGGCCTCAAACTAGGGGTAACTGTAGTTGAGAGCACATAATGGGACATTGGGCCACCACAAGCTAAGACACTTGGTGGCTGGATATTCTAATAACCAGTATCTCCAACCAGCAAGCAATCCCTCCATAGTTGTCTTTACCTTGCAGCATAGCCTCACACAGGGGGCAGACTTTGTGATGATAAAAAATGAAAAATACTTGCTGACCATTAGAACACACTTATACTGCATATAAAACCTGTCAGTATATACATTTTCTTAAATTTTACATCAAACTATTACTACTAACTATTCATATGGACAAAGCTGCAAACCAGTAAAAGCTCAACATAAGGTAGATATATTTTCTTCAAAACTTAAGTAAAAAATTTGACAGGAAGTTTATTAACAGCACCATAAACATGAAACAACTTCGAGTTAAAAGACACCAGAAAAAATGTTAAACATTTATTGTGCCATTTCAAAGAATCTGCTGGATGTTCCCATAGCAATCTTCTTTGACCTGCAGTCCTTTGTGTTACACTCCTATCTGCGTTTCTTGAAAGCTGCAGAGGAGAGAGATGAATAAGGAATTGAATGAATGACTCTGAACCAGAGCAGCCCTGCGCTGTTAATTGCAATGGAGACTGATGGGCTGACGGTCACTTCCTAACCTCTCTTTTTAGTCGTCTTCTTCATTAGTTTCTTCTTCTTCTTAGGCCGAGGGTTCTCAACATCCTAAGGGAAGGCAGAGGTTGAACAAAAAGGACACTACCATTTTAATGCACTGAGAGCAGAGTTTAGTGGAAAAACATAATTTGATGCAATTTACTTACTGAAGAAAAATGACATTTAGAGCAAGTGGCCTTGCCTAACCTCTAAACCACGTGTCTAGCACTACAGAAGAACGTCTGCATATATGTCATTCTGCTGTGATCTGCACTCACCTGTGCCTCCCCTCCGGTCAGGGCTGTAATGTCACTGAATCGTGTGATGCTGTTCAACTGAGATGACATTCCCAGCATGCCCCTCTTCCGTGCAGTTTTCTCTCGTCGGGGCACAGCCAGACGCACCATCATAGACTCCTCGTACTCCTTCCTGGGGTGGGGGGAGGGCACACGGGCCATTTTTGACATTTGGAAACCCAGTATAGAGAGACACTTCATTTAAAACAATCCTGACAACCAAGCCTGCGTATGACATTAAAACATTGTCTTTTTTATATTTATTCATTTATATTAGTGTTCAGTGGCGTTGTTAGGCCTGGGCGTCCGAGGCTACAGCCCCGAATGTTTTATGAATAGCCCCGGATCTATTCATCTGTCATTCTGAAGCATATGACTGCTTCATCAACGTCAAGGCTCTTATTTTTTCTGAGGGGTTTACTCCTGCTGCTGAAAATACAAAAAATAATAACGGGGCTGAATGAGAACTCAGATTGCACTCATTTTGTTTATTTTGATTTCATGTTGTGAAAGCCAGCCTACGCACGTGACCGGAACCTTTTGGCAGAGTACAGTGTCTCACATCTTATATTCATTTTACTCTGAAATAACTTGAAAATGGTGCAATTATTGGGTGAAAATCTAAAGATTTCTGGGCTGGGCTAAGCCCCCAATGTTTCAAGATCGTAACAATGCCTCTGTTAGTGTTGTTCATGTTTTTCCAGCCTGGGTGAGAATGAGTTCAGATGAAAAAATAAAATAAATAATACTTGCAGACTACTGCCCACATAATGCCCATGACAGTAACGGGACGCGTCTTTGGCAGCGGGAGAACGCTACGACTGCTTCTGACCTGTGCAGCTCTTCGCGACTCTGCCGTTCCGTCTGGAAGTCCCGGGAGTCGCGGATCTCCTCGGGGGCGTCGCTGTACTGCTGCCGAAGCTCCTGGATCAGCGTGCTGCGCAGGGCGGCGCGCCTCTGCCTGTCCGCCTTCTCCTTCTGTCTGTCTGCTTCCGTCGTGTCTCCCTCTACAGGCGGCACGGGACAGACAAGCGCACCTGCGTGAACTGCCTGACAATCTCTCTCCGTTGGTGCCTCAACCGGGACACTCTGGCTTGCCAAGCCCACATTTGCAACAACGTGCAATCTGCCTGTTCTCGTCGTCAGCTAGCTGGCACGCCACAGACCCTGGCAGGCAATGCTGGGACTCAACAGGACTCAAGTGTATTCAGATTCTTTTCAAGCTTGCATCTTTGTAATGATTATTCCATGCATGTTATCCGTTTCTGTTTTGCAATAGGGTGTCACCCCTGACATACATAATTAAAATGCAGACGTAAAAAGTGAAACATTAATGCACTTACCATAATGCATTGCAGCAATTCTTGGGGGTACATATTTCTTGCTGACACCAGAGGATTCTTTTTTCCCAGAACCTTTTGTTGTTCCTTCTCCTTCATCCTCTGACTCTTCAGATTCACTGAGCTGAAAGCATTGCAGACAAAAGAATAAATATGAAAACTATCATAGGTCATGGAAAATTTTCATATTTGGTTTGATTTCTTGATGTAAGAAATAAAAACAGAGGAAACATTTGTTTTAAATTCAGCTTTAACTTTTCAGATTTGGTTCAATAAAATAAAATAAATGACACTATTATTTACATAAACAGTAATATTAGACAGAGAAAAAACAAAGGCTTACTTTGCTGATGAGATTCTCAGGGTTGGGGCGAAACTGCAGTGGATCATTGTCAGCTAAATGAGAAACATACGTGTATTTTCAGGCATGGAAATAGAGCAAAGGAATGGATTAATGTCATTCAATCAGAGGACCAATTTGATCTGGTGTATGACAGAATCTTCACTTATCACAAGGAATACATTTTAAAATGTTATCTAAATTGCAAAGGTACTGGAACATTTATTCAGGCATGTCTTACCTAAGCTCCCAGTTAGCGCTGTGCGTACTAGTTTGTCAATCTGATATCTCAGCTTCTGATCCAGGGGACGCATCTTCTCCAGTACCTAAGGGAGAGAAAATACATTAAAATAAGACGGGACATATATGTGAACCACGATTTTTAAATATGTATTTTTTATCTAATGCTGTGGGAAAAAAAGATGGCGTCTTACTGTTCTGATGGTGAACAGCCTGTGGATGGCGCTGTTGTCTTTTATGCTCCCTCCCTCTGTCTTGATGCTTATCAGGTGCGTGACATCTTGAAGGTAGAACAGCAGCAGCTGGTAGCGCAGGTCCAGAAAAGACAGACCCTATGAGAGAGGAACATAGAGACAAAGGTGGAATACATGGGGGAAAAAAAAACACACCACCACTGTTTTGACTTTGGGAACATATATGAGGAAAGGAGAAATTAAGATTATGTGCATTAATTAATAATGTCCCACCAGGTGTCTGAAACACTTTCATTCAAGCCTAGAGCTGTATACATTACACCACACACATTCATATACTTGCAGGCTGGATTTTACTGTATGTGGCACTGAAAGAGCATATAAAGTACCAGTGAAAAGTTTGGTCACAGCTGATTAAGATAATGGGAAACATGATCTAAAGACTTATGGTTAAATGCTTGGAATTTGTTTCTTAGACAAATATAGTTAAGTTGATGCCCATGTATGAATTTCTTTCCAAAAAATTAATTATATAAAATGTAAGATAGTACATAAATAGAATTTTAGTGACCAGAAAGTGTTAAACAAGTCAAAACCATCTTACATTTTATATAATTAATTTTTTGGAAAGAAATTCATATGTTTTGATGTCTTTTCTATTATTCTAAAATGTGGAAAAGTAAAAATAAAGAAAAACCCTTCTATGAGTAGGTGTGTTACTGGTGCTGTACATCGTAATTATGTATATGACTTCTGTGAGGCCCTCATCTTACTTGACTCTGCTTACCTTGCTAGTGTGGTATGCTCCATCCTGGACTCTCTTTATCAAACCTTGCACATGACTCGTCACTGCAACAACCTGAAGTTGAAGGACATTGAAATTTGAAGAGGCAGCAAACATAGTAAAAGTAAACGCTGTTATTAATTTATCTGATGCAACAGATCTGCATGGTGAGCTGAAAAAGTTAGGAGTGGTAAAAAGCGCTAATAGTACGTAACATCACGCGTTTTTAAACCTCGAATATTGTCTTTAGGCACGACCATTAACACATTAATTTCCTCTAGCAAGGTAATTCTTTACAAATAAAGACTTCAGACATTAAAATATAAATACAAACCTGCTCAGTGAGACTGTTCAATAGTTGCACTGCACGGGGTAAATCATTATTCACAAGGTCCTGAATAACGACAAGACAATTTATTGTAACTAGTGGGCCCCTGTCCATACAGAAGAGGAGAGTGACCTTACATTCTAACTTATTAACTTGTGTTACACTTACTGATCTGTCTACTTGTGCTATAAGAGGATTATTACAGGTGACTTGAACCGTAACTCAGACAGATTATATGCTGTTTAATTATATTTTGACTCCTATGAGCAAGTTATGCACCCAACAAGTCGTTAAGACCACGCTTTCACACATACATTTTTGTGTTTCTTTAAATGATCTCCGGTATGTAGCTTTTGGTATAGTTTTACCATTTTCCCAAAATATCATTTTTGTAATGAAAAGGGTACTTTTGTCACGATAAAATTTAGCAAATATCAATACCATCACAAAACATTAGTAGCTAATGTATGGCTATGTATCCCGGGAGCAAGAGAAGCCTGTCTGTTACTCGAGGAACTGCCGTAAATTTTCTTAACTAGCTAATGTTAGCTTATTTTAATCAATCATCTACGGATCCCCATTTTAATATTTTCCCCTAATTTCTTCTACAGTTACATGGGATTTTGACAATTAACTACTAGCACAGTATGAAAAAGAAGAAATCACAAATACTCACGCTTTCCACGACGGGGGCCGCCATTTTGATGGTAGACAGAAATCCGGAAAGGTAGAGCAAACGAATAGGGACAAACCTTGCGACAAAAGCCAAGAGCGTTTTAATGTTAGGTTTCGTGTTTTGGGGACGTTAGTAACCATTTTGATATATTCCATTTTTTACAGTGAATAACTTTTTTCGTGAAAGGCGATACATTGATTTCGGAAAATTGCACTGTCATCTGCTCAACATCGCAAATTACACGTTAGGCTAAGTTTTAATAAATGAAATTAACATACTTAGTTGATCAAATGAAAATCATATGTGATGTCATCTTTTCAAATTTCACACAGGTTGTATACTATTAATAGATCATTACAATAGACTCCTAGATCACCTTTCGGTGGATTTAATAATTTAAATATTTTTTCTTAATTTGTCTGAATTGGGATAAAATTCTTGATTCTCTAGTCTCTATTCTTCTGAACACAAATTATTTTCTGGTATAACCCTGCAATTTCGTGTTTCCAGAAAAACTCAAAATTTTAAATTAACTTATTAAATAATTACATCTCCATCTGCAATAATGTAAAGCATGTCATGACCTGAAATTATTTCATAATATAGAATATCAAAAGTGTCAAAATACATTTATAATTTGCTTACATTTGACAGGCACAAAGGGGTGTTGAAACAGATGTTGTCAGGGTGGAATGAATTAGAAGGAAAATAAACTATAATTTTATAACATATAATATAATAACTACAGCCTTACATTACATTACTGTCATTTAGCAGACGATCTTACACAAGTGCAACTAATGAAGCAGTATGAAAAGCTGCACGATATCTCTAACATCACTAACCACATATGAACAAGTGTCAGTGCCAAACATAGCGCTGAGATCGCAAGTGTTTCTCTAGACCAACACGTAAGTGCAACACAATATGTATGGCCTAAGGATTATACCATTCCAGATACAATGCTAAGACATTGTAAATTGCAGTAAACTTTCATATATGTAATTACATAAAACCCTGAGGTACACTTCCAACATATGTAATTACACATGAGGGAAATGAAAGATCAAGCTTAGGCAGTGAGGCAATTGCCTGAAGAGGTAGGTCTTCAGTCTGTGACGAAAGATGGCTAGTGTCTCAGCTGCTCTGACTGCAACAGGAAGCTCCTTCCACCACTTAGGGACAGGCAGTGGATGCAACCTGTGAACAGGGTGCAAGGTTACGAGACAGGGGAGAGGCAAGCCTCTTAAAGAAACTGAGTACAGTAGTCTGGCCGGATGTGTAGGGTTGGATGATTGATTGAAGATATGAAGGAGCCATTCCCTGCACTGCTGATACCAGCATTTTAAAGCAGATTCCAGGTGTTACTGTTATCCAGTGAAGGGAGATCAGGAAGGGTCAGACATGGGAGAATTTGGGATCATTGTGGACCAGCTGAACAGCAGCATTCTGAATAAGCTGCAGGGTCTTGATTGCACATGCAGGGAGGGCAGTGAGGACAGAGCTGCAACAGTCCAGGCAGGAGAGAACCTGTGCTAGGACTATGAGTTGGGGTCTGTAGGTGGTGAGGAGGGGGAAAATTCTTCTGATGTTGTATTGGAAAAATCTGCAGGTCCTACTGATCATTGCTATGCAGACTGCAGTGTCAGATCACTATCAAGTGTCACTTCAAGGCTATTGACAGTCTGGGAGTCTGGGAGACAGTGTGGTGTTTTTCAGGGTGATGGTCAGGATAGAAGATTTAGCTGGATTATGCAGAAGCTTGGTCTTGGCCAAATTGAGTCTCAGGTAATGGTTAGACATCCACAAGGTATCATCAGCTAGGCAAGTCACAGCACACAAAGAAACCTATTTATCAGACAGGGGAAAAGAAAGGAACAGTTGGCAGTCATCAGCATAATAGTGATATGACAAGCTATCAGAAGAAATGGCAGAGCTAGGTGATCTTGTATGCAAGGAGAACAGAGAAGGGCTCAGGACTGAACCTTGAGGGATACCTGTAGAGAGGCTCGGAGGGGTTGATACGGCGTCTAGGGTCTATAGGAATTAGGACAGCAGATTTTGAGGCTGCCTTTGCACAGAAAAGGGCATTTGTGAAAAAAGTAGAGCCATTTCAGTGGTGTGGCCAGTCTTGGGGCCATATTGATTTGGGTCATGCAGGTTATTCTGTATGAGAAAGGTGATTAAAGGTAGCATGTTCAAGCGTTTTTGAGATGAAAGGAAGAAGGGAGACAGGGCAGAGGGGTTGAGTGTCGGTTTCTTGAACAGAAATGTGACACAAGTTTCCTTGAAGACAGAGGGGAGTTATCGGTAAGTGATGCAATGAATGGCAGAATGTCAGATGCGATCTTCTGGAGAAGAGGAGAAGGTAGTGGGTCCAAGGAGCAGGTAGATGAGTAATGAGACATCAGGAGTTCTGAGGTGTCTGCGTTTGTGAGTCGGGTTCATGTGGATTGTGCAAGATAGGATAAGTAGTGAAGGGCTGTAGTGGGACCGAAAGACTGGATCATAGGTTGAGGAGTCACAGCGGATGACAGCTTTCTCCTCAAGGCAAACTCATGGGCAGTGAGAGTAGAGGGAGGAGGGGGAGAGGATGGACGGAGCAGGAACGAAGAAGTAGAGAACAGTTTGTGGTGGTTAGTGGATGATTCCTAAATTTCAACAGCATTAATTGCAAAAGCAGAATGTTTCCCAATGCTTCTTTTTGTAGGTATGAGGGCTTTATATGTCCAGATGTGTAACCCACACATAATGGAGTTTGAAGTACAGATCAAAGTATGATAAATGCACATATGCCACCAGTGGCTGCAGAGCTAACTGAATACCAGGGATCTGCTTTCCTCTGTAGGGCTTAGTGGCTGGGTCCTTAGTGGCTGGGACATCAGCACAATGAAGAGTTCATGCACAGTCAAATCATTACAGCCAGTCTCATATCTAATAATTCTAGCTTTAACATTTTAAAGTAAATAAAGCAATTAATATTATTATCAATTATTTGAATCAAAGACTGATTCCCCCCACTAGGTCAGACCTACAATACTTGAGAATCTTTCCATTAGATATATTATTGTAGCTTTAGGGTTACATTGAAAAGCCCTTCACAAAAAAACAAAATTAATATTTTTGCAATGCGTGTGCATGTGTGATACTAATGAGAAAATGCTGAATTTTAAGGTAGTACCTATAAATTTAGTTCCTTTTAAGAGAGAGGAGTGCTGAGAGAGATATAAGAAAGGGTAGCAAAACATGCTGGTCAGGTAGTGAAAAGTAGCTGAAAATCAAGATGGGAAAAGAATATGCACCACAGTGACGGTAGTGTCTGAAACTAACAGTAGCAGATGAACAGCGAGGAGGACAGAAAGAGAGAGAGAAAGAGAGAGGGAGCGGGAAGCGTTTGAGGAAGTAATGTGTGAAAGAGTTGCCTTGCCTCAGAACAGCATTTTTAAGTCGAAGACAGAGAGAGAGAGAGGCATTGAGAGGAAAAGACCAAAACGGAGAAAGAAGGAGAGGAAGAGAAGACACTGCAGAAGGGGTAAGTGTGTCCTCTGCAGCTAGATTTATTCTTTAGTTGCGCCTTCTTTTCCAAAACAGAAACAACAACAAAAACAAACTTCAAGCTAGTTTACAAATGTATTAAATTGTCTATAAAAACCACTTACTAAACTCTAGTGGATTCCATGGGTTGTGTTGTCTTGAGTGCAGTCACAAGAGTTACCTGTTCGGACATAATATATTACTGCCTATAGATACGTAAAGTAAAATTGTAGGCATCATTAAATATGAGTGTGAAATACAATATATGTGATGGAGCTGAATTATCTGTAATTTGGACGTATCTTGACCTTGACCTATCCCAATAATTCATAGAAACTTTCTACTCTATCTACATAATTCTTTGGAGAGCACATATTTTTTTACAAGGATGGTTGCTGTCATGAAACATTACGGAAATGACATACAATTTCATTATTTTGAAATTATTTTGGAAGTGTGTCCAACAACACTGTCATGCTTTGTTATGGCAGTACCATTATTAATACTAAAGATTTCAGACTTGCACCAACCCTGTATCTGAATTTCCAACAGATGTCTGAATCACAGCCTTCTGTCATCCAAGAGTGCAGTCCTCTGCCGCCATACCTGTTCTCCTCCTTCGACCATGCCTCCCTCCCGGCTGCCACCCCAGCTTTGAACCCCGACTCCTCCGCCCCAGCCCTCAACCCATCCATTAGTCACATGCCGCGGACAGGTGGGGCACCATACAGCCAGCCCATGGGCATTCAGGGATCGATGAGGACAGCAACAGACAGAATGGCAGGGCAGATTATGGGGTACCCATACTTGCCCTACTCCCCATGTCTAACCACCTCCACCACTGAGAGACCTGGACAGCAGAATCACATAGTACATCAGGTGAGTGTGTGTGTGTGTGTGTGTGTGTGTGTGTGTTTGTGTTTGTTTATCGCACTTGAACTCACCAGTTGCTTATCTATGTGCTTGTGTAGTAATTTCCCTTTCAATTAAAACTAAATATACCACAACATGCTATAGGCAAGTCGTTTTTCAACTTCTTTCTTTCGTGTTTCTTTCTCTCCCTACATTTTCTGTCACACGCACAGGAGTTCTCCTCCTTTATACCTCCTCCCCCCCCTGCCCTCCTGCGCCAGCCGATGCAGAAGAAGAGTTTAAGTAAGGACAGCATGGAGTATCGTCTGCGCCGGGAGAGGAACAATATTGCTGTGAGGAAGAGCAGAGACAAAGCCAAGCGCCGTGTGCAGGTCACCCAACAGAGGGCAATACAGTTGCAGGAAGAGAACCGAAGACTGCAGATGGTGATTGGGCAGCTGACGCAAGAACTGGACACTCTTAAGCTCATCCTGTCACAGCGCCACCCGCGGGAAAGGGGTGACAAAAGAGACGGAGAGGAGAGTTGAGGGGATGGAGGACGAAAAAAGGAGGGGAGGAAAATTATTTCAATTTTGGAAGTGCAGTCATCTCTGATAGAGGGGTTTGGAGTTGTTTTGGTGTGGAAAAGGTGGAAAGCAAAATTTTTTACACGTTTTACTGTTTTATCCGAAAAGGTGTGGATTTTTCCAGATCAATGAAGGGAATAGTTCAATGGCTGTTGCAAAAGTGCTCTGAATGATAGCTTCTAACCAGTGTCTGAATCAGAGAGAATTGCTTGTCCAAATGCTAAAAAAGTGTGTAAAATACAATTTAAGGCTTCTGTAGAAATTTGTTATTCGGTGGAGACTATCCATGATTATTTTGATGTAGTTAAATACATTTTATTTATTTATTTTGTAAATATTTATTGTATCGCCCTATTCTGCAATTCTTCTCATTTTATATCGTATCTTTCATCATTTTCATTTAAAGCATTACAATATTTTTTTTTAACATGACTTCTATGTAAGGGTACTGGTGATCGTATATTAATGGCAGTATTGAGATTGTCAATAAAAAACAACAAAAGCTTTAATAATAAACAACAACATCAAAAATACCGCAAAGAAAACAGAAAAAAAGATACAGATTAAATATAGTTTGTTCCATTACATTGCTCCAGTTCACGTTTGCAATGATTTACATTCATTCAATTGTGTACTTATGCCTCTTTACAGTTCATCCACATTTTTTGAAAAGATCCTCCGGGCCTCTTATTTTGTGCGTTGTATTCCATTGTGTATACCTTGGTAACCGTTTCTTTCATTTGCGAGAGTTCTGGGCCTCAGATCGCAACCATTTCCATGTGATTTGTTTTGATGCTGTGATTCTTGACATTCCAAGAAGGTGTTTGTCTGCCTCTGCTGAGAGATCCAAGGCAGAGGTATCCTAAGAGAGCAACTGCTGGCTGGTGATTATTCAACATCATTAGCTTGCATTGATTTTTGTATGTCTGACCAACAGTATTTAAGTCTTGGAGAGGAGTAGAATATGTGGGTGTGGTGTGCTTCCATTGTGCCATCTGGTCTCCAACATTGTGACTGTATTTTGATTGAGTTGTGGGGGTTATAAAGTATCTTTGAAGTATGCTTAGTTTGTAGTTTTGCATTTATTTCCATTTTTTTCAGTCTTTGAGTGAAAGTGGGGGTGATGGTTTATTTTAAGCTTAATTCATTCCCTCATTTAATTTCAGTATTTTAATTTCAGCCTGGAGTCTTCCTTGTTAGAATTTAGTAGACATCTCCAATAAAGTGTTTCCTATATGCTTAGAGAATACATTCTGTGAGAAGTATGCAACAAAGTTGATGGGGTTGGTGGCATGTGATAGTCCTTGCCTCTGTTTTTGACCTGCTGCCACCGCAACAGAGGAGCAATAAAATTACAGATAAAACAAGATTGTGTCTATGTCATTAGACTATGGATATGTCACATGTCTTTAAATAAAAAGCAGCAATTTTTATCCCACATTCTAAATGTCAAGATTACAATTTTTTTGTGTCTTTCTGACAGTGTTTTTTGAAATGTAGGCTAAAGCAAAAATTGAATCCACTGAAAATCTTCTGAGGCTGCCAGCCTTGGCCTTGACCAAATGAGTAAATATTCAGAAGTTGGTTCTGGATTTTTCAACATATACATTGTGGTACAAAATCTTCAAGCAGGTAAATCAGGGCATTACTTTGCTGTAATGTTTGGATAACATTAGATTAGATAACATTTTGCATTAGATTTATTAACAATAATTAATTAACATTAATATCACAGGCTGTATGATATCCTTTTTCGGACTGTAAATGCCACTGAAATCAGGAAGTAATTCTTAATTTAAGTACAAAAAAAATTATTCAAAATGATAAATCTGAATATAAGATATGCAGTTTTAAATTAAACATTTAATATAATATCAGACCATTACTTGGGCAGCTAAACAGCCAATCTAATTTTCCATGACATGTGTAAATGTGATGTGACTGTAGTCAATATTATATATTAATAATATTAAATTATTATTCAAATATATGATCATTTTGATTATGATGGACTGAAACAGAATCTAGCCAGGACATATCATAAATCTTCCATGTCAAGAAGTTGTCTTTCTGGACCATAATTCAATAGTTCAGCTCAGGTCTCTTTTGGGAAATGCCTGTAACATAAGAGGCTTCTGGGTAAATTTCAAAATTGACATTAGGGTCAAAGAAGTTCACCATTTTGTTTTTTGTTTTACAAACTGGGATTTGATAAAGAAGTAAAAAAAGAAAAGTGGAAGAAGAACAAAAATCTATGTTGTTATGTTTTACTTTTCATCTAAACTATGGCATTTATGAACAATAACTTGTAAAAGAGGAAAGTGTTTAGATTTTACACCCCTACAATATCTCTGTAACTTCAACAACCATCAAGAGTGAAGGTGCTCTCTCTGCTGCTCTTTCTCTCTTTCTCTCTCTCTCTCTCAGGCCGTTACAAACAGACACAATGACAAGGATGTTTTTGGGGGAAGAGAGCAGGGTCAACTTAAATGGGACGGGTAAGATTTCAACACAACGTGGGACAGAGAGAACAAGATAGCATCAGAACAAAGGAGTGCAAGAGCCTTCCTGTGGGTTAGATTGCAGTCAAAGAGGGGCAGACAGAGATGGAGCTGACATACAGGCATATACAGCACTGACATTAATTTAAAAGAATTGTATCGATTAAACAGTGACTTTAAAATTGAAAGGAACATATTTACATAGTTGCATCTTTGAATTTGATACTGCCAAAACATTGTTAAGGTGCATGGTTGTGTATGGGACAAAAATTTTGTATTTCTGTGTGTGAGAGAACCACAGAGAGAGAGAAAGAGGAATACAAAAAGAGAAAGAGAGAGATCTATTCTATGGAATGGGTGTTTCTGCTCTTTCTCTCTGTGGGGCAATCTGCGGTCCCAGGACTGTAACATCCTCATAGAGTTAGGAAAGAGGCAATTTCATCTCACTGTGTTACTCAACACTGTGTAAGTTAGAAACTACAGATATAAAACCTCGGCTGAGGACCCTTGAACTCGACCCTCCCGGAAAAACCGCATAAAATTTTCTGCCTTGCTAGGCGAGCAAATTTATGGTATTAAACGATAAAATACATTAATATTATACATATATTTTAGGCATTTATGACTTACTAAACTTTTTTACGTTTTCTTTACTTTTCGTCTGCTACGCGCGTCGTCTGCAGTGCTACGCGGTTTCCCGCACAAGGTCGCAAAGCTCCCAAAAAATTCCCATTTAATTGTTTGTCGCCGACCCGCGAAAAATCGAAGCCGCGATATGGAAATGTGGGAGGGTCAACTGTATATACAAAAGTTTTTGAAACAGCCAAAAATCTCAGTTTACAACCTTTTCAAGCAACAATTTCTTCTACATGATGGTGGTCAACAGAGGCATAAACACCACTGCCTAGCTATCAGGGGCGGAGCCGATGGCTCATTGCAGAGGGGGGCGAGGATCTGTGGGCCCTTATACAGCTTGTTATAGGCTGTATGGAATGCAAGACAGATCCAAGGGGAAACTTACGGAGACGGAAGGGCGGAACGGAGAGAAATGCGGATTAGGCGTTAAAAGCTTCTGTGTCTTTTGTTTTTTGTTATCGTCTTTACTTTGGCACTCATTGCGCTGTTTTTGAATTTGGATCTTGTTAGCTGCCCTATACCCTGTAGTTGTATAAATTAGCTAGCACTGCATCCTCAAACAGACTTTGCTCTCAACTGAGAACTACTGTCTCATTGTGGAACTGTACACATCCTGTCCCCGTACTGTCGCTATACTTACTGTATGTACTTTCATACGTCGCTTTGGATAAAAGCGTCTGCTAAATAAATGTAAATGTTAGTGTAAGTGTGCTATGTTAGCACACCTCATTGCGTGATAGCCTACCATTTTTAAATACCATGGCTCCGTCAGCAGTGACGGCGATGGGAAATAAACCAAGACAGCCGGCGATCGCCTAGTTCCTACTTCGGGACTCGAACAGAGGGCGTAATTTTTCTGTTTGTACACTTACACAAGAATACCTACTGGACAGCAAATAAAGTTTTCTGTAACTCTATTGTGTCTCTGCTCATTCAAAATAAACATCGCGGCTGCGTCAGGAGAGACCGCGATGGGAAATAAAAAGTAGCCGGCGATCGCCAAACTCGTGCTTTGGGACTCAAACAGGGGGCCTAATGGTTTTGATCGACCCCTAGCGAAGTTTCTCACCCTGGGAGGATGCTAGCTGCAGTGATGCCATGCATCTCTCTGCTTCCAGTGGGGCGTGAGACCATTTTAAATAGGCTACCGCGGCTCCGTAAGCAGTGATGGCGATGGGAAATAAACCAAGACAGCCGGCGATCGACTAGTTCCTACTTTGGTACTCGAACAGAGGGCGTAATTTTTCTGTTTGTACACTTACACAAGGATACCGGACAGCGAATAAAGTTTTCTCTAGGCCTAACTGTATTGTGTCTCTGCTCATTCAAAATAAATATCGCGACAAGAAACTATAGCCAGGGGTTGGTCGAAACCATTACGCTCTCAGTCTGACTTTTTATTTGCCGCAATCAAGACACACAAACAAACTTCATTCAAAATATTCAACTAAACAACAAAAATGCATGTTCATTCAGGCAGATTGGGCCCAAGGTGGGCCCCTTTGTAACTGGAACAACCGTGGGCCCGGGGCAGCCGCATCCTCTGCCCCAGGCCCATGGTTCTTCCAGTTACACGGTTCTTCCCCTGCTGACACTATAATATAGTTGCACTATAATGCAACTTCAGTTCAAAAAACAGTAAAATCAGTAAGTTATAAAGACACTGGGAGAACTGAACATCTTGTGTGAGCAGGTATAGAAAGAGTGCTATATTAATCCACTACACCTCAGTCTATTCCAGAAAACATAAAGACAACATTTTTCAGTCAGCAACAGTCACGTGGTTCCTGTGAACACAGGAAGGATCAGGTCAGGGGGTATTACAAACGCACAAGGGAGTGTGGTTTTACTTTACACTCATGAGTACAGTTTTGTAAATTAATAGCATTAAAGTCCATATGGAGGATTTGCTTGCTGTGCAGAGGTCTGTTGCCTCAGAGAACAAGAAAAAATGATTTTATATTTTCTGTCTGTCACTATAGTTAATGTCAAAAGTAATTTTCTGGGAAAAAAAATCCTATGCCAACAGGTATGGAATTGTTTAAACTGCAGAGAAGTATTCATGTGCAGAATTTAATAATAAAAAACATGATGCAGTGAAGGTTAAATTCCCATGTGAAATTTAGATGATCCAACTTCCACTGTTTCCCCTGCTGACAGGTAACACATTTTTGCCACTCGCTGTCTCTATGGAAAGCAGTTCTTGGGTTCATTGTGTCAAATGATGAGGAAACATATGTAACTGATGGAACAATATTCAAAAAGACAATATTCACACGTCAGTGACATATTGAGTATATATGGTCAGCAGGAAGAATATGAGGAACAGGGGCAAGGGCATGCAAGTGGAAATAATAGTAATAGACAAGAGAGGGCTTCCTAAAACACTTAACCAGCTGGGCTTTCGTGTATTATCAATAATGTCCTTCCTAACTCATGGGCCAGTTCTCAATTTGTTATTACTCAGCTCTTGATACATTTAAGTTTGAGAGGAATACTGTGCATTGGTGTGTGCATGCTATCAAGTGCACCAATACTGCACTAGCTTTGCTAATTAGCATTTCCACAAAGACACTGGTCAACTGATGCTGCAATTGCCCAACCCCATGTATAAAAGGGTTAAGTATATTGGGATAAGCAGAAGCACAGTTGTCTCTTTCTGGGGTTGCATTAACCTTTGGTTTTGGTGCAGGAGAAGGGGAGCAACAGGATGCTTAACAATCTTAAAAAGAAAAGTTAAATTTGCAATAGAGTGGGATTGTGAGAATGTAATCTAAATGGGGTCAAGCTCTTGGAGCATTTACAAAGTGACGTTTCCCTCTTCTGCACAGCCTGTATTGCCCCATCATGATTCTGGTTGTGAACATATGGATGTGAATGGGTGAGAATATATTAGGATGACCTTGATATTTTGTACCTATAAATGCTTAGGAATAAGCTGTAATTCATTGAGAGGTTTGCATTGTAAGTGTAACACTGGTCAAAATTTGGATTGTAATTACTTAAATACAGATTATGACTTGCAAATTAAATGCAGTAAATTCCTCTTTTTGATCAATTTGGTCCTGGCTTTTTCAACATTTGCTCCATCTGCATTAAATAATATGTGCCTAAGATTTGTGCATCACTTTGTTACTTGAGCAGTCTTGTCACCTTGGCTATCTAACAAGGTGCTGTAGTCTGCTGGGACCCCAAGAGACAGGTCAGTGTTTTGCATCACCTGGCAGTTAGGTCCTTGAAAAATGTGCACTTGGCAGTGTATTTGTGCTAAAAAGTCTCAATTTAATTTGTTTCACAGTTTTTGTTCTTTTCTGTCCCTTTTAGAGAAGCTGCTTCAGTTATGATGAACTGGCTGTTTGATGAACTGTTGTTGGCTCTAAACAATCAACTAAACCAGTTCTTCCATTGAAAGGAGTTTGAAATCTTTACTCCACAACATATGACTTCACTTTTGTTTCACCCACTTGATAACATATTTAGGGGCTGACATGACAAGCTATTATGGGCCATGAATTGAAAAATGAATGACAACTGGCCACTAAGGGAATATAGTCATGATTATCCAGGGTGATAACTTGACTTGGAATGGTCAAAATATAAAAATTACAACAACAGATTTCCCAGTATTAGAGAAATAACTAGAGAAACAGCGGCAACAGACCTCACTAATGGTGGTGAGGATATATGGCTACTACGAGCCAGACAAGCAAAGAGATATCAAGGTAGCTGTGACCGCTGCTTGTGTAAACTGGACCCAATATCAATTACCCCATCTCAAAAAATGAAACAAATTTACAAAGTGTGTGTCATCAAAAGTGACATTTTTACTGACCTAGCAAAGAGCTGTCAAATACCTGTCAACATGCTTAACCGTTTATTAACAAATGCACTGCAGTATCTAGTCAACCACTTTATTACAGTTGCATTTCTAATGTGTACTGGACTTTTTTTTTTTATTGTGTATCGTTTTTTGTTATTTTATTTTTTGGATATGTGACATCCCTAAACCCTGTTAGTCTTACCGTCAGAAGAATATAGCAACTGCTCTTCCTGCATCTTCTCATAAATGGTGGTAACGTAGTTCTAGTCTGACACCACTGTGTGCACCATTGTCCCTTCTTGGCTCAGGGACATGAGCAAGGTCAGGACTGAAGCTTAAGGCCACAGTTATCCATCCTTGTGGTCCCATTGAGGTCTATAAGAGGCAGTGGAAAATGCAGGCAGATCATTATTTTTCTGCTGGTTCCATTTCTGACAGTAGAAAAGGGGCTATGAGCCTGCAGGGCCAGGACTGGGAGACACTGGTCTGTATCATTGTTTGTCTCAGTTATCTGACATACATCAGGCCTGACAACATGTCTGGGGACAACCGTGCACTACACTGAGATACTCACTGAGGCTGAGCTATCACAAGCAGAGGGAGTTTTACACACTCACTCAGTCCACTGTGGACACTTCCCCTTGTATACAGGACAGCTAGGTAACTGCTAGTGTGCCACCTCATATAGAAAGCTACCTGAACACTGCACAGTTGATGTGACTGGTAGACATGGACATATTAACTGGCACTCTTTAATCTGCCCAATGCTTCAAAGCATAGCAAAGTGACAGTTACACGATAGTGGTCAGTACCTTTAGGACAACCAAAAAAGAGGAAATTTCACAACTGAAAATCAGATGGGAATATGTTGCTAAATCAAATTACTGGAGAAAAGGTATTGTGCTGTTAAAACAGGAGGCATCCTTTCAGTCAGAATAACAAACAGAAACAGTTTGATACAAATTAGTGGGTCATGATATCTGATTAACTGTGTTGTGCCAAACAGAAGTAATTACAAAATGATACAGAGTAAAATTTCATCAGATATACCACAAATAATAATATCTGATCATTTCATGGAAGATGACACTATTTGATTTGGGAACTGCAAGCTGGACGAAAATATTTGAGAATTAGCTTGAGCATTTCAGTTAAAACAAAAAGGCCCCACTTCCTTCTTCCTGTGTGTATCTCACATTCTTAGTCAGTCAGTTAAGCCTCCCTGGCAGGTACCCCCTTTAGCTTAATCTTTAATTTTGTCAAACCATTACAGAGTTTAGGAGACAGTTAACAGCCTCTCAGAGGTTGAGCTTCTGTGTCTCTGGGGCTACAAAAGGGAAAAACAGCTGACCTGTATGCTAAAGGTACGCTTACATTTGGAGATGCACTTTAGGGTTGCAGTCATGTACGAAGATGTAAGACATGAATAGTTTTCCATTCTCTTTTTCAATATATTATGAGGTCTGTCTTAAAGAGGGATATTATATTTGACAAAGTTGAAGACATCTTGTGTTTCCAGTTTTAGACGGGTCTGATGAAATGATTATTCAGAATATTACAACCTCTTTATATCTAATGCGTCTGAGCAGCTGACCCATCTTTCATGGTAAAGTTTTAGCAGTTTTCAGTAGTTAAAACTTTTGGAGCTCAACAGTTTCACTAATCAATAAGTGGCAAACACCAACAAAAGTAGATTAAACAACATTTTTACAATACTTCTTTTTTCATCTTTGTCATCTGCTGCTATTTTAGTAATGAAAGCATAAAAACCACTTGAAAGTTTGGCCACAGAGAAGGATCAGAAGTTTTGTTTTACCTCCATGAATGTTTTTCTCTGAAAAAATATAGTTATTATCACTAACAGCCCTTTGGTAGACCACATTGCCCCGACAGCCTTCTGCTCAACAACTCTAATGCTGTGTAAAGGAGTAAATTAGGAGAGTCTAGGGCAAGTGCATTATCCTGTGTATTTACATTTACATGTATTCATCTAACAGACACTCATATCCCCAGTTCAAACAAGATTTTACAAAATTAAAAAAAAAAAAACAGCATGTGTTTATCAAACGCATTTTCCATCAGCTTTAACATCTCTTCATTGCATAAGGATGGAATGATGTTAGACACTGCGTTTTGGCCATAAAATGCCTTTTCAAGTGCGACGCCAGGCATATTGTAGAAATACAAATTTCGTGGCGCCGACTCCACACCGACTACATGGTGTTTTGAATATCAGGCCAGCGTTCTCACCCATTACCAGCTGGTGAGTTATTTTTGTCACTCTGTCTCCGCCGTGTGGCTACAGGCTGTTCCTGCAGCATTAAATGGTGATGTCATTAAACCGAAGGTATCCGACTGAGCTCGTGTTTCCGAAGGATCCCCGTAATGTTGTCGTTCTTTCCCTGTGCCCCACTGAAACCGGCTCTACCAGCGCCCTCCCCTTTAAGATCATGGTGTTGTAAAATTTAGCTTATTTATTTATTTATTTATTATATGTCGGCGGATATAAACTTGGGTCGCAACAACGTTAGTAATCAGCGACGGCAGGAGTCCAACATCAACCTGTCTGTCTGCACAGCAAAACGGATACATATGCAGTATGACTATTGAGAAATAAGATAAGAGCGTATTGCGGCAGTTTCTAGAGCTAAATATTCCGGGCTCTTTCTGGACAAAAGGGGTGGACGACAAAATAATAGACAAAGCCGACCGAGAAAGAGACGCGGAGAGAAAGGGAGAGTAAGGGGAATGCAGTGAAAATAAGCTGATTCGGAGTCCAGTTGTATCCTTCTTTTCTTTCTTTTTTTGACCTTTTAACAATTTCCAAGTGTATGGTTATGTCAAAGTAACTGACAGCAACGTGCGGTTCACATCTGTGAATTTATCTTAAAAATAGCTATTTTCCCCTTGACGCATACAAGGGTAAGTTAGCAGCTGTGGTTAGCTTTTTCGCTCCATTGTTGTATGTGTCATTCTGACTTTGTGGAGAAAGTGTTTGTTGTGTTTTCGTCGCGACAATTACGTTTCGTATGTTATGTCACTGTCACTGTTGTCAGTTGTGTGTCCGTGTCTGTTAAGTGTTGGTGACAGTCATTGTGAGTGTTACTGCAATAGATTGGGGAAGTTACAGTCTATATGTAAGTATTACGTTAATGTGTTGGTGTTACTTGTGTTTCTTCCCTTATTGTGGGAGTAATCTGTCTGAAGAATATGTTGGCTCTCTTACTCCCGTCCAAGTATCCATCTGCAGTGCCTTTACTGTCTGGAAATGCATTATGTAACACGGTGGAATTTCTTCAAAAGCACTTCCTGGCCCTGTGGTGTTCCATTAGCATTATTATGGTGGCAAGGGCCCTTAATAGCCACATTCGGCTGCTGTGTGTGGTAGCCAGTAAGTGTGATGAATATAGACAACTCTGTCCAGTTCCCTGCTTGCAGTAGTGTGTTGGTGCTACAGTATGTATGACCTGATAGTGTGTGGTATGTACTAGTCCCATAGTAAACTTCCATTGATATTTTCTGGTTCTGCTGTGCAGACAAGAAGTATGTCCTCATGAATAAAGTTGGGTTGATAGTGAATCTTGAAATCTGTTTTCTCTCTCTTCCACAGATATTTCCTTTTTCTCTTTCTGGAGACTGACAGAGGAAGGGAGAGAGGGAGAGACACAGACAGAAGTCTATCTTTCTCTCTCTCTCTCTTTCTCTTTTTTTCTCCAGGCAGACGAAGAGGTCGACAGAGCAGCACGGCAGGCAGTCTGCGGGGCTCTGGGACACCTGACGGACAGGCAGACCACAGCGCCCGTGCCCCCCTCTCCGCACCCTCGGTCATGACCTCCCCCTCCTCACCCCTCCCCTCCCCGTCCCCCTGCCCGCCGCCGCCTCCGTCCCTCCCGTCGTCCCCCACCCCTTCGTCTCCCGCCCCCTCCGCTCTCCCCCCTTCCCCGTCCCTCCCCCCTACCGGGGAGGTAATGATCCTGGCGCTGGGGCGAAAGAAGCAGCGTCTGCTCCTCTGCCTCTCGGTCCTGCCCAACCTCTTCCTGTCCTTCCTGCTGTCCTCCGACCCCCTGCTCACCCTCTCCTCGCCTCACCACTGTCGCCTGCCCGTGGCCTCGCCGTCGCCTGAGCTCCTCAACTACTCTCTGCCCTGGGAGAGCGGCGCCCGGGAGGGCGACAAAGGCGGGTGGTCGCAGTGCAAGCAGTACCAGTTCGTCAATGGCACCCAGTCTGGCGTGGTGAACTGCGAGGATGGCTGGGACTACAACGTCACCGAGGGGCTGCGGAATAACATCGTTACAGAGGTAACCGTTTCTTCCGCTGTCACCACTGTTTGTGGTCTTGAATGTTTTATTGTCCGGTTATATGACAGAGTATTGGTATTGTGTGCAGATAACAGCTCTATGCCGAGACATATGTGTAGTTCTTACTCTGCAGTCAGGGAACAGCACCAGTACAGTACACCAAAGAGTAGGGGAGTTACTTGCGAATGTAAGGATGCTCATGTTGAAGAACCAGTTGTACATCTCATTTTAGGAACTGGAAACAAGCAGCTCTTTTGAAGTGTATACATGAAGGTATTGTTTATGTGTGGAATTTTCCAGAGTCCCAGTGTGAGGTGAGGTTACATTCAGAGTGGATTACATCAAACTGGGATAATACCGCACTGTCTGACTGCTTTGTGCTTTGCATTTCACTTTTGCCTGCGCTGTGTGGGTGGAAAATTAAACGTCAACAAAGACACACGTTAATTAGTCCTTTCCTCATATACCCGTACGAGCTCAGTGGAGATACCTCCTACATCAAACCTAATCTAATTATAGTGCTACATAGATAGGTAAAAACAACACCTGGAGATGTTTTTTGTGGTCTGTCATGAATTTTCACTCTAATTGTAGTAATTAATAGTGCAAAAGTATCTACAGTATTTGTAAAGGTATTTATTGTATGAAAAGCCAACAGACCTAATGAGTTGAATGGAAATACCGTATGTTACTCTCTCTCATGATTAGTTTTACCCTATGTAGCTGTAGCCATGACTGCTATAGTCTTACATTTGCTTTCTATTGTCATTGCAGTGGCATTTTGCCACGGTTGATTTAATGGCCATTAATGCTTCTCAGCTGTTGTGGACAATGCATTGACAGTTGACTCTGTCTTTAAGAGGATGAATTTGCTGCTTCACTTTGCATGACTTGGACTCCATTCGGAAGTCGACCATTTGAAATAGTTCTTCTCTGAGGGGCCAGGTCACAGCCATTGTGTCTGCACTCTTCTGAGATCAGTCAGTGCCCACACCTTTTGATGTCACCTTGTTCACTTTCCGCTGCAGAGATATCTTGGTTCCAGATGTTCCTTTTGTCCTCCAAACCCCCCCTAGTTACATATTATATAGCGAAATGTTCACAAGAATCCCTCAGAGGGGGCCCTCCATCTGCAACAGTCTGGCCACAAAGTGAGGATCTGTGGATCACGACCCTCCAGAGACAGGACTCTGGGGTCTTGTGGTGCGGCGTGCATGTAGCTCTGCTTCTTAAGTCTGAGGCACCACCATGGCCGCCTCAGGGGAACTGCTTTAGAGCTGTGCTCAAACTGGTGCCCGAATGTTCTTTTCTTCCCAGCGGGAAGTGAGTAAGAGAGGTGGATGTGTGTAAAACATACATTTCTCGCTGTCAGTTCAGAAATGTCTGCGTAGCATAGGCTTGCCCGCTGATGAGGAGTTCAGCAGTGTTATCCCTTTGAAGGGTCTGTTATGCTGTTGATGAATCACAGGTGGCACCTGACTAAAAGGGGGCGTTGTTTAGAGTTTAAACTGTAGATTTCGCGAAGGCCGTGTTTTGACTGTGCAGCAGTGACACAGAGGTCCCCGCCTCCCCTGTCGTGGCTTAAAAGCATTAGCTCCGCAGATAGGGATTTGTTACAGTATGCACTTTGAAAGGCGTGACATTTCCTCTTGCAGAAACGATCCACTTTTACCATGGTGTAGGAAGAAGGGGCAGAACTGCAGCGGCAGCAGCAGGCAGCGTGTCACACGGTGTGATTTATTTGCTTTGCAGATGTCCATTGCATACCTTTCTAGATAATACACATTCCCCAAGCTTTTAGTACTGCTGGGCATTCACCGTAGTGTTCGGAGGAAACGCACCGGTACCGAGGACTGCAGCAGAAGTCTCCTTCCTGGTATTTGAACCCATGGGTATCTCTCTTGCTTAAAATCTTTCTGCTGGGATGCTGTCTGTTCCAGGTGCCATCATTCTGATCAAAGTAATAACAATAATTACGATAATAATACTCATAATAATAACAGCATCTTTCATTGATCTCAGAACAGGGGAGGAAAATACACTTCATGCACCATCAATATGTCGCAGCCACTTTGATGATGTATGGCAGCCATTTTGCACCAGAGCGATCACCACACATTAGTTGAAGTGGAGAGGCTGAGATTTATTTAGCCTATTAAACTGAGGGATGATTATATGGTCAGATTTAGCAAGCTAGACTGTCAGTTTGGCCAGAACACTAAGCAAAACCCCTACTCTGCTGCACTAAGAGGCCTGGGGTCCATTTAAAGGGGTACTCCTTTCTAAAATTCAGAATTCATGGAATGGCTTATAATCTTGAATATAGTTTATATTGGATTGAATTGGACTGGATTTTTTTGTGATGGTCAGTAAAGATATCCAAACTCTTGAGTTTCTCCTGCTTTGTTTGGGTGTCTGTAAATGAATGGTTGTCAATGAGGATTGAACTAGATCCAGGCAATAGTCTCCCAGTATGTTGATTGTGGTGATGCTAAGTGCTCGGTCCACATCTTTTTAGGATGAATTCCTTACAAAGTGGCACAAGTGTGTCTGTGAACATACTATTTTTTGAAATTCTTTGAAAACACAATCAAAGGTCAGAGAGAGTTGCATGTGTGCCCCCGCAGAGGTTACAATCCAGATTTCCATTTTTAAAGATTTTACCCAAGACAGAAGACTGTCCTCTACTGTCTTACCCATGCCATTTCTACTGACAACCTGGCTATCCCTGGTGGTCTCCCATCCAAGTACTAATTAAGCTCTGTTCTGCTTACCTTTAACTGTATGACAATAGAGGACCAGAGGGTGTTTGCCCTCTCTTCCCCTTGGATATGTTCCCAGGTCTGGTTGTCTGGGCAGCACATTGTGGGTTTGACCCTCTTTGGTTAGCCATCTTCACTGATGTCAGCATCATCCTCTGCATGGTCAGCTAAACATGCAGTGATCTCACTCAGCCATTTGAAGAGACCGACGCCTCTTTCAGCATGGTCACACTGAGGAATGGGAGAATCATCCACCCCTGTGAGATTCTCTGCCTAAGCAATTAGTAATAGTTGTTGGAGTGCTGTCTTGTCATTTAAAAGTGTAGATGTGCCATTATGACTTATACCCTTCCACCCCTGTGCATATTCAAAGGCTCTGTATTAACACGGCAATGTACAGGACCTGCTTGTGGAGGAACCTGGAAGTCTTTCTTTAGAAGTTTATCATGCTAGGGTAGACAGTTTGTATTAAGTGTGTCTAAGCAAATGTGATGGAAATCCCTCAGATAGCTCGTAGCAAAGACTGTCCACCCCTGTTTAAGTGCCCTGAGAGTGGAATGTTTGAATGGCGTGTCCATGGCAGTGCGTCACCTTGCCTTTTTCCCCTCACTGAAACCCAGTGGTGGAATGAACCACCTGTTACTGTCAGAGAAGCAGCATCTTCATCTGTCTTCCAACACCTGTTTAGACCTCATCTTGACTCCTAGACTTTGGACCAGTCCTACACTTAGCAGCTATATTTCAGTGAATTTCTGATATTGTGTAGTGTAGCTATTTCAGCTCAGTAATTATGTTTATGACAATATTAAGCAAGTGAGTGCTGTTCTTATAGATATTGTCTGGTACCATGTATAGACAGCCATTATGTAGTGTTGCTTTGAAGGTAATTATTAGGCTCTGTGTTTACTTTAGTATGAAGCAAATATGTTCCCCTGAAGGATAATTGTTCATCACTGTGTTGTTACCATTTTTCAGTGCTGATTTAACCATTTGATGTCTGTTTACTCCAATTCTGGCAGCTCTGTAACCTGTGGTAGTTGTTGTTCTTCCTGTCACGTGCATTTGGTGTAACATGCTATATTCAATTCATTAGCCTTGTGAGTCACTCTGGATAAGAGTATCTGCAAGATGAATGAAATAAAAAAAAATCCTTAACTTTGGCTCTACTTCGAGGATTGTCAGAACCTCTCTGTCGACATTCCAGTGTTTAATGGTAGAGGAGAGGACAGGGTAAGGTAAGGGAGGTGCAGGGATGCCAAATCAGCAGTATAGTCACTCTTTGTACTGGCTGGCCAAACTGGTTTGGTAAGTGCAGTGGATATTTTTACTTCCCTCCAAACATTCCATCCATGTGACTTGTTACATTGTGAAATATTGTTGTCTCGAGTGCTGTGTGGTCTGTCGGTCTGTGAGACAGGGCTGATCGATGATATGTGACAGCCCTGTACACTTGAATACTCTGGGGTCAGTTATATTATGTGCTGTTTGCTGCAGCTTCCGTACTGTATAAAGAGACATTATCCCAGTCCATCATTGCAGAAATATGCCAGCAGCAGAAGCAGCGGCGATATTAGAGGTCGCCATCATGAAGGGAGTGAGGCCGCCATGCTAATAAAGACAACGATTCCCGTAATGACAGTCTTTGTAAAGTGATCGTGCAGTGGAAACAACAGCGTTGCGCGTGGTCGCGGTTGGACAGAAAGTTGCCGGCTCCCCCTTTGAGGAGTATCGTGTGTTGCTGAATTATTGATTGGATCTAACAGATACACCCCCCTCTCTCCCTCTGTGCTGCTCACGCTTTGTCCCCCCCGCCCTGTGTGCCCGCTCCCTCTCTTTCAGTGGGACCTGGTGTGTGGTCAGTACTGGCTGGTGCCCGTGGAGGAGGTGTGCTTCATACTCGGCATCCTGACCGGCTGCCTGGGCCTGGGCTACACTGCTGACCGGTGAGGGGGAAGGAGGGCTAGACCTTTTGGGATGAGAGCAGTAACTAAGGAACAAACTGTGCCATTCGCTGTCAAGTCCGGTTCACGTTAGCCCCGCTCTGTGCAGCCCTGCGTTCTTTGGAGTGGCGTCATTTTGTGCTAGCCTTCAGCAGAGCGGTGCGCAGTTGGCTGCGGGAATGGATTAATATTTTCTGATTTTAATGGCTCTCTGTCTGTCTTTCAGGCTGGGCAGGCTGAAGACTCTGCTCACCTCCCTGGCCCTGTCGGTCATTTTTGGGGTGCTGGTGTGCGTCTCTCCCTCGCCTTCTCTCTTCATCGTCACGCGCTTCTGCCTGGCGGCGGCCACTGCTGGAGTTTACCTCACTCTGTACATCACCCGTGAGTGAGGGGTGGGGGTGGGGGGGGGGGTTGCAGGAACGGTGCAGAGTAACGATAATGAAGGGTGGGGAATGGAACGAGGAGGAAGAAAGGGCGAATGAAAACATTCTCTATGAAAAGGGTGATGATGATGAGTAAATTGAAGGGAATGCTGGCACAGGTGTTAGGACTGGAATTTATCTGTATTCCAACTAATCACTGTGAACTGGATATTGTATTAATTTTACATTAATTTAATATTAATTTAACATTTAATATTTTTAATATTTAATTAATAATTTAATATTTAATATTTTTAACTTTCAGACTTAAGCAGAAAACACCGTTTTAAAAACAGTAGTACTGCTATGTGTTAAATATTTGAGCTTAATCATTTGATGTTATTGTACAGCTGTGGGGCTGCCACAATTACAATTTTATTATCTCTGTTTACAGCCATGTATGTATGTATCTGTCTGTCTATCTACCTGTCTATCCGTATATGTGTTTGTCTGTCTGTCTGTCTGTCTACTAACCATTTTGTCCCAGTCCTGTGTTCACTGTCCTGTTTCTGTTTCTAAGACTTGTCCTATGTCGTCTACTCCATCGGCACAGTTTTCTTGTTTTTTCTTGCTTTTTAATTGACAGGTCTGGAACTCTGTGACCCATCGTTAAGGTTGCTGGTCACCATGGTTGCTGGCCTGACAACAGTTGCTGGGGAGTTGCTGCTGCTGGGTGTGGCTCTGGGATGTCAGTCTTGGAGGGGGCTGCTGGGAGCAGGGACTGCACCGCTTTCCCTGTTCCTGAGCTACGGGTGAGAGGAAAAGAGAAAGGATGAGAAGAGCATTAGAGCCTGAAAACTCATGTGAAGGGAGAGAGAACACAGTTTTTGGGTTGTGATTGGTTTGTCAGTTTGCGCTAAGCCCTCGTTAGTGTCATGAGGTATTGATGCTCAATTCAGTTGCAGAGATGTGCTTATGTCACAGAGCACAGCTTTAACACCTGTCTACGTGGCCTTACTGTCGCTGCTTCCACATCACCTTTTCTTTCTTTTTGACTGCCTAATTGGCATGGCAGTAATACATTTGATTTAACAAAATATATGCGCAACTGACATGAACTGAAAATTCAGTTCTGATTAACAACCCCACAGAATGTTAATGCTTTTGTAAACCACAGTGAAAGCATGTAAAGTATTTTAATAGTCTCAGCGCTTACACGGCCTCCCCCTCCCGCTCAGTGTGCCCGGGGTGTTTCCTGAGTCTCCTCGCTGGCTCCTGCTCTCTGAGAGATCCACAGACCTGCACTCCTTCAGCGAGCGGAGGGAGAGAGAGAGGGATGATGACAGCTTCACAGGTACAGACAGGCAGAAGGGATTTATCGGTGCATTACAGATTTTTTTTTCCTGGTATGAATATGTCAGGTTGAATTTAAAAATGTCAACCTGACATAATTATTTTTACATTTTGAAATACATACTCAGGGAATGTATTGGATGTTTTTAACATATTTAAAATGTATAGGTTGTACATGGCTAATGTAGTTTTTAAAGACAGGTGCTTATTTTTACTGTCCTAAGTGAAAGCCACGGTAGCGATGGGGTCCATGTTTTCACAGTGCATTTTCGGTGTTATGTGTGTTGTACACCTGCAAGCAATGCTGACACCTGAATGTGTTCTGTATAGCAGATTTCCCTCTGCAGAATAATTCCATTCTTCCTACTGAGCTCCACACTGTTCTATATGTGTTCCAGACACAGGACCTTTCTCACATAATCTGGTCCAGAATGTACTAGCAGGCATCTGTTGCCCAGTGTACATATGAAGCATTAAAACAGGGGCCTCTTGCACACCGAAAAAAGTTTCCACCCTCCGTTGACGCTGACATTTCTGGCAACAACATGGGCATAGCTTGTTCTCTGTTCATTCTTGGCAGTTTTATTTCAGTTTGTGACCAGAGGGAATGTTTCTCTGGAATTTTGTACCCACGGTAGCGTTCATAGCCAAAAGAGAAAATATGTGACAGCTACACCCTATGTGCGTGTGCAAGGAAAACATGAATGTATGGAATGTCGAGGTCACGTGACAGAGGTGGACTATGAATGTCATGAATGAAATGTTTTAAGTCTGTGTCGGAGAAAAGTCCAGCACTGGCTACATGTTTATATATTTTCCCATATGTTTGTATGATATTCTGTTGTCACCTTGCGCTGCTGTATAAAATTTTCTTGGTTACACAGAGCTGGAGTCAGAGCCGCCCCCCTCTGGACGCCCCCACCTGTCCTTCCCCGAACTGTTGCACAGCAGGAACATCTGGAAGAACATGTGTGTGCTGGGATTCACATCGTAAGTCACCTTCATGCACGCTTCGCTGGAGTAGACGGGTCTCCTTTTTTTTCTCTCATCAGAAGGTGCTTGAGACACTTTCTTTGGACAGTTTGTTCTGGTGCGTAACAAACTTCTCTCTCACCCTCTCTCTCACTGTCTGTTCCACCTTTTCAAACATCACTGTACTGGGCATCACTTTGTGAGTACGCTTTCACTGTCCTGTGAGTTATATTCGGGAATCAGAATCGTAGGTTGCTGCCTAGTTTTTGTTTGTTGCTTTTTTTGTCTGACATAAGCTCTCTCCATTACTCTGATTTCATGGACTTTAGTTATGATAAGTGGCCCTCTCTCTCTCTCTCTCTCTCTCTCTCTCTCTCTCTCTCTCTCTCTCTCTCTCTCTCTCTCTCTCTTTCTCTTTCTCTCTCCCCCAGGTTTATCTCTCATGGGATCAGTCACTGCTACAGTTCGTTCCGTGGTGATGTCAGAGGCACCGCCCCCAGTTTCTATTGGACTTACCTGCTTTCTGTCTGTGCGGGTGGCGGAGCCTGGCTGTTGCTATGGGTAACTGTGGACAGGTGTGGTCGCCGTGGCATCCTGCTTCTGGCAATGACGATGACGGGTTTGGCCTCTCTTATTCTGCTGGGACTGATGGAGTGTAAGTAGAACTTGATTAAACTTGTTTAAACACATATGGCAGTTTTCGGTTATCTTGATCATCAGCATAATTTTTAGTTTCAGAGCACTTTGTACATTTCTGAGATATTTTTTCAAATCTGATTTGACTTATGTATACTGCACATGGTGAAAGTGTGCCCTTTTTACAAAGTCACTGTCACCACCATGTGGCCACATTGGCACATTACATTAAATTTAATACGTGTAAGTGCGGGGCACTGTTGAGTCTCAGTCGCAATGTCAGCTGACTGATTGTGTTGTGCTTGTGTGGTCAGTCTGTCAGAATGAATGTTGCATCACGTCTCTCTCCGTGTCTCTCACAGATCTCAGTGAGTCGGCCATAACGGTGTTCTCGGTGCTCGGTCTCTTCTCATCCCAGGCCGCAGCTTCTCTCTGTATCCTCTTCACAGCCGAGGTCATCCCCACAGTTATCAGGTAATGGTCTCTGTCGTCTCATCCTTTTACCCTCTATCGTACAGTTACATTACCTCTGTCTGGTAGTCCTTTAATGTTTACTGTGGGCATGCCTTTATCAAACATGAATCTGTTATAGTATGTATATAGTATCTTGTGTGTATAGTATGTGTACAGTATATTATGCCACTCTCAGTGTTTATAATAGCTCACTGTCAGTGTTTATACTATCTTGCTGTAAGTGTTTATATGGTCTCTCTCTCAGTGTGTATACTATCTCCCTCTCAGTATATATACTGTCTCTCTCTTAGTGTGTATACTGTCTTTCTCTTAGTGTTTATACTGTCTCCCTCTCAGTGTATATACTATCTCTCTCTTAGTTTATATACTATCTCCCTCTCAGTGTATATACTATCTCTCTCTTAGTGTGTGTACTATCTTCCTCTCAGTATATACACTGTCTCTCTTAGTGTTTATACTGTCTCCCTCTCAGTGTTTATACTATCTCTCTCTTAGTGTGTATACTATTTCCCTCTCAGTGTATATACTATCTCTCTCTTAGAGAGATAGTATATACACTGAGAGTGAGATAGTATAAACACTAAGAGAGAGACAGTATACACACTTAGTGTGTGTACTGTCTCCCTCTCAGTATATACACTGTCTCTTTCTCAGTGTTTATACTGTCTCTCTCTTAGTGTGTATACTATCTCCCTCTCAGTATATATACTGTCTCTCTCTTAGTGTGTATACTGTCTCTCTCTTAGTGTTTATACTGTCTCCCTCTCAGTGTTTATACTGTCTCTCTTACTGTTTATACTGTCTCCCTCTCAGTATATATACTGTCTTTTTCTTAGGGTGTATACTGTCTCTCTCTTACTGTTTATACTGTCTCCCTCTCAGTGTGTGTACTATCTTCCTCTCAGTGTGTACACTGTCTCCCTCTCAGTGTGTATACTGTCTCTCTCTCAGTGTGTATACTGTCTCCCTCTCAGTGTGTATACTGTCTCTCTCTCAGTGTGTATACTGTCTCCCTCTCAGTGTGTACACTGTCTCTCTCTCTCAGTGTGTGTAGTGTCCCACTCTCACTGTGCATTTGACTCTTCTTTCTGCAGAGGCATTGGTGTGGGTATGGTGATGGCCCTGGGCTGTGTGGGGCGCCTCAGCTCTCCCCTTATGGACCTGCGTAATCACTACGGCTACTTCCTGCACCATGTGGTGTACTCGTCCTTGGCCCTGCTGGCCGTGCTCTCCATCCTGCTGCTGCCCGAGAGTAAGAGGAAGCCCCTGCCCCAGACGCTGGCCGATGGGGAGCAGTACCGGCGCCCCCCGCTGGGCCGGAGGAGGAGGGACAACGTTCCCCTGCTGGCCACACCCAACCCAGAGACCTAGCACCTGCCCGTGCTTGTCCGCCACAGCCATCCACCAGAGTTTCGCCACGTCCGCGCAGAACAGAGAGAGGGCAGCTGAGCCGCCGGGGATGGGGGAGGAAGGGGAGGATGCGGATGGGCGTGTAACTACACAGTCTACTTCTGTCACTCCCCATAACATATCACTTTCTGTTTATTAATAACATCGATGGGTCACGCGTCATCACGGTACGTCAGAGATAACGCGGGTGTGTGTGTAGCCTCAGCAGGGCATCGTAGAGCGATCTCACAGAGACACATCGCAAACTACACACTGCTTACCCCCCTCAGCACGAACGGGTAATACCCTGTCTGTGCTACAAGCCATGCCTCAGAGGATAACACTGCTGCTTCATACCACATCACCTCTGCGCAGGGCCTCATTGACATACATACGATATGTCACGCATTGGATAAAGCATCAGGAAAGTGTAAATAAAGAGCATCAAGGTGGAGAGCCTTTTGACTCTCCACCTGCAGAAACCCTCCAAGGCAACAGCAGAAGACACAGGGAGCCCATGGTGTAAATATAGTAGACATAGCCACCAGTTCATGAGGGAAGACTCATCCAGTAGAAGCCCTGTATACACACAGTTTCTGTTCTGTCTATGAGGGAGACGCACACTGCTTCTTACTGGAGGTGCAGTGCACAGTGCTGAGTATATGGATAGCACTCAAACACTGAGGGTGGTTACCGGCCCACACAACAACACCTTAAGGCACTAAGGTTCGACATACAAAAAGCTGCACCTTATGCATGACAGGCTGAAAAACCGGAATGCTGAGCAAAAGATTCTCACCACTTGCGTGTGTTAAAATACAGTTCTCTAAGTTTTTCAAGCCTGCTACCTGAGAATAAACAATCATGTGTGTCTTCACGGCAACAATCTTCTTGTTTCCCCATATTCACAGTTTAAGTTCACTACTCTGTGCCCTGAGTTTCTTGCATAAGGTGGACCTTGTGGCATAAGAGGCCTTTTTCAGTACAGAGCTGACAAGCCTTTTTCATGCCTGTGTTTCCCAGGTTGTGACTCTGTTTGTAGCAAGTCAGTCAAAATTCCTTAAAATCCAAGTCTTTTTGCAAAGAGTTTCAATAATGATTGGACATAATTAAAAATAAACACCAAATGGAAAAATTCACCATATAAATTTAACAACATTTGAACATTCTGTGTAATCTCAATAACCTTTACAAAAGTGAAAAAAATTGGTTGGTATCTTCTTCATTTATAAATCCAGTTTCTGTGATGTCATAGGTGGAAAATATTGTGCTTTTTAGAACCAGTCCAGGTGTGTGGTTCAAACTAATATAATTAGGTAGCTAGCTATCAGACATTGACTGAAGAAGCTAGAGCAAAAGTATAGCTTTACACCTTGTGTAATTATAATCTTTTCTTGCCAGATGCAGGCATCTAATGAATATAGCTGTACTAATGACTTTGAAGCCATGCATTGATAAGGTACATTTATTCAGTTTCTCTCTGTCTTGCAGTTTAATGCCTCATCTTATTCTCCCTAGATCAGCTCGCTGCTAACCAGCATAGATAGCAAGTTCTGTTCTAATGTTTTCAGTCAATAGAATGGAAAGAAGTTCATTCAGACTCAGAAATTCTGTTTTCTGTCTGGTCTGATGGAAAGAAGAAATATGACCGAAGGGAAATAGCTAAAATCAGCTGGCTTGTCAACTCAGAACAAGTATACTTGCTAGCTTGTTTGCTAATTAAGAGTATCTAACATCATCTGAAATTGCATGGTTTGATATTTGCTGAAGTCACCTGTCCACTTGTCAGTTAAAATTAGTGACTGGTAAACATTTTCTGTGACTAGCCTAATCAGATAATAAAAAATGAGGAAATAAAATTTGGACATATGAAAATTTGGACAAAGAAAAGTGGGTTAAAAATGCATTCATTTGCGCTGGTGGTACCAGTTAGCAACCAAACCCTAGCTAAATTAACTAGTAAGTTTCCATGATTAGCTATCTCTACCACAGAGAGCACAGTTTAGTCTACCCATGACACCATGTTTTCATTGTGTTCTTACTGGGATGCACTTGAAATTTGACTTTGTTTTGATTTATTCATTTAAATTTTAATTTATTCATTTAAATCACTATTATACTATCATACTATTATCCTATTCTAATGTAATATATTTGTATATACAGCATATGATATGATTAACTTGGGTGGGACTTGGAATTTAAGAGAAAGCGCTGGTACAAAAATGCAAAGTGTGTGCAGAATTTCAGTTTTGAAGTATGCTGATGTGCCGTGACTGTAACCTTCATTTAATGTTGTCTAGACTCAGTGTGCCTCAGTTGAACCATGTAAACATCTGGAGGAGAGCCATTTGTCTTGGTTCTTCTCCAGAGGAAATCATTTGAAGTGTCTCTTGACACAGGTTAGAGTGAAGCTGTAAGAGGGACTCCATTGAGTCTAGAATGTTTGTTGGATAAAGGCGGGTACCTTACCTTCATCATCAGGTCCTCTTTCTGTCATCTTCATTAGTTTCATTTCGATGCACTCATGTTCTCAAGACATCAATAATGATTAATAATGATGACAACAGTAATAAGGTTGTATTAAGTATGACTACAATGGTAATTGTTACAATAATATTAACCATGAAACAAGCAATGTAATTATGTTAATAATTCTCTGATCTGACTTAATTGAAAATAAAATGCGTAGAAAACTGGCTTTGCCCCTTGTCTCGGTATCAGTGGGTAATGTTCACACATGTAGCGACTGTTTACTGCTGTTCAATAGCGATGTAAAACATATGCAACCAGAAAAGTATTCATATTTCTCTGTCAGTTTAAGCACAGCCAGTGGCCACAAGAGGGAGCAAAATTTCCAATTGTCTGTCGACAGACCTGGAATCTCCAGAATGCAAAGAAATAATCAGAACAAAGGTACCCAGGTAACTCAGACAGTGATGCCACTTTTTTCTCAAACGTAGACTGATCGCTAAGGGCTGTGTCCAAAACCATCTGTGTTATTTGTCGGCGGTAACCGAGAGCGCAACAGTGGTCCTTCAGTGAAATCAATAGGGGTACGCCTGTCCTTAAGTTGGCATCTGCCCCATGTGGTGTGCTGTGGGAATTGCATTGTGAAAAATAGCTGCAGGCTGTGTCCAAGCATATCAGAGGATTGCACTCACCTTGCTTTGGCACTCTTGTGTGAGCATACCGGGCATGTGAATGAGCTTAACACAGTCCATTGAATGTGAAGAGTAACATTGTCTGCTTCCTTTGTTCTGTGTCCTTTTGTCTTTAAATATCTACAATTTCTTCTTGTCGTCATCCCCCCCGTTCCTGTGATCCCCTAAATCACCACCAACCTCCTTGAAACTATCTTTTTATCACATCTTTTATCTTTATAAAGTTGAGGCAGCCAAAAAGCTATCTCTTCCAGCTCCTACAGCTAACATGGCGATAGTGCTCATTTCCATTACAGTCACAATACAGACAGATTGAAAAGGAAAGTGAATGGTGAAATGACAAAGGAGACAATGTAAAGAGGGCAAACAATAATGTAAGCATATAAAGGATTGAATGATGTTTATAAAAATGTTTCTCTTCATTTTTCAGGTACCTCTGAACAGGCTTGGAAATGAGTAACTGTGGAGGTTTTAAAGGCATAAAAGCTCAGTAGTTACAAAAGCCACACTCTGCATTTGTCCACATTATGTGTCCTCTATGAATCCAAGGTCAGGCCTCGGCTAATGAAGTTACATTTAAGATTTTGATTTTAAAAGACACCAGCTGAGCTGTCTACCTCTCACTACTAGTCAAACCACAGAAGTCAAATCTCTCCAAGGTTCTCATTGATAAGTTCTCAGGAGCATGTCAACAGGTGTTAGTTGTGTGGCAGGTCACTTGTGATTTTTATGCTTAAGTTCATATTTCCTTGAATTCGGTAACTACCACTGTCCTGAATGCTTTCTAAGGCCTTGCCTCTTGGATGTATCATCACCAACAAGCAGCCCGATGTTGGCAAATAACATAATGCATCTAGGTGATACTAAGTATACAGACGTCTGATATTGGCCCAGAACTGGCTTGCCAACATAACATGCTGATAACAGGCTCATCAGGACTTGTCAATATTTGGCTACTAAAGGCAAGCTATCAATTCTGACTTGCTCTCACTGCCCTCCTTGGCAGCCATTCACTGACAGAGCCTCTAATAACAAACTGGCATGAGTCAGCTCTTGGTATGCCAACATGAGTAGATTAAGTCAACTATAATAGATCATGGTTTGCCATGATGCATGATAGTTTACTTAAGTAATGGAAGGACTCTTAATATGGCTAATAGCTATGTTGGGTGGCAGTGTGGCCTTGAAGTTATAGTTAAGGTTGTTACCAAAAAGATTCAGGTTTGATTCCAACTACTTGATGTGTATACATACCAAATTACTAGTTTTATTACTAGCATTTTCGATGGGGGCAGGATGTTCATACTCTTTGATATGTATGTATAAAAGACTCTGAACATCTTGTCCCCTTGAAAACACTAATAATTACTGGCTCATTTCAGCATCTTACATGTATTGGAACCTAACCAAACCCCCTCCTTTTCAGTAAAATTCAGTGCACTCAGTGAATAAAGGTCTGAACAAGGATAAATGAATCCCATAGTATGAAATGTCCAGCATCATAACATATAAACACAACACAGTCCATCCTTCCTGAGAAAACAATGCACTATACATTGAATATAAGTCTGTACAGGTGAAAAAAAAAAAAAAAAACTGGGAAAATTCCACTCAACAGTTCAACAACAGTCCTTTTGTGAACAGCATAGGGCACTTAGACCAAAATGTGTTCTTATTGTTCTTTATTAACAAAGTAAATAAATTAATCCTCCACTCAAGCTCAGTATCAATGGTATCAAGTATACTTAATACATATAGCATATGAAAACATTTTTGACACAAGTTCTCTGTTAATTCTGATGACAGTTTAATTTATGTTCTGCAAAGCTTGCTGACAGGAGAAGAGAATAGATATTGTGAGCGAAGAGGGGAAAGAAACCTCCAGCTTAGGACACAAAGTATGGTATGGCTGGTGTAGTGAACTAACTCCCATAGTTATAATTAGTCAGGTTTGAACAGGTGGGGACTATTTTGAACTCTTGAGTAAGGTAGCCAGGATAAATATCCAGCTGTATAAATGGAAGGCTAGTAAAATGTATGCTATGTAAGTCATCCTTGATAAACAGAGTAGGGAATAATGGGAAATCATATGAATATTAACTTTTTCATTACTTCATCTAGAAAGATTGTGTTTTGACAGCCACAGTAATTGTTAGTTAATAAACTACATGTATTGATATAAAACATCATTCATTAGGCTGGAAAAGATGGAAAATTCCCAGTAGTGGTCAAAGGATGGTATGCATGCTTAATACCAAGTGAATCTCCCATTTGTTGTTGTCAGTCTGTCAGTACTCATGAATCAATTTGGCACCTAGTTGACCCTTGCGCGAAGGTGTCAACAACTTTTAAACACCCTTCTTTGTCTTTTAGACAAAGTCTCAAATTCAACTTTCATTCTTAGACTGTAAAGTCTAAACTTATGTTTCTCTCTCATGTTGACCTTGGGTGTATTTTTGTGCTTGGTTGTTCCTTGGCTGCTACCCCAGTGTGCTAGCTTTCAACATGAAACCTCTGACAAAAGCATTACTTTTGCTTTCTTTATTCAGTAGAGCCATCACCAAAAAGCTTTTTACACATTCCATTCATGTATATGACTGTTACAATGGACAGGAAAAGTAGACTTTGGTAGAATACAAATACAGATTTTGTTCATTAAAGTTTATCGTTTAAGTAAATTATTTGAATATTTGTTTGAAGAAAATTCTAATTCTGTTACAAATTCTAAGGTAGTTGAGAAGCAATTGACTGATTGGAAATAGAGTAACAGTGTCTGACCATGAACCATGAAGAAATTCACACAGAGAAAGTCAGTTCAGTGATTATTGATTTTTTATTTTTCAACACACATGAAGAATTTTTTGCCACTGGGTCTTCATCATAGAACACAAAGTTGTCAAAATCCAAAATGCAGAAAGCACACTCAAATAGAATTATTAATACAATGTTCATGAGTTACAGGGACTTGTCTTGTAAAATAAAAGGAGTGTAGCATAGTGGTTAAGGAGCAGGACTTGTAACTGAAAGGGTGCTGGTTCAATTCCCTGCTGGGGCACTGCTGCTGTACCCTTGGGCAACATACTTAACCCACAATTGCCTCAGTAGATATCCTGCTGTATAAATGGATAACATTGTAAAAAAATTGTAACCCATGTAAGTCGTGCTGGATAAGAGCATCTACTAAATGCCAATAATGTAATAGAAACTGCCAATAGATGTAACTGTAAATCAACAGTTAATCATTGAAATATAACTATGCCACCTGTTCATTCACATATTCAACACACAATGACAAATGTCCAACAATATAATAGAAATTATTAATGTTCAAATGACACTTTAAAAACAACAAAAAGAAATACTATTTGCTAGGGGGGAAAGGAGTAGCTGCAAAGCATTTATATTCTATAAAACTTCAGAATTGCCATAATAATTAAAAACATCAGGTAATACGTGGTTCATAAATAAACAAAAAACAGAACTTCTGAGGAATGAGAAACAAATACATATTTGGCTTTGTGGTTTGTACCTGAAGGGCTATAAGAAAGGCACAAGATAAAGGTCTTCATTTTGACCACCAGAAAAAAGTGTGTTTTGGTTAAAATTCAAATTTCTGCTTTAGCAGGTTTTTTTCTTATTAATTCAAGAATTTAGTTCTTGAATTGTGTGATCTTTTTCTGTAAAGCCTATGGGAGAAGCTGGATCTCCATGAGATCTGTATGGAGACAGTAAAAAGTAAACGACACAGCACATATTACAAGTAATGCAGGATTTAATACTGTAATTGACCTTGGCAGGGTAGAGAGACATACAAGTTTGAATGGACCATGGTATAACTGCCATCCCTGCTGGGGAAGCAACCCCTAATAAAAGACTGTTCTTCTATGATTTCAGCTCATCCAAGCTTGTTTGTTATGTTTTGAGGATTTTTATAACTGAAAACAGGGACAGGAACTGTAATAGATGAGTTAGATACAACAGGATAATTTACATGCTTACATAGTTATTTGGAAAATTTTATATGAGGGGACGCGCAGTCATTTCAACCCTGTCTTTTTATAACAAAATGTATTTTTAGATGTTTTAAAATAATTTAATACATTTATTTCTAATCATTATTTCTGACTAATCTGGAATTCATCTGTGGAACATTTATAGGGTCCAAACCATAGTTTGGGAACCATACTGGATTTGGATTGCACTGGCTTGGGTACAGCTATTCCTGCAACAATAAAAAAATCTCAAAAAATGAGTGGTTCAGCTGCATTTTAACTGAAGTTCAAGGTGACCAGAGCTGCTTTAATCAGACAAGTATATGGAGTTATGCATGATGAAAATTAATGTCTTTCAACACAGACTTAATTAAAAATGAAATGTTGCCTCATTATCTCTAGTCTTTTCTGAATACCAGAGTATCAGCACCTAAGACTGTGTCAATGATAATACTAGCACTCTTTGGTGATGAGAGTGCAGTCATGTGGAAAAGTGTCTACTCAGTCTAAAACCTACTGTCCTCAGCCTCCTTGATGTCACACTTCAACATTCACAGCACATTGTCATTGAATGATAGTTTGCTTAAACTTCGGTGGTCTTTCAGCTATCATTTAATAAAAATTTAGGAACCAGGTGGAATATAATTATAGCACAGAAGCAACTTTATATTCACCATGAAGCCACTGAAAGAAAAGAAAGCCAAAATATGATGCATGACTGACAGCAGACAGCTTAAATACAGTCAAATAAATCCACATGTTGCTGACTTTTGGACAAAATATGAAAGTGAGGTCCTGACTCATTGTGCTCATTAAATATCCTGTGACATGTATTACACAGAGAGGGGGGTTCCCCAGTGTGCTGACCAAATTTCACATCACGCCATCTAATCACCCCCCAGCTTAATTGACTAAATATATTCCCCTCAGCTGATGTGGTGAGCGATCAGATACAAAATGGTTGTTGCAAGGAAGAACAGTTCAGTTGTCTTTAACACCAGTAACATAACTGTGACAGAGATGTCAGCACTCAAGGAAGGAGAATATAGGCTAAATGTAGGTGTTAATGTGTTAACATGCAAGTGATTTTGCTGCTGACCTTCTAGGCATGCATGTATCTTGGAGGCATCATATATCCCTTGGTGTGTTGTTTAGCATGTAGCTTAAAGATGTAACCAGCTGGGGCCCTATATCAATCAGCAAATTGTAGATTCATTTTGGAGCAAAAAAAAATGAAAATAAGAATCAGATGAATCAAGCTGATAGTTTCTGCATGGTGCTCTGTTGATGTACCAGTGAAGGGAAGAGTTAATTTGAGCACAGATTGTTTACACAAAAACATCCGTCCATATAGGCAAAAATAATCTTGAACAATAACACAGTGAACAAATGTGCATTGAGTTGTAGATAATAAGGGCTGTGTTCTAGAAAGACAAAGACAAGGAGAAGGTAGGTGAAAGGAGGTGGAAGGAAACGCAGATAAGACGGGAAGCAGTGCAGATCATGAAAAAGACATATCAGTGAAGGAAATGTATAGAGGGCCAAGGGGCAGAGACCAACATCTGTAGGAATGATTCTGTTCTGACCAACATCTGTATTGTATGTACTGTATATGATTCACAGAAGAGACAGTCAGGACTACTGGCCATCGTGCCAGACAGTCACAATGCATTTGGTGAGCAAGAGAAACAGTGGCCCAGGAAAGTCCTGGATGGGAAACTGAATGGGTCACCCAAAGGAGACAGGGAGGGGCAGGAGGGGTCCATTGGCAACATTGTCCTTGACCTAATAGGGCAGCGCACCCAGAGAGTATATATAGGACCACTGCCCAGCACTTGGTCCTGCAGAGCAAAGTTCAACAGCCTGCCCTGGTTTTGGTATGAATACGATGTCAGTCTGTATGTCTGTTCTACATGTCCCTTCTATCATTGTGCGCTTGTGTGTGTGTATGTGTGTGTATGTGAGTGTGTGTACAATTTGTATGGTTGGATGGTGCTCTAACATCCATCTTGCTGTTTACTCCTCTGTTACTGACCTATAAAGATGACTGCATTCCTCACCAGTGGGCTCCCTGTCACTGTCTAACTGTCATCATCTCTTGCCTAAACAAATGTGAATACCATTTACTGGCTAACCATTGTAATGGTTGTTGCCTATCTATCTGTCAGTGTCAGATTTTTTGTGTCATCACAACTTCCTCACTGCTTACCCCTAGCCTTCTGCTTTCCTTTTTTGGTGCTGCCTCAACGTATGCCACACTGGTCAAAAGGTAAACTGGAGGTCGCCAGTGTCTTCTCAAATATGAGGGCCTTGCTACATGCCTTAACTCCTCCCATGACCACTAACTGGCTTCAAGACACACAGTGAGAGATGGTGGGGGTTGTGACCCCTACTTGTTCAAGTGTCTGGAGATGCACACGCCCAGGTGTTTGGAGATGTCTCCTCAGCATGAAAGGGAACTTTACCCCTGAGGATCTGGACAGTGTCATGCATCCATTTCCAGCTGAGATGGAGATAATGTGACTATCGAGATATACACCTGGAAGGTTAGTGACTCAGTGTTTCTCTGTCAGTGTCTAAGTGTTTGTCTGTGTTTCACTGCAGCATTATTTCTTGTCAGTCTGTCGTGTCAGAATGATCTCAATTTCAGCATATCTAAAAACAAACTTCTTAAATTACATTCTTATTTATGCACACATGGAAGGGAGTCTTCGTGTGGCATGTTGCCTGCCTGGTGTCCAGTTAGGAGACCTTCCAAAGAGTGTGGACAAGCTCCTGGCCAAAGAAGGGGTGAATTGAGTGGCCATGGTTTATGTTGGAACTAATGATGTAGGTAAGAGCAGAATTGATAGTAGCTGGTATGGGATCATTAAATGAAAAGGTTTCTACTTTATTTCTACGTTCTTTTCAAAACCAAGCATCAAGGAGGTTTGGATGCCTTGGAATATAACGATGAGTCAATGCCCACCTGACTCTTGAATACTTCCTGTATTACAGATTTGGCAGAAATAGTGCTAACAAATGTTTAAAAGTTCAAAAATGATTTAAACCTACAGGATAAGGGGACAGCAATGGGCAGCATGATGGCATGCAGTTATGCCATCCTGTTGGTGGGCCTTCTCGAGCAGAACTTGTCCCTATCCCATATAAGGCTGTGGAGATGTTGTACAGACCATCTAGACTGGTACAGAAAATGAACTGCCTGCTTTTCACAACCTCTTGAAAATAAGTAACGTATGTCTAAGGCTTACCATGGATTTTAGTCATTCCAGTATCAACTTGGTCAATGTTATGATGAACACCTGAAAATACATGTTTCTTTTGTGTTATCTATACTTGACTACTTGATGCAGGCCATATTTGTTGAACTAGCAACAAAGATTAGGAGCAGAACCTCTACAGTTGTCTTTGGAATTCTTCTGACACTACATGTGGGCCCAAAGAAAAGATTTTACACAGATGTTTACTGTGAGGGTACAAAAACTAAAAAGGAGAGAACTAGCAAAAGAGGCAAAAAATGAAATGTGGATGAAAGTGCAGGAATTTATCCAGTAAATCCTACCAAGGATTAATTGGGTAAAATTACTGGTGGAAAAGAGAAGGGCCTTAATACACCAATATGATATTGGCCATTGGGATCAGATCATCTTAACACAACACTCTGAGAGAACCTGAGACCTGAGAGAGAGAGACCTGAGAGATCCTCTGTTAATGGAAAATATATCAGGCAAGCTCATATTAATAAGATGAGACAATATTTAAGAAACATTGACTGGGTAAAACTTTAAATTGTATGCTCAACATACAGTACAAAAGTACAATACACAGTAAATGCTGAAGCATTGTATAAAAAGCAATGCTATACAAAATACATAGACAGTTCAGATGGTAATAAGTTAGCATTTTATAAAATATATGCCGTTTAAAAAAGAAATAAGGATTGGCTCTCAAGTGGCTCAACCTGTAAAAGCACTACCTGTCACAAGCACAAAGTTGAGCACTATGGCCCAGATTCAATCCTAGCCATGTTATCACCCGATGATGATCAGGAGCCCATAGTGACACATAGCCCAAAGTGAACTGGGATACAGGGGAGGGTAGGTTGGCCTGGGGTTTGGTCCAGTTAGCAGTGTTAGACAATACAACTCATGGAGGAGAGTATTGTATGGGGGGGTCCGGGGTAGAGCATTGGCCATTTCACATAAGATATAAGCTTGTCCAAAAGCCTCTTTGAGAAGCAATGAGTAATCATAAATGCAGTTTCCAATATTGTCCTCGCCAGCTTACCTTTTTCTTGTAGCAATATTGTACCAGAAAAAGGTACATTAGAGAAGAGGTTACTCAACAGTGACTTTGTAGAGAGCTTCAACAGGGAAGAGATCACATATTTGCCTAAGAAAAGAGATGCTGAACCACTAAAAATAAAAAAAAATCAATGAAATATGTCAACAGTCCCCAATGAGAAAGAAAGGAGATCATACTACAAACTACTGAGTTTAAATTGAATCCTGTGTAATATTTTGAAATATTGTGTCCCTATCATGACGGTTAGGTATACATTATCCCTGAAAAAGGTATAATGGTCATTGAGAGTGAACATGACCTTGATAAGGACATCAGAAGCAAGATATTTCTTTCTGATGACAGTAAAATGAGGGGTGGAGCAAACAGTTCGGCAGTTACAGAAGTATTACAAGAAGGTTTAAATAGAATACAGAACTTGGCAGACACCTGGCAAATGAAATTCAACATCAGATTCTATTCCCTGCTGATGGGGAATAAAAAATAAAACGGTAATTTGATGGGTGGTTTAACAGAAATACTTGAGCGGAAGAACTTACCGAGGTTCATCCGAAACTATATTTTGTGTCACAGAAAATAGGATATTGGGATACACAGAAAAGCATTATTGATAAATATGTTACAAATCAAAGTTTATATTAATGTTAAACAAAGCGTTTGTAAAACCACATTTAGAGAACTGTGTCTAATTTTGGACACTACACATAAGAGGGTCATAGGAGCTCGTGAGACAGAAGGGCAACAAGATGGTATTCCTGGTTCCTGGTATTAAACATGTAAGTTATGAAGACTGAAGAATCCGGACACTTAGGGCCAGATTCACTATTGATGCGTGCGAACGTTTTTGTGCATACAGTGTACGTATGATCAAAATGACGAACATTCCTACGTACGAACGTATTTCATGTCTCCAGACATAGTACCACAGATGCAAGTACACAAATTTCAGCAAGATGTTTTTGTCATTCTGATAAACGGTAAAAGATAAAATAAATGACTCTTCGCAGTTGAAATCCATAAAAACGCGTTTCAATTTGCAACAAAATATCGTAGGTAACTAACCAGTAATCCTGAGCAGAGGGTGAAAGGAAAATTAGCAATCATTTCGGTCGAGCGACATTCATTACTGCTATTCTCTTCTGTGTAGAATTACGTTTGAAAACCTATTTGGTGACCCTACTGGTCAACTCGCAGATACCGTGGAAGACTGAATAAAACCACAGACGCACTCGCTCGGTAATGGAGCGCACTATCGGCTGGGAGTTTTTGGACACAGCAGAGAGGTTGTGCAAGATAACGTTCGTCCGCTGTGTCGTCGACAATACGGCCATGAAACATTGTATTCGTTCGCCACCAGATGGATGGCAGCGAAAGGACCCTATACTCGAGTCGCTCCACGGAGTAACTTTACGATTCAGATTCGCATAGAACTGATGAGCGTCTTTGAGTTAAGGTATGAATTACACGTCGCCGTGCACCTTTTTTTTAAGGTTTACATCTGTAAAATTATTTTCCACATACTCTCTATAGGTCGGATACGAGTTTCATTGCTATACAACACAAGGACAAACTTATTAATCTAAAATTTGATTTAGATTAGATTAATTTAGATTAGCCTATTGTACTCCTTTCAAAGTCGTGCTTATTTCGACCAGTGATTTACCGATGTTCCGACTGTCCACTGCTCGCAATACGAATGAGCTTTTTCTTGCATCCACCTCTGTAAGGATTCATTACGTCTAAAAATCTTCCTTTTTCTCTTTCGGCAGCATCGGCTATACCTGCGACTCGAAAGTCAGAGTGCCATCATATAGATAAAAAAAACTGTTCAGATGCCCTTTGGCCATATGTATCACCGTTGCGCAGGTAAAAATTCTAATTTGTGTCTCACAAATGAATTTTGAATGACCCTACAACCCAGAAAATGGGGATTTATCAAACACGCGCGCATACACCCTAGCAAGCAACCAATGTTGACAAATACGGATCGCTCTCAGCCTCCATGCCAGGGCACGGTCCCGTTCATTTGCATATTGAAACACCCCTCAATTAACCATATACGGTGATTAAACATCCATTTAAAGGCCATACGAAAATAGGTTGCGGCACCAAAAGATATAAATAATATAACGCACTGATAAGGAAATATGAGAAACTTCAGAAACAGAAATATAGGTGGTAGTTACTGATTTAGGGTCCAAACAAGAAGTTTTTGGATAACTTAATGCAGGCAAAATGTGCAAACCTAAAATATTACGTGGGAGCATGCTTTTGTAGGATTTCAAGTCAATACGAACAATACACTAATGCTGAAATTATGCATGAAAAGTTGTATCGTATCTGTTGACTGTGTTGTGGTTTCCCAATTGTATCACTGAGTACTATTGTAACAATCACCCTCTAGTATAAAAACTGTGTGCATGTCTTAGGTTGCTCTGTCTGTGAAAGCTAGAGGGTGAAGTGAGACTATGTATGCGAGGTAATCCTACCTAAACAAGTTGTAACGTAAAAGGAAGTGTGTTGTTAATGTTCTCCTATCAAATAAACACTGTATTTTGTCCATGTTGTACCATGCATATGCATGGTTGGAGTTGTACATAAATGTACACACAATCTTAAGTAGACATAGATATTGGTGAATCTGGCACTTTTAAATGATCGCACACATGGTTTACGTGCAGATTTGTGTGTACACAACATTGATGAGTAAGGGCCCACATCTGTAGGATCATGTCATGCATTAATGCACAGGCATGTTGTAGTGCATTTTCCTGAAGGATTGAAATAATTTACAGAAAAAAGTATTGGATGGATGGCATAGTGTAGTGTTTAACAGAAAACATTACAAACATGCAATGTCCAATTTGTTTCATCCATTGTAATTAGTGGTACACGTGTACAATATCACTGTAGTAAGGAATGCTTGACATCAGTGTTCAATTTCTGAAATCATACTATTGATAAAACACTAGACTGTAGTGTCTGTAAGTGTACACACAGTCATTTTCTCTTCAGGTAGTACAGTACTGTTATTTATGAGAGGTAGACAAGTGATTACTTACCTCAGACTCTCCAGAAGTAATACAGCAGAACTGAGAGCTGTTGCTTGGAGTACATCATCTTCAGGGTCTCTTACTGAAGGAGGCTGAGTCTGTGTGTGCCAGCAGGAGCCAAGGGGAGGAGTGAGAGAGGCTGGATACTAATTAAGGACTCAGTGTCCCTTGGTGTGAATCTTCACACAGCTGAGTTACTACTCGGATTACACATTTTATTCAGCGGAGGTTTCAGTCACTACAAAGCATCCTCCACTGACACAGGTCTTCCTTCTCAGTTGGTGAGGTAGCTGAGGAGGATTTTACTTTGGCCTTGTCAGTTGAGAGTGAAAACAAAGAAATTATATTATTATAGTTTACCTCTTAATAATAGAGGAATAATTTTAACTTAATGTAATATAATCATGTGAAATTATTTTGCATAACACTGGAAGGACATATTTGAAAAAGTATTACTTGTTACTTATTGTAGTTTTTTGGTTCATCATTGTAGGTAAACATGAAATTAAGAATGAAAAAAAGAAGGATCATACAACAGTTATTTCAAGTAAGTATTCTTTAATATATAAATCTAACTGCAAAGCTGCACCATTGTCATATGCTATCCTATATCTAAAATGTGGCTTTGCCATTCTCTAAAAAATATCTAATCATGCTAATGCAACTTTGTACATTTGCCCCTCTGATCAATAAAAAGAACACCGCATGCTGAGCCGCATGCAAAAAAAAGACAGAACAGTCTTTACAGATGGTGACAGGTGAGCCGTGGTGATGCCCTGTTACATCTTTGAACGGATGAGTGATAGAGGATTCTGGCTTTAATGCAGGAGTGATACGGACAGCTGTGAGCGGGTGCTCGAAAATGAGCCAAGAATGGGAGGTTCAAGGGCTAGGCTCACCAAGTCGTTAAGTACCGAGGAGGGGCTCTGTCCATTAGTAAATTGTAGTTCTTTATCTGTAAATTCACCTGTTTAGAGTGGATACCTCAATGAATTATTTCATCTTTTACATATACTGTTGTTGGGATCTTATGTTAACTTGAAGGGTTTCTCTCTGAATGGTTCTTAACAGCAGTAAGGTATTTCACAGCCTTGCTAAGCATCTGCCACTGTGACACTTGCCTCTGTGTCACAGTGAAAATGATCTGAGCTCTCATCACAGTCCCTTGGTGCTTGGTTTATGTTTTGACTTTTGCTAGCCTATAATTTGGCACTTCAGATGTTATAGTTGTTAGGATGATTCATATTTTATTGGCATGATCAGTTCTATGGAGTAGGATTTTCCAAGATTAACAGCGTAACACAATATAGTATCTCATTTCATAAGGAATTAATATTGTGCTTTTGCAAACAAATAAGAGTCCTTTAAATGAATTTACTTTCAAATAATTTCTTTTTCGTTTTTTAAGTTCTTTTTCTATGCTTTTTCCCCTTTATGGGGATATTTTGGAATGGCCAAATATATTCTAGGCTTGTCTCACCACCACAACCACTGCACGCACACAGGAGCACTGAAGTGAAACAGATGCAATCCTCCAATTCACTCAAATGTTGCTACCAGTCTGGCTATTTCTGCACTGCAGGTCACCTGGTGCACGACAGTGGAGTGGGGACAGGCCCTACTCTGCTGACATTATCCGAGTAGCTAACACGCGAGCAACTACTGAACCCTTTCCCTGGTGGAACAAAGCCAGTTTGTTATAACTCTCTGAGTTCTGGTTCATTGTCAGTTGATAACATGGTTGTGATCAAATCTGGGCCATATAACATAACCTTACGCTCAAATCAATTTTTAGCTCAAATTTTTATGACAACATGGGATTTTCTCTTTAATACAGAGTTACCATTGAAATTTGTCAAAAAAACATCAGGGAAGGATCAATGACAGGGTCTTATTTGCAGGATGGCAAGGTCAGCCCTTGGCTTGTAGCAATATTTGTCTACTTTGCCTTTCCTGCTCTGGAGGAAAACTGTTAGAAAAGTTAGGTCTTTTAACATTTGGCATGAGAGTAGTATTCAGAATTTACCTAATTTGATAATTTAAAAATGACTTATAGGATAGCTATAGGAACATACAGTACATTTATGACAGGTAAGTACTCATATTTCTCAGAGATAAATCATTACAAAGCCAAATATTCAAGTGTAAAGCCTGCTTATGCCAACATGGGAGCTGATATTTGTTGTAATTTAAGTTGTTGAAAACTTTGTGGTTCCTGGTTGTTCCAAAATAGTATCATTTACATTTTCTAGTGCAGGAAAGCTAAGCAGGTTAAAATAACTGCCAACCCTGAAAAGCAATGTAACTTAGATAACTTATGAGACATTGCCACCAGATATGACAATCGTGTCTGGATCAAAGGCCTCTCACTGCTTTTGTCTTCTACATGTGTGTAAAATTATTGAGAGCTATTCATATGCTAATATGGCATACTGTTTGATGCAAATATTTGATTTTGAAAAACCACCCCTTAAAACCAGTTTGCAGTTATTTATATGAATATATTTTAAATTTATAGCATGTAATATTGATTTGTCAACAGATGAAAGCAGCAAAAGCTTCTCACTCATACCACAGCAAATTATAATGGTATAAAAATGGAAACCCCACATAGTAAATTCAGATGAGAAAGGATAAGACCACCTCTTCATGATGTGGAATATATCTGTTTTATTGATCATACACAACATAATTCTGTAAATAAAACATTATTTATACACACACACATACACAAACTGCTATATCTTGCCTTTGCATAAAGTTTTGTGGACAGCTGTACTTTACATGAAAAAACACAATAAGGTCAAATGCATGTTATATTTTGTGCGTGGCAAAGTTCTCAAAAACAGATTCCCATTCATATCTGAGATCATTTCCACTTCCTATGGAACATATTAATATCTGAGATCATTTGCATTTTAAATTGAGCATACAATTTAGGTGGTTTGTGATATGACAACATTTTGTAAGTGAAAATAGTCTTATCACAGCAGGTTTGACCTTGTTAAAATGAAATATCTTATAATAATGGAAATAACACTTTAAATAACAGGACAGCACTATGTGAAGCCTGGTACAAAAAACCCTCCTGTTAATGAGAGTTAAATAGAAAATGTGACCCATCATTTTTGTTGTGTGACAACAGCATGCGGAGGATGTTAACCACCATCATCACTTTCTAACCACTGACCCTTGAACTGGCATGAGACCCCTCATAAGACATTGATGAGACCAAGTATATGTTTGTCACTCTGTCTGTTTTTATGTGGAACAAAGCCTTTACCCAGGAAGGTCACCTGCTACACTTGATCCTACATAAATGGCAACAACTGAATGTGCCTCACAAGCTGTGCTTCTCAATCAGCTGAAGGCACTCAGAAGGAATTTCACAGGGCTATCTTTGTGCTGAAGGACAACCAAAAGGAAACAATGCAATGTCAACAAGATGGAACTGAGGGTAGAGTTTTCACTAACTGATAGGTGACCTTGGCCTTGCCTTGATCCACATTAGGAGACAGCTGCAGCCATGCATTACATTAGTACTGTCGTCAAGTGGGTCCAAGCAAAGACCTGATATTTGTGATTCTTGCCACTTGCTGCCTGGTTAATCCCAGTGAGTTAATACTTTTTATTTAGTCTCCCATTCATTTGTTATCTTTTATTGTTGTTCCCCTGTCAAGATGATGTCCCCAAAGCCTGGGTTACAAAAGTCTGTACACATGTGACACAATAAATTTCAAATCTTAAACAAATAATGGTATTTCATTACAGCCATTTAATATAAATTTCACTTTATTTTTATTTTTCAACAGATTCACCATGATTATCTTCATAATCTTTTTTCAGCTATGCACCTTCAGAAATACATGAAATTAATTTTGAGCATTTTATTTTTGTCAATCACATTTTTCAGAATCAGACAAAACTATATTTCTCAAAATAGCAGACTGATTTTTACATGTGTATGGTGATGGATTTGGGCCTGAAAAGATTGTCAAATATGACAAGGTGAGGACCTTATCACCAAAGAAATGTCACATTAAATTAAATGTTGCTCGATAAGCAATGGTCCGCTGAAAATTTTTGAAATGTATAAAGGACAGCCAATATAATGATTAAATCTGTCTTCCCAGTAGAAACAGATTTCCCTATGCTAAAGTAATGTTCAAAGAAAAATTCAATTTTTCAATTGACATGGTTTTAAGCTTGTTCCCATAGATGGGATTTAAATATAGAACCAGCTGTTATTCTCTTAATTTTCATATTTAATAATATAACTATTTCATTTATAAATAGTTTGATTCATTAACATTTCTAACAAATTCAGTTACAAGTTAACATTTCTAAAAATTTTGGTTTATGATTATCATTTTTCTTGCCATTTTTAGACAATTAATGAAGAAGGTATCTGTGATATCTGGATGAAAGTGGGGGCTTTCAAGGATTCCCTAATTTGGATTTAGGATGATATTATCATTATGATAAGGTCTTTTGTGATTTCTGTATTGCACCCCTTATCTCCACATCTGATTGGTCCTGCTCTTGAACACACATACAGCAAAAAGACAGTCACTGTACACCCCCTCCATCCTGCACCCCATCTGAGACAAAAACATTCCACCTCCATATTTGGGAGAGAGGCAGCCTTTATAAAAAGAGAACAGGGATTGGAGGCAGACAGGTCACTGCAGAATTAATGTTTAAGCTGTGATGTCATTAGAGATTTGGGCCAGGCCACACTTCAATGCTTATAAATGCAAAGATACATCACCATATTTCAATCTAAAACCAACAAACATTTAAGCCAAAAAGTGTCTATCTTTTTTGAACTCTCTATCATCCCAGATTCAGTCCCCTAAAAAGTTACTTTCAAAGTTTCTTTGAAATATTTGAGACTGTCTTTGTTCTGTCCACAGGGCTGTCACTCCACTGATCTTCACTGCTGGGGTCACATTAAGGTAAGACCCACCAGATTCAAAATAATTGTGTTCAAACCTTTAACACCTGATTGATTTTAAGAGGTTATCAGCATTGTATGTCTGGGGACATGAGCCTGTCAAATGAGGGTCATGCATTTTGAAATCAGAGGTAAGGCACTGGAGTTCTGAAACTTACCTTATTTATTTCAGCAAATATCCACCTATAGAAGTGAATAAAATGAATAAGTAAAAAAAAAAAAAAACATCAGATAAGCCCCTCTACTACTCAACAACCTGTCCTCAGAGTGAATTATAAACTGAGACATATTGGTCTTTTGCATTTACAGTCAGTTGTGCAAAAATGACTATTTTGAAATTATATTTCAAATAGCAAAGTGAAACATGGGTGATGCTCAGATGAAAGAGTTTGGGGCGGCAGCCCCATACCTGCGAAAGTCGGACAAAGAGCGTTTGGAGGCCCAGACTCGCCCCTTCGACATGAAGAAGGAGTGCTTTGTCCCTGACCCTGAAGAGGAGTATGTCAAGGCTTCCATTGTTAGCAGAGATGGAGACAAAGTTACTGCTGAAACTGAGAGAGGGAAGGTAAGGTTTATGGATTTTTGCTAATGAGCAATAATAGCAATATATCACTGATTTCTTGCCTGAGACATTTAATTTTTTTAATCAAAATGAAATGACAAAATGACATCTAGGATGTAGCCAATATTACCTTTGCACTTGGCAAAATTCCTTCATAGCCATTAAAAAAAAAAAAAAACTGTGGTATAATACACAATTGACAGTCCAGTAAGTTCAGGATGTAACAGCAAAATGCAATGTCCTGGTGTTTTGGAAAAGATGAGCTAAAAATTTCATAATGATCTCCTGAAAGGTGTTGCACTCAGCCTTTGTTATTAGTCAGCATTCTGAAATGAAGCTTTAATTATGCAATACTTGTCTTTGCTGCCACTGGTGAGTCTGAATTGGCTGTTTATAGATAAATGCTGTGAAGTTTTTATTTGAAAGCTTGGATAATGGCCTTTCTGTTGTCATGTAACTATTTCTGCTCTGTTTCTCAGACTGTAACAGTGAAGGAGTCTGAGATCCATCCTCAGAACCCGCCAAAGTTCGATAAAATTGAGGACATGGCGATGTTCACGTTCCTGCATGAACCCGCTGTGCTGTATAACCTCAAAGAGCGTTACGCAGCCTGGATGATCTACGTACGTGTGTTTATTTATTTGGCAAAGGCTCTTATCCAGCAACTTACAAGGCCTGTGTGGGTGGACACATTATATTCACTATACAAGAGCAACAAGCACATAGGAAATGCATGGCTAGTAAAAATGTGATTGAGCTTCAGAGTTAAAGACAAGTGCTACAGTAGATGCATACAGAAGTAACTTTTTACTTACTGTAGTAACAGTAACAGTGTAGACCTATCATATTTCTATTATCCTTAAGAATGACAACAGCATCATACTAATGTGCTCACAGAACCTAAAGATGAGCTATAAGAACATCATGACCTCATGGCTCCTCACAAAAGGGTTACATTTCTTTGCGTCATGCTCACACACAAAGTGCCATCGGTGATAGGACTATAGTATACGTTATCCAATTTCACCCATGGTGTGGTGTGATCATGTATTTGGCATTAGGTGGAGAATACACCTAGCCAGAGACCATGCTGGGATGTAAAATCTGATGGTTAATTGACAGTAGGGAGCTGTGCCTGGGCTGCCCAGTAGACTGGGCAGCAGGGTCTGGAGTACGATGTGAGTTGTAATCAGAAGGTTTAAGAACAGCCAAGCAACAGTGTTCTGAATTAGATTAAGTTTTGTCTCTTTTGGATTGACTAGGAAGGCAAGATGACAAATTGGGTCCAAAGCTCAGGGAAGCCATTCCAAGTTGGGAGTAAAAAAGAATAGATTTTAATTGAAAATGACCTTGGTGAAAAGACTGGTCTGTGTAGAATCAGAAGGATATCAGAGTGTTCTGAATTAGATGAATATTTAGAATGGTGATGGAGAGCCTGACAGAATCTGGGATGGCAAGATGGTGAAAAATGGATTTTCTTACATTTAGAAAAATGGAAACAGTGTATGTTTTCTGCGAAGCTGAATCCAGAGTTCAGGGTAAAAGTATGTGTCATGGAGGTCTGAGTTTAAAGGTTATGGTTCCTCATCCAAGTCTCAGCACATACAGTAATGTGTGGGGACCAGTGAGTCAGAGAACCCTTCACTCATCCTCACTTGATATAAACACCCTTAAATTATATGTGGAAATGAGTATGTCTCTGATATTTACTGTCAACTTTAGGTTTCAGTAAGCAAGTGTTTCATTTTCTGTTTTCCTTGGGAGTTGGAAAAAAAAAAAAATTAATATAATCTACAAAAATGGTAAATATAAAATCCTGAATAGCCTCAGTCTCTGAGACTCAATCATACCTTCTCTTTCAGACCTACTCTGGCCTGTTCTGTGTCACTGTCAACCCCTACAAGTGGCTGCCAGTGTACAATCAGGAGGTGGTCATTGCCTACAGAGGCAAGAAGAGGAGTGAAGCTCCCCCTCACATCTTCTCCATCTCTGATAATGCCTATCAGTACATGCTGACAGGTAAACTCACATTATTAAGCCTAAATGAATTTTTTCATGTCTTTCCTTGAAGGAGAAACTTTCACATTTGTTTTGTCTTCGAAATTGAAGTTCATTGGAATTAAACAGACAGTTGTTTGCCTGAGGGCAAAGGAAACAGAACTTTAGGCCTTGGACATCCTAGAGATGCAGAGAAGTAATCTGAGCAGATAAAAACAACTTATCATTATGTGATTTAAGACAAAAATAAAGATAAATGCTAAATATTTCATTAGAAATGAATTATAAATGAAATTTTTAAATGAAAGTTTTTCCAAACACATTGTTGCTCAGGGTGATGCAGTAGGCTGGTCTCAATTTAAAAGAGGAGTTTATGTTTAAAGAAGAGCTGTTTGGACAGTTATGATGTGATTTTCAGCAAATCTGGCACCATTCACAACTTTTGTAAATGCATTTTGATAAGAAACAATATGACTCTTTTCTCTTTCAGACAGAGAAAATCAGTCCATTCTCATCACGTAAGTCTGCCCTTTAAATCTATCATTCATCAAACTTAATCCAGTGTACTTCAGTTGTTTAAAACCAGATTTTATTCTGATGTATGCCTGAGCAAGTTAGGCATCTGTCAAAACATTTGTGATTATATGAAGCAAACTTTGGAGGATAAGCACAGTAATGAGCTGTAGTAGCTAATAATAGCAGGGCTAGAATTATATTAAACAATGAGTAGGAGAGTGTTTCTAGACAATATTAATACATGACTAGAAAGATAAATATTGATTTCCATTATTGTGGTTCAAAATTGGTGATTAAAATAAGCAAACAGCATCAAAAAACTGATTTGAAATGAAAAAGTGCCTGTAAGACTGTAAGACTGTAAAGAAAGAGGCTTGAACAAGCTGGCATTGGCAATACATAACTGCAGCTACTTCTGTTTCCCAGTTAGTTGACACTGTGTATTACATGTGAAAGTGAGCTGAGCCACCATGCTCTTTGTCATACTCTGGTATAGAGATGAGTGGAAACACATTCTGAGGTGGCCACACTGGTGATATATGGTGACATAGAATGAAGCTGTAAATCCAAATACAATGTACGCAGTGACCTCCTCTGGCCTAAGAAATCTGTTTGCCACATTTTCCTGTAATTCAAATGAATAAAAGAGGTTTTCTCTCCAGTGGAGAATCTGGTGCCGGGAAGACTGTGAACACCAAGAGAGTCATTCAGTATTTCGCCAGTATTGCAGCTGCAGGACCCAAGAAGGATGCTGCCTCTGAAAAAAAGGTGGGTTTGACTTGGCATTTACTCTTGTCATAACCCAAAAGCAAGCAATATACAAGTCATCCAGATATCAGCAGAACTATGCCAGAGACTGAATCACTACATAATCTGTGTCTGTTTAATTACTGTCCTGTCTGAAAGCCTGGGTGTTTCTTCTCAGGGAACCCTGGAGGATCAAATCATCCAGGCCAACCCAGCCCTGGAGGCCTTTGGAAATGCAAAGACCATCAGAAATGACAACTCCTCAAGATTTGTAAGTATCTTATGGCTGCCTCTGCAAAGTACCTATTCATGTTTTATTTACAATTAATAAACAGAATATATACTATGTTTTTTTAAAAGGGCAAGTTCATCAGAATTCACTTTGCGGCAAGTGGAAAATTGGCTTCTGCTGATATTGAGACCTGTAAGGAAATCCGTCTCAGAATGTCCTATATTACTATACTGGGAACTACTTCAGTAATCATGCCTTTGATGCTTGCATGGTTTATTCCTTTCCAGATCTTCTGGAGAAGTCTCGAGTGACTTTCCAGCTCAAGGCTGAGAGAGACTATCACATCTTCTACCAGATCTTGTCCCAAAGGAAACCAGAGCTGCTGGGTGACTAGAGCATTGTTTTATATACAAGGGGTTCCTAAACAGTTCTATGTTGCAGCTTACATTCCCACTAACAGAATGCATGTGACAGCTCTGTTTCCTATTTGACAGAAATGCTGCTCATTACTGCCAATCCTTATGACTACGCCTTCATCTCCCAAGGAGAGACGACAGTAGCCTCTATTAATGATGCTGAAGAGCTGATGGCCACTGATGTGAGTTACAAACAGTGGTGTAATGAATATACCAAATATGGTACATAAACATGTAAATATAAGTAATTCAATCCTTTTTGTTCTTTGTGATAGATAATTCTTAATATGACCATGATGATTCAGTCAAATTTCAGCAGAATTTCTCGTCTCTCATACAGGAAGCCTTCGATGTGCTGGGCTTCACTCAGGAAGAGAAGAACAGCATTTACAAGCTGACTGGTGCCATCATGCACTACGGCAACATGAAGTTCAAGCAGAAGCAACGAGAGGAGCAGGCAGAAGCTGATGGCACTGAGGGTGAGTTTGGCTCTCGTCTTTGATAAGTGCATACAGGTGTCAGGGCTGATGTTTAATGCAAAACCATAGTTACTAAGAAAGTACAGGTCTAAACTCTGCCAATCCTGTTGCTCTTGATGGAGATTTTCATTGACATACTGCTGCATGAGAATATACAGTAGCTTATAGCTAATGTTAGTGAAATGAACAATTTATTTAGATAATATCTTTATATTCTAAAATAGTATGAAAAAGAGAAAGTACTTCAAAAATAAGAACAAATTGTATTACTCAGTGTTATACACTTGTCTTATAGATGCTGATAAGGTTGCTTATCTGATGGGTCTGAATTCTGCTGACCTCATCAAGGGTCTGTGTCATCCAAGGGTCAAAGTAGGGAACGAGTGGGTCACCAAGGGACAGAATGTCCAGCAGGTAAGAGTTAGACAGTCTCACTTTCAACAAGGAGAAACAGAAATAATGTCTGCAACAGAAAGATATCTAGAATTTAGTTTCAGTAACCTTTTTAAATTTTCAGATTTGACTACTTAACATTAATGAATAGTAGTCGTGGGCTGCAAAATGTAGAATGGTCACTGAGGAATTTTATATGGAAAAAAACATTTACAGATGTGACACTACAAAACATAATATCATGAACTCTGTTTACAAAAGTGCTTATAGTGTCAGCAGAAGAATAGAAATAATAGTCAAAAACCTCATCAGTTTATGAGAAAATGTTGAAACATTTGAACTTATGAGATGAGTGTTGCCTAATGGGTCTTTGAGAACATCTGACTGACAGATAAGAAAAAGGGAACTGACTGCAAAAGTCAGTGAATTCATCCAAGGGTCAATAGTTAGACAGCATCTGGTGTCATTGAGGGACTATAAAGAAAATGTCCAATGGGAGGTTTGAGATCTCAATAACTGGGAATTTTGCTTTATAAAGTTGTATGTAAATGTAAGTTATACATCATGAATAAATTACAATTGATAACCAAAAACAACAATCTCTGTTTGCAGGTGTATTATGCAATTGGTGCTCTGTCAAAGTCAGTTTATGAAAAATGTTCCTCTGGATGGTGTTGAGAATCAACCAATCTCTCGACACCAAACAGCCTCGCCAGTACTTCATTGGTGTATTGGATATTGCAGGATTTGAGATCTTTGATGTAATGGGAGTCCTGTTTTACTAAAAATTTTTACAAACTTTTTTTATTAAATTTTAACTTTAAATTAAAGAAAATGTAAATCTGTTTTGATAAAATATCTAATATTTTATTGCAGTTCAACACCTTTGAACAGCTGTGCATCAACTTCACCAATGAGAAGCTGCAGCAGTTCTTCAACCACCACATGTTTGTGCTGGAGCAGGAGGAATACAAGAAAGAGGGTATTGAATGGGAGTTCATTGACTTTGGCATGGACTTGCAGGCTTGCATTGACCTCATTGAAAAGGTGGGTGGGTGGTGGTGGCATATCTGATATTGCTTTCTGCTTTTATCAATGACAATTATCTTGTTATCTCATCCTCATCTCATCATATTGTACTGTATGGGCAAAATGTTATGAGCTAGGCACTGGCTAGAGAAGATTTTCTTAGGTGCATTGTTTTGCTAATATCATGAGTAAAGCCTTTCCAGATTGTTTAATTTTAAAATAAAGATTTCAGATTAGATTGCACAAGAATTATACATCTTGCATCTTACTGATGCAGTAGCATTTTGGATTTCTTTTCTTTCTCCTCCTTCAGCCCATGGGTATCATGTCCATCCTTGAAGAGGAGTGCATGTTCCCCAAGGCCAGTGATGCCACCTTCAAAGCAAAGTTGTATGACAACCATCTGGGGAAATCCGCCAACTTCCAGAAGCCCAGGATTGTCAAGGGGAAACCAGAGGCCCATTTCTCCCTGGTTCACTATGCTGGCACTGTTGACTACAATATTGTCAACTGGCTGGTGAAGAACAAAGACCCCCTGAATGAGACTGTTGTTGCGCTGTACCAAAAGTCTACTATGAAGTTACTGGCCTTACTTTTTGCAAACTATGCTGGTGCAGATTCAGGTATGCTTATGTAAAGTCAAGTGAATATGTTTTCACTTCAACAACAAACATTTCACAAGAACATAAATAACAAACAAACATATATTTCTGTTTTACATTTTGTTCATCATCTATTGGGTCAGACATTTTTACTTAAATGGATGATTGTGCATGATAATATTTCTGCAGCCATGGAACAGGGAGGTGGAAGGGGAGGCAAGGGAGGTGGAGGGAAGAAGAAGGGTTCCTCCTTCCAGACTGTGTCAGCTCTCCACAGGGTAGTAAATACAAATTATTGAAATTGGTCAGGAGTTAATATAATGATATTTCTTTTGCCTCAACTATTAATCCACTGGTGTCAAAAAGAAGCTTTACATCATCTGGTGAAGAAGGGTTGTCACTGCTGAACTCATAACCTGATAGTGAAAAGGCCTGCAACAATATTTTGGTTATATTCTTTAATCTGTTCCATCTTAATATTTCCATGTTTCCAGTTTTCATCAGATAAATATTTATTGCACTAAAACTTAATGAACCTTGTAAGGATGGTGATGATGAAAGTTTTAAAGTTGTTCAATTTTGCCATTTTCATTTTTGTCACAGGAGAACCTGAATAAGCTGATGACAAACTTGAGGTCCACTCACCCTCACTTTGTGCGCTGCATCATCCCCAATGAGACCAAGACTCCTGGGGCCATGGAGAATCCACTGGTGATGCACCAGCTGCGCTGTAATGGTGTGCTGGAAGGCATCAGGATCTGCAGAAAGGGCTTCCCCAACAGGATCCTGTATGGAGACTTCAAGCAGAGGTAAAAATGATTTACTGGGATGTGTCGCTGATGTTGTTATCATTTCCTCTGATAGTGCTTATACTTAAGCATTCCCCATTACAGATACCGCATCCTGAACCCTGCTGCTATCCCTGAGGGACAGTTCATTGACAGCAGGAAGGGTGCAGAAAAACTTCTGGGGTCTCTGGATATTGATCACAATCAGTACAAGTTTGGACACACTAAGGTAGCTATAAAAGTGTATATGTTATGAATTAGTGAAACCTCAGATATAATGAGATAACAATACAAAAATTTTACATTTCAAAACCATTTATACCTAAATGTTAACCTAACAATATGACTGCTAAAGTGTCATTCTTATTTTCACCAAAAGTGACGTATTTCTGACATTTATGAATATGTTTGGGATACAATTTTTTATTTTGACTCAAAAATCATGGAAAGCAAAACAGGTTAGCTTTTCTACATAGAAGGCAAGCACACATTTTTTTCTTATCCAAAATTATATTTTCAAATCAAAATAAATTCTCAGTCAAAAGAGAGTTCTGAGACACTGAACCATTTTCATTCAACCACAAAGATTATATTTCTTAAACATGACACTGAAAATGTTAAAATTCACTGCCACTGATGAAATGATTTTGTGCTGCTGGCCTATCACTTCCTACAGGTATTCTTCAAGGCTGGTCTGCTGGGTACTCTGGAGGAGATGAGAGATGACCGTCTGGCTCTCATCATAACTGGAATCCAGGCCAGATCCCGTGGTCTTCTCTCAAGGATTGAGTTCCAGAAAATTGTTGAACGAAGGTCAGGACACTGATGTTTAAATTTATCAGTTCCATGTCAGTTATTGAGAGCTTTGTATCTAAATTGTATGTGTGATGATTCACAGGGATGCCTTGCTTGTGATCCAATGGAATGTGCGTGCCTTCATGGGTGTGAAGAACTGGCCCTGGATGAAGCTCTATTTCAAGATCAAACCTCTGCTGAGGTCTGCAGAGGCTGAGAAAGAGATGGCCAACATGAAGGAGGAGTTCCTGAAGCTGAAAGAGGCATATGCCAAATCTGAGGCCCGCAGGAAGGAGCTTGAAGAGAAAATGGTCTCTCTTCTCCAAGAGAAGAATGATCTGCAGCTTCAAGTCCAGGCTGTGAGTTTTGAATTTGTTAATGTAAATGTGTAGGTGTGAGTCTGCAAACACAATCACTTCATCCCTACTCTCTGAATCACATGACTTGACATGTTCATAGGAACAAGATAATCTCTGTGATGCTGAGGAGCGATGCGAAGGGCTGATCAAGAATAAGATCCAGCTTGAGGCTAAAATCAAAGAGCTGACAGAGAGACTGGAAGATGAGGAGGAGATGAATGCAGAGCTAACTGCCAAGAAGAGGAAGCTGGAGGATGAGTGCTCTGAGCTGAAGAAGGACATTGATGATCTGGAGCTCACTCTGGCTAAAGTAGAGAAGGAAAAGCATGCCACTGAGAATAAGGTTTGTGTCTTTACATCTTTCAAATGTAGAAGCAGATGGTGTGTGAGACAGTCCATTGACTCTCTGATGTGTGTTTTCAGGTGAAGAACCTGACTGAGGAAATGGCAGCTCTGGATGAAATCATCGCCAAGCTGACCAAGGAGAAGAAGGCTCTTCAGGAGGCTCACCAGCAAACCCTGGATGACCTGCAGAGTGAGGAGGACAAAGTGAACACGCTGACCAAGGCCAAAGCCAAACTGGAGCAGCAAGTCGATGATGTGAGTGACTTTCCCTGAACCAAGGGTCAGAAAGAGGAAATAGAATGCACTGTATAAATAAATTGTTGTTCATTCCTTTCATTCCATGTCCAGCTGGAGGGATCACTGGAACAGGAAAAAAAGATTCGAATGGATCTTGAGAGAGCCAAGAGGAAGCTTGAGGGAGACTTGAAGCTTACTCAGGAGAATGTAATGGACCTGGAGAATGACAAACAGCAGTTGGAGGAGAGACTAAAGAAGTAAATGAATGTTCTCTTCTTAAGGGATACATGTTTTTGAGTTGAAGTGGTTACTATAATCTCCCACTGTCTTTTATTTCAGAAAAGACTTTGAGATCAGTCAACTCAATGGAAGAATTGAAGATGAATTGGCTATGGCTGTTCAGCTCCAGAAGAAACTGAAGGAGCTGCAGGTAAAAAAGTTAAGAAAACCCACCGACTACCTCACTACTGTTACAATATTTTCATGATTTCATGAGAACCTAAAATTTTCCATTGCACTAGGCTCGCATCGAGGAGCTGGAGGAGGAGCTTGAGGCTGAGAGAGCTGCCCGCGCAAAGGTGGAAAAACAAAGAGCAGACTTATCCAGAGAGCTGGAGGAGATCAGTGAGAGGCTGGAGGAGGCTGGTGGGGCCACAGCTGCCCAGATTGAGATGAACAAGAAGAGGGAGGCAGAATTCCAGAAGATGCGCAGAGACCTTGAAGAGGCCACACTGCAGCATGAGGCTACAGCTGCCACACTGAGGAAGAAACACGCTGACAGTGTGGCTGACCTGGGAGAGCAGATCGATAACCTGCAGAGAGTGAAACAGAAGCTAGAAAAGGAGAAGAGTGAGCTTAGACTGGAGCTGGACGACGTGGTGTCCAACATGGAACAGACCGTTAAGTCTAAGGTAAATTCACAAACGCCTGTTTCATTTTTTCTGTTAGTCCAGTCAGCTGCAACTATTTAACTGAATGTTCTTAGTCGCAGTATAGCAAATTTCAATTTTTCTTCACTCTTCAAGGCAAACTTAGAGAAGATGTGCAGGACTCTGGAAGATCAGATGAATGAGTTCAGAACAAAGTTTGAGGAAGGCCAACGTAGCATCAATGACTTCACTATGCAGAGAGCTAAGCTACAGACTGAGAATGGTATGTATGTTCATCTTTACACATCAGTTCTCTAAGGCTACGTTTATAAAAAAATATTTTTTTGTTATGTATTGTTTTTATATACCACTCTAGGGGAGCTTGCCAGGCAGCTTGAGGAGAAAGATTCACTAGTCTCTCAGCTGACCAGAGGAAAGCAGTCGTACACCCAGCAAATTGAAGACCTAAAAAGACAGCTGGAAGAGGAAGTCAAGGTAATATATTCACAGTAGCTGACTACTGTGCCTGTGAATTCAAACATTATGTATAAATCCTCAATCCTTGAACATATAATTACACACAACATGGCCTGGTGTGACCTTTGTATAATGTCTCATCCAGGCGAAGAACGCACTGGCCCATGCAGTTCAGTCAGCTCGCCATGACTGTGACCTGCTGAGAGAGCAGTATGAGGAGGAACAGGAGGCCAAGGCTGAGCTGCAACGCAGTCTCTCCAAGGCCAACTCTGAGGTGGCTCAGTGGAGAACTAAGTATGAGACTGATGCCATCCAGAGGACTGAGGAGCTGGAGGAAGCAAAGTAAGGACTGAAAGCAGGATGTATTGTTACCTACAAACCCCAGTACATGTGGTGAGGAGAGCTAATTGCATCAGCCTTGTTGATTCCCCCTTGTGTTTCATCCAGGAAGAAACTGGCTCAGCGACTGCAGGATGCAGAGGAAGCTGTGGAAGCTGTGAATGCTAAATGCTCCTCCCTGGAGAAGACCAAACACAGGCTGCAGAATGAGATTGAAGATCTCATGGTAGATGTGGAGAGATCCAATGCAGCTGCTGCCGCTCTGGACAAGAAGCAAAGAAACTTTGACAAGGTACTGGAAATTAAAGCCAGCAACAACAATACATGCTTCAAGGTAAAGATCACAATTTACATGTTTTCTGATCTAATCCCATCAGGTCCTGGCTGAGTGGAAGCAAAAGTATGAAGAGTCACAGAGTGAGTTAGAGAGCTCCCAGAAGGAGGCCAGATCTCTGAGCACTGAACTCTTCAAACTGAAGAACTCTTATGAGGAGTCTCTGGATCACCTGGAGACCATGAAGAGGGAGAATAAGAACCTGCAAGGTTAGGGAGTAGTCTTTACTCATACACTTTTTACAGACACAAACAACTATAAAATTATAAAATTATAAGGCCTGCAGTTAACTGTGGATGAACATTTGTTTTGTTACACAGAGGAAATTTCTGATCTCACTGAGCAACTTGGTGAGGGAGGAAAGAGCATTCATGAACTGGAGAAAATAAGGAAGCAGCTAGAGCAAGAGAAGAGTGAGATCCAATCTGCACTGGAGGAAGCAGAGGTGGGAATCTTTTGTAAAGTGTTCATAGATTTTTGTGTATGTTGTAGTGGGAAGCAATATTTGTTCTATTCTTAGAACTGCATGAATTCTCATTGTTCAACTGTTGTGAGTTGATGGAATTTTTTTCTGACAGGCATCTCTAGAGCATGAGGAAGGGAAGATTCTGAGAGCCCAGTTGGAGTTTAATCAAGTGAAAGCTGACATTGAACGCAAACTAGCTGAAAAGGATGAGGAGATGGAACAGGCCAAGCGAAACCAGCAAAGAGTAGTGGATACCCTGCAAAGCTCACTGGAAGCAGAGACCCGCAGCAGGAATGAAGCTCTCAGGCTGAAGAAGAAGATGGAGGGAGACCTCAATGAGATGGAGATACAGCTCAGCCAGGCTAACAGGCAGGCAGCTGAGGCCCAGAAGCAGCTCAAGGGCCTCCACTCTCACCTGAAGGTATTTTAAGACTATTTTACAATTTATTTTTTGAGTGACATTGTCTGTTTGTGGTGATGTGACAACAATCACTCTCACAAGGCATATGAAGTTCAAAGATGGAATTAAAATATTCTGGGCAACATGGTTTTATATTAGCAAACTCTGGGTAAAACTTGAGGGATTACATTTAAATGTAAATCAACTCTTTTCCAGGATGCCCAACTGCAGCTGGATGAATCCCTTCGTGCCAATGATGACCTGAAGGAGAATATTGCCATTGTTGAAAGGCGCAACAATCTGCTGCAGGCAGAACTTGATGAGCTGAGGTCTATGGTAGAACAGACTGAAAGAGGCCGGAAACTGGCTGAGCAGGAACTGCTGGATGTCAGTGAGAGAGTGCAGCTTCTACACTCCCAGGTACAATGAAAAATGGTGGCCACCTTGTGGTTCATTTGATGGTGTATCTTTACAATATAGAGATATTCCAACTACCTTATATATTTGTGTCTTTAAAGAACACCAGCCTGCTCAACCAGAAGAAGAAGCTGGAGGGTGACACGGCCCAGCTTCAGACTGAGGTGGAGGAGGCTCTGCAGGAGTGCAGGAATGCTGAGGAAAAAGCCAAAAAGGCCATCACTGATGCTGCCATGATGGCAGAGGAGCTGAAGAAGGAGCAGGACACCAGTGCTCACCTTGAGCGCATGAAGAAGAACATGGAGCAAACCATCAAGGACCTGCAGCACCGTCTGGATGAAGCTGAGCAAATCGCCATGAAGGGGGGCAAGAAGCAGGTTCAGAAGCTGGAAGCTCGTGTGAGTGTCAAGCTTACTTCCTATTCCTTTTCATGAAAGAATACACTGAATGATGCAAAAGTCAGTTTTTGTGGACACTGAACGCATATTTAACATTTAACAGGTGAAAGAGCTGGAAAATGAGGTGGAAATGGAGCAGAAGAAGAGCAGTGATGCAGTGAATGGAATCCGTAAATATGAGAGACGCATCAAAGAGCTCACCTACCAGGTACGGTCTGATTGTGCTTTGTTTGGTGGGTTGTGTATTTTTCTACAAGTAATTCACACTGTGATATCTACACACTATAAATACTGTGTTGCTATGAACATTTATTGTACCATTTATTGTTTTTTCTTTGCAGACTGAGGAGGACCGTAAGAATTTGGCCCGTCTGCAGGACCTGGTAGACAAGCTGCAGCTGAAGGTCAAGTCCTACAAGAGGACTGCAGAGGAGGCTGTAAGTGTGCCCTTGTGTTCAGCACACTGATGTAGCAGCTGGATGCATTTGACAGCAGTATCATTAAGGCCAGGCTTTCATTATGTGCTGACTGTGCACTGTGACTGTGTCTCAGGAGGAACAGGCGAACAGTAATCTGACCAAGTTCCGCAAGCTGCAGCATGAGCTGGATGAGGCAGAGGAGCGAGCCGACATCGCAGAGTCTCAGGTCAACAAGCTGCGCGCCAAGAGCCGTGATGTGGGCTCAAAGGTTTGTGGTTTCAATTCTAATCTTGCACCAATGATTTCAGTTACCAGTAATCAATCCCACATTCTTCGTCTTTGGATTATTTATAACACAGCTGAATAACTGTACGTCACATATCTCCACTGACTACTTACTGAATCCTAAAGTCTCCAGCATTTTAAAGGACCATACTACTCATGCTCAAGGTTGATTATGCTGGAATAGACCTTTCTTTTAACCATACAGCCATTTTTATTATCACATTTATGAAAACTTGGGTTGTATTGTATATCCATTGTCAGTTTTCTTGTTCTCTTTATTTAATCTGCATAGACCTTACTTAAATTTTTAAGTAATGTATGAATTTTGCTAATGGAAGTTACTGCACAATGTTGAGAAATTCAGTAACATCCCTTTCCTTTGTGGCAAGCATACGTCTTCCACAGCCTCACTCCTTATGGTCAGAGAATATAAAAATAATTATCTAATATCCTCCATTAATTTGTGGATTGTTAATCTATTTGTGTCCATGTGCTGTGCAAGAGTAGCTTTGGCAGCTTTGGCTGCTGGATCAAGAATTAAAGACCAACAACTTGCATTGAATAATCATCCTAACATACCTCTAACTTCACTATTATCTCCTTGAAATTTCAGGATGAGAATGGATAGGAACACTGACTACAATTGCAACATTATTGGTGAATAAAATATTTCTAAATATTTACTGCATTATGTTACAACTACAAATTAAAACTACACCACTGTACTATACTCTCTGCCCTCCATATTACATCTAGTTGATCAAAGTTATTGCTGATTTCTATTTCTTGACTAAAGCATTAAAATCATACCATGTGTTGGTTTCAAGTAATATTCAATTTATATATTCAGTTATATATTCAGTTTCAATTTATTGATATAGATCATAAATATGGATAGGGATGATAGATAAGCAAATGAAAGAAAATATATATAGAGTACCATTTTCAAAAACTGCATTTGTGTGCACAGGCTGCAGGGTCAGTCATCATTGATTTCAGCCACCAGGGGATGCCAAAAGTAATGCTTGCTACAACATTAACTCTCATACAGTTGATGACACATATTCAATTTTACTTGAGCATGTCCAGTCATGTCTAATAATAATGGTACTAACAATGAGCAATTACTAATTATGTACCTACATCTACAAGGTGTTATCCTGCCCCAGTACACTAATTGAATATAAACTGTAATTACTGTAAGTGAATCTATCATACAAGGCTTTTTTTCCATGCTCTCTGTTTTAACTTTTCTGATTGTCCATCTTTCCACCTTTCCCCTCACAGAAAGGGCACGATGAAGAGTGAAGCTCTCAGATGGACCTTTCTGACACCTCTTGACTTGCTGTGTTGTAGCTTTCCCGCTTCCTTTTCCTGTAATTCTATAGAATAAATATAATTTGCAGTTGAACACTCCTGTCCTTCTTGTCCTAATTTAACAGTGTGAGATCAATGACTCCCTCTCTGCACAGATATTCTCGGCTGACAATAATAGAAATTTCTGTTGTAACAACTACCTTGAGAATGTTTTATGTAAAAATTATGACTACATAAATATTAAAATATTAATTGATTATTAATTCATTAAATTATTAATTGAAGGCTGTCCGGTTGCTAGTTAGATGAGCTGTTGGTTGTTCTTTTGTTAACAACATAAAGAAAGTAAATAAACAAATAAAATAAAACCAAGGTAATATCAATAATTCAACTTCAACATGGGAAGAGTTGAATAGCTTTCAAAACACATTTTTGCACTTGAGGAGTTTCAATAGATTTAATTGGTTTAACAGATTATCTACACATTGCTTTGTGTTTGACCTCGATAGGCTAATGTGCCAATCTGACAATTACAGATGAACAAATTTACATATTCCTAGTTTATAGGTTGGAAAAGGTAGGATTTTTAACATGAAATCCTCTTCCTATGCCCATGTGGGACCGTGGTGTAAGTAGTTACTTTGAAATACCCATTGCTATGTCACAGGCTAAGGGGAAGTAATGTGTATCATCTGAAGGGAAGCAGCATGTACCAATAATTACCTTCATTGTACCATGTAAAAATAAAAGTCTATTATTGACAGGTCTTACAATACTGCTGACAGGGCTAGCAAAAATGTTTCTTTTTGTCACTCTGAAAGGCTAGATATAAGTGTACTGATATATAGACATATAGCTATACATAATATTACAAGTATACATGTTTCATCTGTGCTAATATGCTGACTATTACTATTTTAGATGTACATGACAATTGAACGTTTAACATATTTCATATTTACAGATTCATCAAACAATAATGTTTTTAATCGAATCGAAAATCGAATATGAAAAAGGAAACATGTTAAACCATTAATAAGTTGTAACATTACCCAAGCTCACATTTCTCATTGGGCTATACTGTATATATATATACCCTTTCAGTGTGACTAACCACTTCTTTCTGAAAATACATGGAGACTTCACTAGCTGTTACTACAGTGCCGTTTCTCGGTGGAACAATCCACAGCACAGAAATGTCTCAATCTATAATATGAGGCACTTCACAGAGACCATTACTACAGTGTGTTATGTTATCATCTTAGGCTCTAAAAGTCTTTGATATATTAACAAATCCTTACCTGTCATAGTTTTATCTAATAAGGCAGACCTGCAGCGCTGTTCTTCAGAGCAGATCATCTTCAGGGTCTCTTACTGAAGGAGGCTGAGTCTGTGTGTGCCAGCAGGAGCCAGGGGGAGGAGTGAGAGAGGCTGGATACTAATTAAGGACTCAGTGTCCCTTGGTGTGGATCTCCTCTCAGCTGAAACACTACTCACATTACAAAGGTCTCAAACTGTACCCTCAAGTGAGGCCGTGAGGTGTCAATCAAAACAGGGCAGCCTACAGTCTCCTTACCTTCAGGGTGATAATGACACCCCTGTTTCTTTGGGGGTGCAAATCTAGATGTGCTTTTCTCTCAAGGTGCACAGATATACAGTGCACATGATCTTGTTCAAAATTTGATTAGAAAAATTACCCATCTCAGAAAGGTTACAGGAACAGGAGAAAAAGGAGCTAAAGCAGAAAAAACTTCTCAGGGTGCAGAACTGCTACAAACCTACCTTTTGCACAATTTTTACAAGAAAGGATACCACTGATATCATTTAGTGAATAGGAGAGATTCTGTATGCGTGAGACAAGCACTCAATCCAGCTGCATCCATCCAGGCAAAAAAACTTCAGACATGGGAGTGCAGACAAAAAGGTAAGAGGGAGACTATATCACATGTGTCCTTTCAATCAAGAAAGATGCAAAACCACTCTAATAATAGGCTCCTAAGGAAGACGGAGTGGAGTAGAGTTACAGGTTCCAACAAGTTCACTGTCAAGTACACAGGTATCTTTATGTTAGAGTGACAGGGCGCCTGGTGGTGCAGTGCTGATTGGAGGAGTATGTTGCCAACAGCTGAGAACTGAGACGTTTTGAGGGTCACAGGGCCTAAATTGTAAACTACGCACATGTGTATATTCAGTCCTAAACAGTACGTACACTCATAAGTAGGGATGCACGATAACTGTTTTTTACAACCGATATCGATAACCGATAACTTCCTGCTTCTCATAACCCATACCGATACCGATAATGGATAACATTTTTTATAGTTTATATACACACTTCAGTGTAGGGATGCACGATATAGCCATCGCGATGTATCGCACAGCTATTTTTAGCGCAATAACAGCTATCCCCGGCATGAGGCGTTAGGTTTTTTCCTGTATGCTTTTCAGTGGCTGCGGGTGAGCTGGAAACAGGGGAAGCGGAAACACTACCTTTAAATCTATCATTACTTTCACCCTGTTCCCCTTTATCCTCCTTGATTAACAATAAAACAAATAATTCACAGAATAAATGACACCAATCGTAAATAAATGATTATGCTCGCGAAACAGCGCAGATTGTCTGTAGTTTGTGTGCTTGCGAAAGCGACAACGTGAGATTGTATAATTAACAAGGATGGCATTTATCGATGTAAATTACGTTAAATGCTCATGACACATCACAGCTTTTGTGAGGTCTGTGTACTAAACGTTATTGTTCATTGCACTCAACCTAACCTGAAAGTTTATTCTCGATTTAACTAAATTTAGTTCCGTTTTGTCATTTCAATTTTGTAACACAAGAAAGGTATAATGTGAAACATTTAAGATAAAGCTTTGGGATTACTTGCCACTTAATTATTCAAATTGCCATCCTTGTTGTTTTGAGCATTTAAAGTAATTTAAATCATGAGTGTAAGAAAGGCTAAGATGTAGTGAGCAAAGATGAATTTAACATTATAGCTCTGCCTCTGTCCTAACCAAATATAAATGATATCACTACTGTTGTAATCACAATAAAAACAGTTCCAGTTTTTCAAATGAATATTTATTATTATTATAATCCAAGGAATTTAGATTTCTTATATCGGTTGTATTTATCGGTGAAAATTTTATTATCGGAGTTATCTGAATGACGTAATTTTTTGCAATATCGGGCCGATAATTATCGGTGCCGATAGTTATCGTGCATCTCTACTCATAAGTATTTCAAATGTGAACATGATGCAAAGACGTTCTTACCTCCACAAACACTGCAGACCTGGTATATATATTTTTCTTTGCTGCTTGTGGCGGTAAGCAAAAAGGAAATTATGTTTCCTCTAGTCAGTTTTTTCATGAAATTCGTGTATGGGCCGGCTGTATACAGCAGTGCATGCATTTCAATAGTACACTCAGGTTTGCATGCTATCTGCCAAATTATGGGTTAGCTAGTCATATCCCTTAACTTTACAACACTGAGAGGTAGGCATTTTCTAGGTGTCTTACAGAAAAAATGACCCAGGAATCTGAGTCCTTGCAAATATTTACTTCTCTACAATATGACGTCCTTGTTTAGAGAATTGTGTGTATGCATAACAACTTTGCACAATAATGCCCGAAACAGTAATTCCGAAAATGGTCTGGTCATTTTACGCTATCTTCCCTTCTCCTTCTTTTATCTCTTTCTTTTGCTTCCTCTCCCTCTTAATTTTCGAACTTTCTCGCTTTCCTACATTACAATCCTCCACAATCTTTATATACCATTCGCACCTTTGATCCCTTTTGTGTTCACAACGTCTGTACATTGTCACAAATCGCATATCAAAGACAATACTAAAACCTGGTGTAGGTACTTTTTTTACAGAGAATCTATTCCTGGGTCAAACTCAATATTTTTTACTCAATGGCTAGGGCGAAGATTAGGTGTGGGAAGCTGATCTTAGAGATCTTAGGGAAAAAAGCACCTGGAGTATAGAACCGTCTGGAGTATAGAGCAGTTCTATCATAACATGATTGTCATAATTTGGTAATTACTAAAATATTCCCTTAAATATTGCCTTGGAACAATTTCTGATAGCACAACTTACATTTGAATCAGTTTTTTCTTTGTTACTCACTTATCCATTGTAGAGACGACATTTTTCATGAAACAAGGAACAGCGAAGCTATTAATAAACACAAAACCAACTGGCAATGAGGATGGCAATGATTTCTTCAATTGGTCATATAACATACGCCCACTATTTCTCTCAAAAAAACAAAAAATGAAAATGGGGCGCTTAAAAGCATTTTAATTATGTGCACTGAAGATCTATACCGACAGATCACTTGCCTCTGTTATAACTAAAGAAATTCAGCTACTGCAGTCTGGACCTCAATGGGCCTCACAAGCTGTTCTCCTCAATCAGTGAGAGGCACTCTGGAAGAATTTCACAGGGTTATCTTTGTACTCAAGGACAACTAAAAGGAAACAACGCAACATCAACAAGATGTAAGTGGGTAAAGTTTAACTGGCAAGTAAGTGACCTTGGCCATGTCTTTCTATACATTTGGAGACAGCTGCAGTCCTCCACAGTATTTAGCGCTTACAGTGTGTCCAGTACCTTACAGTGTGTCCGAGCTGTCTTGTAACAATCCCATGTTATATGGTCCCTGCCAAACAAATTGCATTTCTCAGGAAAAATTCATCAGGGCCTTGAATGACCTTAGAGTTTAAGAAGGTTTTCTAAAGAGGTTTTTAAAGAACGCTCATAAATTTCTATATGTGTTTTCCTAAACAACTCTTAGAAACACATGTACAATAAAAAAGAACATATTAATAATGAAGACTAGCAATATAATAAAGAAATAGTAGTTGTGCCTACTTAACAGGTGCTGAGAATGTTGTTGAATTGATTTCCTAATCACCACCTGTCTGTGAAGAATGCAGTAAAATATGTCAAATACTGTACATAAGAAAACAACACAAAAGAAGAAATAGATATTAGGTAGAATATTTTATACACAAATAATAACATAGATTCATTATTCATATTATGTACAATTTCAAAAAGAAAAAAAAACATGGACAGTGCATATATTTGCAAACAGAAGAATCAGCACTATGAATGTCAATGAATGTCAGTATTAATTCAGACTGTCCTCACTTCAAGCACTAGTGGGAAATTTCCTCCCACACTTTACCTTTAGATATTTTTTCAGTTTACCTCTCCACAAAGGTTTATCACTTCAATTATCTGCACCAATCAGTCCAGCCACACGAGTCATGTAATATGCCTTAAAAACACAATCATGTCTAACAGGCTGTTCCCACCATCTCCCGCCTGATGAAAAGATAAAAAACTAAATGTATGTTACTAGCTGACATTGTTTCTCTATATTAACAAGTAGGGTATGCATTTATATGTTTTTCACCATGTAGAAATATCTTGCTGCGACTAAAAACATTAATCATTCACAATTTAGTTAGAATCTACATACTGTACAATGAATACAAAGTCTTTCACACTCATAACCACTGAACACTGCTGAAACACTGATCAACTCCTAACTACTGAAACATCAACGGTTCTTGTGTTTCTTCAAGTAAAAATGAAACAGTATGGCATTCATTGAATGATTAAAAATATTCCAATGGAAGATAAAATAAAATTGCTGCTGAGCCTTTTTAAGTAGAAATGAGCTTTGGCCAACTGAAACAATCTTTTTGCTGTCTATGCATAAAGATATTTCAAACATTCACATAACAAGTTTGAACTGTTAAATCTATAGTTTGTGACGATTGCTGTAGGTGCTCTGTGACATCGTAGGGAGGATTTATTTTCTAAAGAAACGCTTAGATTTAGTTAATTATTGTGTATAAAATTACATCAAAGAGGAGGTATAGTGACATTATAGAGCCTCCTCATATTCTTTTTTAAACAAAATTCATTCATATTTCTATCTTGTCCTTGTATCTCTTCATTATACCTAATTGTTACTCACTGATATGATCCAGATGGCCTTAACAGCAAAGCCATACCTATTAAAAATTCTAAAGGAAAAAAAAATCACTTACCCCCTCTCTTAAATACAATCCATATTTAACATGGTCACATCACATGTCCCAAAAACACTGTGGCATTCCTGATGATTTCATACTACTTCCAAACTTAGTGACATTATTCCTTTATAATGTGAGAACTGGTTCTGGTACTGCAGGCAGGTTACAACACCAAGACAAGTACTGGGAGAGGCTTAGGGATTCTCTACTTTCAAAGGAACATGCTTTATAACCTTTACCTAAATCTTCTTTTAACAGCCACATATTCAGTTTTTAATGAAAGCATGTTTCTTATTAAATACATAGTCGTATTGCTTCATAAGGCTACAAAAACATAAATAAATAAGTAATAGGATTTACCTGACTCTCTGTGTCTTTGCAGGCACAAGCAATGCTCACATTCTCTGACAAGGTAATGACTTCTTCAGACGTCTTCAGACGTGCGCTGAAGACACACCTCTTCAGACTCTACCTGGACTGATACCTCTCCCTCTTCGACTTTGTAACCTTTGACGTTGAGAATCTGACTCCTGCCTTGTACTTGTTGCTCACTTACCTAGGTAGTATAGCGGTACTCCATTTTTTCTGTAATTGTATTTGAGATGCAATCCTAGTTCAGATTAGTTGGCTCGCGTCACGGACCTTGCGCTCAGCTTCAGCACTATTTGCATTGTATGACCTTTACACATCTTGCTCTTGTGCCTGTTGTTTGCTCACTATTTGCACTTTTGTACGTCGCTTTGGATAAAAGCGTCTGCCAAATGAATAAATGTAAATGTAAATGTAATTAAAACCTATGATAAATGCTTAGTAAATGCATTGATAAAACATTATCATTGAATTACGCTTTTGTAGAAACTGCTCTGCAACACAGTGGGGAAACTGAAACAGCAAAAACCATGGTTTAATCATACTGTATTAAACTATTTAACAGATAATATAGTTGGGTAAACATTGCTGTTTAGAAAGTACATTAACCTAGATTTAGTTGTTTCACCGTATCACTCTCGGGACATACTTACTTTCCAATACATATCAATGGTCAACAAGGTTATACCAACCAGATGTAGCTTTACACAAGATTTTCAAAATGTTTTAAATATGGCATACATGTTGCCCCTAAACTACACTATTATATGAAAAAAAAAATGTATGTTAAAAGTGACATTTATTAGTAGCATCAGACTCACACTAGTGAATGTGACAAAGGAAAACAATATTAATTTAGGTATCTTTAAGGCATTTCCATTCAGAACTATAAAGATATATGTATTGAGAAGATGTACTGAGAAATTATTTGGCAGCCATAAAAAATAAACAGTAATACCATAAATAAACATTAAGCTTAAAACGTTGCTAAAATAATGTGCAACAGTAATTTTTGAAAATGATCAATTACCACAAGAGTGTCATGGGGCACCAAGAATCACTTTGTGAATGGATGGTAATGAGGTGGTCTTTCCTGCTTGAGTGTCTCTTTTGCTGAGAACGGACCCTCAAATGTTCACAAGGCAGCATATCTGAAACTGAATCCCACCAAACTCATCAAGGCGCTCTGTTTAAGCCCTAGGTAAAAGCAGAGGTTGCCAGGGTTACCAAGGAAAAAAAACATGTTGTGTTGGTGAGACACAGAGGTAGTTTAAGATTCAGTTATATGAGACTCATGATATTACTACTGGTGATATTTCATGATTTGTTTCTCACAATTAAAAAACAAATTTCAAACACTCACAATCCTTGAAGCTCTCACTTCAGAAGCTATTTCTGTTCTGCTCTAGCAGTTGAGAGCTGAACTGCCTTACTGTTGCTTTCCACTGGAGGGTGCACACATCACTTTGACTTGTATTACAGTGAAATGCAAACAAATAAACCAACAAGATAATCAATAATACAATGTCTGTTTAGTATATCAATGCCAATATAAGATCACATGACAAACATTTAAAAATGCTGAAGTTAATAAAGTAAAATAAAAGCAATACATTTCTGTCATATCAGAGTAATACTGTAATTGTTATAATGATTTACACCCCTTGTCCCGGGTAGATGGTCTCAGGACCAGTGAAATAGCTGATGTTCTTCTTTATTTTGTCTCAGCACAGGGCTACTCACAGAGAGCTAGACAAGACAGAGAACTGGGCTGTCACCAAATCAACTTCATTTTTTTGGGGAGGGGAGGGAGGTATAATGATAAATGACAGACAATTGTTTTTCTGCATTCAAGACATACTCAAAACACATTTTACAGCAATGACTTGTGGGTATTACATTTTAATGAGTGTGGCCAATTTACTAATTTGAAAATAAAACTGCCAGACATGTGCTCTCCAGGAATTCATTTCTATGAAATAGATGGATATATTGGAAGAGTCAAAAGAAGTACTAACTGTTCTGATATGTCAGTAATAACTTCTGCTGTTATCCAATATGAAAAAACCTCTTAAAAGGACTTGGGTCGAAGGAAAAGTACCTTAATGATATTCAATAAGGAGTTCAATAAAGGCATGAGTGGCTGATTATTTGCAATTTTTTATAGCAAATAAATTATAGGTATATGATAAATGATGTTGCTTTTTTTTGTATGCCACATACATTTTTCTTGAAGGCTACTAGTGACAAAACTAGCTACTTTTGAAAGCTACCATCAACTTTTAAAACTGGATTTAGAGACTCACAGCCATTAGGAGGCATAGAATGTATATGTCTACCTTACTGTTGTTTGTTCTCCTTCATCAGCTAGTTAGCTAGTATCCATTGAAGATGACAACAGTTCATCTCTCAGTAAAAAAAATGTCTCCAACACTTTTCCCCTCGATAACAACTGAACTTCTGTGTGAAACACCATTTTGTCATTTTCAGAGCCCATATCATTGCATGGCTTTGCAAACAGGCTGCACACAGTGGATGTAGTTGGCCAAGCTCCACAATTAGTTCCTTCACTGCCAGCTGCTTAAAATGTATCATTCAGTGCTTCCATATGGCACACTCATGATCAGTCTGTATAGGCCTGCACAGGCCTACTATCCCATCCCATGGAATTTGCTTCTCCTCTATGTAATTCTGCAGAGCACTGAACATCACATGTGCTGTCTGATGCTCAAAAAGTGTGACACATTACCAAATATTCTCATGAATCACCTCCTCATGCACATAGTGAAAAAATTAAAAGCATGCAAATTTAATCCCTCTGTGCTAACATTCAATTGGAGACCATAAGCCTGGGATTTTTTCAAGTTGCTCATTCATGGTGCTTTCTTGTTTGCTAGCTATAACATGCATCCATTTCACAGCTGAATCTGACTAATGTATTGTCTTCACCTTTTGTGCCTTTGCCTCTCCGTGCATTGTTATAACCATGCCAGTCACAGCTGGTAATACTAGAATGTCAGCAATAATGTGTGGCTTCATTGTCTTTGCGACACGATAGCTCATCTCAAAATATGCTTTTAGGGCCTTCTCATTAATTGTTACACAGTTCCACACAAAGTGTACTTGTGGCCTGCTTAGTTCATCATGTTTCCTTTCAAAGGAGGCTTACCCACACATTCTTTGTGTGCTGTCTTTAGGTGTCTTTTTAGCTTGTTGAGCTTCATGCTTTCAGCCAAGAATATGCTACACAACAGACATATGGGTTTTTCCTCACTGTGTTCCAGGACAGTGTTTCCCAACCCTACTCCTGGCGGCACACTGTCTTCTATCTATGCTTGCTCTGCCTACCTGAGTGAACTCATCAGTGGCACGTTTGATTCGCTGATTTAATCAAGCAGCAAAGATAGATAGAAGATATGCAGGACAGTGTGCTGCCAGGAGTAGGGTTGAGAATGTACCAGGACATTCTCAAATCCATAAGAGAAATACTTTGATTTCTTTTGTACAGCTGTCTTAGATTTGTGTGTTGAAGCTGAACTTGAGGTAGAAGTGCATGGTTGAAGAAATCTATCCATTTTGCTTAACAACGTTAGAAGTTTCCAGTCATGCTGCATCATTAGCGCAGTGCAAGAAATTTCCTATGAGTGACAGGTAAACTGGGATTGCATGAGTTCATTTATTGTCAGTCTGCTCTCTCATTGGTTTGAAATGCCAAAACATTTTAATGAGATTAAATTTAATAATTAATTATTAAATTTACAGGATGTGGGAAAGCAGTGAGATGGAGGGACCCTACCAATATACCCTCTCCTGCCCTGACTCTAGTGCTGTGGGCTCCCACATTATGTTTAGACCAGACACCCTTATATACAGAGGAATTTATACAAGCAATACATAACAGTGGGGAGATGTCCTTGTCCTCCAGGGTGTGCACACATTACATTCTTTTAACTGTCTATTAAATCCCATCAATTTCTATTAAAAACATAGTTTTACATAGGTTTACAGCCACAGTCCTAATATAGGCTAGCTATATATATATATATATGTGTGTATGTATATATATATATATATATATATATATATATATATATATATATATATATATATACTGTATATATAGCTCAATACAAATAAATAAGAAGTAAGACATTTCTTTGACATTTCACTAATTATTATAGTAGTCCGTAATGATATATTTTGAAATGGCTTTAGAGCACCTGTAAACCAATCAATTCTTTCTCAGCTCCTCTCCCTGGCCCTCTTCCTTTCAAAGTCCACATGCTTGTGCAGAGGGAGAGATTCTAGGCCTGAAAAAGCCGCTGGAATGACATGGCACCATCAGGAAGTGGAGACATCTGTGGTAAGAAGATGGCCAAGGTCGGTCCATTTGTAAAAGTAAATATCATGCGATGAAATGAGATCCTCCAAATAATTGGCGCCTCTTAAAGAAAAGCTGGGTTACAGCTCCTGAGAAACAAACTGAAGTCAATTACCCTGCAGCAGTGCTGATGGCAGGAGAAGACTGGACAGCTGAGAATGGGATTCTGCTGCGTAACTGAGGGGCCAAGAATGGAATTTCCAACTCCAGTAGTTAATTGAGGGGCTCAGAAAAGGAGAGCTGGTGCAAGGGCAATCTTATGCAGAGGTCTTGAAGGAAGGGAAACACTTTCTGTAGATCACCTTGTAGATGTATTCACACTTTCCTAAGTGAACAATGTTACCCCCACAAATATCTTGACCTCTAACAGAGTCACTTGGTGCTATGTGACCCGGTGGCCCATCAGTCAGCGTCATCTTTTTGCTATCGTTCTCCAATAGGAACCCAATTTAGTTTTTGGTTTGTACACAAGGAGATCATTTAAACAGATCTGAACATACATAATGGTCTGTGATTAATCAAATATAATTTTGACTTCACTCACTCAGTTATCTGGCTATAACAGCCCGCAAGCAAAACTAGACTATTGGACTATTGGAAGAACATATGCATTCCAACAGTCTTCTTAATTGATTAATGTGTCTTATTATTACTTATTATTAAGTAAGGGATGAGCTATTCCTTTTCTGAAGGGCTGCCCTGTCTCTTGATTTTGGTCTGCTGTACTTCTGCAAAGGTATCAGGGCATCATTCATTTCAACTTCAAACTATTTGTTTTTTAACAAAAATCAGTAGAATTGACAAAACATTGAAACTATTGATAAAATATATGTGCATGATACACTCACACTAAGGCTGTCTACCAAATAAACAGCCATAATAAAATAAAGATTCTTCTGCTTCCCTGTAAGCCTTGCAATAGTGCTCTTACATGATGGTGCTTGAAAAAGGTGACAGCTACGTCTACATCTATCCCTGTAAATATTTACGTGCATTCAGACCTTTCAAACAGAGCAGCTGCTACAGTTGATCCCACACAAATTCAAAGGGTCAGGTACAGACCTTTAAGTGCCTCACAAGCTGCTGTTCTCAATCAATGGGATTAACAGGTTTATCTTTGTACTCAAGCATAAAAAATAAATACACAATACCATGTCAACAATATGAAGCCAAGGGTAAAGCTTCCAGTGCTCAGTAGCTGGATATGAAGGCCAGACCACCAGTGACCTCGGCCTTGCCTTTGTCCACACTGGAAGACAGCTGCAAGTGCACAGCTTCTTTTGTTATATTTCACACCCAATCACCCACATCAGTCCTTTTCTGGCACTTATTGCCTCATTAATTCTGTAAGTTTTGCCATATAAACAATAAACTGGCTTTGAACTTTATATGTCACTGATATATCAATGTGAAGGAGCACAAAATGCTGTTGATGTATTAGATGATGTAATAAACACTGTGTATGGAAGATCTTAATCAATATTCAGCCTCATGTTCTTAGTGTCCTTAGTGTCATTTTGAAGGTGTCCTGAACACAAATTTAAACACACAAAGTTTATTCAGGGTCTTTGTATTCATCCCCATGGCATCCCCAGTTTATGTTTTTTTGTCATTTAAATAACTAATGAACTTTACCACTATATTTTATTTTCACTCTTTGGTAGTTTAGTCAACATTTTACATGCAGTACCTGGTTTGTTAGTTGTCAATAATGCATATTATTACAAATATTATAATCACTGATTAGATTACAAAAACAGATTAGCATTCATTGTGATGAAAAAAATAATTAAAGGATTGATCCAACTATTATTTTTATTTAATCATAAAAGTTTTATTGTAGATTATGTAAATTGGATTAAGATTTCCTCTCAGTAACATGCCACAGTCCTCCTTTTAAAATGTCATTTGCCAAGAATCTCAGGGAGACCTGATTGTTTTTTTGTTTTTTTTTTTTTTTAAGAAGAAAATAAAATAAAATTACAGAGGGATGTACAATCAATAAAACCTAAAAATAGATAGTGTGAACTGAAATCACAAGTCAGTTTGCAAAGAAACATGCGAAAGTGGAAAATGGATTGTGGTGTCAAGAATTTCTTTTAACAATCAGGATGTCAGATAGTTAGCTACAGCTATACTGCCAAAACCTGTCTCTTATGATGATTAATAACGTTGGTTAGTAGTTTATTATCTGGTTAGTAGCTAGCTAAGCTGTAGCTAAGTAATAGTGATATAGTGAGATAGGTGAACTGGTGACCTAACATTACATAGCGAACAACAAAAACTTACCTTCCAGTTATAATAAATGTATAATTAATAATAAATTATGAGTACCGGTAGCACCATTTGGATGGCTATGTGTGATATTTTTTTATGGGCTAGTGCTACCCAAAAGTACAACAGCTATGTTCGCCTTCTTGTCCTCCCTGCCACATTATGTGCCCGTACCACCGAAAGGTAAGACATTGAAAAGAAAAAACCTGAAAATACGAACAGCTCGTGAATACTTTTCGTGAACTCGTCAATACTTTTCACTTGTGAGAATGCAAGTGGAGTCACTGGAAAATACCACGAGGAAATCTGGACGTTTCTAAACCCGCAATGATTTCACGCGACAATGTAACATACCACAAATGTAATCATTAATGGTCGCATACTGGGTACAACACTGAAAAATAGCATGCAGTATAGAGTACACAGTATATACTTGTGTAGTACGCTGTACACAGTATGTAGTAGGTGGTTTCGAATACAGCCACTTATGGTAAGCCGTTTTAACATTTAATAGCTAGCCTGGATATGTATTGCAAATATCCGTAATTCAATTCTTCCTAGTCAAAATGAACATTTTAGATAGGCACAATAACATTCTTCCTATCCACAATTGTCATTTTAGATAGGCATAACGTCATTCTTCCTAGGACAAATGACGCCACTTTTGCCATTTGTATTGGGCTTTCAATTTCAGATGTCCACAACGTCATTCTTCCTATCCAGAATGAACATTCTGGATGTCTGCAATAGAATTCTTACTAGGAAAAACTCCCATTTCAGATATCTACAATCCAATTGTTACTAGTAGGGGGGGATCCGTACGGATCACGGATCAACTACGGTCTGTTACACCAGTTGTGACTGGTGTGGTAACAACTGGTTGATTAAATCACAAATAGAGATACTATCCACAACAAACAGTGGAGCATATTTTAGTTTATATTTTCTGTTTGCATTTTTTTTCAACTTAAATCTGAAATATCTCCTGTGCCAAATTTCTAAAAGGGGATTTTTGGGTAGGTAAGAAGTCACGATCGTAGCAAAATATGAACTTGCATAGTCACCCTTTGTCAATTCCCCAAATCTGTGGTGGACAAAAATCCATGATTAAATTCTTTCCAAATACATTTTAAGGAGCAATAACTCTTAATGCCAAGTAAGTTTACAAAGAGGACCAGGAAAAGGGTGCATTTACAAATTATCACCATAAAGTAATGACCTGCTATCCTCTGTGACAACTCCTCTTTTATTGCATGTTTGACAGATTTAAGCATGTCTGATGTGGTGATGGAGGAGTTTGGGGCGGCAGCCCCATACCTGCGTAAATCTCAGCTGGAACGTCTGGAGGCCCAGGCTCACCCCTTCGACATGAAGGAGTGCTTTGTCCCTGACCCTGCGGTGGAGTATGTCAAAGCTTCCATCACAGCCCGAGAAGGTGACAAAGTCACTGTTGAAACTGAATATGGGAAGGTAGGTCTGTTGATCACTGCACACATTGTGGTCAGGAAACAACTAATCACTCTAAAAAGAATAGCATTACAGCATCACTTCAGCCACAGGATGGTTCTGACATGTGACTCCATAAATTGGGGCTATATACCATTTTATGAAGTGCATTACTAGATGAGCTGTTCAGCTTTTACACTTTGTGTAAAACTGCAATTATGGAACATTTGTCCCTTAAAAGCCTGAACAGTGTCAATACATAAGTATATAATAAAAAAAGAAGAATCATGCTAGAACAGAATGTTTTATCGCAAAGCTCATGTTTAGATTTGCTTTTGCAACATTTGCTGTGTATTTGCCATATTCTATGCATTTGCATTTTCTGCATTCTACAGTTTGTTCCCCAGACCATAACTGTGAAGGAGTGCGACGTCCACCCCCAGAACCTGCCAAAGTTCAACAAAATTGAGGACGTGGCGATGTTCACCTTCCTGCATGAGCACGCTGTGCTGTTTAACCTCAAAGAGCATTACACAGCCTGGATGTGAGTGAGAGCTATATAGCCCTCTGTTAAATTACACAAGAACTGGTGGGACAGTCTAACGTGTCCAGTTCTCTTGCAGACCTACTCAGGGCTGTTCTGTGTAACTGTAAACCCCTATAAGTGGCTGCCAGTGTATGATCAGTCTGTAGTCAAGGCTTACAGGGGCAAGAAGCAAAGTGAAGCTCCCCCTCACATCTTTTCCATCTCTGACAATGCCTATCAATACATGTTGTCAGGTAAAATGAAACCTCTTGTCATGGGCACTAATCACAATTGTTAAATTGTATAGTTTTATACAATATATTTATTCATATTATGTGTTTTTACCAGGAAATGTGTTGCATAAATTTCTGTAATTTGTATTAAGTATGATATATTTGATTCCTCAGACAGAGAAAATCAGTCCATTCTGATAACGTAAGTTTAATCAGATCCTCTCTTACAGTCCCTTTTATATGCTTCTGGGGATTGAATTTATGCTAATCTGTTCTGTGTCTATTTTCAGCGGAGAATCTGGTGCAGGAAAGACTGTAAACACAAAGAGTCATTCAGTACTTTGCCAACATTGCAGCTGTGTCAGGAAAGAAGGATGCAGGTTCTGAAAAAAAGGTGAAGTTCTTGACCTAAAATACAGTAGAAAGTAATGTTTTTTTCTAGAACTGAGTACTGTAAAATACAGTGTCTTAAACTATGTTGTGTGTATAGTCTGTAAATGTGTGTACTAGGCATGTCACGATACCAGAAATTTAGTAGTCGATACCAATACCAGTGAAATTCCACGATTCTCGATACCCAATTCGATACCACGGTAAAAAACAAAAACAAAACAATAAATCCCATGTATTTCAACATACACTCCTTTATTAAAAACATTTGAACATTACAAAAAACAACAACAGTGGCATGTAGCCTTCAAGTAATAAATAAAAAGAAACAATTATTAACATTACAAAAAAGAACAGTGGTGTGTAGCCTTCAAGTATTTAAAACAGACAATACTGTGCTTAATTACAAACGATTAACTTTTTATGATGGCACAGCATTTCAATTGCAGTACCCGGCCAAGACATGAAAAAAATGGAAATAATAAATAGGCCTATATATAATAATAAAAGAAACAACTATTAACATTACAAAAAAGATGTGGCATCGTATTTTCTGTGCCTCTGAAAAGCTTCTGATATGGCTGGCTGTGTATGTTTTTGCTGACTTTGCTCCTGCCTCTCCTGGTCGACATCCTCCTCTGGCTGATACTGTGAAAGGAAAATTATGAGATTTCAGTTATCAGGTATAGCTCAATCACTTTAAGAAAACAGCAGAGGCTGCACACACAATGTACTCACACACACACACACACACACACACACACACACACACACACACACACACACACACACACACACACACACACACACACACCTCTACATACTCAGAGTGCAAGCAGTAGTTTAAATTTACTGACATGATGACAGACCATTAGTCCGGAAATATTTATTTAAAACGCTAACTTTATATTTTGATGACAGATGACACACACTGAACGGTAAGGACAGTAGCCTCGTATGGAACAGCAATGCCAGCTGCCTCAAACAAAAATAATGGTAACGTGTATTTCAGGATAAGGATAGCAAGAATAATACTTTGGATACGTTGTTAATGTATCGTTAACATGAACTGAAACTCACTCACCTTGAATTCTTTGAATAAATCGGGATGTCTGTCTTTGAGGTGCTTCGCTAAGTTGGTAGTGTTCCCTCTTTTCCTCTGAAAAATTCGATGGCACCGTTTGCATACTGGTTTTTGCGAATTTATTATTAAGCCCTGATGATCCGCCTCGAACGGAAAGTACTTCCATACACTTACTGTTTTTCTTTTCGACGAGTTGAGGCGGAGCTGTCGCTGCAGCTGCACTTGCCATCTTCCAGGTGTTGTTCTTCCGTGCTGGTAAGCGTTCTTCTTCCTTTGGCGTTTAACATCAGACTAGAACACGTCAGAATTTAGTTTATTGCCAAGTAGGTTGACCCTACAAGGAATTTTTTGGTGTGATGGTGCTTCATACAATTACAACACTAAGTACAATGAGTAATAAAAGCAACAAGTACTGAAAAACAAACAGGTGTATATGCTGCCCCCGTCAGGTCCGGAAGATATCTACGGTATTGTAGAAAAACGAGTACCGTCACGTTTTCAGAATTTTGGCATCGACTTGGTACCGAAGCATCGGTACTCATGACATCCCTAGTGTGTACATGTTAACTGTTTTAAATGAAAATACTGAAAGTCAGTGTTTCTTCTCAGGGAACCCTGGAGGATCAAATCATTCAGGCCAACCCAGCCCTGGAGGCCTTTGGAAATGCCATGACCATCAGAAATGACAACTCCTCAAGATTTGTAAGTGTCTTTCTCTTGCAGACTGAATATTTACAGAAAAGGCATCTTGCAAAAATATCTTTGTGTTATTTAATGTATTTTATTTGTGCTATACATTAAGGCAAGTTCATCTGAATTCACTTTGGAGTCAGTGGAAAGTTATCCTCTGCTGAAACTTGTAAGAACATTCTCTGAAATAATTTTATTTTCATCGAAGGAATTATGTCCTTTAGATAAAAGTGTCTGCCAAATGAATAAATGTAAATGAAAATGAAATGTCCTCAAAGTCTTTGATCCAACAGTGTGTATTTTTTTTTCCTTCCAGCTGAAAGAGACTATCATATCTTCTACCAGATCCTTTCCCAAAAGAAGCCAGAGCTGTTGGGTGAGTATCTCTTAAGTCTGTGCACTACTGAACAGATGGTTTAATCACAGCAACAAACTGCAAATCTGACACCTGTTTCCACTTTCTTTTAGAAATGCTGCTTATCACCAACAATCCATATGACTATGCCTTTATCTCCCGAGGAGAGACAACAGTAGCATCTATTGATGATGCCGAAGAGCTGTTGGCTACTGATGTGAGTTACAAACAGTGGTGTAATGAATATACCAAATATACTATCCCTTTTGCTCATTGTTACAGATAATGCCTAATATGAACATGATGATTTAGTCAAATTTCAGCAGAATGGCTTTGTCTCACATACAGGAAGCCTTTGATGTGTTGGGCTTCACTCAGGAAGAGAAAAATGGCATTTACAAACTGACTGGTGCCATCATGCACTATGGCAACATGAAGTTCAAGCAGAAGCAACTAGAGGAGCAGGCAGACGCTGATGGCACTGAGGGTGACTGTTTGAAGGAAGCTGGATTATTTTAGAGAACAGGGGATACAGTTTACAAATGAAACAATGAAACAATTTACCTTCAGAGAAATATACATGGAATGCATAGCTGTCAATATGGTTGCAGTTTTCTGTTATGTTATCTTCATATGTCCTGTCCTAAATACCTCCATACATCCTAAGAGGGTCTCTGAAGCCATTAAACACTGAGAATACCTCACTGCTTTTCCAGATGCTGACAAAGTTGCCTATCTGATGGCCCTAAACTCTGCTGACCTCATCAAGGGTCTGTGTCATCCAAGGGTCAAAGTAGGGAATGAGTGGGTCACCAAGGGACAGAATGTCCAGCAGGTAGGAAAGTTAGTTTCCCATTCATATTAAGCAATATGGAAATCATTACAAACATGCTCATTGTTTATCACACTAAACACTAAATCACAAGGTCATAATATGGAATTAACTATGGAATTAACTTTCCTACAAGTATATATGGTTTTTAGTTTTCCGCTTAGCTCACAGTTGGACTGTAGATGACTTGCTTACTATACCCATCATATCTATCTTAACAGGTGTATTACTCTATTGGTGCTCTGTCAAAGTCAGTGTACGAAAAAATGTTTCACTGGATGGTGGTGAGAATCAACCAATCTCTCGACACCAAACAGCCTCGCCAGTACTTCATTGGTGTGCTGGATATTGCAGGATTCGAAATCTTTGATGTGAGTGTCTTTACTTTTGAATTGCATACCTGTTGAGGTAATAGAATTTTAATAACACACCCTAAAATGTCAACTCTGAATAAGGGCCTTCTGGGAATCTTCACACTGAAACTGTGAATGTGTCCAAAATGCATTCAAGATCAATTAGTCTGAGAGCCTCAAAGTCAAATACAAACATATTTCTCTGTTGCAGTTCAACACCTTTGAGAAGCTGTGCATCAACTTCACCAATGAGAAGCTGCAGCAGTTCTTCAACCACCACGTTTGTGCTGAAGCAGGAGGATTACAAGAAAGAGGGTATTGAATGGGAGTTCATTGACTTCGGCATGGACTTGCAGGCTTGCATTGAGCTCATTGAGAAGGTGGGTGGGTGACAGAAAAAAATTCTTTGGAATAAATTCTTCATGCAACATGGTTTATGAGACTTGTACTTCTTCAAATTAAAAATTATGAAGAATTTCCTCTGACAGGTCAAGAAGTACATTTTATCAGTATTTACAAAATAAATATTGGACATCCAATACTGACAATCATTAGATGCCTTTTTATATTTGTAGAACATTTGTAGAACAAGTTAATTGTAAGCTTCATGATTTATAACACACCAGGTTCAATAATCAAATCATGAGAAATACACACAGTGTTGCACCAGGAGAAACTGCAAAAAAATGTCAGATGCTTGATATCTATTGGGGTGACAGTGGCCCAGGAGGTAGAGCAGTCAACTGGGGATTGGAAGGTCTCCAGTTCAAATCTGGCTTCTCCTGGCAAAATGTCAAAGTGTCCTTGAGCAAGACATTGAACCCCAAACTGCTCCCAGTGGCCAGTTCCTTGAATGGCAGCCTCTGCCACTGATAGGTAGATGTGAGGCACAAACCTGTAAAGTGCTTTGAGTACTCAAATGAGTTGAAAAAGTGGTATGTAAATACAGTCCATTTATTTAAAGTTATGTTTGTTTTGTTCCCATGTTCTTCTTTCAGCCCATGGGTATCATGTCCATCCTTGAAGAGGAGTGCATGTTCCCAAGACCAGTGATGCCACCTTCAAAGCAAAGTTGTATGACAACCATCTGGGGAAATCAAACAACTTCCAGAAGCCCAGGCTTATCAAGGGGAAACCAGAGGCCCATTTCTCCCTGGTTCACTATGCTGGCACTGTTAACTACAACATCTCTAACTGGTTGGTAGAAAAAAAGGGTTCTTCCTTCCAGACTCTGTCTGCCCTCCACAGGGTGAGTCAAAAGACTAGATTTGCTGGAAATTAAATTATGGTAGTGGGAATCCATCTGATAATGCAGATATACTGATCTATAGAATAATGCTCACAACATTTATCTTAAGGACAATGAGTATTTAAAATCAGTTACATTAATAATATTACATGTTATTAAGTTGGCATAAAAGAACCTTTGTGGCCATATCACAGATCCTGAAGGAAGGAATGGGCATGTAGCCTATGAATTTTCACTCCTAAGCACTACTGTACTATGTATGTATAGACTATAAAAGCTTTTCCATTTCATTTCAAAATTCCAGTGTGTTTCCCCATAGGACTGCTTCATATTGTTGTTGATATTTAAACATTGATAGGCTTTTATTAGCCATCCCATAAAAAGTAGTTGCAGTTGCTTGCTAACTAGATGAGTATTACTTATGGTGCAGCATGTTGATGTGTTATTTTGTGCATCGTCTCACGCAACATTTTTTATGCAACCATGAGTGCAAACACAGATCTTTCTGTGAAGTTAATGGCTAGCTTGCAAGGTACATCAAGCAAAAAGAGTAACTCAGCTAAATGTCAGCAGCATACCATGCTGCAAGAGAGAACTCAGTACCATTAATATCACATTTTCAGACCATTTTGTCAGTACTCCGCCCCCCTGGCTGTGTGTTTGTGTTCTTCCCCTGTCCATGTGCTTTTGTTTTTCCTTGTGTTCCGGCCCTGCCCGCTCTCCGCCCTGTCTCCGCCTACCTGATCATCTCCACCTGCCTGCCTGCACACCTGCTTCCCATCACCTCATCAGCCCTACCCTATATTTGCCCTGCTTTTCTCTGTCTTGTTGCCATGTCTCAGTATTCTGCTTCGTCCTTGCTATTTGTTACCAAGCGTTCTTCTTTCTCCCGCCCTGGGTCTCTGTGTTGTTAAGTTCTGTCATGCCACAGACAGCCTGGGCCGCCTGCTGTTCTGCCTCCGCTCCCTGTTGCCGGCCTGCCCGGTTCTGCCCCTGTCCAGACCCTGCTTCCCGCCTGCTCATCCAGCCTGCCGTTCTGCTTCGGCTGCCTGGGTTGCCCGTGGTTCTGCCCCAGCTCCCTGTTGCCGGTCTCCCTGGTTCTGCCCCTTCCCAGACTTCACTCCCGCTTCTCGTCTGCCCTGCTCCGGACCTGCCTGCCCAGTTTGTGACCCCTGCCTGGCCTTCGGATCTCGTCTCTGCCTGCCGCTCTGTTCTGGTTGCCCCGCTGCCTGCCTGCCCGTTGCCGACCCTCGCCTGTCCAGACCACGTGCTTGCTCTGTTTGTTTTTGGAACTTCCCGGTTCGATTCCTGCCTGTTTTTGACTTCGCCTTTGTCTGCTCCTGTGGTGGTCTTCAATAAAGTCACTCTGCCACTCACCTCCGGGTCTGCGTGTGAGTCCTCACCCCGCATCCCTGACACATTTGCCCTTGAAAGGAGAATGACTTATCTCCTTCAAGTTTTAAAGGTTCCAAATACAGGCATGACACTAAATGGGATCTTTTTATGATGCACAGACTAAATACTGCAAGAGTGAATGATTTAACACAAACTAATGTTAGTGGATAAAGGACATGCAAATTAATCGGAGTTGTATTTTTTCCAAATCCAAAAGGCTTGATCACAGAAAATATCTCATTTGGATCTCTTCCTAAGAAATATGACATGTATTCTTCAGAAGGGGCCCATGATTGCAGTACATAGGAGTAAAGCAGTGAACTCTAAAACTACTTAAAACTCCTAGTTTTGAATCATGATTACTTATGTTTTATAAAAAATAAAAGCAGGGAAGTTCAGCTTATAGATGTTGTAATACATTTGGCACTTTATTTGTGATTTCAAATGAAAACATGACATGTACATGAAAAATGAGAGTAATTAGTTTTGACCCACTGCAGCCCAGCTTTCAGTTTTAAGTTTTAAAACAGGCACATATATATATATATATATACACACACACACACACATATACTCATGTTCCATCTAGAAAACTGAGCTTTTATATGTTTTAAACCCACAGGAGAACATGAATAAGTTGATGACAAACTTGAAATCTACTCACCCTCATTTTGTGCACTGCCTCATCCCCAATGAGACCAAGACTCCTGGGGCCATGGAGAATCCACTGGTGATGCACCAGCTGCGCTGTAACGGTGTGCTGGAAGGTATCAGGATCTGCAGAAAGGGCTTCCCCAACAGGATCCTGTATGGAGAATTCAAGCAGATGTAGAAATTATTCATAATTACAATCCACTGAAACAAAATTGTGATCAAATTACCATGACATAATACATGTATTAAAAAAGTAGACTGGGTAGGTATAGAGAAGGCACATATGCTGTAAGCTGTGTCATACTGCAGATACATAGACCAGTAAAGCCACCGTTCAAATAATTCACAGTGTATGCTGAATACATATATGGATATTACTGTTAAGGACAATAATAAGAAGGACCACAGGACAAAGGAATAAGTGGAGCAGAAAACCCATACCAAACTGAGCCCCATGAAATTCCACTTAATGAAATTTTCTTTCTGGTCTCCAATTGCATTCCCCATTACAGATATCGTATCCTAAATCCATCTGCTATCCCTGAGGGACAGTACATTGATAACAAGAAAGCAGCAGAGAAACTGCCCGGGGTCTCTGGACATCGACCACAACCAATACAAATTAGGACATACTAAGGTATGAACACAAAATATATGATCTTTTAATTGACTTCAATGGCTATGAAAATGAATTACAACCATTCTCTGTATCTATCTTTAACAGGTGTTCTTTAAGGCTGGTCTACTGGGTACACTGGAGGAGATGAGAGATGACCACTTGGCTCACATAATAATTGGAATTCAGGCCAGGGCACATAGTCAACTTGCAAGAATTGAGTTCCAGAAGATTGTGGAATGCAGGTCAGGATGTTGATGCCTCTAATTATAATGATAAGAGTAAATGAAAACTGCATATTTACAGTATGTCTGTTTTTGTTAATTCACAGGGATTCCTTGCTTGTGATCCAATGGAATGTGTGTGCTTTCATGGGTGTGAAGAACTGGCCCTGGATGAAGCTTTGTTTCAAAATCAAACCTCTGTTGAAGACTGCAGAGACTGAGGAAGAGATGGCCAACATGAAGGAGGAGTTCCTGAAGCTGAAAGAGGCATATGCCAAATCTGAGGCCTGTAAGAAGGAGCTGGAAGAAAAAAATGGTCACTCCTCTCCAAGAGAAGAATGACCTTCAGCTGCAAGTTCAAACTGTGAGTAAATTACAATAAATGATCTGTTAACAGAAATACTGTTTGTACAGGATCACTTTGATATTTAAATTGAGAAAGCTACAGGCTGAGATGGCTCTAAGTTGTGCCTTTTTATCAGGAACAAGATAATCTTGGTGATGCAGAAGAAAGGTGTGAAGGGTTGATCAAGAATAAGATCCAGCTTGAGGCTAAAATCAAAGAGCTGACAGAAAGACTAGAAGATGAGGAGGAGATGAATGCAGAGCTAACTGCCAAGAAGAGGAAGCTGGAGGATGAGTGCTCTGAGCTGAAGAAGGACATTGATGATCTGGAGCTCACTCTGGCTAAAGTAGAGAAGGAAAAGCATGCCACTGAGAATAAGGTTAGTATCTTTACATCTCTCAAATGTAGAAGCAGATGGTGTGTGAGACAGTCCATTGACTCTCTGATTTGTGTTTACAGGTGAAGAACCTGACTGAGGAAATGGCAGCTCTGGATGAAATCATCGCCAAGCTGACCAAGGAGAAGAAGGCTCTTCAGGAGGCTCACCAGCAAACCCTGGATGACCTGCAGAGTGAGGAGGACAAAGTGAACACGCTGACCAAGGCCAAAGCCAAACTGGAGCAGCAAGTCGATGATGTAAGAAGAGAAATTAATGAATGATTCCCAGAAGAGATTACAGCATTAAAGTAAAGATATGATCTGTGAGGGATAGCTAGTTACATTACATTAATGTCATTTAGCAGATGCTCTAATCCAGAACAATTTACACAGATTACAATTTTACATTATCCATTTACACAGCTGGATGTTTTGAGACAATTCTGTGTAAAGTATCTTACCCAAGGGTACAGCAGCAGTGCCCCTGCAGGGAATTGAACAAGCCACCTTTTGGTTATAAGCCCTGTTCCTTACCACTATGCTACACTGCTGCCTAGAAATGCACATGTGGAATGGAAAGAGCATACCTTTCTCGTTACCTACTTGTTATACCTTTTTTAGCTTGAGGGGTCTCTTGAGCAAGAGAAGAAGATAAGAATGGATCTTGAGAGAATCAAAGGAAAACTGGAGGGAGACTTGAAGCTGACTAGGGAGAGTATAATGGACTTGGAGAATGATAAGCAGCAGATGAGAGGCTCAAGAAGTAAGGTCACAATGTGTTTTTATTGTTTATGCAATTGTAATGAACTTTTAACTCTTCAGGCTTGACAATCCATACAGATCTTTCATATGAGATATTTTTCAAACAGCTATTGCAATGATACAATGAATTCATTGTATGTGTTCTATTAATAATACAAGCAATAGCAGAAGAATTTGGAAGATAAGAACAACACTGAACAGTCCCATTTATTTGAATTATGGTAAAAGACCATATTACCATATATTTGTGCATTCTTGGTACATGTAGTTAGCTACAGGTGTGTACACTTGGGAGTTGGGAGTGATGGTTCAAGGGTGGGGAGAAATCACTGTCCATAACGTGTCTCACTTGCACCTGATCAAAAATGCAGGTTAAACTGAAAAAAATGGCAGCAATTATAAGTGTGACCACACAGGAAGAATTTAATACATAATCATAACATTCAAACATGACAATCATACATGATGGCCTTGTGTGAAATTCAAAGGCTATTTAAGTATCCCTTCCTTTGAAGCTTCCTTTGAAACTTTGGAGTTGCATTGATAGGTCACCAATTCAGACAGAGAGGGAAACTACACATGAACATCCAAAATACACATCATATGCATTTTTTCAACTCTAATATTAAAATAAATATCACCCTCTCTGAGTTACTTCAGTTCAGTCAAATTTGTTTTTATTTTAAGTCATTCGGTAAACAAGAAAAACCTTTCAAAGCTCTGTTGTAAGGCATGAATGTGCTGATACACATACACACACACACACAGACTCACTCAGGATCAATGACTTTGTGAAGCAAACGCTGTTTTTCTTTTAGTTGAAGTATTTATAAGACCAACGACTTTAGAGCAAAACTTTAGTTTTTCTACATGAGTAAAAATCCGTACAAAGAATTGTGCAATGTTTATGATATAGTTTCGATAAAGAAAAAACAGACCATACATTTTTATGCAGGAAAGACTTTGAGATCAGTCAGCTCAACAGCGAGATTGAAGATGAACAAAACTTGGGTGCTCAGCTTCAGAAGAAACTGAAGGAACTGCAGGTAAATTTGTTAAAAGACAATCTATGCATCTACCATCCATCTGCCAAGGTTTTCTTCTGAAGCTACAGACAGCTAATTTTCTACCTGTGCTAGGCCCATATCGGGGAGCTGGAGGAGGAGCTTGAGGCTGAGAGAGCTGCCCGTGCAAAGGTGGAAAAACAAAGAGCAGACTTATCCAGAGAGCTGGAGGAGATCAGTGAGAGGCTGGAGGAGGCTGGTGGGGCCACAGCTGCCCAGATTGAGATGAACAAGAAGAGGGAGGCAGAATTCCAGAAGATGCGCAGAGACCTTGAAGAGGCCACACTGCAGCATGAGGCTACAGCTGCCACACTGAGGAAGAAACAGGCTGACAGTGTGGCTGACCTGGGAGAGCAGATCGATAACCTGCAGAGAGTGAAACAGAAGCTAGAAAAGGAGAAGAGTGAGCTTAGACTGGAGCTGGACGATGTGGTGTCCAACATGGAACAGACTGTTAAGTCGAAGGTAAAAATGTGATCTCAATTAGTATAAAACTTTTGGCTACATTTTGTGTAATGAGGGCAGGTTGGGTTGCATATCATATTAACCAACTTTAAGTCCAGATTCACTGTGATTGTAAAGCATACTTTTATGAGTATTTTACTTGCCATATTCAAATAAATGAATCCTTACAGCATATTTCATATTTATTTTTATATTACAGACAAATTTAGAGAAAATGTGCCGTACCCTGGAAGACCAGATGAGTGAATACAGAACTGAGGCTAAAGAAGGCCAGCGCACCATCAATGATTTCACTATGCGGAAAGCTAAGCTACAGACTGAGAATGGTATGTATCTTCAAAAATTACACAACAGTTTCCAAAGACAAATATTGTAGTACAAAATTATAACATTAGTGATTATATACCACACAAGCGGAGCTTGCCAGAAAGCTTGAGGAGAAAGACTCACTAGTCTCTCAGCTGACCAGAGGAAAGCAGTCGTACACCCAGCAAATTGAAGACCTCAAAAGACAGCTGGAAGAGGAAGGCAAGGTAAGCTATTAGCAGCAGCAGACTGTTAAAAATGCCCATGTATTCAAACATTATGTATAAATGATTACTTATTAAACATATAATTACACACAACATGGCCTGGTGTGACCTTTGTATAATGTCTCATCCAGGCGAAGAACGCACTGGCCCATGCAGTTCAGTCAGCTCGCCATGACTGTGACCTGCTGAGAGAGCAGTATGAGGAGGAACAGGAGGCCAAGGCTGAGCTGCAACGCAGTCTCTCCAAGGCCAACTCTGAGGTGGCTCAGTGGAGAACTAAGTATGAGACTGATGCCATCCAGAGGACTGAGGAGCTGGAGGATGCAAAGTAAGGACTGAAAGCAGGATGTATTGTTACCTACAAACCCCGGTACATGTGGTGAGGAGAGCTAATTGCATCAGCCTTGTTGATTCCTCTTTGTGTTTCATCCAGGAAGAAACTGGCTCAGCGACTGCAGGATGCTGTGGAAGCTGTGAATGCTAAATGCTCCTCCCTGGAGAAGACCAAACACAGGCTGCAGAATGAGATTGAAGATGGTAGATGTGGAGAGATCCAATGCAGCTGCTGCCGCGCTGGACAAGAAGCAAAGAAACTTTGACAAGGTACTGGAAATTAAAGCCAGCAACAACAATACATGCTTCAAGGTAAAGATCACAATTTACATGTTTTCTGATCTAATCCCATCAGGTCCTGGCTGAGTGGAAGCAAAAGTATGAAGAGTCACAGAGTGAGTTAGAGAGCTCCCAGAAGGAGGCCAGATGTCTGAGCACTGAACTCTTCAAACTGAAGAACTCTTATGAGTAGTCAATCGATCACCTGGAGACAATGAAGAGGGAGAATAAAAATCTCCAAGGTCTGAGGAAACATACTATAAAATGATAAATCTCTTTTGGATGAATTATGAGCCATTTAAAAATACAACTGTACTAAATGAGAAGATATTTGAGATCCAGATCCTGAATTACATTTTCTTCTGCAGAGGAGATTGCTGACCTGACTGAGCAACTTGGTGAGGGAGGAAAAAGTGTTCATGAGCTGGAGAAGGCCTGTAAACAGCTGGAACAGGAAAAGGCTGAGATCCAGACTGCTCTGGAGGAAGCAGAGGTAAGAGTGTGAAAATTGTTCAATAGATAATATTCTATATTGCAATATAAAGTAAACCAATTGTAAGAATTGAACAGGATCCAGATCAGACAAAAATTTGTCTGAGTGAAAACGATAAGAATGTGTCATGTCTGAAAGGGCTCCCTGGAACATGAGGAAGGAAAGATCCTGAGATCTGCAGCTTAGTCAAGTGAAAGCAAATATTGAGCACAAGGTGACTGAAGAAGATGAAGAGATGGAGCAGGCCAAGTGAAACCAGCAAAGAGTAGTGGATACCCTGCAAAGCTCACTGGAAGCAGAGACCCGCAGCAGGAATGAAGCTCTCAGGCTGAAGAAGAAGATGGAGGGAGACCTTAATGAGATGGAGATACAGCTCAGCCAGGCTAACAGGCAGGCAGCCGAGGCCCAGAAGCAGCTCAAGGGCCTCCACTCTCTCCTTAAGATAAAACAATAATCTAAAAATAGTAATAACAGTGCCATAAATTAAAGGACAGGATATTTTGTCTGTGACACTGTAAGACAGGAATTTGAATCAGACTTAATTGCTAATTTTTTTTTAGATATCCTCCAGTTTTGTAAGACACAAGATGAACAATATGTTTTAATACTAGTCCCCTATCTCCATTGGAGGATGCCCAACTGCAGCTGGATGAATCCCTTCGTGCCAATGATGACCTGAAGGAGAATATTGCCATTGTCGAAAGGCGCAACAATCCGCTGCAGGCAGAACTTGATGAGCTGAGGTCTATGGTAGAACAGACTGAAAGAGGCCGGAAACTGGCTGAGCAGGAACTGCTGGATGTCAATGAGAGAGTGCAGCTTCTACACTCCCAGGTAAGATGAGAAAATGATGGCCATTTCATCATGTATCTTTACAAATTAGATATTTCAAATGCCTGGTAACTCTGTTTATAGAACACTAGCCTGTTAACCCAGAAGAAGTTGCTGGAGGGTGACACATCCCAGCTTCAGACTGAGGTGGAGGAGGCTCTGCAGGAGTGCAGGAATGCTGAGGAAAAAGCCAAAAAGGCCATCACTGATGCTGCCATGATGGCAGAGGAGCTGAAGAAGGAGCAGGACACCAGTTCTCACCTTGAGCGCATGATGAAGAAGAACATGGAGCAAACCATCAAGGACCTGCAGCACCGTCTGGATGAAGCTGAGCAAATCGCCATGAAGGGGGGCAAGAAGCAGGTTCAGAAGCTGGAAGCTCGTGTGAGTGTCAAGTTGCTTATGTCTATGAAAGGAATATTTATGAAAAGACACATTGAATGATGAAGGTCAGTTCTTGTGGACAATGGTTGCATTTTGTGACAGTTGCAGGTGAAAGAGCTGGAAAATGAGGTGGAATTAGAGCAGAAGAAGAGCAGTGATGCAGTGAATGGAATCCGTAAATATGAGAGACGCATCAAAGAGCTCACCTACCAGGTACAGTCTGATCGTGCTTTGTTTGGTGGGTTGTGTATTTTTCTACAAGTAATTCACACTGTGAATTATCTACACACTAAAAACACTGTGTTGCTATGAACATGTACCATTTATTGTTTTTTGTTTGCAGACTGAGGAGGACCGTAAGAATTTGGCCCGTCTGCAGGACCTGGTAGACAAGCTGCAGCTGAAGGTCAAGTCCTACAAGAGGACTGCAGAGGAGGCTGTAAGTGTGCCCTTGTGTTCAGCACACTGATGTAGCAGCTGGATGCATTTGACAGCAGTATCATTAAGGCCAGGCTTTCATTATGTGCTGACTGTGCACTGTGACTGTGTCTCAGGAGGAACAGGCGAACAGTAATCTGACCAAGTTCCGCAAGCTGCAGCATGAGCTGGATGAGGCAGAGGAGCGAGCCGACATCGCAGAGTCTCAGGTCAACAAGCTGCGCTCCAAGAGCTGTGATGTGGCCTCAAAGGTCAGAGAAATGACTTTTACTGAATTCAAAGATTTCATTCTTAATCAGTCATTTATTTTTCAACATGTATCATGCTATGCAGAAAATAATTATAAAAAATAATGCATTCGCATTCCTGCATCTTTGATGTCTATCTCAATTAAAATGAACACTTGTATGAAATTGATTCCACTAAGAATATAAAGCCATTGACAGGGTGAAAAGACGTACACATATACATACAGTATACCCACACTTAAACATACAGTACTTTTACTTTTTAAATAATCATCAAACATGACTATGAACTGTTTTGCCTTTACAGCGAGTAGTTTCAAACAATATTGAGAAAATTGATGTTTAATGCAAAAAAGATTTTCAAGAGGCACTGCAATTTGAAAGTGAAATAATAATCTGATTCTTCAATTTTTTTTCAAGATGATGCAAGTTTACACGTCAGAGGTATTCGTAAATGTAGTTTGACAGTTTTGCCCTAGTAAACAAGCATAAATGTTTTGTATAATTATTAACTGAGTGTATGCATTGTTTTATATTTTGGCTGTCATGATCATTAAACGTAATATTGCATTTAGAATTTTTTCCTGAGTTACAGCTATGGGTACACCACTGGTGACTTACAGGGCTTTAGTAGGACATTTCATCTGGAATCATTAAACATAGTGCTAATTTCTTATGTACAACCCCTGAGGGTTTAATAAAAAATGTATAATAGCCATATTTTCTTTTTCTCCCCATCTTTCTAAATCCATCTTCTGCACCACAAAAGGGCATGATGAGGAGTGAAGCTCTCAGATGGACTTTTCTGAAACCTCTTGACTTGCTGTGCTCTAGTTGCCCTACTTCCCTTTAATGCACAAGTTTATAGAATAAAATTAATTTGCAACTGAAGTTCCTGTATTTTTTGGTCTGACTGCACAACACACTGATGATCATCCAACCACTGTTACTATTTTTTCTGTTACTATTTTTTTCTACAATACTGGCTTTAAAGATCGATGAAAATGGTATGCACACAATGTATTACTTAGTGCTTTAAAATGTACATCCTGTTAAATTCACTTGTGCTCAATCTACTGCCCCAGTGACACATGGCTATGAAGAATGGGAGTACATGAACATGACATAAGGTTTCTGATGGACTTATTTGCTGTTACCTTTTCAAAGTTCACCCTTAGGTACTCAGACCACAGTACTGAGCCAGACTTGCACTTGCAAAAAGCAGTTTCAAAAATGCTAAATCTATCTCATCTATCTCATCTAGATTAAAAATTTGAAATAAATATGACTACATGCAATAGTATATGCATATGTTATAAAGAATGCAAATACCAAACATACTGTAGGTGTATGTTTGCACCTGAACAATCATGCATAGCGATGTTTAAGCAATTTTACATGAGCTATTATCTGCAACTTTTGTCTAGTCCAGTTGATCGCAATAACATAGGATGCAGTTATATAACGACTTAACAGTTGTTACTTGTTCAGTTAAGTAACTAGCGTTTCAATCAAATATTATCTTCAACATATGGACAGCCCAATACAACAATACAAGCCTAGCTATCCTGGAAAATAGGCCTTTAAGTTACAGTCTTTCAATGCCAGAGAAATTTTTATTGTAACTAAAGATTTCTATCCCCAGTACACGGGATTGACTGTTACCCGTGGTGTTGTGTCTTTACATTTACTGAACTGCAAATGCCTTAAGCCTTTCACAGAAATAGTACGATCACTTGAGCCAAAGCGGCAACTGAAGTGAGGCGAGTGAATGAGGTTGTTGGACGGTACTGAAATGTTATGTAGATTCAAGCATGTTTATATCTGGCTCAGAGCCGATTCTAGTAGGGATCGTTGCGCCGTTTAAGGATCGGTCCCTTCCACATTACATGAGAAGAGCCCTGAGTAGTGATGATAGCACAATACTGCTGATGCTAACTAACCCGCTAACTTTAGAGCAACAAAATAAAACGCATTTTCGCATTGTGTAGGGAGTAGAGGGCTGTACTATTCTAACGTAGCTACTAAAGTGCATACAACAGGTAATTTAAGTCAGATCCTAATTGACTCGTTCCTTATTTCCTTGAACAATTAGTTGGTTGTGTATGCAAATTGCCCGTCATTTTCATAAAGATTTGAATTCATAAACTGTTCATAATTGAATTAATAAAATAGCAATTCATGAACTAAATTTCAGTTCATTTCTTGAACTGAAATGGAACTGACCCCAACTGTGGTAACATAAACTATGTTTAACACACAAGCCAAAGGTTTCCTTTTTGTCTAGCCTAGCGGCACGCTAATGCCATCTTTGTGGTTGTAACGTTACCACTTTTAATTTGTTTTCGATAACATTATATAGTGCAGTGTTAACCAAGTAGGCTACAGTACTCTTGTCAAGCTTTAGGCATGCATCTGCTGTTATTGTTCGCAACTGGATATATTAGCCTAACTTTACAAAAAGTAGCACACAAAATGACAGAATCAGAAGCGACCTTAACCTTAACTTTGTTAACCGTTACTGTTTTATCCTCTTCCTTCTGATTACCTTCACCACTCCAAAAAGGCCTTTGTTTTGCTCCCCTCAAAGGAGAAAGTGTTACTGTCCACATATTATTTAGACTAAGATTTTCCCAAATTTACCGTTAATTTAAATGACAAAACAAATTATTCGCTGGCTACTTAGCCAAGCAACTAATTTCGCTTAAAGCTTTGGAGCTGTCCAATTGTCATTTCTCTTACTATGCCACACGTATTGTGTTATATATCTGAAAAGTATTTGTAAATACTTTTGTATTTATAAAGTAATTGTTTATGTACAGCCTAATTTCCCCATTTATTTAACACAAACGGATAACCGTAATTTAATTCCCTGCACAACTAACGGGCACCGTTGCTAGGTGATTGATTCTAAGCACACAAAACAGCAGTTGATTTTCGATTTTGACACCTAACGTTAATTTAAAACGGCCGAAAATCGGTCAAACGTCATGGAGATTGGCGCTGGGAGGTGTTGAGGAGTTCATGGGGGAAGCGGATGTCAAGGGTGTAACAAAAGCAGAGGCAGTTAACTTAGCAGTAGGAAGTGATTTATTGAGTTATTGATTACTTAACTTATATTTTCTCAATTCAGTGTGTTCCAAACACAGTAAACACACATTGTTGATGGTCATTGTTCCTAGTTTAACTACAGTATACAGTATAGCCTACAACAGTCTACAGCTGACATCAGCTGTCACAGAGAGTGTTTAAACCTTGAGCTAATCAGAGCTCGGGGGGCATTCCCCTGATAGCATGGAAATGAGCAACAATGAAAAGAGGGCTGACTTTCCTGTTCATCCAAGGAGGAGAAAAGAACTTTTTAACTGCAGTCATGGTTGCGGTTTAGACAAATGAGAATGGCAGATTAATCAGCTTGGTTGAGAAGAGGTCAGCACTGTCTAGCAGAGAAACTATACAGTAAGAAACTCATGAAATCCAGTCTCTCTTGGGAGACTGAGGATCACTTAGCATGGTTTACCTAATGTTAGCCTTCATTATACATTATTAAGGGAGAATTTGGGGCATGGTTGGAATATATAATCAGGCCATTCAAGAACATTCTATTACTGAGAGGAACAACTTGATCTTTGTCCTCTGAAGGACACATTAGAAAAGCTCTGCATTCTGTGGTTATGTTGAATGCATGTATCAGTGTATGGTGCATTCATTGGTTCTGGTTTTTGCTCAAAGTGCTTGACTTTGTGGGTGTCTGTGGAATTTTTTTTTTTCAGCACATTCACTTAAAAATCCTGGTGGATTCTGACAGATTTTTTTTTTAATTTGTGGGGTATGTTTTTGTTTATTCAGTGAGTGCAGAGTGGGTTCACCATTTGCATGAGTGTCACTTCTGATCATCAGCATGATTTTACATGATCATCTCCTTGCAGGTGCTGCTTTCATATATAAACTGTGGCACATTATCTTTTTGTAAATTGGAGAAGTATAGAAAAAAAGGTATGTGGTATGTTTTGGTATATGACATTCTATTTGAATACATTATTGTAAGTAACCGTCCAAAACCAAATCATTAATGTGCAACTTGGGTGCATGGGTTGTCATATCAACCGCATCCCCTGGCCTAAACCAAGCTCTTTACCTGAATACTAGTAATTCAGTAAATAAGTATTTACTGGATAATCACTTGCAGTTACATAGTAGTTAGAAATTATTGTCTTCACATTCTGCTTACTGTACACTTAATGTAGAATGACCACGACTGATTTTTTTTGTGGTATTGAATTATGAAGTTCAAAATTCAATTCAATTCAAAATAAATCATTACAGAAATAGTTTTTTGTAATGTTTTTCTTTTTATTTCATGTTTAATAATCACATCACTAGTTAACAATTATAACCACAATAAACACTTCTTTCAAACCAAAAACAAAAAAAAAGTTAAATTCAAAAATAAACAAACAAAAAAAAAGACAAACAAATCCTGCGAATGATAACTGTCTACTTAACAGAACCCCTTGTCTTCGGCATGCTCTTACTGTGTGTTCTATTAGTTTGTGTGCACATTTGGTATGCTCTACTAGCAGAAGCAGGACTAAGGGGCTCATTGCTGCTTTACCGGAGCACTCTAAGTAACACAGGCCGACCGACAGCTACTTTCAGTCTCACACAAGGGTGTGGAAGGGCACTAACATTGCCACCATACTCCAGGACTGTGTGTGTAGGGAGCAGGGCACGGGGGCACCCTCATTCCAAAATTAGAGATCTCCCCTGACCTCGCTTCTAACTTTCTCGCTCTGCAGTGCACCCTGCTCTTTAATGGCACGTTGAATTTCAAATTTTACACCTCAATTTCAATCCCATTTATGTGGATTTATTTAAGAGGCCCATGTTTCAATAGGAGAGGCTTTAACTTGAAATGGAGTTTTTTAAGACTGGGGCTGACAATGGTTTTCTGGGGAGACTGAGGATTTGAGACACAGTGGTCCTTAGGTGCTGACAACCTGCTACCTATTTGCAACCCTCATATGCTCCCTACCCACACACACACATACCGTGTTGTGGCTTGTAGAACAAAATAAAAACACATATATGCATCTTTAATACATTACATTTCAAAAACATTCTTGTACTTCAGCCCTTTTATGAAAAAAGGCAGACTTACTGAATTTCAAAAAACACCACTCTCCAGAAATGGTTAAAAAGGTAAATGAATGTAAAAGTTGTACTGAACATCCATATGACCCTAAAAATATTTTTTTTTTCCTGTGGTGATAGAGTGTATAAACAGTAAGATATATAGCTATATACAACCACGTGACCACAGAGGGATGAGAGTGTGAGCTGTAGTAAAGACTGGGGAAGGTAAGTGATCTTAAAGTGGCCGCGGACAGGCACAAGGAGAACTCAATTTGAGAACGACCGTGGCACCAGAAGCACAACATTGAAATCCACAGTGTGCAGACTCACCACCAGGAGACTAAGACAGGTCTACAGCAACTGCTTGCGCTAGTGCTGCACTAAAAAAAAAAGCTCATATAGAAATATCTACAAACCTCTCTTCATTCAAAATAACATCTTTGATATCAACAATAAACATTATTGCAAATTTTTTTGAACACTTGATTTTTTTTTTAAACTCAAGGGATTATTCTAGCCTGAAACAGATTCCATTTTTAAGATTTGAAAATTTACTTTGTTTCTACAACCGTATAGTTTAATTTATATTAAAATTTTTCATCTACACATGTAGTGCATTTCCTTCATTTAGTCATCTTGAGACCCTCTGTACCATACTGTGTCCCATCTCTGACACATCTGCCTGCAAACAAATAAAAATTCCTCATCACAGTGTACCCTCTGTCATAATCAATGGTGTGGCTCTTTTGCCGATACTTTTGTTCATTGGCTCTGCATTGATTGTTCAAACCAACCTACTTCACGCTACAACCATAAATGAAAAGGAACCCTCAGAAGCGTGCGTGGCACGACCGAGAGATGATGGGCGTTCCCTGCATTGCTTGCTGTTACTTGTTTGGGTATTACTGTTGTTCACATGGAGCCCATGGGGAATATACCTAATCAAGAGGGCTTCAGAATGGGAGAAGCAGCAGCAGTTAATTCAGCGAGAGCTGAGGAGACAGGATTCTCCATCTCTCCACTGTGACATACATACACACACACACACACACACACACACACACACACACACACACAAACTGCCTGCTGATCTGCACTGCCTTGAGCAACGTATAATGCACCCCCTTTAAAAAGTAAAATATCCAAGTTTTAAGAGAACGTATAGTTCATACAGTATACGCAAAATCAATAATCACGTGTACAGGTTCAATTAGTGTGCTGAAATCAACAGTGTGCCGGCACCCTTATCTCCCTCTCCCTCATGCCCACTGTCTTCAGTACAGGACAGAGATGAAATCAAAAAGCACATCACTGACCAGAATCACAACAAGCTTCAAAGGTATTATCAAGTCTTTACTTAAGAATAAGAGCGCTCCTCAAAATTCTCAATGGACATCGATACTCAACCACAACATTGCAATACATATTATCAGAGCCCCTTCAGCTCTGATGACAATATTACCTTGCCTTGCACTTTTATAGGAAGCTATATTGTATGTTACAGTGTTACAAGAAATGCAAGCCACATCTAGTGTTCTATGGCCAGTTACTACAGGGAACGCTTAACAAATATAATTCTCAAGAAACTCCTACATTTTTAACCAAATATTGTGCCCAATAACACAATAAGTTACCCCCCAAACACACCTTCAATAGGATAACAAACATGACTAATAACACAGCTGAAGTTATAGATAATTCAGTACAGAACCTCAAAGAGCAAAGGGTACACTAGGCTGCTAAAAAAAATCTTCTCTACTAACATCGACATTCTGTTTGTCTGTCTCTTAAGGGAGACCACACAGAGCCCCTTAGTCTTTGAAACATGCCCCCATCCCATGCAAACTTCCATCAGGGAAAGAGGCACATTCGAGGCACATCGTTCCACCAATCTCACAGACCACTCCATTTTTGAAAGAGCTGCATTCCATTTTTGTAAGTAGATTTCAATCACAACATCCCCAAGTCTGCCTCATCACAATGACCAACTGCATTCATAACCATCATTTCTTCTATGTTTGCCACTGGATGGAAACGGTTAATCAATACCCTTTAATATCAGTCAAGGAAAGACACAAGAATAATGTACAAACCCTAGAATACACATCCAACTCTTCCTCACTACCTTAGCATCACCTCCCTGTTTTGGTATCTCTCCATCATCACCCCTCCGTACTTTTCTGACACCCCGCCTCAGTCTCAAAGCCCTGAATGGAGGTGTGTCCATCGCTGTGACTGTGTACCATTGTCTGAAAGATGTGCGTGTATTCATGAGGATTTTTGTGTTTTATTAGCAAAGACCATCGTATTGCTTTAAGAGAAAAAAAGAAACCAAACCAATGAGGAAAAGAAAAGAAAGAAAAAAAAAAAAAAGTTAAAACAGAACATAACAACACAGCTCATTATTACAGCAATTACTCAAACACATCATCACGAAACACAGAGTTTAAAGATATTTAAATAGCCTACTGTTCAAACAGACTACTTGCTTCTATTTGTTGTGAGCGTAGTTGAAGGAGAGTTAAGGGGAGGGGTTTGTATGAGGGGGCATGGGGAGATGTGGAAGGGTAGTCTAAGGTTATTGGGACAGCCCCACATGCTCACAATAAGGGGTGCTACACTTTATTACTGTCAGGCTGCTCTATAAGCTACATGTGATTCCTGGGGTTCCCATAGCCAGGGGGGTCTATGCTTGAAAACAGGTGTAGACAGGACAGGTGTTGCCTGTGAGGTTACTCTGTCACCAAGATAGCAACGGGACGTACTGTACACTGTGTAAGACTGAAGTGCTACACTGTAAGCATCATGCTCTTGGTGGGGGGGTCACACTATGAAGAAGAGTGTTGTCACTGGACACAGGGAGCAGCCAGGTCAATTACACTGTGCTGGCTTCACATTGCCTGTCCTGGAGGTTGAACCTCAAGCCTAAAACTTCAGCCAATCAGGAGATTAGAGACTGTGTAGTCTCAGGTAATCCAACGTAACCCTCCAAGAGAGGCCCTCCCTCTACCCGGTACAGTCCTACCCTGCCTGGAGCCCTGTGCGTGTACAATGTTAGCTTAGCCGATTAGAAATTGGGGAACCAATAAGGGAGTGAAACACAAAGATACATGGCGTGGTGTGAGAGGTGGGGTGGGGGGCTCAGAGTGGGATGGCTGAAATCAAGTCCTATGTCCTGCTAATGCGCCGTTGCCCCCCTGCCCCGTAGGGGAGAGGAGGGCGAGGGCTGGGGGCGAGCGGAGGAAGCCGGCGGAACTGAGAGAGTCATTGAGAGAGACGCTGCGTTGCGGGTGGCGGGGGCTCCCGCCCGAGGCTGGCCAGGAGATGATGTCAGCGCCGTGGTCCGTGCGAGCCCGGGCGTTCTCGCGAAAGTTGAGCTTGCGAGACTCAATCTGCATCAGAAAGGGTGGGAAAAAAAACGAGAGAAAAGAGAGAGAGAAAGGGGGAGGGGGCGTGGCGGCAGGAGGGAAGAGGAGAGATAAGAGGGGATGTTGTGGGGGTGGAGATGAAGAGGGTAGAGTGATAGTACAAAGCAGGGTTAAATGCCTGAAAAATAAGAGCCAAACACAATTTGTTGGTCAGTGAATGTGAACTGAAAACAGACAAAAAAAAGGAGAATGACAAAAAAATAACCAAAGTCTCAGAACATATGAGTGAAATTATGATACACGGTTGGGCTGTGTCTGTCTCTTTTGATTCCGTTCCCAGACTCTGGAGGGGAGAGATAGCCTCAGATATCCACTGAAACACTAAAAGCGTAACACATGGTGGCAATCACTTCAGCTGAATCCCAGGCAAACCTTTTACTTCACGTTAGCTGAGCCATTTCAGAAAACACCCCGCAGACAGCACAGACAAAATGTGCCAACGTGTTTTATTAATAAACTGCAACACCACTTTCACAGCGACTTACTGAAAGTATAATGACTGGAATTAAAACAGCAACAGGAATATAGCTCACAGCACAGGACTAACCTTCCTCTAATCCTAAAATGGATCTTAATTTATGATCAAGTTTTAAAATGATCCAAGAGATCCAACAAATGTTTCCACATCTTGATGCAAAGCAGCGACTTGAACATTACAAAACACATGAATGAAGAGTGAAAAATATTCTTCTACTCAAGTTGTTCATCCCTTCATATATTTCACAGAGGAACCACCTTCAGCGTCTCGATCCCTGGCTCACAACTGCTGAAGTGACCTCTCTCTCCTCTACTTGTTGAGAGGGACTATTATTTACTGCGGCCTGCAAGGGCTGATGACCTGGGACCTGTTCTAGAGGACAGCTGGGACGCTACTACAGCGGTGACCAAGGCCCAGAGAGGAATTTGGGAGCACGATTAATCCCTGTGAGTCCTGCCATGAAGGGGAAGAGTGGGAGGGAGGACGAGGAGGACGAAGAGGTTGAAACTGGGAGCAGGGCAGGACATGGGTGGGGCACACTTACTTGTCTCAGGGATGCGCGAGTCCAGGCCCTGGGGGTCCCGGAGACCCTCGCCCTCCCCGCAGGGCGCGCCCTCCTTTACGCCATTCTCCTGGGCTGCCCTCCCGGCCGGCACCGTGGCCGGGGCACCACTAGAGGGAGCCACATTTCCCTCAGCTGTCTCCTGCGCCCCCTCAGCCTAGAAACACAGCGGGACAGCAGGGTGTCAATAGGGGGATGGGAATGGAATGGACAGGGCGGCGTGTGCGTGCCCGTGCGCCTGTGGAACAGGTGGGGGAGAACACAAGAAAACTCAAAGGAACATGCATGGGAATCCGAGGATGGCAGTCTGCAGGGAGGTGTCTTCTAGTCTGGGTCAGCGGAGAGAAATAAAAAAAAAAAAAAAAAAAAAAAAAAAAAAAAAAAAAAAGATCAACAGCAGGGTAATACAGTGTCCATGGTGGACAGTGTGCAGGTACGCCTCCATCTCTGCAATACAGCCACACTGGAGGGTGAGTGTTACAGAGGCACCTGGTTAATCCAGTCCAGTCAAATCACTCGCTGGTGCTAATGTGGGTGTCTTTCAACCCGAGCAAGCTTGTTCTGACAAAGTGTAATTGTACCATTCACGCACATTTTTGATTACTTAAACAATCAGTTGACCTTCAGGTGACCTCCAGACGGTACTGTGTATTTTGCATTATTTTGCTCAGACTACAGGTATGTATTACTGTGTGGGTGCTGTCACTGGTATTTGTCATACACGCTCCAGTTGAGCATCAGACTGCCGGAGGTTGCAACGGTTCACAGGAGATGGCTGTTCTATGTGCCTGCTTTGTCTTCGCTTGTTGTGCGGTTAAATGAAAAGGGACATTTCTGCCCAGAGCAGAGAGACCTGTGATTCTGTTTACAGACAGAAGGGAGCAGTCTAGACAAACTCCCCCTGCGGGACAGAGGAACGGGACGATGGGGGGACAGGGTAGTGTGGTGAGCAGGTGAGGCCGCGCATGACAGCCTTTGACAGGAAGGTGAAAAATGAGTCAGAAAATCCAGGGTCATCTGAAGACCAGCCCAGCTCTCCAGCGCTCAGACTGATAAATTCTGTTTGATTTATTTCTCTCTCATTTTGTGCATGTGGAATAGGTCCATCATAGTGCTCAGTGGACTACCACTGACTGAGAGACTCATAAGTCCTATCAGACACACAGCAAGTGGCCCTGGATTTTATCACTACTGCTTTTTATAAAAATGGCAAGTGAAAGCTTATAAAATGTACAGTAAAGCCAAAAAGAACAGGTGCAAAAATTAATGACTGGAAGCTGAAACGGGTTTTGTGCAAGTAGTTTTGTGTGTATATATGTGTGTGTGTGTGTGTGTGTGTCCTTGCACTGTTCTGCCCTTGAGATCATCAGACCTAGATTTTATAGTCCAATTTTATTTATGGTTTTATGGCTCTGTATCTCCTCATAAATAGCTCCGTAGTACTGTGTACACATTGAGGGCATTCACAGTACTCACTGTATCACCACAGGAAAAACTGTATGTGTCTGCTTTATGAATGCCATAAAATTAGGTAAGGAATGCAGTAAAATGAGGTTATTTTCATTTCACCTCAATAATATTATTTCCAAAAACTGAACTCATATGTTCTGAGTGTATCATAAAACACTTTCTTTCACCATGGGACCAGTATTAAACAACAAACAGCTGGTTTCAAGCTGAAAATGCTGCTTCTCCCCTTGTGAACTCCAATGTTCGTTTGTGTGTGTGTGTGTGTGTGTGTGTGTGTGTGTGTGTACACTGTATGAAGTCCATGATCATATTTTTGTTCACAGTGCCACGATGGATGAGTGATGCATGGAGGTGATAGCCATGTGATACAGATGATGGACTGCCATAGGCTGAGGGGACAGGTGACATCACGCTAGATCTGTGACCATCAGTCCGCCTGACTCCAGCAGGCGCTGTCGGTTTGCTTCCCCAGACTCAGAATGAGCTTCCGGGGGGGTCAATACAGGTAATCAACTCCTGATGAATGACCCCTTCCCTTCCATCTCCACCCTCTTCACCCAGTCTCAGGCTCCTGCTGTATTTCTAAGTCTGCTTCCCTCTCGCTGTGTCTCATGCACTCCAGTTACCTCACTCTTAGACCACCTTTCTCCCACTCTGCCACTCTCTCTCTGCTTCAGACCTGCAGCCACAGCTGCCAGGCCCCAGGCCTGCACTGAGGTCCAGCATTCCCACAAATCTCCATGGGATCTCACTCACAGCAACAGGGGCAAGGGTGGGCAAAGGGGGCAGGGGATCGTGCTGGCAGAGCAGCCGGAGAACATGACCAGATAACACTGTACTGCCATGGCAACAGAACTGACATAACTCCAAAACCGTCACCTGGATGTGGTCATGGAAATAAGGGGACAAGAACATAAGGAACAATGAAGCTCATTTTTCACACCCCCAAAGTGAGAAAAGTGGAACAGTTAAACAAAGGAGTCAGAGCAGACGTATCCCACAGTGTGGTGGGGATCTCACGCGCACACACACACACACACACACACACACACACACACACACACACACACACACAAACAGAGAAGCATCCATTCTGCTGCACTGTGTTGACTCAGTGCTCTTGTTGAGCTGGTATCTGTAGTGTGTGTGTCGCCTCTGTAGAACAGATGAGGAGTGGAGGTGAAGGAGAGGTTCATTCTTTCATTCTGATCGCTCAGACTCACCTTGCAGATCCACCCTCGCCCCTTTCAACTGAATGAAACAGAGCTCATGAACATGAGCCTGTGTTGGTGTAAAAAAAGAACACTTTATTTGGAAATGTGTCACCTTACAATAAAGGGTGGAGGAAAACAAGTATTTCAATTTACATTTTCCTTTTCCATTAAGGTTAGTTTATTCATCAGTAAAACAGGACAGAAAATTTGAATCCAGCTATATCCTGTTTGGTAGGCTGCTGCTGATCAGCCTCTAAAGACACAGCATTTCAGTTTTTTTGTGTATTTGCAGATAGTAAAACTGAAAAAAATGGAAGACATTTGCAATGTTACATGATGCGCCACTCCAAAACAACATCATAAGGAAATCTGAATAAAACAACAAATAGCATGCACTGAATGACACAAGTTGACAGAGTTCTGGTACTATGTTGCTATCTGTACCAATTGTGGGTGTAAAGCAAGTCTAATATGGTTTTTTGCACGGTCTGCATCATTCTAAAGTCCAACCTTTCAGTGTTTACAATTTTGCTGGTTTTGCTGTTTATGCTACTAGTTGTGTTGCATATTGTATACCAAAGTCATTACATTATATTGTAAGAGACCCTGATGAACCTGTCTTGGAAAAAAAGGTAGTGTGGACAAAAAATACCAAGGACAATAATATTCACTCTAAATCATAGAATGCTCTATAAAATATGAATTATGTGGATATAAAAGTGCACATTCTTCATTTTGAGACTGAACAGCATAAGTGTAAGTTTAGTTAAGTAAGTTTAGTTAAGTCCCAACAGCAGTGAGTGTGTTGTGGGGGTGTACAAAGTGTGCTGTACTTTGTAAAGTGCTCTGACTCATGACCTCACCTTGACGTGACCACCTCCTGGTTCATGACTCACGTTGTCCATTGACCCAACTTTGGACTGAGCCTTGTCCTTGAAGTTGACCTTGTGGGACTCTATCTTCACATCACCACCCCCTACAGGACACATATTATCATTTTAACTGTACAATGACCTCTGTTCTAAGTAATCATGTGCAGAAATGCTGCAAATGCTGCTTTGTAACCGAATAACCAAAATCTGTTCCTGTAACGCATTCCAAGTAGATATACTTTACCAAAGACATACAAATAAATAAACAGCCTTAGATATGAGGGTTCTTACCAGGTTTGTGTTTGATGTTGGTCTTAGACCCACACTTTGATGTCACTTTGCTTACGTCAACCTTCTTGTTCATTATCTGGACCTACAACACAAAACAGGACCTGGTTCACCAAACTATTGGCTAAGGCTTAAGAATATCAACAGATTTGTTGATCAAGTGGATGGACACACCCTCTTCATTCTCAGGGCCCTGTTTAGAGGGTGTAAAAAGATGCCAGAAAGATAAAGGACATGTGGCCAGTGCACCATTCACAAATTTGCCTGAAGAGGCTTCACACATTCACACCAGGCAGCACACACTGTTCCCAGGTTCATTCTCTCTTCCTGAGCCACAGATTGCCATGCCAAACGCCTACCCTCTTACATGCATTTTACATATCACCCATTTAAAAAATATATATATAATTCAGTACATTAAGTAAATACCCTCCTTATAAGGTCAAATAACATTTTGCCCTATTTTGAATTGTTTTCAGTGAATTACTAAACATTTTCAACAAAAATTTAAAAATTTCAATATAAAGATGAGTGAGCTAATTGACTTTCCCTGAACAGTGCTCTTCATTATAATTAATGTGTATAAAACTTTTGCAAAAAGATAAAATATTGTGTTGAATTCAAATATCTTAATTTCCTCATAAAAAAGCCTTTATACACTACAATACACAAAGCACTCTTGCCTACAGATATATCCTGGTTTGAATAAGGTTTTGATTTTGGTGTCAGCATTAATAAATTCAATTAAAGAATAAATGTTTAATAAAACCAAAACATAAAAATAAGTGAAAGATAAATATAGGTACACTGGTAATCAGAAATCATTATGATAAATTAATAATAATAATAACACCAATAATAATAATAATAAACTCACTGTAGTATTTCTCATTTGCATTTCAATCTGTCATTGTTCTTGGCTGTGACTCATTACTGCACATGTTGTGCTCATGCTTAATTAAATTTGAACTCTCAGTGGTTCACCTGTAAAAATGTGTCAAATAATTGCAAATCTAACTGTTTTCAGCAATGAGCTTATCGAGATTGGTGGGGGGTGGCTGGAAGAGGAGAGACTGCACTTAATGTCTGAGTGTTCTGATAATTTTTCATTAACTGTCTGTTTACAAAATTTACTGTTTGACTTAAAAATTTACTGTCTGACTTAAAGTATAGCCATCTCAAGACTTACTTGAGTTGGCTATACTTTATACCTTTGTCAGGAGAGTTTTGCCTTTTAGTATTGACAAGTTTATGTATTTTATTTTCTATATGTTTGCATTTTTTTATTTATTACAGACTGCATAGATGGCACATAGCTGTATTATAATTCTGTGTCATTTCCAATTACATATGTAGGCAACACTATGCCGTCAAAATAATGCTACTGCTCATTTAAAGGTATCGTGGCATGTGTCCTGGTTGCCCTGTTACTGTGACACCTTCAGTTTATTAGACTATTAGATTATAAGGCTTTTCCCAGATAGCATCATTATTATACCAAATCTTATTCAGCCACACATCTGAAAATAGCACTGCCTGCATTTGGTAACTTTGCTACCGATGCCTAAATAGGGCCCTGTAACTTCAAGCCTTGAGGAAAATTTGGCATATACAGTATGTTCAACATGTTGATTAAATCTGGCACTCATTAAAAACACATTTACACAGATTCTGCTCCAAGCTCCCTTAAGAACTTCAATGTGCACTGAAGTAATGTGCAGTTGTTTTCCTTTCACCATTTTGGTTTTGAATTTATGTAACTATGGTTGTAGCTGAACACAACAGACATTGCTCTGTCATTTGAATGTTTTAAGTTAAATATGATAAAAGTCTTCATTACAAAGAAAGACAGAAAAAAGGCCTCAAATGTAGTCAGTGGCATAGCTGACTCTTTGACGAATCTCCTACGGAAACTTATAGAAGCTTCTTTCTAAAAAACAGAGGTTATTGCTTACTGGAGCACTGGTCATTTTGTGGAAGTAACTGCTCTTCACAGGCCAGTTTGAAGGGTGTTTTGGCTGACAATTTCTGGGATGTTATTTTGTCCTTTAGACATAATTTTGTGCATACCTGCATTAAAAACACTTCTATGATGGTTTATTTGAGCCTCATTAATTAAAGGAGATTGACCATTGTGTCACAGAGACAATTTAAGAAAATGCTGACAGAGACTAGGAAGGTTTGTCATTCCATTTTTCTTTCTTTTATTCCTGATCAAAATGTTTGGCCCTTATTTCTATAACTTAACTAAGTTAGCTTGTAAATAACACCTGAACTGAACTTAGACATGAGAAGTTGAAAACACCACTGCTTTGACTGTGTTATGCTACAGTGTCACTTAGACAGAGCTGGCCCTGTTTTCTTTAAACATTCCACTGTAGATGAAAATTGCCCCAAAAAATGCTCTGTCCTGGGGCAGTTAAGGGGTTTTTGTTAGTAGAAGCAGGCTATAGACACTGAGAATAGGACTGCTAGTATGTCTACAGTTATGGCACTCAGGGAAAGATAAGGTGAGGTTAACCACAGTTGCAAGGACCACACTGAAACCATGGCTGTGTTGCCAGCACAATGCTCCAGAATAAAATTTCTGTAACAGGACACCGTTTACTGTCTACCACCTTTCTAACTGAAAAGCTATAAACAGCACCAGTTCTAATTAACAACTTGACTGGTGGTTTTAGGTTCTGATGCGATATTTACCAAGTATATTGATGGTTAATATAAGTAGCCGTCCTCACTCTTAATCTCTTCGGCATCCTTAGATGAAAAGCACTGTACAAACGCAATTTGTTTCCCTTTCTTGGTTTGCATGGAAGTGTTCTATCCAGCTGTGTTAAGTGGATGTGTGATCGTTACCCTGTTCATGAGCGGTAAGAGGGCGAGCCTTTTTGGGGTGAAAGTGGTCTCACCGGTGATGGCTAGCAAGTGGAGTCAGTCTCGGTCCTCTTTGGGGTTTGTGAGTGGGGTCAGTCTCAGTCCTGTTTAGTTGGGGATATCCACAGGTTTAAAAGGCGGGGTGTCAGTGGGAAGCACGGTGAGGTCTGCGCCAGGATGTGTACTTACATTCCCTCCACCAGGCACATGCTTGATATTGTCCTTGGAACCCAAGCGTGAGGTGACGTGGCTGAAGTCCAGCTTTTTGTTGACTATCTGAACCTACAACACAGCATAGCAGCAGAGAGGAAAGGAGAGGGTCACCGGGGTCCCGGGTTAGAGGGACGGGAGGAGGGTGGCGGGGGAAAGGGAGCGAAAGCTTCTATCAGCTGCTAGGCTTACTTAGCCAACCACCCGCACCCACACCCCCACACCCAAAAGCTCTTTGACACGGGGTCAATCACAACTGTAAATGTCAGTTATAAAGTGCAACTGTGTCCTAAAGTCCTAATGGCTACTCAACTTTAACACTGCCCACCTTCAGGACACAATGTGTGCCTTACTGTTGCATAATAATGTAAGAGTAACCAAGCAGTGAATTAGAATTGTTATTTAAACAAAAAAAAAAAAACATCACAGCTCATATTTCTTATATCTAAATTCCTGAAGAATTAAAGATGCCTCCTCAATCAATCCTTAGAGCGCAAAATGGTCTCTGGCTGGTTTCACTGCTGCAGCTCGGCTTCAGTTAGGGTGAACTGAGACAACAAACATTTTCCCTGAACAACATTGTCAGAGCCAGCCGAAAACACCTAGCCTAATGCTAATGGCATGTGTTGTGGAACTGAAAAAGACCCCTTATGTTATTTATATGCACCTGTATCAATTACTTTATATGCACATACTTTTTTCCTAAATGAGGCTCTAAGGAACTGCCTGTGCCTGTAGACCTCTTAGTGACCAGCAGGGGGCAGTGCACACAATAAACAAAACACTGGTTTTGTTTTTGTCTCCCAGCCTAAGCTTTGCATTTTACAGGATGTGAGACCTACTCAGCTTTGACCAATGGTGTCTTGCATTTCTGTGAAAACATTGAGCAAAAGGTAATTTTAATCACATTAATATTAATGGGAAATTGTATTCATATTAATGAATGACCCCATGTCACAACTGTCATGCAAACGTCATAAGACACACGACAAACATTCATCCTCACTACCCCATGACTTGACACTACATCTGTACTCAGACAAGGACACATAGAGACGAGACCAAACAAAACAATCGAAAAACATGTACCAACATATATTAAGACTACACGATCTAGAATCTAGAATCTAGGACAAACTGACACCAGTAGCACAAAGAGCTCTCTAACACTAAATCATTAACTCAAATGGGATACCCTCCCATGCACAGACAGGATATTAATTCAGTGAGGCACATTCACACTGTTAAATTGGCAGCACGTTCTAAAGGTCAGTTGCATTATTATCCAATGCACACACTCACACACAATATACACGTTTAAGTGCACGCACACACACACACACACAGACACACAGACACACACACACACACACACACACACACAGTGTCCTGCAGGAGAGGTACTATGGGATATTCTGAGAAAGAGCGGACGGACCTCAGCCCAGTGAAGTCCTGCTAAGCACTGCTAAGAAAAGGGGAGGGTCGTAAATCTGAAGTTTCCCTCAGAGCCAAGTCTGGTCTTCATTCACCAGTTACACTGTATGCAATTTCCATGCGTTGATCTTAAAGCTGCGCAGCTTTTTCCAAACTGTTCACAATCTTTCCAGGAACGTTTTTACTGTAGTCATGAGTGGGGTGCTGTACACCCCAACATTAAGACTAGACTTGTGGCTCTCTGGGACAAACTGTGGCTGCTACTCTGCTACATAATGTAACGTACTCTAATAAGCCTATGAGGAGGGACAGCACAGCTATGTGTGAGTCAGCAGTTGACCCAACCACGACACCACACTTCAGTTCCAGAGATAAAAACATCCAATCAGGGTGTCCAGCCCAGAGATTAGCCATCCAATCAAGGTGTCCAGCCCAGAGATTAGCCATCCAATCAGGGTGTCCAGCCCTTGCTTTTGTGTCACTGACATTTCATTTTGCTGACCCTGTTTTCAAAATGGCTTGAAATACCAAGAGAAAACAAATCAAGAAACCTATGACTCATGAAAAAGGGAATAATGAAATCAGCTGCATATTGCCTACATGTTAACCACTGAGAGGCACAGATGGGTGGATGGGCAGAAAAAGATGTACTCATTAAGAATTCCTCCCTCTGCAAGACACTCTCTTAATGGCCTGATTAGGAGTTGTCTATTTTCCAAGAAACAGCTCAGAACAAGTAAGAGGGGCACTGAAAAACACACAGATTAGAGACTAGAGCAGAAAGGGGTGAGAACTGAAAGCTCCTGTCATGCATCAGAGCAATGCTTCTTTGTAAACACATGCCGGTGAATGGTACTTCCTCTACAAGTATGGGGACATAAAACCATCCACTTTTTCATTTCTCAGCTTGTAATGTCCTTGTCCATCAAAAGCGGCCAACCCAATGAGCACTTCCCAGTGGCCTAGCAACGTCTGGAGCCAAAGGTCAGCAGCAGATCCTGGGCTGAGAACGCTGACAGTGACTGCTGCAAGGCAATCCGTTTCTTGTTTCGTTCCTGTGCTTGTCAGATGCCGCACATGCGTTTGTAACACAAATGCATCTTTGCCAAGCCAAAAAATACACTGAACCCCGCAGAGACAGACCTGTCTCCCCCACACAGTGCACAAACCGCAGTGGAGAGCTCATGCTCGCCCTCCGCCTGGATAATCCCGCAACACTCCAGAGTCAGTCAGTTTGTTTGTCTGTCTGCCTGCCCATTCCCAGGTCTACAGAGACACACCTGTCAATTAGTCAGTCCATGCAGCAAACTTTGACCAAAGAGGTGATATGGAGGGAACAGGTAGGTGATTTAACACAGAGGAGTCAACAGGTGTGTGTTTGAGTGTTTGTTTGCGATCTACATGTTTGTGAAAAATCACCAAGTGAAGGATTAGATGGTAAATGGAAGGAGAGATGAGGTTTAGAATGACAGGGAGAGGCACAGGTGTTGTGCCCACATAAACACATGACAACTTGGGTCTGGATGTGCTTTCAGTGGGAGGACAAAACAAGGGGGACAGAATGTGATGCAACTCTTTGGCAACACTGGCGTACTGGTCATGCCAAAATAAACCAGCTGGGTTCAGAAAACCGTGAGAGAAGGAGAGAGGGATAATTGTGAGGAAACTAAACAGATAGGGACCGCTTGTGTAAGAGGACGGTGTGAACTGACATGGAAGGAGAAAGAGAGAGAGAGAGAGAGAGAGGGAGAGAGAGAGGGTGATGGGATGGACTCACTTTGCCCTGGCTTGTCTCTTTGGAGAGGGAGCCTTGTGCCAGAGTGTCAGTTCTGCCCTGTGCTGCAGAGACCTGGGGAGACAATCACCCCCCTGGGTCAATACCAGGTAGGATATTTATGAAGTGGAGCAAGGGAGGGGTGGAAGTAAGGGGAAAGAAGGAGGGAAGTAGGAAGAGAAGTTGAGGTAGAAAGACAAGAGTGAGAGAAAGGGTGGGAGCTATTAAGGAAAAGGGGAGGGGGGGAACTGACCACCCTCTGGATCAACACCATACAGGGGAGAAGGGTAGAGGGGGGACCAGAGAGGAGAGTGGGTGGGATCAAAGAGAAAAAGGTGGGGCCAGAAGTACTTGATGAAGGGTGAGAGAGATTTGCTCCATTATGATCTCATCTGTCCCAAGCACCACATTCTATTCATTTCATTTGTTTTCCTTCTGGCATGTAAAAACGGTCACAAGAAAAGGCTTGAGAAAAAACAGATGAGTTTGCCTGTTTTATTGCTCTGCAACTGTATTTTGTCAGAACTGTTGTTACTTTGTTAGAATACTCAATGATCAATATAGAGAACCCAGTCTAGGTTCTAGCGCCACACCTCTGATATGGTGCTGTTGCTGACAATGCAAGTGCCCAAATTAGTGACAGTTGTGAAAGGCATTAAAATGAGACGTGACAGCTGCCAGTAACTATGGGAAGCACAGGCATATTAGTTTTAGAGGGGCTCTGTCAGGTGAGGGGAGAGAGAAAAGGAGGAGGAAAGAGAGAATAAAGGGAGAGCTATCCGCCGGAATGAACATTAGGCAGTGATATTAAAAATGAGGCAGTGATACAGTGAGGAAAGGGATAATGGGTGAGCGATTGAGAGTGAAGGACGGCGGGAATGGAGTGAGAGCACTTCAGTGAATCAGAGGGTGAGCTGGGAAGGTTACTGAGTGGGAACAGCTGAGGGCGGGTGCCATGTCAGAACACCCAAAACAGCGCGTCAATTTTGGCGTCCGCATTCAGAGCTACAGTGGAGAGAGACAGCCTGTCAGCAGGAGGAAATGGCGATCGACAGAAACCCATATGAGGCACAAACAAATGAGGGCTGCACAGAGTGTGACGTGACGTCCGCCGCGCGAGGAACAAACGGTGATGAATCGCAACAGCAATGCTGTGAAACAGAACATAGTACAATCGACAATTTCCTTTTCCTGTGAATTTTGTTATCTCCACAAGTTCCCCCTCAGTCTCACTCAGAGCCACTTCAGACGTTGCCAGCTACGCCGGCCCGTCCCCCCCCTCAGGGCGGCCTTGGTGCCCCTCTCCTACCTTGCCCCCTCCGGGCTGGTACTTCATGTTGTCCGTGGAGCCGATCTTGGAGCGGATGTTCCGGATGTCCGGCAGGGGGGCGGTGCCGGGCCGGGGCGAGGGCTTCGCGGCGGCGGCGCTGGGGCGGGGCGCGCGTGGGACGGGGGGCTTCTTCTCCGGCACGCTGGGGGCGGGGGGTTTGGCTGTGCGGGCGCGGGTGGCTGCGGTGCTGGCCACCAGGCTGCTAGAGATGTTGGCGGGGCTCCGGTTCGGGGTGGTCCTGGGGCGAGTGGAGTCAGCTGGGGGGGGGGGAGAGAGAGGACTGAACTGTCTGGGGCTATGCTGCTGAGGTGGACATTATCCTAATTTTTTCCCCATCCTTTATTTCCATTTTTTTGGATTAAATTCTCTTTGAGCACACCTCTTTTACAGTTGCCCTTTAAATCCATTACTTACAAGCTGAAAGGTATGTTTAATTGTAACTGTCAACGAAGACCTCATTATACAGGAACTGCAGCAACTCATTATACGCCACCTGCAGTTGTATAGCAAGTCAGTGCCGGCAGACTATGATCCGATGTCACCGTGACAAATTACCAGCTTTAAATTGCTGTGGTGGGGTTTCTGTTTTAGGAACTGTTCAGGCAAAGCTTATTTTTATTCTTCATCCATCTGCCACGATGCGACTTCACCACGGTGCTACTTCACCCAGCCACTGTGACAGCATGCAACAGTCCTGCTCATTTTTACCTCCAGTGAACCGTGCCCGTTCTCCGATTCAAAAGAGCTCTTATGAATCACACTGAATCTCACTAGAGGCAGAGGTGGACAGACGGGGAACATCGAGCGCAGGAGGATGACTGGGCGTTACCTGGGGTTGTCTTTAGCGTACTGGACTTCTTCACCTCCCCTGGTTTGCTATCGGTCTTGGCAGCTGGGGAGCAGAAAACTCATAACTGAGCCGCACTGAGGCACTGCTGATCTCCCTCACCTTGTACATAACCACAGAGCTGGTATCGGTATTGTGTCAATCCAAGTTGTTTTTGTTACCTGACACAACAAACGTTAGTCATGTAGCTCATGGTCACCAATTACTGTTGAAAGGGCAGACTTCATTTCTGTGTGATCTACAGAGGCCAGGCTCATGGTTGCTGTATATTTAACTCCCCTGTCATGCAATCAATATCCAAAATCTCACAGAACACTCTATTTGCCAAGCTTCACTATATGTAAAATGTGCTGCTGTTCATATGGAGTAAGCAGCAGCCTGGTTTCCACCTCCAGACAGGGCATTCTACTGTCTACACGTCAGATTCACACACTAAGAGAGTCAAAGAGCAGGACTTTGTGCTTGTGTGGGAGACTAACCTGTCGAGCGTCGTGGTGTGGGGGCGCTGGTGGAGGTACGATTGGCTAGGGGCACACGAGGGGCCCCAGCTGGTTTAGTGGTGTCTGTGGCTGAAGAACCATTTTTGGGAGTTGCGGCTGGAGTCGTGCCGGTAGCATTGGCCTTTGGCACAGGGGGGCGCCTCTCTGTGGTACGGGCTTCTGCTGTCTGGAAGAAGAGCAAATACGTCAATAAGGAGATAGGGAAAGAAGAACTGAGGTACAACAGTGGAACCACAAGATGTGTATATTGACTGCTGACTCCTGTGAAAGGCATGGGAAGAGGAAGATTCACTACATCTCAGAGAACACACAAATTGTTTAACTGTTCTTTCCAGATTTCTCTTAGCCCCTCTGGAATTGTATCAGGAAAAACTACAAATCCTTTCTTCTGAAGGCTTTTACCCATGAGTGGCACCTCTAAATAGGGTCTATTCTTACCAGTACAGGTACACATTTGAATGACTCATTCTCTTGGTCTGTTACAATATAAAGTTTGTCAAGTGGAAAACAAGCCCTGCTCTTCCAGCAATGACTTTTGCTTATGCTTCCATTTAATGTCTTTCATTCTGTTTCTAGATAAGAAATCATCACTATGCTACTTGCAAAAAAGGAAACCTTCTGCATCTCTCTATTCGTTTTAATGAAACTGAACAATGAACAATGAACTTTGCTGGCAGTAACATCGGACTGCATCCTTCATTGGCAAAGACAGGTCATATGGTAGGCTTACAGAATACAGTGGGAATGCTCAACTGCACATCTGTACTTCACAAATGTCATCAAAATATCAGATTTTTATTTCTGATTTCAGTTGTCTTATATCCGGGCTGGTGATAACATTACTACACATATACAATACTGCCAACAGCATATCAGCTTTATGTACAAACGTACAGGGGAAAATGCTGGTAGCACAAGAGTGTTGATGGATAAAGCAGTGCCCCAAGCAGGGCCCTGGAGCTGTTGTATATCACTGCATAAAACACTTGGTGTCAGGGACTGGGGTTAGTCATCTACAAAGGCATCTTACAAGATACATTACAAGCTTCAGCCAGTAGCTCACATAGCCCTTTTCCTATTTTATTCACTCTGCAAAACCCACTTCTGCCTGCACATCCTGCTACTTCCACTGCAGGTAACTTTGCTCCCTGCTTTGAGATGAATGTTATTCCTCTGTCCCTCTGCATTTTCATCCTGATGCGAACATCTGGAAACTCCTGATGTCCCATGGACTGGTCAGCTAAATCCATCACCTCTCCTCTCCTCTAACCTGAATTACTTCCACACATGTCCTCTGTGGTTCATACTTCCCTGACCAGAGGCTGTGTTCCTACTGTCTTCAAACTGGGCTGTGTCATCCTCTGATTATAATACCTACTCTTGAACACTGTACTGTCCAGACCTACTGTCCAGCCTCCCTTCTCTAATTCCTCTCTACAGCTCTACAATGTGCAGTGTTCATAGACTACTCCTTGTACAAAATAAAAAAAAAAACTGATCTGACTTCAAAGCCAATAAACCTAAATCACTATTCTCTGGCACTGAGGCAATCCACTCTGCAGAAGCGGCCACCCTATCCTTGGCCGTGACTTATCTGGATCTATCTATGGCATTGAATGCAGATGACCACCAGGCGCTCTTATTTACCTTGGCATTTTGAGCACTGCCCTTGACCACCACCCTTTCAATGTAACTCTCTTAACGCTGCTACCAGGTGACATGGAGAGGTGCTCTCTCAGTATCCCACACAGCCTTTTGACAGGTGTCCCCCTGGGCTCAGTGCATGGCATCCTCCTGTTCTCTCTTTATACAAATCCCTCAGTTCTGCTACTTCTTCTTATGGCTTTTTTTTTATCACAGCTATCCCGATGACACCTTTCCTCCCTCTGACAAACAACTCTCGTCAAGCATCACAGCATGCTTCAATGACATCTAAAACCGGATGACTAATCGGCATCTAAAACTTAGTGTTGCCAGAAGCTAACTGCACTACTTCGCAGCCAAACCCTCACCCACTCAAGATCTCTTTACTATTCTTGATAATACAACACTGTCTGCAACTCAGTTTGCCAAGAACCTTGGTGTGACACAGGAAAACAAGCTGTCCTTCACCAAGAATATAGCGTCAGCGACCCAAAGCTGTTGATGCTTCCTCTACAACATCTGTACAACACATTTCTCACCTCCTACTCAACACCAGCTCCTAGTCTAAGTCCTTGTGTTGTCTTGTCTGTAACTCTTAACTTGCTGGTCTCCCTCTATGTGCCACAAGGCCTTTCCAGCTTATCTAGCCTGCTGTGGCTCTGCGTCTCTGTAACATACTAAAATATTCATATGTCTCACCGCTGTTCATTTCCCTGCTACTGGCTACTGGTCACAGTTCACATTAAATTCGAAACTCTGGTGCTGGCTCAGTGGGCAACAAAAGGGTTGGCTCCTACTTAAATGTAGGAAATTTAATGAAAAAACTGTACACCCCTACCAAACCTTTCTGTTCTGTAATCTCAAGTAGGATGACCTGCCAATGTCAGTGTCATTGATCATAATCTAGAGTAAACTGAAAATCCTTCTACAATTGGCTCATTTTATGTTGTCCATTTTACTATGGCATTTGTGTTAAAGAAGAAATAGTGTTTGGTTAGCTGGTCCTGGATAAGTGCTTAGGGTTATATGATTGGAAATTCTCCTAGCGTACTCAGTATAATACAAATTCTCAATCTGAAGGGATTTGAATGTAGCCAGTGCTGTTTAAATGTCAATTTAAATGCCATTACAAATATACATAGGAATGCTTCTCACGCTGTTCACTGTGTGTGTGTGTGTGTGTGTGTGTGTGTGTGTGTCGTCGCTCTCTTACAGAGACACCAACACACGCACACGCGCACACACACAGTCTGAGGATGCTGGTTTATTTCTAGACATCAGGAAAAAACAAGAGCAGCAGCCTTTGCTTTTCCTCTGGTTGCCCATGGTTACGTGGTGATGGTGATGCAGTGCTGTGATGATATGGCTGAAGTGAGAGATCGGCACTTTAAGTGAGACAGACGTTGGAATGTCATTTGGTTATACCGCCTAAAAGGAGCTGCTACAACACAAACTGCTTTATTTCATAATGTCTTCAGACTAATTCAGCCTAATGAAAGACATTTGTTTAGAGGAGACTAAGGTAGGAAGGAGTACTAAGGTAGGAAAAAAATGAACTAACTGCAGATCAGAAGGGTTCTGTCCTTCTGGAAACACAGATGCACATAAAAGATTCGGGTGTTATATGCTTCAGCGAGGATCTCTGTGTGGATTTCTCTAATAAATGGCAAGACCATGATTATTATGGTGATACATAAGGATCATCCGAGCATGTCCAACCACTCCAACCTTACATTTATGTAATAGTTCTGGTAATCCCCTCAACTTTGACAATAATAACTATTTCTGACCTTCTGTAGAAATGTTCAGGGGAATAAATTTAGAGTAAAAGAGAGAAGCATTCCAACAATGTGCTTAACAGAACTGGAAAACTCTGAATGGCATGTCTTCCATTTTCAAAAACACCTTGATAGTAATGATAGGTGAATGGGGTTTCAGGAAGGTTTCATTCATTTCAACTAATCAAAATATTTGGCTGCTGAGTGTTTTGATTGGCCCATATTAGTGTGTGACAGTAAATCAGCTCCACTCTTTAAAGATATACTGACTTGTAGTTCTAATTCTTAAACAAGTAGTAAAAATATTTTGTATTTCCTAAAACAATATATATATATATATATATATATATATATATATATATATATATATATATATATATATATATATATATATAGCCACATTAACACATTTCATTTCCACACTTGAATTTTCAAAAACAGTGACATCAGATGTTCTGATCGTTTTTGCAATAGTGAATGCCCTCTTATTCTGAGGACTAATACAAAACTGCAATAAACGGAAAATGATATAACTTGGGAACACTCTCCATCATTAGTTTGAGCTATATGTATCACAAACAGAAATCAGTGATAAGGAAAAAGCAGCTTTTAAGCAGAGAAGCTACTAGGATAAATCTTCACACATGGCGAGGTAACAAAGAATGATAGATATTCATGTGTCTGGCCAGTGGATAGAAGAACAGCTTCCACATATTTATTCCTCCATTAAACTAGGTAGATGGTTAATACGTAAATTAGCTTTGTAATCAATACTGTCGCTATAGTTTAACAAACTAAATGACAACACATATTCCTTACTTGGAGCCCTTTCTTCTTATCCCTTTAGCATTCACTTATTAGCTAGGCCAGATAAGGGTAGCTACAGTACATTATGGACCTTTAAAGCCATCTCTTCAAACCAGAAATTTTGACACTGCAAACTGGCATTTAAAGATTGTGTTTTAAAGGTTATCCACTTGGTTAACAGTTAGAAGAGTTTAGTTAGAACAGAATAGTAATATACATTGCAAGCATATGATTTGCTATGAGCAAAAAGAATTGTTGCAGCAGTGAAAGTTTGTTTGCTACTTAAGTGCAACTTATATTTGCCTTAAGAACAAGTTAGCAAGCTATGGTCAAATATGTGCCTCTTCTCATTGGTTAAACAACGTATACTGGACCGTTTATGGCACTCATATGGATAACTCCTGTTATTGTCATTGTTACTCCTAGAGCTACGTAGCTAGCTAGAGAGGAAACCACATATCACATACAGGTGAAGTATGTTATAGCATGAGCTTGCTACGTAGCTACAACCATAGCTATCTTGTTCTGAATGTGACTTTGCCATCATCTTACACTGGTGTAATCTCTCCCTCCACATACGAACTGATGACCTCTCCAAAGGCTTCAGAATCTGCATGAAATTTCAATGATGAACTCCTCATATAATACAGAAATCATTTTTGAATGCGGGAATAATAAATTTGGGTATACCGACCCATATTTTGGATATGACGGAGACCAATGAATATATTCCAGGAGGTTTTTTGCTGTTCACAGCTGGTGCAACTGAATTGCAACCTCCACTGATTTACCAGCAACCTTAATTTACTTGCAGGCCAATGCAGTTAGCGTAACTTCAAATATAAGAAGATAAGTGATTTAATGCGGCAAATAAACCATTCAGCCCAACTAGGCTCCTCATTTTGTGTATCGACAGAAAACCACTCGGCTCCAAGGCTGATGACATTAGATTAGAATCATCATTTAGTCCCCATATCTATCTCTTGGCAAGCGGGAGAATCTATTCATGTGCTGCAAAGGCAATGCAGAGTGTTTTCCAAGGGCTGAAGGAAAGTATTCTGACAACACCAGTCCTGACCAAAAGGTAGGGCAGTTTGTCAACAAAGAAAGGTTTTGTCTAAGGCAAGAATGTGGACACACTTCTTTTCCTGAACAAAAATATTGGTATGTTTATCTTTAGACACTCTTTAGGCAACTAATTTATGCTTGTTTATGATTAATTTTCATCATCCAATTCTGTCACATGAACACAGAATAATGATGCACTTGATCTACGTTCATAAAAGTTCATAATGCTTTTAAACATCAAAATGTTATGTACGTTAATAATGGAATAAGCTCGAAAATCATGCTTGAACTATTTAAATTAAAAATCTCTACAAGGTTAAATGCTAAATTTCACTTAAGAGAAAATAATGTTTATATATATTAAAAAAACATCTTACAGTAGACGTTATAAAAATAACACAAAGTAGTTTGTCCTTACATTTTTGGTCAAGTTCAAGACATTTTTGGTCCACTTTGCCTTACACTTGTTGAAGGACTGCAGCAGAGAATATGAAGGAAAGAACAGACATACGCCCTACACAGAGAGGGTGACACTGGAGAGACAAGCTGTCAGAAGTGGAGTTTAGGAAGCGCCCATGGACACGCAGGCAGCGCCGGGGTCCATGCAGACAGAACCGGAGAGGGATTGTAGCTGGACTCACCTTGGGCTTCGCCTCACGGGACGTGGCAGTGGTGGTGGGGGGGCGGGTGGCAGCGGACGGGGGCCGCTTGGTGCCAGTGGTTGGGGTGGTTGCCTTGGGGATGGGGCTTTTTTTGCTGGGGGCGGTGGAGGAGGAGTTGGAAGTAGGGGTAGGGCGTTTGGGGGCGGCCGAGCCGGTGGATAGCGAGCTCGGCCGAGGTTTGGCAGAGCTCGGTTTAGCTGACCCAGCAGCGGGCTGTGGGATGGACAGCATACCCAACAAACGGAAAACAAAAGAATAACAACAAAAAAAAAAACAAACAAGAGCACAGGTGACAATGACAGCAGGGTAAAGCAGCACAAGCGGCAGAAATCATAAAGAATAAACAGAGACAAGTTAAGCCAATCAATCATAGATTGGTTAATACGCCAACTCACATGCTCAGCACAGATAATACACGCACAATGTTGGGAACACGATCCAGCAAAAGCTGCCATGAAGGAATAAAAGCAACATACTGCTTTTCATCCTGTCTTTAATCTACGAATTACTGATTGTTTGATTTGCACCTCTAATATTTACACAATAATTTCAGGTGACAGGAAACAATCAGTTAAGACGCCCTTTCCACTCTCTCTCACGCATACACTTAATAGCAGCAGCAGTAGCAGTATGCACAGCAATGAATGGCAGCACGGAGGTTTCTACAGCCTCTCCCTGGCCTACCTTGGTCTTCTTATCTGGGCTGGTCAGGTCCTTGGTTGGTGCCGCAGTGATCCCGTTTGCTGCAGGAGATTTCCCAGCCGCTTTCCCCACCTTCTCTGGTTTGTCTCCTTTGGTGGCCTTGTCCATTTTCTCGGCAGGGTCCTTCTTCTCCGGCTTCTCTGCCTTTTGTGCCTTGTCCTGCTTCTCTTTCTCAGCCTTATCTTTGTCTACTTTCTCATCTTTTTCTGCCTTTTCTACTTTGACTGCCTTTTCATCCTTTTCTGCCTTTTCTACTTTATCCTTGTCTACTTTCTCATCCTTCTCCTTCTTTTCTACTTTGTCTTTCTCTACCTTTTGATCCTTTTCTGTCTTTTCTACTTTATCTTTGTCTACTTTTTGATCTTTTTCTGTCTTTTCCACTTTGTCTACTTTTTCATCCTTTTCTGCCTTTTCTACTTTTTGTCTACTTTCTCATCCTTTTTCTGCCTTTTCTACTTTGTCTACTTTTTCATCCTTCTCCATCTTCTGTGCTTTTTCCTCCTTCTCTAACTTGTCTGTTTTCTCAGTTTTGTCCATCTTCTCTTGCTTGTCTGTCTTCTCCACCTTGTCCATCTTTTCTGGTTTGTCCATCTTCTCTGCCTTTTCTGTCTTCTCCATCTTTTCCAATGTGTCCACTTTCTCCACTTTATCCATCTTCTCTTTCTCCTGCTTGCCCACATTCTCCGCCTTGTCTGCCTTCTCCATCATATCAGTCTTCTCTGTCTTGTCCTTCTTATCAAACATATCAAATTTCTCCACCTTCTGTGAGTTATCCGTCTTTCCAACTTTGTCCAGTTTGTCTTCCTTCTCTGTTTTAACTGTGGAAAGAAGTGGAATCCAACATTTCAGCCTTATAAGACAATACTGTATAAAAACCTTTGGAATGAATTTAAAATCTCAACAGCACAGTGCACTGGGATTACGAGAGTGACATTTCGTACCATATTATTAGAAACACAACTTCAGATAAAACAACATCATTATTTTGACGGCGTATAATGCATCACTCACTTCGTATCATGTCCCAAACTAAAAAAAAAGATTCCTTGCCACCAAGTATTACACTTACAAATCGCCTTTATAATGACATTATCAATGACATAAACAACAGTGGTAATCAAGTGGATAACGTAAGAGGAACCTTAGGGAGGAATTTTACCAATCTAGCTGGCACAATCTGACTGTTGAACTGCACTGGATCAAACAACATGTAACACTTCTCCTCAAAAAAGCAATACGTTAGCGTTTAGGCACATTAATACCTCATAAATGCAGTATCAGTATTAATATTTACACGGTGTCCTTGGATACAGTTTATGGGTCAGTGTATCATAATAGTTTGCTTGCCCAGTCATGTTATCAAACATGGCTGGATTCCTAAGGAACGCTGCAGGCCCAGATGTGGAGCTGACCACTGAAGACCGTGCTGGATTTGGAGAGCGCAGGCCCACAGAGGCCGGCGTGAGCATGTCACGCGTGAGACAGTGAGGGAGACTGGCCTGTGCGTGGGCCAGTCTGTCCGGCCGCATTAGACGCGGGGCGGCTCCGGACCTGATACGGAATGACAGGCCAGCCTGCGGACATGCGCGACTCTGCCGGGCAGCTCGTCCGCAACGTCAGGAGAAAACAGCACAGCGCAAGCTGCAGCCGAGAGGAAGCCTATCAGCTCATCCGGACGGTCTGACCCATTGGCGCGGCAACGCCCAGATTGCACCGAGCTGACATCAGAGGCGCAGGGAGAGGGAAATGGCTGCAGTCAGAAGTTCCAGAAAACAAACAGACTGCGGCACAACTAGACAAGCCTAGGAACCACCTATACGCCAAAATCAGTCAGTCACATGCACTGATAAACAGACGCGTACGTAATTGAACAGACAGAAGACAGTGCTGAAAGCTAAAACTGAATCCTGGCACACTCACTCAATGGCCATAAACCAAAAGTCTACTAGCCCGCCCTAGTTTAGCCCTAAGTGTCAGGCTGAACAGAAATTGCTTGAGGCCCGCTCCTAGTCTAACCCTAAGGAGCGCAGCTGCTCCAACTGCTATATGTCCCTCACCGGGTATGAGTTAGACACATACTCAACAGTGTTTTAAAAGCGTACTGATGGAGGAAAAATCTGCGGCATATAGTCCATAGACCCTTACCCATAGCTACTGAGGCAAAGTACTTTTACACCACCACTGGAGTTCATTTCCCACATGAGAAACTGTAATGTTTTGCCTGTTGAGCTTGAAGCAATAATCTCCACATGGGAAGAACCATCTGGAAGGCTGGCTTTGCAATCTGCAAACCTACTGCACCATGGGCCTCAGGGGTCATTACTTCTATCTCACCTTCTATAACCTCCCATTAGAAGTAAAAGTCAAGGCTTTCTACACTGCAGAGATGAGCCAGAATTACTGATAACTGAAAAAAAAAACATGCAAATGAAAGCATGTTCTAACAGAAATTACATATACATGGAATCTCATTGAATTCAATTCTTTCTTACAGAGAAAGCTATTTAAGAGCTGTCTGAAAAAAAGCTGTTTTCAATGCAGAAATATCAAAAATGTTATTAATATCTCTAATAATTAGAGATGAACAAAAAACTGATTTGGAATAAATTTCTGAAATAAACTCAAGCAACTGTTTTTCTGTTTGTTATTATTAAATTTTTAAACAAATATAAGGTTATTTTGAATAAAGATCTTGATAAAACCCACACACATTTCAGTTGTATGCTTAGATAAGCAATCTTAAAATGTCAAAATTCTAACGAGCTTCTCAGTGAAAAAAAAATTCCATTATGTAAATGCCAGTCATGATGAAATAATCCCTTTCAATAGTATGCTGAGAACCATTTATGAAATCACTTTAAAAGAGCATGGTTTTGCTTAGATAGTCAAGGCAAAAAATAATACAAGTTCGTTTACGTAAAACAGAATACTGCACAGCTGTACAATATAACAACAGAGAAATCCATGTGTTGAAGATCTGATGTATTCAATGTATGTTCGCTCTAGGCTCATTGCATTGTTAAGTAATCAATTAAGATACACAGCATTTTAACATGGTCCTGTGAACTGAATGGATTATTGGATGGGTTTATGTATAATACGTCAATAGGATACTGACCCTAATGGAATAACTACCCTAACCAAGTCATCTACAATAATTTCACTTTTGAGTGGGTTTGTGTATGTGTTCTTTGACATGTGCTTCTGACGTGTGTTTGACGTGTGCTTCTGACAGTGGTTTTAAGTTTATAAACCACTATAGCAATTGCCTTCTGAATTCCTGATTCTGACTCTCAGACATCAGAGTAGTACATATACAACACATCTCTGCTCTCCACTTACTAATCTCCATTCTGGAAATCTTCAAAAGCAATGCTGAAATTTTCATTGTTGGCAAAAACACAAGTGACTCCATAATGTTGAGCTCCTTTATATACTTGATTTATTACACATCACATCCCCAACAAAAGTGCCTGTGACACAACAGGAAGACAGAATCTGCTTCGCTTCAAGTCATTAGTGTTAAGATACTGTGATGAATGCAAAGCGGGCTTTGCAATCGTGCGTGTTTGTGAAATAGTGGAAATGGTTAATCCAGTAAACAATGGATAGTGAAACCAGTACCAAAAGAGGATTTGTTTTCTTTGTTTTGGGAAGTCATTGCCCGCCAAATATCTCGCTTTCAAAACAACTGCTTATTATTTGGGCTCCGTTTCCCTCCACACAACACAACAGGCAGACAGATACAGTGAATATTTTGTAATACCTATCAAAATGTATCACTGACTTGAAAGGAGGATTCTCTGACACACATAGTTGCTGCCAGACCAGTATAAATTGACTTGAGGTATGATGAGAAAGACTTAAGTCTCTGTGCAGTGATGGGTGGAGTGAGAAATTGGGGAAAGTCCGAGCTCTTTCACTATCTCAGCCTTTCTGTGACTCTTTAGGTGGAGTTCAATCCTCCCACTCTGCGGCATTTGCTGACAGGCAAATTTATGGCGCTGCAGGGTTATTCTGTCTGTTGAAAACATATTTTTATTTCATCTTGAAATAAAAGTGAGTCACCACAAAGTAACTATTGCTTAAAATCATAATTTAAAATGAAGACCAAAAAAGTTCCTGCTTCATAAACCTCTTTCCCGTGAAAAATGCAAAACTAACACTCATTTGTTTGTCTGCAGAAGTACAGTAACCTGGTCCTCCTTCATATAACCTCACTTCAATTACAATGGAAAAATCCCTTACTTTGCATGATACATATTTCAACTGTTTGTGAAAAGACACAAATAGCTGGGAGAGGAGAGCTTAGTGAGGGGTGGAGACTGGGAAGAGGGGGTTTGTTAAACAACTACAGGGGGACAGTGAGAAACAGAGCCTTGAGCTGACAAAAAGCACATTGTTAGTGCAGACTCCTTACATAACCTGGTAATGTGCTCCCCTAAAAAGAGGAGGAGGAGAAAGTGATGGCAGAGAGAACGGAGAGCAGATGAAAACAGTCTGATAGATAGGGAAAAGGGAGAAGGGACAAAAACAGGTTTAGAGAGGGAAGACACAGACGGAGAGGACATCAGAAAAAGACAAACACAAAAATGCCACACCAAACCCGCCATTTCAACTGGTTTGGGAATGTGTTGTTAATCTGTTCCCTACAGAAAATGGCAAAACTACACTTGGTCTTTTGAATGTGAGACCCCCAGCATCAGACTGAGTGTCATCAGTACTGTTCAGCTGAGCGGTTGATTTACAATCACTCATTCTGGTGCAAGAACCCCATGAGAGAGGGTGAGGCACAACGCTTCAGCAGGAAACTGCAAATTAAGAAGCGCGCCACCAAGGCGAGATGATGAGGGCAGCCATCTAAAAGCAGAGAGCGTCACCATGGAAACTCCACTCTAGGATGCCTTGGTTGCCATCTCTGCATCTCCCTTCCAGTCTCTGGTTGGGGAGCTTTTGCAGGAAAAAGACGTCGCAGGTGGTCTGTCACAAAGCAACTGGACATCTCCGATTGATATCCATAGTCAACAGATGGAATGCTACGGACCATTTAACGTTTAATTTATTCCAGCACGGATGGTGCTCCACACATTCACATTGCTCCACAGACCCCAGCAGGTACCATGACAACATCTTTCATCAAGTAAATAATAATTAAAAAAAGGAAAAATCAGCAAGGTGATTCATAACTTGAGTTGCTTATGAGTAACCTACTGATTCTGCAAATGTCCAAAACACAGTGGACTCTGCCGGTGCTACGCTGTCTGACTTGAGAAGGTCAACCCAATGACCCAACAATGGAGTGCTCTGTGTGTAGATATGGCTAGCACATGGGATGCAAGCCAAGAAATATTACACTGGAACAAACGCTTCCAATGCTCAATGCATGTTTCAATGAAATTGGTGTTACTGTGGTCGCAGAATGATATCCATACAGTGGGATAACACTTTCAAACCACTCTGTCTCTACTTGTCCCAGCACTACCGCTGCTGTTCTTCTACTTGCTGTAGTTTTAGGGTGATTGCAAACAGAGGTCTGTTCCGATCAGCATCATTAGGAGTCGGCTCGGGATGCTGACCCACCGAGGCTGTACGTGCCGATGAGTCCGGATCTGGCTGTGATAGGAGCCCCCCGGCACTGCTACATACAGACCACCAGCTGCTCTGACACCAGTCGTCAGCACGTGCTCTCGGGTCCGCAAGGCATCTTCGGCCGACAGGAGGCCAATCCCGCTACGCCGAATACGCTGACATTTCCCCCCAACGCACAGCGGCTCTAGCCTGGATGAAGACGTGCGGAATTCTGCATGACGAGGAGAGGCTGGGGGAACGTTCACAGCGACACCCCGGCTTACACAGCCCTGATGATTGGCCGGTCTCGGCGCTCTCCGGGGGTGCTCGTGGGAGATGAGAATCGGACCTGCTCAGTGCCTCATGGACATCCATGCAGCGCGTGACATTTCACACAAAGCTGGCCGCCATCACTTGCAGCACACCTACCGCATCGCCAATTAAGAGACTATGCTGACGAAACATCTTCACCCACACACACACACACACACACACCAAAGCCTTCCCTCGGGTGTCATTTTATTACAATGTATATAGGCATCAAAAGTGAAAAGGACCAGAGGATTTATCAAACAATTTGCCATTGTGTTTTGTAAGTTGTCAGAATGTAACTGCTTTCCTTCATATTAAGCTGCTTTCTTGGTGTGTGGCTCAGGTGGAAATTATTTCCAACTGCAAAAGATGTAAAATTAACGATCTGCCTTCCTAGGCTGGGGAAAAAAAAAAACAGCCCTTCAGGCTTCCGGTGGGTTTCTTGAATAGTCATTGGTTTCAGGTTGCGTATTTAGACTCTATACACCAAAAGGACTGAAAAGTCTTCACAGCACCTGCTCACCATACACAAAAATGAGAAAAAAGCCTGGGGTACAGCTGCACAGATGTAAATGTACCACTTCCAAACAATCAGCACTGTGCATGCTCCTACAGAGAACTAGCACTGGACCAGCCACTAGAAGTATGCACCTACCATGGTATCATGAATATATCAGTGATTTCTGCCTCGGGACAGTGTGTGCAACACTTACATGAAACAATGAAGAAGTAATGCAAATATAATATATTAAGAAGTAATGCAAATATAATATATTAAATATATATATATATATATATATATATATATATATATGATATTATATGATACTATCTGATATTATAAATGATACTGTTCAATATGTTTCTGTGACACTGCACAGAGACTGTGCTGTAGACTGTCATGGTAACTGTTCGGTGTCTACAAACATGCCCAATGCTTTTGCGTTGACTTAAGGCATTGGTATGGAAGGGCTGACTGAGCCTGACATGGTTGTTTACAGGTACATGAGCTCCTAGTAACTGCGTGACAGCCAATCACACATCTCAGGCGGTATGTCATGGCAACACTATGACGCCACGAAGCATGGCGTAACAAAACAAAAAACACTTCATTATATTTAGAGTGCCGCTCAGCACTAAGTTCCATTGGGAAATACGCATCACAATTACACATTTCTTCAGCTACGACAGGACTCGCGGTGCCAGGCACAAAGATAAACGCACGCGCACACACATGCACACAAAAATCTCTCATCTCAGGGCTAGGGCTGTAGACCATTCCCAATCACCTGGCTCAAAAGCTTGCTGTCATATGATAATTCACTCATTTCCAGAGAGAGCAAGATTAGTGGTCCCTTTTGTGCTGCGCTACCTTGTTCACCTTGCAGCACAACAATGACAGAAAAACACTAAAATACCACGCAAACGACCCAACAGGCTGCTGAGATACAGGGTAAACAGGACCTAGACAGACCGTCTGATTCTGATCTGATTCTAGACGCTGATTTTGATTCGGCATTTGTTATTGTGACTGCCTCATGAATCGCCCCAGAGAAGGGTACAACGACCTCGTAAAAAATAGATGAAAATCTCATCAAAATGTGATCCCCTTCGAGCGCGGTGCCTCGCGCCCGACGCGAATCGATTTTGCAGCTTGTTTGTGTCTGATTTCCTTTGTCTCTCGCTCTCACTCTCGCACGCCCCTTCCCTGCCTCCCTCCTCCCGCATGCACGCTCCGTCTCCTCCGCCGCCTTCCCAGCGGCTGGCCCATCCGGGCACAGGCACTGACAGACACACTGACAGGCAGACAGGCAGACAGACAGCGCCGCCGGGGGGAGGAAAGGGCACAGCCACCCGCTCAGGCAAATGCACATCCTCAGCCCCCCCCCCGGCCACACACACACACACACACATTCCTTGTTGACAATAACCACATTGAGAGTCTGGACCGAGGGGAACCACGGGCAGACATCGCGGAGCATTTGCAGAGATTTATGAATGTGCATGCTTGGTGTAGCTGCACACACGCGCTCCCTTCGAATGACCTTGCAACTGCAAAGCGAGGGCGCATGCCGCCTCTCCGTTCCGGACGCGCGCTCCTACTTCAGCGCTTTCCCGCTTCTTACACAAACAAGAGAGAAAGCCGAATTAACGCTCTCGCGGCAATCGCACCGCTGCAGACCTCTGGCACACCTCGCTCTTTGACAGGACGTGCGGGCAGCGTCGACAGGTGATCGCAAACCATGCTCAGCACGGCGGTGGCCTATTTTCCGGCGGCCTCCGCCGACAGGGGAGGCTCGTTTGTTAGAGACGATGCAGGACGAGCGGAGCAGGCCACCTCCGGTCTCCCTGCGCCGCTCTGGCAGGCGGGATTACGAGCGCGTGCTCACGGGCGTGCGCAGAAACGGCACACGCCGCGGGTGAAAGAACGCAGCCATGCATGGGCTCCAGTCGCCCTGCAGCGTGAGATCTGTGTCAGACCTGCTCCCGCTGTCCCAGTCCCTCTCTCTCTCTCATCAAGCACCACTGCGCCGTCCCTGAGGGCAACAGGCATGTGCGGCTTTTCTCCCGTCCCCTGTCCGCTCTCTCATCCTTCCGTCTTTCTCATCCTCCTGCCACCCATCCCCCCCCTTCTCCCGCCTGACCCGATCCTCCCTTTCTCGCCTCCCTGTCGGATTCTGATCAGGGCTCGCCTGGCACCCGGCATGGGCTCAAATGTGACTCAGCCACGGCCTCAGAACACACCTGCTGCCCGCTCCCCCAGGCCAGACGGCGTTCCTGGGAAGCGAGCAGGCCGAGGGGCGCGGGGAGGGGCGACCTCCGTTTGGCGTGACCTACCCTCCATCACGTTGAAGGGGTTGGCGCCGTTGACGGCCTTGCCGGGGACGGGCACGGGGATCAGGACGCCCTGCTCCTTCCCCTGTCCCGTCACCTCCATGATGCCCTCCAGCGGCGAGCGCGGGAACCCGCCGCCCTCCTTCTGCAGGGGCGGGAAGGGCGTCAGGTGAGGGCCCAGGTCCACGTCCTGCCTCAGGTCGGTCTTGGCGGCGCCGGCGGCGGAGAGGGTGGGGGGCGGAGTCGGGGGCTGCTCGTCCGCCACGGTGAGGGAGCGCTTCATGGCCGAGTGGGGCCGTCGGGGACCGCCCCCGGGCGACGGCAGCTCGTCCAGGACGCCGAATTTGTCGGGGTACTTGTCGGGCAGCTCCAGGCTGGCGGGCACGGACAGGTGGGAGCACTCGGACATGGCGCGCCTCATGGCCTTGCGCTGCTGCTCGGCCCGCCCCATGAAGCAGGGCTCCAAGTCCTCCTCGCTGTCCTCCGAGGACCCCCCCGCCAGCTGGGGCCCGCCCAGGGTGGCGTCCCCGCCCTCCAGGTAGTTGTCGTTCACCACGCCGATGACGCAGTAGTTGGGCGCTGCCGGCGCCGCCGGCTTGGCGCTCGGCTCGGGCAGGCCGCCGAAGGAGGGGCTCCACGCGGCGCTGTTGGCGGGCGCGCGCAGGTCGGGCGACGGCGCGGCGTCCGGCGCGTGGGCGGGGGGCAGGACGCCGTTGTTCCCGCAGCCCAGCGCGCCGGGCAGCTTCCCGGGCGAGGCGGGCGACTTCCCGCAGGAGGAGGGCGACGAGGACAGGGGGCGCTCGGGGCTCTCCCCCGCGCTGCCCAGGGACACGCCCCCGCCCCCTCCCGCCCGCCCCGGCACCTTCAGCTCCGAGTCCACGCCGACCCCTGCCGGCCCCTCGAAGAAGCACAGCTTGTCCTCGTCGGTGAGGCCGGTGGCCCGCGGGGGCCCTCCCAGGCTCCGCGGGGCCCCGGCCTCCGCGTGCTGCCACTCCCAGCCCTGGGACGCCGGCGAGGCCGACATGGAGGGCACCTTGCACAGCTCGCTGTACTCCGAGAACGGACCCGCCGGCTGCTGATTGGAGAGAGAAGACATCCTTTCCTCCCTCTCACTCTCTTTGTTATGCGCTGCTCTCTCTCTCTCTCTCTTATTTGTCTCTTTTATGTTTTCTCCTGCTCTTCCGTGTTCTGATGTGCAGGTAGGCGTTTTCCTTTTGCTGTCAGGCCAGGAAATGTGTTTGTGTGCGCACACTGTCCTCTCTGTGCCTCTGTTCTGAATCGACCAGGAGAAGCACTGAGGCTGAGCTGGATGAGCTGCTTTTTTCCCTCTCTCTCTCTCTCACTCTCTCTCTCGCTCTCTCTGACAGCCGTTCCATGGCTTCGGTCATGTGACTCCACTCTGGCTGCTCATTCGCTGCTACAGAGACACAGCCCCCTCCTCTTGTAGCAAGAATAAATCCCCCTCCCTTCAGGTTTTTTCCCTTTCTATCCACGCTACCCCCTTCTACCCCATTTTTCTCCATCTCTCTCCCTGTCTCTCTCTCCATCCTCCAGCCCCGTCAACACCCCGCCCCCTTCTCCGAGGGCTCCGCTTCACAGCCCCGAGTCCCGGGAAAGGGACCGAGGTCCACACGCAACACACGAGCCTCCTAACGCAGCGCTGCACGTTCCCCCGGGGGAGACCCGACTGCTCGGCGGCTGCTTTAGCAAGTGTGTTTACAGTCAGCTGGTAGGCTGCTATTCCCCTTCAATGAATCTGCCTTCTGGAGCTGCTGACACATCCCCCGGTTATATCTCTTCCCTCGCTCCATCATTCACAGAAATACCTCCCTCCCGCAGTTTGTTCCTTTGCCACGGCTCTACCTTTTCCAGCCCCCCCGTCCGAGGCAGTCCCCTCCTCCCACTGCCTTGCTGGCAGCGGCCCTGGATGCGCGGTTCCAGGGCTGTGGGTTTTTGGCTTTTTTGTTAAGTGTGTTAATGTCTTTGTTGTGGGCGCTGTGATTCCTTTCACCGCTGCAGCGCTGTGAGCGGAGAGACACCGCGCTGCCACCGTCGGCCTGCCATTCACACACGAGCCAGTGACAGAGAAAGAGAGTGGGAAAAAAGAGAGAGAGAGAGAGAGAGAGAGAGAGAGAGAGAGAGAGAGAGATGGAAGGCTGCCAGATGAATGCAAAACCCGATCCCCAAAAACAGTGTTGATGCTTCTTGTCAGGCCCGATCTCGTCATAGAGACAGTCACTGTTCACATGGGAACAACTGCAGCGGTCGGACTGCAAAATCCTGCACTCCACACACACACACACACACACACACACACACACACACACACACACACACACACACACACCGCTGACTCCTTACGCTATGCTGAAATGCACACTGCTGAGATGCAGAGGCTCAGTCCCTGTCAAAACAAAAACAGCGGCAGCCACATCATAATGGGCCTTTATGCAACAGCATGCACCGCCACTGAATGAAGCCACTGACAGAGGGACAGCTCCACTGGGCTGGGATTCCGCTTCTGTGAGAGGTTAACGGAACAGGTGACCCTGAGAGACCAGTCCTTAATTGCGGGCAGGTACAAGGCCACAGGAGAGCACAAAGTTCCGGGCAACGCATTCTGACAGCTCATTCACGGCGTAAGCGAAGTCCCTGATGGCAGTATAAAAAAAGAAATTACAAGACCTCCTGCAGGAGCTACAAAGGATAGGAGCCTGTGTTTTTAAACCAGTAATTACGATCACCCCATACCTAAACAACATTTCACCTTCACAAAGACTGAATTTTCATCCTCAGTGTCAGGGCCCTTTATCGGTATTTATGCTTTGCGCTTCGACTCACGGACTGTGCTTTTTGTAGAGCAGGCTCGCGTCCTGCCCCTGCCCCAGGAACAAAGGCGATGGGACGGACATGAGGTCACTCTCAATCAGGGACAGAGAGTGCTTCTCTCTTCCAAAAAAAAAACAAGACTTATTATTCTGAAGACTCATTTCAACAAGCAGATGAAAACAAAGCTAACACAATCAGGGCAGATGGATGTGTGGATGGCAACCACCTGTAAGGTAAACCCAGACTTGTGTCATCATCATGCTGCTTCTTAAACAGACTGGTCCCAGCATCTACTCTGTGGATTAACTCTAGGATTTATTAATAAAACAATCACAGGACGCTGCGCAGGCCGAAGACCCTTCAGTCTGCCTCTGACTGCCGGTGGCAAATTGCCTGTGATTTATTGATGAGGTGCTGATAAAACAATCGAGCTGCAGCGCAGCAATATGCCAGCCATGTGTTACGTGATTGTTTTCAGTAACATTGAAAGCATTAAGAATGTCACAGGAGAGCGTAAGTAACCAGGCGAAGGAACTCCCGCTCTGACAGTGGGAGGCCTTAATAACAGTGACCATACAGGTATGGAGCGCCCATGTAACATTCTACAGGTGCAGACTGAACTGCGTCTTCTCTCAGGGCTTGCCCTCACCTCGGTCTGCAAACGGGCTGTCGGGCCCACGCCCGGAGGCCCCAGGCATACCGTCTTTTGTTTCTGCCAGCAGACCCACACGCAGAGCTCCTGTTTCACAGAACTGCGTGTTCAGCACGCGGGAGGCGGTCCAGACGGGGTCTCTGCAATCTCCGCCGCCATCATCACTGTCGTCCCGGTTACGTAAGCACCGCTGCCTTTCCCTTCTTGTGTCGTGTGTGTGTGTGTGTGTGTGTGTGTGTGTGTATGCTTGTATTAATTCACCGGGCAAGGCTGCTGACACACGCCTTTTCATCAGTCAGCTCACGCTCCATGCGCATCGGAAAGCACACGTCCTAGCACACAGAAAAATTCCTCAAACCTTAATGAGCACATGTTGCATAATGCCCCGATCAGCCAGCTATTGACTGTATGGGTCTGTAACAATGATGAGAAACACTACGCAAGCGGGGCAGCAGGATACTGTGAAGTAGCACCAAAAGAATAGCAAAATACTGAAGGTAATGAAAACCCAAGAGGCTTCGGAGTTTTTACAGCCCTCATTCAAACACTGGTTGATAATCAAATTAAAAACAAGTCAAAAAAAAGAAAAAAGAAATCACATTCAGCGCTGGACATTCAACTAATAACAGAAGAAACACCATGTGCTGCAACTGTTGTTCTTTCACACTGTTTATTCTGTTTACTACATATGTTGTTCGTGAAATCCTCTATCACTGTACCACACTAAATGCATAAATTTTCACTGGTTTTGAAAAAGCCTCCAGCCAGATCACTGGGACTGATAAGTGTGTTTTGTTTCCACTCTAATCTGTGCATTCATGTAGTCTGAATGGAACCCATTCCCTGTGTGGAAAAGTAAAAAAAAAAGTAGTGTTTAGTACTGGCACTAGTGACATTTTGAATCACTCTAATAATTCTGATTATAATCGGGTTCACCGCTCAAGACAGCGACAAGCTTCACTCCCACAATGCACCACAGCATAGCAGCACCACAACAATGTTCTTTCCCTGACATGAACCTTTTCCCTCAGAGGCAGTTTCTTTCTATTGTAGTCCTCCAAAGCATGAGAATTTGATCATGTTTTCTCTAGAGAAGTGGTGTGAACACTGATTTTTGCATCGGTTCCAACACCACCTTCAAAATGCAGACTGGAGTTCAACTCACTGTGTCTGATACAATGTAGTCATTTTCCAAACAAGTAAAACCCGACCCCTCCTGTACAGGAACACAGGCCAGTTCTCTCCAGGAATGACATCACCCCAACCAGCTTGTTTTACATGAATGGGCCCTGTTACATAAATACAGCAGACAACAGTTCCACATTTTCCACAAACCCACACAAAGCATATAAAAAGCGAGGGAACTTACTTGGTTACTAAACAAAACCACAAAAAATGTACTCAATAAAAAGACATGTGTAACAGTGTTACTGGACATTTGGACACAGTCCAGTCCTTCTGTACAAGGAATACTTCGCTCTCATTCTCTCTCTCTTCCCTCTCACTGTAGGCATACTTCAAATTCACTGCATTCTCCCTTTGTGTTCCCTCCAGCTAGGAACCAACAAACTGATCACTCATGAAGGTGCCTTCAATATTTCATTCTGAATTTCACAACGCGCGTAGCTCACAGCCTTTATTTGGATCCCCTTTTAAACTAACTGGGACGGTGAGGGGAAGCGGCATAAAAAGAAAATTACAAGAACAGGTAATTCCAAGCTTCTCTGTGACAGAGATAAACATACTGTAATTGATTCTTATCCTACTGCCATTCACAAACTCGGCAACTGACTTTGCCACAAGTCATACACCAGAGTATCAATGCTTTGGTTATGAACATGAGACTGTACACATGGTTTAATTTTCTTTTTGTGAGGGGGAGTATGGACGGAGTACTGATGACACGACTCTAAGCCAAAGAGCCACCTATTTATGTGCAACCACAATAGTACCAAGCAAGCTATTGATACCTCTGGTATGATGCTAATCAGTCATAAGTCCAGCTGTATATAAAAGTAAATATTAGAATGGAAACATTTTTGGACTGATGATGAGCAGGGAGGAGGATCAGTTGCTAAGCTGAGAACAAAAGGAGGAGACTGGAAGAGTCACGGCTCAGATGGCGGCCCTCTTCCTGAGTGCAGTGAGCAGCATTTATCATTAGTGAAGGAAGGAATGCAGGTGCTGAGAGACCCAGCAAGAAAGAGAATGCAAATACCGAGCAGGCTTATTGGGAGGGAGGCTGGGAATGGAGAGACACAGGGAGTCTATTGTATTTCTATTTCTGGCTGAATCACCCCCCCTCCCAGCCCCCCCCTTGTCACACCCCATTGTTTCCTTGGTAGCCCCTTTTCCCTGCATCTCCAACGCAACCGCCTCCCATTTCCATGGCAACAGGCTCCCTGTCACAGCGGCTGCTGCGGATGGGGGCTGCATCGTCTCGGCAACGCAGGGAGCCAGAGGAAGGGGAAGATGAGAGAGGAGAAAGAGAGGCAAAGAGAAGGAGAAATAGTAGAGGGGGAGACCTAGTAGAAGAGGAGAGGAGAGGTACATGGTAGGCTAAAAAGGCTTTAGATTTTAGATTTCTAAACAGAGCGGTCTGCCCTAAACCACCTAGTCAATGCTATTCCCTAAGCCAATCAAAGACCTAATTCTACCACAGTCCGCCATGACATCTGACACATCGTCTCATTCCATTGTTTGAGACAGACTTGATAGATTTGCCTGCGGACACATGACTTTAACAAGTCTGTCTACGGCTGAAGCAGCACCCAGAGCGTCTCCTTCCTCACAATGTCAAACAGACATTCACACTGTCGAGGGAAGGAAAACTGGGTTATAGCAAGCTAAATATGTTTAGACATGTATAATGAAGTCATACCATTTGGTATTTAATTCACATTTCTAATGGTGCACTGCTAAACTGATTCCCCCAAATCCAATCATTCTACCATATTAGGCACAGAATTTAAGGCATCCTTTCACACAGTAAAAATACTACCACTTCAGACATGGAATAAATTACCAGACAGACTGTGACAGGTCAATGTTATGTTAAAAATAACTAGCCGCTGCAATTGAATCACTCAGTGTAAAAGGAAATGGAGGGATTTTATTGACTTAATGCTTTACCCGCATCATGCTACTTTCATTAGCTGTGCATGTTATTAAATTATTAAATGATATTCAGAACGGTAGATTCTTTTGGAAGGCATTAACAAAAAGGTAATGTGCTTTTTCATTCACACAAGAAACATATCTGATGGAGAGGAAATGCAATCTAATGCTGCTCAACTGTGAAAAGGAAGCACAGACTATCGTTTCTTCTCAGTCTCCTAACAATAAAAGAAAGGTCTAGAATGACGACTGGTGTGTGGGGGTCTTAACAGATTTCCAGGGTTCTTTCCAAGGTTCATTCTTTTTTTACTCCAGTCTTTGGATGAGATCGTAAGGACACCGAGGTGAATTTACAACATTACATTCATTTACACTCATTTCATTTAGCAGACGCTCTTATCCAGTTGTCTACAACCATAACCACAACCACAACAAGAACAATATTAACAAAGACAATAATAATGTGATGATGACAATGAGAATAAATGCTAATACAATGTTGCTAATATGAATAGTACTACAAGTAATACACAAACCAAAACGTAAAACTTGCAACGGGTCCTACTAAACTGAATTTATCTAAATTTATTTCATGATGTGATATTCACTGTGAGCCAATTAACTGGCAATATAATCCATTCAGCAAGGAAAGCCAAGTTCACCGGTCCTAGATACTCATTTTGCATGGCAAATTACCTCTAGATAAATAGGCGTGATACAGACACCTCCACCACATACATGTGTCAATGAACAATAAGACTGAGGGGAGCCGGTCTCGAGGTACGACCGTCTCAATGGCCTGGTCTTCAGGAATGGTCAGTGGGAGGTGTGGTGCTTCAGGAATGGCCAACAGGATCAATTCGTTCTCGAGGAATGATTGGACTGAAAGTGCAATGGAGGGACCGGGTCTCCGGCCGCAGTGCGACACTGCAGGGACAGCGCAGGAGGCGGATCTACACTGGTGAGTGACGGGGCTGCACTGAGAGCCGTCACTGACTCACCCTTCCGCTCAAGGCCCGACGAGCCTCCAACCCCTCCCAGACACACACCAGGACAATACGCACTGGACCGCAGGGTAATGGTTTAAACATTTATCCAGGGTATAACTGTCTGTACAGTAGCGCTGATAGAAGCAAAATACCGCAGCATCTACACAACAAAAAAAACCACGTAGCCTCAAGGCTGTGATGGTTTCAAAAATCAGGATATCCACTAACCCACAGGCAAGGCAGAGGGCAGTAACCACTCTGACCTGCATACCTCACTTGTTGTTGGAAACAAGTGACGAAAAAAAAAAAAACGCAAACAAAGACAAAACAAACTTAGTGTTCTCACCGCCACCACAAAAAGGTCTCCCACTGGCAGCACTGACTGTGCTGGAGATTAATTACCCATTTAAAGCGAGGACAGACACAGAGGGACTGTTTGCTCTAGTATTAGGAATTATCAATACATAACAGTACGTTTATGTCACTGTTACTTCTGGCTTCATCATCAAAGTGCTTTTTGTGCCTCCAATTACAACTTTAAACAGGAGTGTTGAAAACTGCACAATTCGAGACATTTGCCCTTTGTGTCTCAATAAATTCAATATTCACACGAATGGTTTCACCATTTAAACCCATTGTCTCTGATGCGCCCCAGATCTGGGCCCATTACTATTCAATATTCATGGGCTGCCTCTGGGCGCCCCTTGTTTGCCAACATCAAATTCATGCACATATTCTGTCAGCAAATGAAATCTGGGGGCTGGACCGGACTCTCAACCTGTCTGTTCAGGATGTTGAGTGGGTCACGATCTCAACGAGCTAAATTCTCTCCAGCTAAATTCTGACAACAAATAAAGGTGGCTATTTTTTACCATTATCTTGTCTGTCTCATTTACATTCAATCTCCAATAATGACTGAGAATGGGTTTAAGCCAGCATGTGTGGTAGAGTCAATTCTGTCTGTCAAGCAGGGGTTGCACGAGAATGGCACAATTGATTGTATACAGCTATCTTTTGGTTTTAGAGTTTTTTTAAATTAATCTCATTTTAAATAAGTCAGAAACCTGTGAGTTTCTCACAACAGCTACAGCTCAAACATGAAAGACACAGTGTTTCTTCCATGTATTTCAGTGCTTGCACTGCAGAGTGGAGGCTATGCATCTATTTGCTGCTAATGGACCGCTCACGGTGGCAATCTCATTGGATTTGGTTGAACATCAATGTGTTGTTTTAGTGGTTCAGTTTTAATATGCACTCACAGTGTTTCTGTGTCAGAGTAGGGTTTGGATATGCCAGCGTAAGTACCCTTATGTTGAGGCAGGATTATGTCACCTGCGTCTGAGCTGATCCACGCCTCACAGTGTGGATGGTGATTATTCTTTGAGAGCTGGCAGTCCCTTTTCTTCTTGCTCCGCCCACTGATTTTACAAACCACTTGATTCCAGAGACCATTTTGTAAATGCGCCGAGGGCCTCTAAATTTACATCTTTGCGACACAATTGAGACACTGATAAAAAGCGGCTTTGCGTCTTCTACCAGGGCCATCTTTGAGTTTAAAGGATTCGTATTTCTTGTATTTTGCGTTAACCTCCGAACCTCACGGTATCCATGCGCAAAGAAATGTGACTGTCTGAGCAGTGAGGGAGAAAGAGAGAGGGACAGAAGGAGAATGAGATGTGTGTTTCTGATGTGTGCGTGTGTGTGAACGTGTGTGTGCTTTTGTGTTAGCATCAGGGCGAGTGCCACGGAGAGGGAGGCAGCTGATCACTCGGCTCTCTTGGCCTCACCCTACTTTCTCAGCAGCATCTGTCCCGGTCTCCACGGCAACATAAACTGCTGCTTAGTCACCATGGCAACTATATAGGCCCTGCCCCCCCTCCCCAAAGGCAGACATACTGATCGTCTGCCACTAGAAAAGTCAAAGATTTGACCTTCTACTGGATTCTAGTGCAATAACATTCTGCACCTAAAACTCCCTTTTTGAATTAGATAATGTATTATCAATCAGTAAACAATTAATTCAGGGATTGAGTGTTCCAACAATGTGTTGCATATCCACTGTTCCACTGTGATTTCACTGGGCAATGACATCATATACTGTAACACAACACCATAATTCATCAATGCCCATCTCAAACTCCCATCTGCTTGCTGTATTGATTTCAGAGACAAGGTCGATATTATGGGCTTCAGAGCTCTGTGATGCATTTGAGACAGCGAGGAGAAAGCACACTGGAGAAAGATAACAGACGGAAATAAGTGGACGGTCACTGTATGGTGCAGAGTGACAGCAGAGACCCTGCTGCGAGGCAGGCCGTGCACAGCCCCTCTCTCTCCCGCAGGACGCTGTGAGGACCTCTATTTAGAAACATGGGCGTGGGGCCCCACACCTGAGCTCCTCTCCCTGGCTGAGCGCAGCGGGGGTCCCCCGGGGAGGAGGGCTGCCTGTCCTGAGCCAATCAAACAGCAGCGCTCGCTTTCAGACTCCAGCATTCCAAGCCCAGATTACACATTCCACTCCAATCCCTCCGCTCCAGCTGCTATGCACTGTTTGTACACACGCGTGCACACGCTCAGGTCACCTGCGCAGAGCCAGGAAAGCAACAGTAAAAGTGCAGTGAACGAGTGCAGGGCTGAAACACTGGTTCAAGCTGTGGAAGGCCTGAGGGCCGAAGGAATAGTATGGCCAACGGAGGGCAGTGAAGTGGAGGGGCGGGGCTGCCTTGGATTGACAAAAGAGCAACGGAGCTAATACTTTTAGAAAGGGAGCACCACAAACCCACAGGTTTTGGGAGGTAAATAGGTGGAGGAATGGAGGGACAGAAAGGCAGGTCTACAGGGAATAGGTGAAGGGCTGGACCGATACAGAGACAGAAGGCTGAATGGGTAAGTGGGTACTGGCACAATGACCTGCAACTTTGGAAAGTCTCGTTTACCCCACCTTCACACCGAGTGTGCACTCGACTCTCTGTCTCTGGGATTACGCAAGACTAATGAAGGAGCTGCAATCCAGCACATCTCTCCCAGGAGTCAGACAAGCTGTCCCTGCGCCCAAAATTACACAGCCAGCAGCCCAGCCCTAAAAATAAACACCTGCCATTATCGCAGTGCTGAGACTTCAGCATCCCTTCCGAGCACCTCCTCACAGAGGTATCTGACACTAAAATAAATCCATACATCATTCCGATCACAAACAAGCTCTCCTACAAGCGTCAGTTAGCTGTTTATAGTCCCATCTGATAGAACACACTGGAAATTCCTTGATGTCTTTATTTCTCTGTAACATTTAAACGCACCATATGTTTAGACAAGAAATATTTACAGATAAGTTACACATGCTGCCCGAAAGCACACCAAACCGTAACCTGCTGCAGTGGTTCTGACGTCGTATGTTGATGGCAGCACCAGGGGGAACGGCATAGGTTATTACGGACGGCACCTTTGTTCAGGGAGCGTCGGGCCCAGTTGCGTTTGACGGCCCCAATTACCGCGGACGCGGCAATTAACGAGCCGCGGAGCGGAGGACGGGCCTGCTGTGCAATTACGCTGACGGCCGCGCCGCGAGCGTGCCACCGCGCGCCCCGCTCGGCGCCTATAAAAAGACGAGCGCCGCGCGGCTTATGTAACCGCGCAAACTGTCGCACCATCAATATTGCATCGGCCGCAGGAAGGGAGCGGGAGCGGGAACGGGAGGGGACAGAGCCTCCTTCATCTGCGCTCGTGTGCCGACGTCTATAAATACCAGACCAGGTGGGCAATGAGGGGGATCAGAACCAAGCTTATCCATTAACCTCAGCGAACCACGGCACGCATTGGATAAATTAACATGTGCAGCCCACGCACACGCATGCATTCACACACACACACACACACACACACACAGAGAAAGGCATGATCAACCTACACAACATACTGACTCTATAAGCCTACCATGTAAATTTACATTTTAGTACCTTTTAGCTGTAAGACATTGTACAAAGGTACAATGCAATATCACTGAGATAAAACCCTGTCTCACAGAGATAAAATTTATGACCTACACAAAGTGCTGTATTGGACTTCATGAAGAATATTTGGGTAGTATCCTAAGGAAATGATTACTCAACACAAAGCTGGTTTGTAAATTTGATCAATATTTTTAAACTGAAGAAATAGTGCAAACATTTGAAGAGCCACCTATACCACATGGTTTGTTGGGTGTTTTTATTATTTTTAAAGATAATCCTATACGTACTCTCACATATACACACAATACAACTATCATCCAGATAGGTCCGAATAGATTGAGCTGTACTGACTTTTCAAAAGAAGCTTTTTAAAGAGTCTCCAAACTTACACTAATTACAAACAGATATATCCAAACAGTAAACTGTTTTTTTTTTTTTCAAAAATGATAAAGGCATATTGAGGTTCATAACAGTGACTCAAGCAGAGTGCTTGTCTTAATTACAAAAAGTCAGTTTGTATCTATCTCAAAATATTTAGTTTGTATGCATGTCACCAGGCTACAAAAACAACTGAGGTTCTGGTCTGCCAACTGGATAAATCCCATGGGTCACTACCTAACTAACTAACTAACTAACTAACCAACGCACGCATACTTGTTTGCTCACTCCCTGGTGAACTGCTAAAAGGTTTCCCTTCACTATGTGCTGGGCTGACTCCATGTGAATGTGTTGTTTATCCACTGCTCTCTTTCAAGACTCCTTCACATCTAAAATTCTCCGCTTCACCTCAGACAAACCTGACCTTGCTTCACCGTTATTATGATTCATCCTTACTGTGCCCCCAGATGCACAGAGAAACAGGCAAAATAAATGAAGAGGCCTAGTTCCCTGCACAGCTTACAGTGAGGCACAAACACAGCATGCGCCTAAAGCATTTTTAAAATAAAGTGTGAGAACATTAACTAATGTGACAGCGTTTGAAATGTGAAAAAGGACAACATCAGAGCATCAAGGAAAAGGAGAATGATTAGCAACGGGAAGCATGCTTCCTGTACATGAATTAGTTTGGATCACTGAGAAGTGTTTTAATCCCGACGGAGCTAAAAGGGAATGGTCTTTTTTACAGAAGGGGAATAATGGACTTCCCAGTGCTGCTATCAGGAATACAAAATGTGTCTGGAGTTCCAAAGATATTATATTTTATTCAGAAATCTTGATGTGATAACATAGTTGGGGAAAGTTGAAAGGAAGCCTCTAATTCTACAGTTCTTCAATGAATACTGAGCATACACAGTAGTCTCTTCAACTGTAATTGGTCTATCAGAAACATTACTTATCAAACTGAGCTCTTCTCAGTCAAAACAATCTTTTGATCAATAATTTCATCAACAATGCCAGAAAAAATGACAGTAAGTTGAGTTCAACAGGTGGTGAAACACACACACACACGCACACACACGCACACAAACACGCACACACACACAAACAAGCCCAGACATACATACACACACAGGTATACATGCAGACACACACACGCACGCACACGCACGCACATTCACAGACACGCTCTCACACACACATGCAAACACGCACATGCACAGACACAGACACACACCCAGACACACATACACACACGCACAAACATACACACACACACACACACACACACCCCGAAAAGCCAAAAAGTCTCTGTGGCCCCTTTCCCATGCTGTGGAGCAGTGGAGTGAGGGTCTGACTCTGTGCCTCCTTGATGGGATAAGTGCCCCCTTCAGTGGCAGGGCCCGCCCCGGCACATGGACAGGGGGTAAATTACAGAGTGCAGCAGCAGCAGCTGTGTCACATGGCCTCCACACACAGCCAGCAGGCAGAGGGGGAAAGAGATCTATTAATTCTGGAACAGTCATTTAAAACCTCAATTCAAGGTCAGTCTGCCCTCTTTTGTTCTCTCTACAGCACTGTGGCTCATGTCACACTGGCGCCAAGGCACAGCATGCTGGAGTTATGATGACACTTCAACGAAACAGCTGCTATTCCAGCAACGGCTGGCAGTTCCTTGAAGGCCAGTTTCAGAATATTACATTTCCCTCTCAATCAGAGACTGATTTGCATCTGGAGTGCCAGGTGAGCTGATTTCCACATCCAAATAATGACTTCAATTAAACAATTAGGAGCCGAGGCAGAACGATACCCAAGCAGACACCAATGGCACTTGAGGGCTAGAATCACCCATTCCCATTTTATAGGTAAAATGTACTCTCCATCCAATTACCTTGGTTTGTTATGCTTTCATGTTATTCACTATGTTTTAGCACTTAACTGAAGAGGAACACTGGGAGCAACACACATTGCACATTAAATAAAACGGCTCCCGTCTGTTTACCATCCCGATTTGTGCCCCCCACAGCTGTGTTGAGGCCGCACCACAGACAGGAAATCCAATAAGAGGAGAAAGTAAATAAAGGTCCCCTGATTATGAATTATAGATGTGCCTGGTGAGACTCAGCCTACAAGTGGATGTCAGCAACCTATTAATAGAAAGTGCTTGCAGAATGTACAACTAAATATAAATGTTTCATCTTCCAGACTCTGAAGTGAGCCCGAAATAAAAAAAAAAACCCTCTCACCCTGATATGATTTTCCAGTAGGAAAGAAGGGCTGATAAATGAGTGCCTACACGCTGTAGCGACGGAGAAAGACAATTAGGAGGGTCGCGGGGTGTGTCGGCGACGGCTCCCTGGGTGCAAACGTGCGTCACTGGCTGTGACGCGTCCGAACGAAAACGACCTCACTCTCAGCGAGAGGCTCGCGCGAGAGGACCTGACGCTCACCGAACGGGCGCGCCGTGACGGCGAATGAGGCACATGCTGAGACGCGCTGCTCTCTGGAGAGAGTGGCGCAATGTGACAGGGTTACTGGGCCAGAGGCAGGGCCTGTAAATAAGAGGGCGTGGTCGGCTCCGCGGAGCCGGTGAGGCGGAGGGGGGAGGGGGCGGTGGGTCCAGCTCACGGTGGGCGAGGGTTCTGGTCTTGACGGCACCCCCCCTTAGGTTAGCAGGCCCTGCTAACTCTCCCTGCCTCCCCATGCATAAGGCCCTTCACAGCAGCCCGGTTAGCCTTCATTTAACTCTGCAGCAGCGTGTCTCTCAGAGGGCTTCCGGGCACTGCATAGCACAGGGAGGGCCGAGAGTTCAGGAGATTCAGAAGACGTCCTGCTTCCCCCTCCTTCCACTCTTTAAACACCACTGCCCCTGCCTGCCTGAGTCAAAATAAGGACAGCTTGAAAGCGCCCCTGCACCGATTTATGCTTCAGTCTTCGGGATTCAATCCGGCCACCAGGAGTCTCAGTGCTGACCACTGATAACATTCCCACACACATAGGGACACATTCAAAAACAAACAACAAACACAGAAAATCCTGACTTACCTACTGATGGCCCGTCATCAAAAAGAATCCCAGATGGCAGCACATGCAGTCAAAAAAACAGAAAACAGGACTTTACATTAACTCAGAATTTGATGTGGCACATAAATTCACAAGTATATTGTGTCTGTGTTTGCAATTAGGAACATCCAGCATATTAATGAGATATCCACACAGATGAAAGGAGAGGGTTGCCCAAAGCAGAAATAATTATAAACCGGGATGAGGAAGTAAGTGTGTTCTGTGTGTGCAGAGGTTCCTGACGAAAGGCGAGAAACAGCTGCAGCCCATGCAGACACACAAAGACAAAGCAAGGAAAACCGGAGCGTTAGAGACACCTGCATATACAGTTACACAGCACAATAGGATTACAGAGTAGAATTTCACCACAAGAGAAAGAGCTGGTGCCACTGGGCCCGCTGGCGTCACTGCAAACTCCAAGTGTCTGATTAGTGCACTTTGTATCACACACGGTTAATGAAGAGGGCCCAGCTCTGCACGCAGGCAGCGGTGCATTCTGGGAGAGCAGGACCCATTTGTTGCCAAGCCAAACCAAGCGATCCCCGGCCCGCATGCACAGTCGCGTACAGAGAGGCGCGCGGTGCAGGAGATTTTCCTCTAGGGAGAGAGTGTTAGTGAGTCAGGCAGACAGGCCGGTGTCCCGGACCGGACCGGCCCGGCCCGGCCCTCCTCCAAACAGCCATGCGGCGCACCGCGGCCCTCACCCGGGGGGCCACGCTTCACTCTCACCAACCTTCCAGCGCAAGGGGGTCCGCAAGACCCCTCTCTTCCTCCCCTCCCTGCACGGGGCGCTCCTGGGGCTCCGGGAAGTTGGGGAAGAAGGGGGGGGCGGTGGGGTTCAGCTCGGAATTGAAACTGAAGAACGGAGGGGCGGACGGCGTGACAGGGCTGAGAGCCGGAGGGGTGACGGAGGGGGGCTGTTTCGCTCCGGGGGTGGTGGGGCTCTTGGCGGAGGCAGAGCGGGACTTTTTGGGCTGCTTCTGTTTCTGGGCCCGGGCCTCTTTCAGCTCCTTAGGGCTGGAGAGGGGTTTGTCTTTGGGGGAGGACACAGGACCGAGAGCTGAAGTGTCCTGAGGGTGTTCCTCTGGCAGGGCGGGCCCAGGACCTGCTTTATCAGCAGGCGAGAGGGGCTCCTCATGGTGAAAGGGTGTGAAAGGGGCATCCTGAGGAGGAAATGCGCCTTCAGTAGGTGTGAGAGGGGAAGCTTTGCTTGGGTCGATGGTTTCTGTGCTGGGCGTTTCTGAAGAGGATGGGGTAGGGATCGCTTCCCCAGTGGGAGAGCCAGGGCGGAGGGCAGTGGGGCTACCCACAGCAGCCTCTTTAGGGGGTGGTGGAATGGAGGGCACAATGACCTCCTCCTCATGAGACTCCTTCACAGAGCTGATGAAGGAAGGCTCTAACACAGGCACAGCTTTCTCAATGGGTTCACTCTCAGCCTGCACACCCTCAGGGCTGTAGGGAAGCTCCTCTTTATCAGAAGACATAGAGGTGTCAGCACCAAAAAGATCTGAGGGAAGGAGGGATAGGCCCTCTTCAGCTTTCTCCATGCTGGGAACCCCAGCAACTACACAGGGGGCTACAGGACTGTCTACCCCCTCTATCGAGAAGGGAGTCTCCAGAGCGGGGGGTTGCAGAAGGGTCTGTTTGGGTGAGGAGCCTTCTCCCAGGCCAGGGGACATGGCGAAGGGGCTAATGAGAACAGGCTCAGAGCCCAGTGTGGAAGGGGGGAATGAGGCTGTGAGGGACAGCAGATCCTGGGTGAGAGAAGGGGGCACGCCAGGGATAAGGCCATCCTCCATAGTAAACGAAGGGGAATCCCCGGAGAGGCAGACCAGGGGGTCCCTCATATCGTGGGCGGGGCTCTCTGTGGCCTGGGGGCAAGTGAAGGGGGACTTAAGCGGGTCTGCGGCCGCCTCCTGGGGGCGGGAGCCCGGAGGGGAGACGAGAGTCTCCTGGGGTACACCCCATTCCTCTGGGACCTTCTTTCTGTTCTTGCCCCTCTTGCCCCTGCCCCCACTTCTGCCCCCGTCTTCGCGTTCCCAGCCCCCCTCTCTCCGTGGGGATGATCTGTGCGGGGCGTCGGTCGGCGGGGTGTTTTCGGCCTGAAGCCCCTGCGGGTCCGCCGGGCCCCGGCTCTCCAGGAGGTCGTACACCTCCTCCCTGGGCCTCCTCTTCTTCTTCTTCTTCTGCTGCTTCCTGTCGGCGGCCTCATTCTCCCTCTCCTCCCCGGGCCCCGGGCCCTGCCGGTGGCCCCACTGGGGGTCCGGGGGCTCCTGGGGGCTCCCCGCCAGCTGGCTGGCGTGGCGGCTGATCACTGTGGAGACGCTGGGGGTGAAGGGCAAATCCGTCCGCAGCCCACCCTCGCCCTCCCAGGGATCAACCAGGACTCCTCATGCACAAAGAAGGGAAAGAGAGTTACATTCAAGGACACTCACTGCACTCACTCAGCCCATCTGATGCAGCTCTCAGCACTAAGAGATACCTGCAAATAAGAGAAGCTTGCTTGCACACTGAACACTTCAAATCCCACAATGCATTATTAAAATGGGGCCCCTGGAAAAAAAACAATCAATTTATCATGATGCCCACTTACCTTTTCCTTGCTATCTAAAGTAAAAATAGTCTCTTTAGACCTTTGACAAGGTAACTTTTCACCTCTGAAGGAATATATGACATGCCTGTGTAGGCTTGGAATGACATATGCCAAGGACATGACCTCAACAGTCACTGATCTTTTTTTGTGGTGGGCACCATCTGTGACTCCAAAATGAATGAATAATAAGTAGTTATGAGACAAGAAATAATAAAAATATGTGTTTGTTTTCCAGTGCTGACTCAAAGCTGCTGCACGATGTGTTTATGTAAATGCTGACGGAGGTCTCGGGCTGTTTGTATTGTAAAGGGAGATGTGTCCACTTGAAGGCACACTGAATGGGTGGATGAATGCATGAATAGATAAATAAAGAGGAAGCCTCAGAACAACGGCTCACTGAGAGCCGCAGACAAACAAAGGGGCAGACAGAGGTGACGAGCGGGAACAGGGGTCATGTGACACGGGGTGCCCAGCACCGACATACTCTTGGAACCAGTGCGTGCTGCCACACACACAAACAAGCGCACCATCTTTCACACACACAAACAAGCACACCATCTTTCAAACACTCACAAACAAGCACACCATCTTTCACACACACACAAACGCACCATCTTTCAAACACACAAACAAGCACACCATCTTTCACACACACAAACAAGCACACCATCTTTCACACACACAAACAAGCGCACCATCTTTCACACACACAAACATACACACATGCATGCACACACAGACACATACATACACACACCTTACACACGCACATGTATACACAGACACATACACATACATGCAAAAACACACACACATGCACAGACACATACACAAACACACAAACACACAGCACACAGAGATTTAAAGCCACATCTGATAACTGAGAGCAGAGGAAACAAATGTAGCTCTGCGCGCAGTACAAGAATAACGAAAGAACACTGTCATAGCAACCCCAGCTTTCACAGGCTCCACATCTGAGTCGGAGGCTGAGATGCAGAATTTGCAGCAATTGGGGTCAACCACGGCCTATTTAAGGGAGGCTCATGCCTGCACAAACAGCACACTATAATGAGGCCATTTGGTTCTGCTCGTCCAAACCGGAGCGCTCCCAGCCTGTACCGCAGCGGCGGCGACGAGGGGGCCAGCTGGGACCAGGGCTGGGATCTGGGGCCCGTCCACCTCTTTGGGGGCCTCTGCCTCCTCAGTGGCATCAGGGCCACTCTGCTCCACTTACTCAACATTCTACCTCCTCCACCCACTGCAAAGACCCCGCACTTCCTTGGCCTCCAGTTGGGCAGTGCATTTGTCTTCAAAATCATTTATGTGATGAAATATATGCACGAAAATGGCACACACCAACTCACTTTCTCAAGGTAATGACTTTGAGGGAAGTGTACTGTTGAGGCTGTTGTGCGAGCGGGTAGCTTAAAGGTGGCACTGGGGTACAGAAATGTCTCTTTTGAGTACTTTTGCAGGTGGTTTTGGTTTTGGATGGATGGCTCAATATTGGAGTGTTGTTCAAGGTTCAAATTGCCACAACTTATACTTTATGGTTACTGCATCTGTAAATGTCACTGAAACATTGAAAGACTGTGAGCAACACCTTTGACAAATGTTGGGGCTGGATAAACCACATGATGTATGTTATCATTATATCTTCATGTGAACTGCTTCCTCACTTTTAAATACGGTAAGCCCACAACACTGCAAAATATTAGGAGTCAAGCAGTAGGTGAAATGAATGTTTGAGAAATGAAAAAATGTAAAAGTAGCTTAAATTTTCATATTTGTTCCTCATAGCTAGGCACAAAATACAATGAGGTTAGATTGAATCTAAGATTCAATCTATACAAATCCTCTCAAATCTAAAATGGCTTCTGACCCCTCAGATTCACCCACCCTGGGCTGGATTTATTCTGATTGGATGCTTCTGATACACTTTGAAACACACACCTTTAGTGGGAGTTTCAAAGACACTTACATCTGTATTTCAAGACACCATGCTGTTTAAAAGCACAGAGTGCTTTTCATTTCACTCAGACCTGGGCACTTGCCAGAAGACACATTTCAAGCATGGCTGCTGAGGAACTAATATTGCATGCGGGGGCTTCAGAATTTAGATCCCCCTGGTGCCACTTTTAATCAAGAGAGACGTGCGGGTGACATCACCGATGACATAAACTCAGAGTATGCATGCCCACCTTACAGTGCCAATATCATCTGAGCACAGACATAGTGTCTCAGAAATTTTGCTCATGGATGCCATTCAACCGGCAAATTATCTCACCTTAACAGACAAGGTTTTTACACCTTTATAGCACTGAAAATGCTGCCAAATTACATCGCACAAGAGGGCCAAAGGTTTTGCTCCGAACAATATGAATTGAAGGTAAAATTGTTTTATGATTGAGATGCTCTTAGCGTTATTCGATTTTTAATAAATTTGATTTAATCTTCTGTGTCCTTATAAACACAGATGAGAGAAGGGTATTCCAGGATATGTGAAGTGCTACATCGGCTTAAAAAATATTACAAATAAAACACAGCAACTGAGTAAATGAGTTACCCCAGTGGGATTTTTTTGTGCAGGAATGAGTCTCCCTCTCTGAGCCAGTGCAGGGGGGAGTCAGTCTCTGTCCTTGAGTCGACGTGCAGGACTGAGTCTCCCTGAGTCGGGGTGCAGGGGCGAGTCTCCATCCCTGAGTCAGTGTACGGGAGTCAGTCCCTCTAAAGGAGTCAGCGTGCGGGAGTGAGGGTCCTCTCCATTGGCTGTCCCTGTGAGAGGGCAGTCTGCACGATGCAGTCCCTCCGCATGATCGGCCCCATTACTAATTCAGCAGGAGTTCAGTTTGGTGGGTAATGGACTCACTGCGGCACTTCTGCTCCAGTGACCCCCCCCGTCCACCTCAGAGACACGCTCAGCACATGGGCATGCCACATACAGGCACTGCATTTACACACCGGGGTGAAGCTCACCGCAGAGAACTGCTCCAGTGAGGAAAACATCTGCCTCACCACTAACAGTACTTTTCTGTGCAAATACAGTAGTAAGGGCCACCACTTTTCCATTAAAAAAAAAAACACGAATGGATGCAATTGAGCAGTTCAAACAAAAAAATACTGCATTTCATCTTTTTTTCTTAAATCCTTGTTTTTTAACCACTTTTTCCCAAACCATAACATTTGAACATATGTTCAAAATTTTCACATAGACACATTAACACGTAACTACAATTAAACAACAGGTAATGAAATTATACACATCTATTCCTGGGTGCGAGGGTTTATGGGACCCTATTTCTCCTAAGTTAACAGCCACTTCTTCTGCGCTATCAGCTGTCAAGCTAAGTGAAGTACGTTTAGCATGTATGTTTTGGCGTGATTCTGCATGTTTTCATGAAATATCACTGTCACTGAATTTGTGCCAAGAATGTGTGTTATGTGCCTAGCACAGACGTTGCAAGTAACAGTTTGTAATTCATGCTTTCAGGATCATGCAGCTGGCTGTCGATCAATACGCACCCTCACTTCTTATTTTATTGGTGAATAAGACTAAATATTGACCCGTATTTCACAGATATTACACTATGTGCCATGCACAAAAGCCAAGCTGTGGGAACGCTTTGACGCCATTGTTAAAGGCCCAGTTACATTATGAAATGACCAATCCATTCCAAAATGGAAATTTCGTTTCCAGAGGTCAATGCCCCAGTTCAAGCTGTGATTCTGTGATCCCAGGATATGAGTCCTACATTCTGCACACCAGCTCGCCAAACCCGCTCTCGTCTACATACACGAGACCGCCAGAATGTTTTCACTCCGTGTGTTCGCTTGGCTGCCGACATGTTCTCCACCCGGCATGGAGACCACCGGGAGAAAGGCTCCACACTTTGCCTATGTACTGTGCCATTGCACTGGATACCAGCTCCGCTGTGAGAGACAAAAGAGCAGTCTGGGGTTTCTAATTTCCGCAGAAATACAATACTGGCAGCCCACCAAGAGCTGAAGGTCTGCAGTGAGATATGCTCCAAATACGTGTGGCGCTTGACAGTAGCCTCCATCCTCACCGTGCCCATTACTGCTGAACTGGAGAGCGCGCTGCGCTAAAGGGTCTGGATTTGACTTTGAAGTGGGATCAACCCAGCAGGGGTCCACCGCTGTAATCCCCTAATCCTCTGTAAAAACTGGACCTTGTCAAAGATGGACAGACACAGGGGAGCACAACTAAAACTACCGCACCGTAATCCAGCTCTCATACCGTACGGGCTTTGAAAACTCGACGTTAAAAAAAGGGACGTCCAGATTAACTTGATGGCCAATGACTGTTTTCAGGAAACATGGATGATATTGGCTTATTTACAGAAAAAGTGGATGTAACGGAATTCTTACTCATGGGGCACATGCACAAGCTCACACATACAAGCTCACACATACAGACACAGGCACACACACACACACACACATACACACATATATACACACGCACACACAGGCACACACACACACACACACACACACGCACACGCACACACACACATACACACACACATACACACACACAACACACACACACACACACACACACACACACACACACACTGGAAACAAACAGGAAATCCCAGGGTCTGAATGCCTGTGAGGGTGTGGCTGTCACTTGGCCACTCTGAATGAGCATCTCCCATTTACCTGCAGCACAGGCTGGGGGGGCCGGAGCCAGACCCTCAGTGGCGAGTGGGGCCGGAGGCTTCTGAGGCTCGGCAATGCTGGGGGACCTGTCTGTCTGCAGAGGAGCCACCCCAACCTCCATCTTCATCATCCCCGGCTGAGAGAAACCTGAAATCACACACAGACAGCAGCTGCCGCACCAAGCTACACAGCACATACAGTACAGTACATACAGTACCGAGACACAGAGGAGCCCTGCAAACCCTAGAGAAAATATTCTCTATTGATATGAACAGGCAAGCACTGAAGGGTTAATTGTTGAATAAGAATTAGTCATCCCAGTAGCTTGCATAAGGTGTTGTTTTCAATATCACAACCGCATTTAGAATACTGAGTGGCGTGTTTTAAGTGGATCTAAAATGAACATTCATCACAGACGGTAAAGGCAGATACACTTGAATTCCCCTTTCTCCTGTAACATTCTAAATGCATTAATGTGCACTTGAATCAGAATTACTTAGCAACACCTTCCATGAGAAGCTCAGTCTAAATGTCACCATTCAGAGCAAAAACGAAGGGTAACGAGTTTTTCTTGTCAATTCCACAAGGGGCGAGGGAACCGATTCCCCCTAAAGTCCTGACAAATGGAAAGATGAGGCACTTAGGAATCAATAGCGAATGATCACTCAAAACACGACGCAACACACAAAATGGCTTCCATTTGCTTCATCTCTAGCAGTTTGACATGGATTTCTGATCGCGTTTGACACAGGAAGGCGGGCCATCCTTCAGCCGACAGTGAGAGCTGACTGCACCGTCAGCCTGGTGATTCAGACAGAACACATGACTAAAATTCATTACGGTCCAATTTAGCTCAATCTGGGATTGGCATCATACCTCTATAATGCACAATGCTCACATCAGAACAGGAAAATCACAGCATTCCGATAAACAAACAGGAAAAAGGTGAGAGCATTAAATACAGAGAACTGTGTTGTACTGCCCGTTGTATGAACTGTACGTATTTCGACCCAAGGTATGATTAGGAAGTACAGGACTGCATGGGCATGAAACCAAAACCTGAGCCTGACCCAACCCACGCACCGAACTGACCCCAGCCTGAAGATGTAACTTCATCTGCTACCCCACTTGAACCTGACTGGGGGTGGGTGCAGGGGACTGTCTGCACAAATAGGCTGTAATTACCAAAGCCACCGGTAATAATGAAAGGAAATCAAAATCATATTCAGAAGCCTACATTTATCAAAATTACCCTTCCAGCACCTCAACTTTTTTTTTTTTTTTTTTTTTTACAACACAGTGCACTCAGTGAATGAAGGTCTGAACAAAAAAAGAAATCACTGGTATGTAACGTTCATTAGATTAGCAAATGAACAAAACACATCCTTGTTGGGAAAACAGTACACTGGTGAATAAAGTCTGAACAAGTAAACAAATAAAAATGAGAAAAAATCAGCTCAACAATACAACAAAACAAACACTGCTTTTTGAGAAAACACTTCAGCGAAAAGTTCTTCCCTGTCTAAATAAGTAAGATAAATAAATTAATCCTCCATTCGAGCTTTATATATTCTGTAGCCTTAAAAACTTTAATTTCTTTTGTGTATATATCATTCATTCAAAATGAGATTTTATCCCAGATTTCAGACAGCAGTGCATTCAAACCTGACAGCCAGGAACACTGAGTCTGGCCTGACCTGAACCCCAGAGCTCTAACACAATGACAGGCCCGAACCGGCCCAAACCCGACATGCTTTGTCGGGTCCCGTCAGGTTCAGGTCAGGTTGCAGGGCTTTATTACAAAGAGCAAAATTAAAGTTAAAATGACTGCTTTCCAAAAATACAAATCCTACACAACCAACACTTGTTACGTGCAACCTGAAAATTAAAACCTCAAACAGCAGTTGCAGAAGTCGGTGTGGAAGTCTTTAGACTGTACAAGGTATTATAACTATGATCTGTCTACCAAGTGTTTTCAATGACCGAGTTTTACATCCTGTAATTCAGTCTTCCAGCAGCAAGATGACAATGCACCCTCCTCAAGACGCCTTATGTTGAGCAATAATTAATAATCTTCCCATGGTGGTACCTGAATCATCTCAATTAGTCATTAAATTATTACTAATTATGCGCGTTTGCACAGCCGTTCACACAGCGGTGCTCATGGGTACTGACACATGAGTACTTAGCAGGTTTTTCAGCAGCATTCATGACCATGTGTCAATAACACAAATGTTTAATGGCAACAGAATCTTATTATAATGAAGAGAATGAAACATTTCATCAGAAATGCTGAAATAAACAAATATATTATAAGAGAGCTCTCTTATTACGGAATAACTAATAATCACAAAATAGTATTTTACATTAAACATTTAAACTTTTAAAAATATAACCTTCGAAATTCTTCCAGAAAATAACATACAAACTGTTCCCATGTTTTCAAGTTTTCATTTCTCAACGTTTATTCATTTTCCCAATAAACTGCAAATTTTCACATTCTAAAACAAGTTAGTTTCATGACATGACCATGTAAAGAGAAAATACCAATAATGAAGGTCAAAGTGTCACTTACACAGGGGAAAAAAGGAAAATTTCAATGCATTAGATTTAGATTTAGTTTTTTGTCATAGAATAGCATTGTGCTGTGAAAACATGCCAAAAGATGTGAAGAAACACTTCTCTCAGCACCCACCGAACTTGTGACGACTGACAAATATGCTTTAGCCTTCTGTGCTAAACTGGCAAATACTTCAGCTTTAACCTTGCACTGTTTTAAGGTCGTTCCTCTGCCGTGATCCTTCATATATGTTTTCGTATAAGCAGCTTCAGACCAAGGAATTCAATGTATTGGAAGGACATGGTTGTTTGGGGTTTAATATTCCTACTGCTGTCAGAGAGTTGTGATTTAGATGAAGAAACCAGTGACTGTGATTATAATGAAGAAAACAGTTTCTTTTCTGTATTGATTGGAATTATTGCAATTAGTCACTTTTTCATGAATGTTGTTGAAGGATTTAACTTGGTTTGTTTATTGTGGTGTCCATGCTGTGAACCTGTGGTGCCAGTGAAACTGTTGGATTTTGTGTAACTCGGCTGCTTTGGGTATATGTTCACTTTGCAAGTGAACTACTGCAGGGATCGTGCCTTCATTTGCCACATGTTGAAGACGATAGCATATAGTTTGTGAAAACGTGCTTCCTGAAGTGAGATTCAACAGTTGAACTTGACGTTTCATTTTGTGTTTTCACGATTTTTCAATAAACTGTTTTTTGTGAACTAGTGAATACAATGTGCCGAGTGGATGACTCTAAACCAAAGCTGAGATGAAAATGCCAGGCCCATTATCTATACATAACACTAATCTACCACATCACATTGGATGAAACCCATTATATTTGCTCTTTTTCTCAAATTAAACCTAATGAAACTATGCAAGTAGCAGCTAACCATTTACACATTACAGCAACTTTAAAATGTTACAAAAAAGTGATACACGTTTTGATTGTCATCAGCAACATCAGAAAGCTAATCATGACTGAAATATTCTCTGTTCAGTCTTGTTCCGTAACAATGACCCAATTTACAGTGAGTTATTCAGAGGAACACAGATTCACTTTGATGTATAAACGAAGACAAGAAAGTGAAAACGTTACGCAAGCCTTCAATCAATAATTCATTCATTAGAACTGTCATTTCCCTTGAGCACACAGCAAAGCATGATTGTACTGAATATGAATATACAAAAAATACAAAATACTAAAGTCATAATTAACATTACCAACATTTGAATACCACTCCCATAACGAGAACCTATTCCCAACGACCGCATGTAGGAATACTGAAGATAGTAACCTGGGTGGGCACTCATCAGGCTGTTGTCCTGCATCTGGGGGGTGAAAGGCTGGGTGTCCCACTGATCACCAAACCCTGACATGGTCACTGGGCCTGCAGAGAGAGGGAAGAGCTCAGAGAGAGGGCGGGGGACCTAAGGCAGACACCAGCAGGGTATGTTTAATCAGATGTAATGAACGACTACACAGCAAACCAGAAGAAAGAGAATATCTAATCTAATAAGCACTTTATCATTTATTGTAATTTTCTCGTTTGTCCTATTTTGATTATGAAATATTCATATCTTGATTCCTTAAACATGTGATTAAGCAGTGGCCTAATAAAAAAGCCCGCAATATGTCTTCACAAACACTCGCGTCGTTTTAATTCCCCTTCCTCAGTGTGGAGCTCTGGCTGCAGCTCTGTGTGGCTATGCGCAGTTAAAATCCCAACTTCAGCTCAGCTTTCTAAAAGGGATGCACCAAGAGAGTCTGATTTATGTGAAACTGCCAACCTGTCACCTTGCTAAAGCTCCTGAAGGATACAGCAGTCCCACTGATGAAGCATATAGAACTGCGGTAAGAGGATTAAGGGCTGCACAGCTAGCACGTAACGTTCACTCAGCATAGCTGTGACAGTGCGGCAGTGTCATGGCTTTGCTACAATATTACAGAAATTCTGGCGTTGGCCGCTCAGTGACAGGGACGCGCGGTGACAGAGAAGGATCCAGAAACAGAGAGGGCCGGTCTTACCTGACATGAAATCTGTTGAGAAGACCTGTTGTCCTGTCAGTCGGGGCCGCACTTCCCCCTGCGGTTCCGGGCGCTGCGCTGCAACCTGTCCCCCTGGCGTCACCGTAGAATCTGCTGTGATGGGAATAAGAGTCACCCCACATTTGTTCCCCCCCCGACAATGAGCCCACACGCATTCCACAACATACGCCGCACTAAACTCTCACACACTCACCTTCACCGTTTCTCTGAACAACAGAGTATCTATTTATCTATCTATCTATCTATTTCTGTCTATCTCTCTTGGTGTTTGATGGGACAGTTTTACCCAAACAAAATCACTCTAGGAAATGAAAACAAATGCCCTTCCTTCTAATCCATTAGTGTCTCTGTGTTGTGTAACCTCCCTAATATGTCTGACAAAAAGCAGGAGCTGTCTTTCCACAGAGTGAAGTCGGAGCCTCCCGCTGATCCCGCGTGACAGGCCTGGCGTTAGTGATGGCTCTTTCTGTGACTGCTTCTGTCCCGGCCCGCAGTGCTGTCTCAGAGGGCCGACCCCACCTCCTCCCCGGCCTCGCCGTTCCCCTGGTGGTGGCCGGGCGGGATTCAGACGATATCGCAGCCTCAGCCTTATCTAATGTGGCTGCCTTGCCCACAGTGAATGGGAAGCATCCTTAAAAACAACACCCCCCCCCCTACCTCCCACTCCTCCCCTTCCACCCCTTGCATCCCTCCCATCAGCAGTACAGAGGATGACAGTGAGGAGAGTGGACAGGGCGACACCAAGAGCCCTCTCCCTCTACAACAAACACGCTGCCACTGTGACAACACAGGGCTGCTCTGAGTTTCTCCCGGGACTTTCCAGCAGCAGCGAGAATGACTAAGGCCCGCAGATGCCGAGCTCGAACAGATGAGCGCCTTCTCTCCGGTGCTGCAGAGATCTGCGTCATGCAGAAGCTTTGATTCCCTATCAAAAAATACCCCGGTAAAAAAACCACAGATCGACTAGACTGGCAAACCTGTACAATCTGCCTGGCAGAAAACTGCCTCTGTGTCAATGTGTACTGTGAGTTTGCTTTCACAGGCCTTGCCTCCACTTTGTGCAGGGGTTGCTCTCTTTTGTTGTGCGCTGCTGTCCAAGGTCCTTACTAAAGAGGAAGTGCAATGACAGCTACGCACAAGCAAATACACACACACACACACACATATATAACACATAGAGACAAGGACAGCAGGATCTTAAGACATGGACAGAAATCAAACATCAAGTGTATCCAATCTGAACCCATTCAAAAACAGCCACCTATAAATTCCCTCATTCATGCTTAGAACCACTGGAATTTTTTCCGAGTGTGGTCCATTTGTAATTTTTGAGATAAAACTTAATCTGAAATTCAAATTATTCTTCAACAGTCAAGGTTACCCACACTGTGCAGCAACATTCACCCTCACCGTGCGGTCACGTTGCCTCACATTCTCTTTACTGTGAGGTAACAGACCTCGCCCGCTTCTCCCAGTGTACGTGGCGTCCTGTGACGTATGAGCTACACAGACTCAGGAGGTGCCGCTGCTGCATGCTGCTCTGTGGGGCTGTGCCTGCCTCGCTGATACGTGGACAGACATGCGGTGGCAGGAGGCACGTCTGAGGCTCCCGCACTGTTTCTGCTAAGTGTGCAGGAAGGAGTCACTCAGCACCCAACACCCAGGCAGTGTGTCTCTGAGTAACATCACCTCAGAGAGGAGGACCGCTGACCCACCAAGACCGGACTTCAACACCAGCGACAAGGACATAATCGATGTTTAATTAAAATGGTTACCCAATGTGCCAGTAATAACTAAGCTCTGCCGAAGCTTAAATATTAATACTATTTATAAGAAAATACCACACTCTACAGGTGGAGCTTTTGAAGGATTGAAAAAGCAAAAATAATAACTTTATTTTAACACTCATAAAATACATTCTGATCCAGCTTAATTTGTTTTGCTTACGCAATGACCTCAACTGACGCGGTACGTGCATTGGAACAAAACGCTTGTCTGAAAGCTGTCAAAATACCCTAATCACACCGCTGTGACCGTACGCGCGAAAGGGTTAATTTTCATGATTGCAGCATATTGCAATGTTCATATTTTAATAACACTTCAGGAAAGTGATAAGAAGGTAACAGAAACCCGCGCTGTACGGAACATATGGGTTCCTTGATTCTTCATTCTAGCCAAAATCCTCCTTTAATGGATGGCGCCGAAGCTGCAGAAGCAGCACATGGAGAGGATTTGCACTGATTAAATCCATGTTCGTATGACTTGGCATGCCAGGGGAGGCTGGCGAGAATTCTTGGATCGATACTGCAGGAGTGCTGTAGGAGCTAAATGTCAGGATTACAATGCGCTGGCTGGGCGGCCTTTAGAAAGCCAAGCTGCCGCGGCTCTGTGCAACAAATCAGAACGAGCCGCACTGTGGGGCAGTCCAGGGGTGCGGAATATTTCAGCGCAGACACGACCGCGCCCATGTGTGCTCTCTGTCTCAGAGAGGCGTCAGCGAAGAGCTTCCTGACAGCCACCTCGAAATTTAACCTCAGCAACACTGCCAAGCCGACACAGAAGAGCACGTCTGATTCGATCGTCTGAACGTCCCAGGAGGCCAGATGTAGCGGATAAACCCAAACTATAAAGGCAGCGAAAGGACAACCCGGGTCTCTGCGGAGTGGAAATGGAAACACCGGTACTCCGACAGCTGCAGGCGCTCCATCTCACAAACCGGCGCGCGGGGCCCAAAATGCCGAGTCATGCTGCCAGAGAACCCACCGAGAGGAGCCGCGGTGACCTCCCATTGTTCGGTCAACAAGCTATTAGCTAGCAGATAAGCGAGCCCGGCTGAATAGCCCCGGCTTGTTTGCAAGCGTTCTGAAAATAAAACGCACAGAGAAAGGGCGAACTGGGGGGGGGGGGTGGGCTCGGACAGAGAGAGTGGCGCTCCGCTGTGGGGCGCCGCACGCTGTCCTGAATATCGCGGTGCCTTTGCCTGGGGTCGCCACTTCCAGACTGTTACACAGTATCCTTTCTTTCCGCATCTCCGGCCGCACCCTTTCACTCCAGCTGACCCACTTTGCCGCTCCCGCGCCTCTCGCGGCGCTCGCCTCCTCGCGTTCCGCCTCTCTCCGAGGACAGCGCGGGGCCGCGCTCTATATATATCCCTGTCATTATTTAGCAGGGCCGCTTCCTGAAAAGCCGGGCTGGGTCTGCGTCCCGGGGAAGCGCGCAGAACGCCGAGCTCCTGGCATCCCAGCCTCTGTGCTGCGCTGAGATCAGCTGCCTCTGTAGAGGCTGTGGTGTGCCGAAACCCGCAGGAAGCTAACCAATCCGTGAATGAACCGTAAAAGCAGGGGACCGGTCACGTACACTGAAAAGTACTTCACTCCAGCTGTCTTGTTCACACTACTTTCGCAGTACTCACACCCATGCTAGTTCACTTCACCTTTTATATTGGTATTATATCTATTATATCCAGTATCTATTATACTGGTAGTTGGTGCCTTTTAAAAAATGTTACTTTTACCAATCAAATCTTTTTACATTTCACTAATCTGAAAACATGCTCTTTCGGTAATTAGTTACCAATTGCTGCCATTAGTTGTCATATACAAGGTTACCAAACAAGATTTAAATTGCCCAGGGATCACCTAAATTAAATGTGTTCCACTACAGAGAGACTCAAACAGAGGCACAAAAAGAGTAATTAAGGCACATAAAGTGAAGTGTTGGGATTGATCGTGATTGTTTCTAGTTTATAGGGGAGTAGAGTGAATTATGCCTCTGTCATGCGGCCTCTCCGTGTTCCTGATCGATAAAACCGGGAGGAGCTGCACTCTGAGAGGGCCGGTTCTGGGAAGAGTGACATACGCTGCAACCTGGACCATCCCTGACGACGTCCCTGAGAAACAGCAGAACACACAAGCAGAAGCCGTTTTTCCCCCTTTTCTTTTTCCCCCTACACCCCCCTCCCCTCGCTGCAGCACCCCCGTCTTCAGATCGCCGCTCGATGTGTTAAAGCCTGCATCTCCGTGCCGCTTCACCCCTGAAGCTGCGCATACCAGTCTCTGGAAAAATACCCACAGACAGGCAGAAGGAGACGTCTCCTTGGGCTGCGTATGGGAGCAGCGCTCGGCTTGCCCCCAAACCCCCACCCTCGCGCCGTGCCGTGTATGTTCCTATTTGCAAATCTGCCTTCTGAAGGCCGCGGGCAGCCCTCCGCAGCGCTGGATTGATCTCCGGCATTTATCTGACGTATTAAGGCCGAGTGTTACATAATTTTCAGGGCTTAAAACATTTATCCTAGAAATAAGAACCTATGTTAAAAAAAAAAAAAAAAAAAAAAAGCTGGGATATCAGTCCATTTGGCCGGGAACATTTTCCCCTTCATCTCTAAGAAAAGTGTCTGCTGCACTGCTACAGGGTTCATGCGATGTGCCGGGGGGGTTGGGGGGCAGCTAGGATGAGTGTGACAGGGAGGTGTGGCCTCTCCAGAGGACAGAAAATGCATCACCAGACAAAGTCACAGAGGGGGGCAAAAAAAGCCGAGTATTCCATGATATACAGCCTCACATAAGCTTCTTTCCAGAATTCCTCCCAGCCGCCTGAAAGCAACACCTAGTGTGACATACGAGCGCATCTCACACGATAACTTCACCTAAGCTGTTAATGCTTTGCCTGTGCGCAGATGTGTCACATCTGATGAATCGGAGCCGATCTCAGTCACAGCGCTAAAAAAGGTGTTGCTGTTTTCAGTAACTGACCTGAAAACCAACTGCAGGCAAGGACTACAGAGGGGATTTGAACAGAGCGGTGTGATGAGTCGATGAAGGCCTAGAAACAGAGTGGACAGAAGCGATCTCAGGAAACAGCTGACTGACAGATGCACACTGGATGTGACAGTGCAGACTGACGGGTAGCTGCACAGAGGATGCCAGAGTGCAAAGTTGGGTGGTGCATGTGGGTGCAGTTTCTTCTACATGCACTCTGGTAGAAGAAATACTGCACCAGGCCACAGGAAACACACAGACACATGTGCATAAACGGTGATAATGTGCTCCATGTCTCACTCACTGACATACACAAAAAAATACTGACATCTCACAAACACAACAAAATACCAACACAACACAACCACACACGCACACACACACACACAGGTAAGGAAAGACTGGCTTTCACAGCCACACACAGAGGCAGAGTTCTTGCTCCGTTGCCTGACCCTTCCTCTCCTGGGACGGTGGGCGGGAAGGAGCTGCCCATCTTGCTGAACTCTCCGTGCTCTGCCTTCGACAGCAGCCCCGTCTGTCAAACTCAGCCTCACGGTCCAGCCTGTACTCAAAATGAGTCACGTCTCCGGTCCCACCGTCCCTCACCCCCCGGCCCCCTCTCCTCCCCGCTTCCTCGGACGTGAGGTCACAGCGGCCGCGGCGGTGTGTCAAACAGCAGCGGACAGCACAGTGTGAATCTCATCCAGGGCTGAGAGGGGGGCCGTATCTGCTGTCCACAGCTTCAGAACGAATCAGGGCTCCGTTATTCAGGCTCGGAACATGCGTGAGCTCACACACACATGAAAACGTCTTTTACGCCTTTCCGCCAATGCGCTGAGAAACTGCTTTGGACAAACAGCTCGGATGAAAGGCCTGCCTGGCTTCAGATCTACCTTACACGTGTGTTTCTTCCTGACAGGGGAAGAACATGCATAAATTCCTGTGGATTTATTTACAGCTCTATATGAACTGTTTTGAGTGTTTTTTTTTACTCAGTCTTGGCTGTGTTCAGTCACAACAGAACTCCAAAAAACTGTCTGGGGCTGTCAGGCTCCATCTTGCCATTGTCACAGTTAATGTGGATCGCCTTCACCGTCTTCATTCCAGAGTGGGAGATTTGAAAAGAACTCAAGAGTGCCATTACATAAAAGCAGGAGAGCTGTTCGATTGAGAAAAGCATTAGTCAGAGCAGTAAAAAGGTTCAGACTCTCAAAAAAAAAAAACTCTTCTGAAACTCAAAGGCTTGTGAAAAGGACAATCTGCAGTAACGTGGCCCACATCGGTCGCCGTGCTATGGATTCTTTTTAGGTCTATACTGCGTGCGCGTTATGTTTCTTTATTTATTTACTGTCAGAGGAGCAGGCAAGCCCCATTAATCAGGCTCGCTGTGAACCCAGCTGGAGGTGCGGCTGCTCAGTGCAGGCCTGCTCCTTCCTCTCGAGAGGGGAGAACCAATCCCTGATTAGGCACATCTGCTGCGAGATAGCCCAGCTCCGGCCCAAAGTAGGCCAGGCTGACCCACATCGCTCTACCCCCAGAGACACCCCTGCCAAAACAGCCAAACGGAGCGCCGCTGCACCCCCCCGCACTCCCGGGACCGGAGCGCATGCAGCCGCACCCACACACTCACGGGGGCGCTGTGTCCCTCTTTCATGAAACAAAATTCCAAAAATAACACATTAGGATGTACACAGGACTCCACGTGTGTGAGACTTTAAATCCTGCATACTTTACAGAAATATTAGTGTAAAACTACAGGGCAGAAATTACAAAAAAAACCCTTTAGATGGCACTGTGGGAGACTCTGCAAGGTAAGGCAGAAAGAGGGAGGAGAGAGATACAGTGGAACACCATATATTCTAGACTTGGGGGGAGGAATCATTTTGCATTAACTCCATGGCTAGTTTCTGCAATTTGTTTTTTAAATGGTTCTGAGTGATTGCCCTGAAAACTGGCATGAAGTGGTGCATTTGCTACAATTACAATCAACCCACTCAACGACTGGTGTCTCAATACGTCATTAACATGCCATTTCCACAAGATACTAAAGTCATATTCAATGGCACCCTGCAGCAATCAGTAATGTAACTGATCAAGTACATTAAATTTGTCCAATAATTTGTCTACTTTGCTGAATAAACTAAAATGCAACAAACAATTGTGCAGAACCGATCAGAGATCCTTTATGAGAAGTAAGATATTTAACTTTTCAAACAAACATTTATGTAAGTCTTTTAAGTGAAGTGGTTTGATAATGCTAAAGGTCTGCTGTGTTTGAATCTAAGAGTGCAAGTACAGTGGGGGAAGACAACTTCCATTATCGTACACTGCCTGCGATCTTTGAAAAGCAAAGGCTAACGTCAGTTATATAATCACAAAGGAAAACTCTCAACTAAACTACAAAACTAAAGAGCCTTGTCTCTCAGCATCCTGATAATGTGCTATTTCTCAAGCCACAATCTGACGTGAGTTTTGTAATCAGGGAAAAAACCAAATGCCATCTCTGAGTTGTCCCCAAATATTCAACACACACAGCACATCTTTCTTTATGAGGTCAAATAGGGAGGGAAGAGTGAAAAGAAGGGAAATCAAGACAGAATCTAAGGACACACTTCTGGAGAAGAGGAATGAATCCAGAAGGCTCAATTAAAAGATGGCAGAGCTTGCAGTACAGTTTAGTAGGGAAGAAAAAGAACTTTGAACAAACCCTTGTGTGTGTGTTAAGAGTTTATTAGGATAGTGTATGAACAGACAGATTATAAAAAGCACTGTATATTTCTACACACTAAAGCAACAGGTGGGATCAAAGAGCCTTGTGATTAACAGGGAGAGTCTTACATCAGAGTTACAAACATGAGATGTTGGTGTCACAGTTTACCTGTCCCTCCTTCTACATACAACAAACAAGGGCTGGAATTACAATTACACTGCTAAACATCCTGCAATTTACCCATTTTATATGTGGTTATGCATTATACTGTCTTTTCAATTTAGGAGGCAAGAATGCAAACAAAAAATAAGAACCAACTTTTTTTGAGCTAACAGAACAGCAGTATGCATAAGTTTTGAGTGAACCTACCTATAACCCTCTCAGTGCCACACTCTGCACAAATGATGAAAAATGAGCAGAAATTTAAGATGGCGTTGGAAAACTGCAAGGCCAAACTGATGAATACACTACACAGAAGCACAGAGAGAGCGACAGAGTAAACCACAGGGGCGAGGCCTCTGCCACAGGTGTTGGTAAAGTAAGGAAGGGCTGAATGAGGCTTCCATGTTGTAGAGAAAGTAAGGCATGTGCATGCCTTTGCAAATAATGAGCTACTTCAGTCAAAAAGCAAACTGGGGGAGAGTAAGAGCGGTGAAAACAGATGGCCCAGTGGAAAACACACACATGCAGTGATGATGACGTGGTTGATGTACTGGTTGCCCCTTAAGATTGCCCAAATTCACAAGGAAAAACACTAAGCAATGCAAAAGTGCACACACACACCACACATGGCCATATGGGATAATGTCTTATTTTAAACCATTTAACTACAGGACTATGTTATACCTGTCTGGCGAGCACACAGACTTCAGTGCTTGTCTTCTTCACTGCAAGTTCACTGCAAGTGCTAACCAGAAATAGCCAAGGCTAAGCACTGTCGCGAATGCAACGCTGGTTGTCTAGGTTTCAAGACGGACGCTGGGACAAGCTTGGCCCCTTCTGTGGTGTCTCATGAGTGACAGAGCAGAGACTCATTAGATTAACCTGATTAGAGGCCCATTACACAGTGAGGACCAGGATAGTTACAGCCTCATACTACCCAGAATGTTTATCATTTGTTAACATGCATCTTGAATTCAACACACTTCCAAATATAATATGGAGAATACGTTAAAAAAAAAAAAAAAAAAACCCAGAAACAGACCAAGGAAAAAACTGTTATCGGCTATAAAGGGGTGTGTGTGTGTGTGTGTGTGTGTGTGTGTGTGTGTGAGAGAGACAGAGAGAGAGAGACAGAGAGAGAGAGAAAGAGAGAGACTTAGGGGGAGACAGACTAAGAAAAGACAGAGACAGAAAGCAGCCAAACCCTTATGTATTAAGAACTGTCTGTCATTCACAGCCACCGCACTAAGACTGCAGGGCGAAAACACACAGACAAACAAACAACCAACCCCACAAAGAGAGCGATCGGAGGGATCCCAGAAAACAATCAAACCACACACTGTAAACTACAAAAGCGATCTTAGCGCTGTGGTAGAAAACAGCCTTGAAGCAGTAGTTATATAAAAACAGTTCAGACAGGGTGATGACAGAGGACGCTGTTGTTGGCAGTGTTATCGACTGTGTGTTGTCACAGGCGGGGGACGAGAAGCTGATGTCTCGGTGTCTGCCTCAAAAATCCAGAGGGGTCTCGACGTGACAGGAGGCGGCTGGACACCGCCACGGAGGTGTATCGTGTGGCTGTCTGTGTGCTGCTTGGAATTTGGGATACAAGGAGCGGGAGTGGGACGACAAAATGAAAATAACACACCGTTTTCCCTCCTTTCCTCTTTCATGACCCTGTGATGTGTAATCCCCTCTGAGGGTCTGTGAACTCTCTGCCTAATCTACCTGTTCTTTCCAGCCCCCGGTGCCACACATTACACCCAGCGAGGCTGAGCTCGACAACAGCTGGGACTTAACCATGTTCCGACTGCGGGTAACTGTGCCAAGTCAATCCACTTATGTTCTTCTGGTCGGCCGGGCAGTGACTGGTGGGAAGCGCGGTCAGAACATGGCTCGAGTCAGAGTGTTGTAGTGTGAGCGTGTTGTCTGAAGTGAACCCTCCGAGAGCGCCGCGCCGCTAAGATAAGAGGCGTGCGCGGGAGGGCCGGGGGCGCAGATAAGGGGCGGACGCGGGGACGGCCTGGTGCGGCAGCATCCTGTCACTTCGGCACACGTCAGCTCTTACCCTCAGCTAAAACGCTCCTCTAGCGTCCCGCACCGCACAATCTGCCGTCTTTCTTTAAAGGGACAATGCGAGCGCGTTCGGGTTGGTGATGTTCACGCTACCGGCGCTTTGGCGCGAGCGTGCGATTTGGTTTCGCCCCTCTCCTCGCCTCCTCAGCCCAGGATGGAGTCCCACAGAAGGAGCTGAAGGGAGGGGACAGGGGGCAGAAGAGCCCCCAGGTATCAGAGCAGCGTGGGGGGAAGAGTGGGAAGTGAGGGGGGGCCTTCTGGGGTGCTACTCAATCTGCAAGCAATGACAGAGGCAGTGAGGGAGAGGGTAGGGGGCGCAGAGCGGCAACTGGGGAGTCAGTCAAGGCTGTGGCAATCTCTAGTCCTCTGGAAGCGTAGGTTTGGGAGAGAGAAGACAAGAGGGGACCAGGAGGAGGGAGGTGAGAGGGGAAAAAGGAATGAAAAGGAATGAGAGAGAGGAGGAAGGTGAGAGGGAAAGTAATGAGGAAAAACAAAAAGGAGGAAGAATGTGAAAGGGGATGAAATAAAGAGGAATGAAATGGAGGACAGAGGTGAGAGGAAAAGGAATGAATAGGAATGAAAGGAGGAGGATGAAAACCAGAGGAGGAATGAGGAAAGCAGACAGTGCCAGTCAGGGGTCGTGGGTGGGCATGATCAGGAGTGAGGAACAGGGTGTGGAGTGGGAGGGGGCAGGGCGGATGAAAGGTGGTGGGGAGAGAATAAGAATGCTGGTTAGTACGGACTCACATCAGAACTGGATCTGCCCACACCCCCCTTGCCCAAAACTGCATGCATGGCAAACACTCCCCAATAAGCACTGTGCTCCCCTCCAGCGTAAGAATCCCACCCCTTTATTGCTGAGTCTGCTGGCTTTGGCTTGCCACTCAACTTCTCAATGAATCAACCTAGTTACCTATTTCTCTGAGTTTACCTTCTTTCCAAATGATAACTAAATGATAATGATAATTCATAGATTTGATGTACAAATATTAACAAAAAAGAAAAACCTACAATAAAACAGGGAAAAAATACAGTACATTGAGTACAACTTTAGGAACAATGGCGCCACCCTGAGGACACTTTACTTAAGGCACCTTCCAAAGATCCCATCAACCCCCTCAAATAAGACATTTTCCATTAACTACTGGAGATGTGATTGTTGAGTGACTTTGAAAACCACAACAAAGGTTTCCCTCAAACAATATTCACTTCCTATTTACCTTCTGCAATGTAACTCCCAAAAAGCTGCCGCTGTTTTGTCCAGCTTACAAATGTCAAACCGGTTAATCATCTATTGAGATAATCTCATTGCTAAATAATTGAGAATTTGGGTGACAACCAAAGCCCGCAGACTGGACGAGCCCTCGGGGGACCTTGCGACGGGCCAAAGTCTTGCTGTGCGGCGCAGATGCCGCCGTCATGCAGCAGAGAGGGTTCTGTCAGCCGCGGCATGCAGACGTGACACGCCAGCGCGCTCGGTGACGTCGCGGCGGCGGCGGAGGGCACCGCGTTGCTGATGCGCCAGCATTCCGCAGCCACATGCGCAGACCCGCCGCCGCGGCAGGCAGGCAGGCACACGCAGCTGGCTCCGTTCAAAGCTTTTTGCTCTTACGAAACAGGACAGGTGCGGATACCATGTCGCCACGGGGCAACAGGAAGAGCACCTGCTTCAAACTCGCTTTCAAATCCACGTGCGGCTTCTGAGAAATTTGCTTTAAGAATGTTTCAATATGGACTGAACAAAAAGCTTTGAAAGGGGTCACGTTGATATAAATCTGACACATAGCAAAAAATCAAAACGACCATACGCACATGCACGAGTCTCCTCTCTCCCTCCTCAGTGTAACTACAGTAAGAAATACACTTAGGGGCGATATGTCAAATTAAGAAAAAATGAAGCGTAATAAAAAAAAAATACATAATGAAAAATAACCGTATTCCCACAAACGCACACATGCACATACACACACACTATTCAGAGACAACACTATACTCTCACAACACCTTGTAGAGAATCCACTATGAACTAAATCCCCAAAATGCATGAATAAACAACATGATTTTAAAAAAAACCTCGTGGTGTCAACAGACTCATGATCATGATCTCCACAGACTCCCTGTTGCCTCCCACTCTCTCTCTCAGGGAGTGTCTGTACACTGGGAGATGGGATGGAAGCCATGACTGCAGGCCCCAGAGGGCCAGGTTACAAACAGTAAACAGAATCCTTCCCTGAAAGACTACGTGCCCCCGCTTTATCTTTAACTACGGACAGAATGAACTTGCAGTGAAAACCAGCCCTCTGCTTTCAGTTACACACAAACCACCGAGCGTTGCAAAGTCTTGCTCATCTTGCTTAAGCCCTGGACCTCAACTACAGAACACCAAATTCAGCATTATGGGAAGCAGCAAGGACACCTCGTATCATTTATTTGCTTAGCAGATACTATTCAAGCTTCTTAAATTCTGCATCACACTCATTTTGGACGGTGGAAAAAAAAAAAAGCGCTGTACTGCAGGTCTTCAGTCAAGCAACCAGCTGCTGAAAACCATTTACATTTGGAATTCAGATTATAAATGGCACATCTGCCATATAAATGTGAACCATAAGCAAAGACGAGGGGATGTTCAGTGGCAGTGAACAGGCCGTGGCTTTGAGACTGCTTAACAAGCACAGATACAGAGGCCATTGAGGGCTAAAAATAGAAGGTGAAGGTAAATCCAGCGTGGCTGAGTGGGCAGTCAGAGACAGAGCTGACAGTGAGAGCTGTGCCTCATCACCGGGCGAACTGAGCGAGCTGCAGGTGAGGCTCGCCTCTACAGCGGTCGATCTCTCTGCACGGGTCTGCGTCGCCGGCACGGCCCGCATGGCGCACCTGCACCATCGGAGCTCCCGGCTCATTACCGTCTGCGGCAGGGCCGGGCGGACAGCACCTCAGAGCTTAGCGGATATCCTCATCCCGTCCGATTCATTTTCACACTGTAGCTTTCCATCGTGCTCACTTCATATCGACTAATGGAGGGGGGAGCTCCTTTCTTGCAGCGCCTTTCTACCCACGCGATAAATGCCCAGTCTGCAGTCTATTAGCTTGTGTATGTAAACTTCTAAATGGGTACATCAGCTTCTCAGTGGGAAAAATGTGCATATGCCCAATTATTTAGACTTATATTTCAGGATTTAAAAAATTGACAGATGCAGCCCAGGGAGATATGACTACTCTCAAGGGCAACAAACATTGGTTTTATCTAAGACCCACTAAAAGGCTGTAGAAAACAAGTTCTAGGGGATTCCAGAAGCCATGGATATTTGATACTGTAACTGACAGTTAACCTCCAAACATGGAAGAACTAAACAGAGACTTTTCTGTGCGACAGATGTTCACAAACAGAAAGTGTACTGTACTGTTTTGCTTACAGTATAATGGAAAACACTGCAAACCAGGTATGCAAGAGAACAGTATACTACTATATACTGCTGATGGTATAGCACCGTACACTTCACATTCAACTTCCAGAAATCCATACTACCTAACACCATGCCATTTAAACACAAGAACCCAAATACAACCAAAAAAAAAACACAAATCAGAAAGTACTGAACTAAGCAACAACAACAGCAACAGCACACACATACACCCCAAAAAAACCTGAAAGTATTGAAGTGTGCAACAAAGACAGCAAATAACATAAGAGGTGAAATGTCAACACCAGCTGGGTGGGATGTTCTGGTGGTCAGAGACTGAAAGAGGGGAATTTTGGGGGTTGCTCTTACCAGGTTTCTGTGCCCCTTGGGCCTCCTGTTTTCCATTTTCCAACACTGGCTCTGCATCTAGTCACACGCACGCACACACACACACACACACACGCACAAGTGCGCACACACACACACCCACACATATATGCACGTTACTGCACAAGCAAACACACCCGCGACACCCTGCATGGACACAGTCACATCCCAGAGCTCTCATCCAAGCAGTTTTGTGGCAGACACACGTTTTTACTCCCTATGTGAAGATGGAATAACTGCAGCCCGGCTAGAGCCACTGACACAGTATCTGGAGAGATACACTGAGACTGCAAACAAACCGCCAAACAGGGAGCCACAGACTCTACGTGGATGTCCCTCAATATTATTCAGCTGTACCCTTCCAGGCCGTACGTATACATACATATACATTTACAAATCCATTAGTGTGCGTGTGAGGATTTGTCAGAGCAATGCAGGTGTCTTGCTCAGGGCTACAGCTGCAGAATGCCAACCCTCTGTCAGTCGGTCCAGACTGCACACTGCTGCCAAGTGTAAAGCACGATTCAGGCAGGGCTTACAGCCTCAAACAACGGCCAAGGATGAACTCTTCCATTACTTAAAGTGAACCTCATAAGAAACAAAAGGCCTGTCTCCAAGGGGCTAATTTGATTTGAGCGTTTGAGATGAGCTCACAGGTATGCGCTGTTCAGCGTCACCCGGTAGTGGTGAAGGGTGAAAGAATACAGGGGATTTGGAGCACCCTCTCCCTCTCAATACTCAGTCACCAGAAGTCGTTGATGAGATTACTGGAACAATGAGACGTAATCTCATTACCTGCTGAGCAAGATGTGTGGCTGCGCAATGTGAGCGTGCCCTCACACCAGCTGAACGATGTAGTCTGCCCTCCCCTCCCATATACCGTGCTATATAGCGGTATGCGGCGGGCTTCGTTGATACCGTTATACATATCCGTATTAGTCATAATTCTTTTCTCCTCTTACGAAGGCTGATGTGAGCGATATCATGGCCCATTTACACTATACACTGTATACGCCTCTAATTGTATTTTTATCTCCATTCTTGGTTATGTTTCTGGGATGGTCAGGATTGCCACTAAACATTGCCACACCGCCTCTGTCCAAACTGGCCCTCACCCCTGTCTTCTCCTGCACCGTCTGCTGCCCTGCCCACTCACCGTCTCTCTTCTCGTCCTTGTCCAGGAGCGGGATGTAGTCTGTCTTGCCCACGGTTTCCCCCACCTGGTCCTCGAAGGTCTCGGCCTCCAGGGCGGCGACAAAGTCCCTCTGAACCATGTTTTCAGGGCCAGACTGGGGCACGGTGTCGGTCAGAGCATCGCTCAGACTCAGGTCCAGGTCTGCCATTGTCCTGGATCGTAGAAAAGAAAAAAAGATAGGGGGCAGAAAGGTCAAAGGTCAAGCGTCATTCAAAAGGAGCACAGAGGCCGCCTGGCCCTACAGCCAAATTCAGGATGGTATCTCTATTACTGGGGTTCATTTTCACCTTACTTTTACTCCCACACTAATGACAACAGTGTGTGCTATTTACAGAAGTGAGGAATAGGAACACAACCATGTCATGCTGCTCCTATAACGTCTGCTGCATATCAAAACTTCAAAATGCCTTGTTTTGAGTTGCCAAGTTTGATGATATTTGGTGTCCAGACAACACAAAACACATTTGTGTAAAGCTTAAAATCTCTGTTGCCATTGTCCAAGCCTGATTACATCCAAAATCTCAGTTGCATAAACATGTGAAAATGACATCTCCATGCAAGGACTAATGGGTGTGGCAACAGCCACGTCCTCCATGGAGTCCAGCTGATCACACCTCATGAGTGGCCACCAGGGGGCAGATTTTTACCAAGACCAAATGCCACCATGACAGCAGCCCTGGACCACTCCCAGCCTGGGACATGGCCAGATGTTAACACAGCACACATCTTCCTTAATGCTTATCTGCAGAATGCTCGAAGGACACTCCCTGAACACCACTTTCCCCGCCTGAAATTCAGGGCCAAGCGAGATGGGGAAGCCTCCAACAGGAGGGGACAGATGTGCTGTGAAGCCTGTCCTTGAAGGGCCATTTATATACGAGTGACACACTGTAGCCAGAGACAGGTTAGTTTAGGTCTGATAAGAGTTTTTTTGGAGTGACTGTGTGAAAGTGACACAAATGACACTCCCTCCATTTCTGTCACTAATTTCACAAGGCTCCCCCCCCATGCCATCTTCTTTCCTCCCTGCCTGTCCCCGCACCCCACCTCTGTCCCCCCCCCCCTTCCTTTGCCTCCCAATGCCCTCAGCTCTCTGAAATCTACCCCTAATGTTCTCCCTCTCCCTCACCTCCTCAGTCAGCAGGATTAGGACAGCATGTGCCGATGGTGTATCAGACAGTGGATTACAGATGGCTGGGGCACGTGAGCACCCACAGCACAAAGCCTTCAGTCCTCTACACCTCTATTAAAAATCGTTTCAATTCGTTTCAAATTTCACTTCACGTGGGGGTTTTTTAAAATTATGTCTAGAGTGGGGAAAAACACTGTGCTATTCTGTGCTGTACCATGTCAGTCTGGCATTGACTACTGTCCACTCAATCATCTTATTTTCTCATCTCTCCCTTCTTCTGGTCATCCTACCCTCTTCCTGTTCCTGTCATGCATAGCTGTACATCTTGAGAGTCGATTTCAGCTTGCAATCCTTCCCTCAGTGCTCAAAAAAGAAACAGCATCTCCCCCTGGTGGAGAGCAAGGTCACAGCAACTGAAAGAGAAGGGTCTGAAGAAGGAGAGGGAGGCTAGAGGTGTGCTCAAGAGGTAGAGGGGCTATCTTCAGAGTGAAGGTACAAGGCTTTCATCACAAAACACCTTGTGTTTCAGCCTGCTCTGCCTGTCCACCTCACTGCATGCACCCCTGTCAGTGTCTTCCTGTTGTCACTGTATTAGTTGCTTACCAGATGACCTTAACAATGGCCAAGGCCCTTGATCCATGGTACTAAAGCAAGTCCCGAAATGCACTGGAACCCAAACCCTTAAGTCTACTGTGCAGTGTTTCATCCCCAGCAGCACATAAACTTCCCCAGCGGTCACTTCCCTCAACCGCAGTGTCTGATGACGCACCCCGATTGCCTCAGAGACCCCACTTTTATCATTTTGAAGCGTCTGATGGAGATCACTTCAGTTCACCGCTGTCTGGGTACAGCAGCCCTAGATTAGAGGTACGGTGTCTGGCTTTATGTAACAACTCAGAGCAGCAATTTGGGCACCGTTTCAGCATAATTCTCTGTAGCCATCAGATAACAACTGTGGCTTACAGAGGAGTGCCCAATTTTCTATATTTAAACAGTGCTCTCCCCCAGATTGGTGCCTGTTAAATCATTGCAGGATGAATTATTTTCAGACCAAACAAAAAGAACACAAATCTGACAGCCACCACTGTTTTAAATATGACATGAAAATAACCATTTCAAAGGTGTTTCTTCCTTTTCTGGAGGTAGGGTCAGGTTGAAAATCTCACTTGAGATCGAGTGATCCACAGTTGGGGAAAAAAGGGTGTCTGAACTGCACCATGCCATCACAGAAAATTTGGATTCATTCAGTGGAGGTTGCCAGATTCATTCATTCTTTGTCTGAAGATGGGTCCCAGCATTTGTTTAAATTTGTTTTTATGTGAGATGTAAGGAAACTACCTGTTGTTTCAACAACAAAGAACAAAATGGGTATTTGGACGTCCTTCTGTTCCAATGCATTAGAGACATTTTTAACATGTGCATTTAAGTGAGCCACAATTGACTGAATACATATAATCCTACGTACCTGTCCAGGCGGAGATGGTTGTGTGTCCTCTTGCTGTTCTGTAAGATAAGGCCATTGAGACAGTGAATCCCTTTGATCTTAACCAAGTCAGCAACCACAGCACATAAAGCCATACCGCACATGCCAGCACACCACCCTGCATTATTAGGTTTCCGGGAAATACACATGCGCATGGTGTGGAAAGCACTGGTGGTGTAGGCTGCGACAAGGCCAGGATATGCCACTCAGTACAGGCAGCAACACATGTTTCTGGCCAGGGGGGCCATGTCCTGATTGGCTACAGTGTCCTCAGGTCCCTGCTGCACCCCAATACCTCGGCACATGCAAGGAGAGACGCTGGAGTAGGCTGAGTATGTCCAGAGACGAGGACACAGGCTCGTTTTGCTGGACAGGGGGCCGGAGCCTCGTCCCAAGCTCTTTGCAGACTGCAGCCAGCAGCTCAGACAGCCCCCGAAACCCCGCACCCTCTCAGTGTGGGGTTATGGGGGGCGTTCTGTGATTCAAATGGAAGTGGAAAACCTTCAGACACTGCGGCCCTGCGGGTGCAACTGGATGGCCGGGGACCAGGGAGATGCGGAGGGCAGAGTTAATGTAGCAGTCAGAGACTGCCGTTCTGGGGGGGGGGTCACTGTCTGGGTCAGTGTCCCGTGTTCCTCGCATCCTCCCCCACGGCCATTTCTCCAACCTCCCCCTCAAGAAACAAATGACACAGATGCGCTGGCTATCCTGAACTGCACCGTCCACTGCGGGGCTGGCTCAGAAACAGCTCTCAGACGCCAGCACCATGCTCGTTCCTGTCTATTTAAATAGCCCTGTAATTTTGGTCACATGGGCAGGGTAATAGCAGCTCCACCCCACCTTAGCCCATGAGGTAATTGGTTAATCGGTATCTGTCTGGAGCGGGATAATTAATAGATTGGAAAAAATGAGGATGTGGTTTTTGTCTTGCTCCCCATTAAATTGGCATTCAGGCCAGTGTTAAGTGTTGCTACCTCCCTGAGTACCACCACAGTCCTGTGTTTTGCAGGACGGGCTCTGCTGCTCTATTCTTAACGTCTGACACACTGAACGTCTTCCTTTTTTTCCAAACGGATTCTTCCACAGTTGACATTTAAAAGGTCAAGACCTGTCACTGTTGCTGTCATTCAAAAAGAAAAAAAAAACCACAAAAAAACAAATCAACACTCTGATCTAAGATGGCCCCCCTCCCTGCATCTCATGGACAGCCACCTAATATACTGGCTCCATTCCTCTCTCCCCACAGTACAGGAGAGACATGACCGTGGAGGGTTTATAACCCACAACACTGCTGCTGTCAGCCCCTATCATTCCCCCAGTCACTTTTATTTGTTGGTCCAATTAATCAGGACCAAGATATCAGGATTTGGGTAGGAAGCAATCAGGCTTTCAAAGCACAAGTGAGGCACGCGGCAGACCGTCCTCATTTTATAGCCCGCTTCTGTCTGCGCTACAGGATCTCATATTCGGGTAGCTGACACAGCTTTTTTGATTCTGAATTTCTGACTTTTCCAAGCCTGTTCTGGAAGGCTTGCTCAAACATGACATGACATATAGTGTATTACTGGAGGCAGCGTCAGTGACAGGCAGCTGGAGCTTTGCCCAGAACTGAAAATATTAGAAATATTGCATTTTGTCCGTTCTTCAGTTACAGTTTTCTTTCAATAAAAGTTACCTTGCGGTAACCAAGGGTCTTGTAAACAACAAAACCGAGAGTTGCTAGTACTACTGACGCAATGACAGCACGTTTTAAACCCCGGCTGTGTTTTATTTTCCCCCTCTAGACTGACGGATGGCCGGGTGAAAGAGCGCGGAGCTTGATGAATGCTTTCCTCGGAGAGCGGCCCTCGCGCCTGCGAGTCTGCCCGTGTGGGACGCGCCATTCCCCGGATGCCTGGGATTCCCCGCTGAGACCGTCCTCCCGCTTTAGCGCGGTGACTCAGGAGTGACTCACCGTCACGCAGCGCGGCAGAGGGCCCCGCCGTACCTCCAGCCCCGAGCGAGCGAGCAACGGCGACCCGCACCCTCTCACCCCCCCGCACGTACCGCGACCCCCCTCCGAGGCAGTCGCGGTACGTGAGATCGCAATGTGACCCCGAGTACTAATATCCCCTCTCTCACTCTGCTTTCATCTTATCTCGTTACTGACCCTGAACTAACACTCCCCTCCTCTCACCCTATACTGAGCGACTAAAACTTTGTAAACTGCATTACGCCAGTGTGTCTTCTGAATGAATTACCATGAATGGAGTTGCTGGTGAAAATCTAAAAACCGAATAGTGACAATATACTTATTTGTTTTTAGGCCATGCAAAAGGTTGGGAAGAATTTGTTTAGCTGTGGTGTTAATCTGTGCACAAAACATGTTTTCGAACTCGTCGAGCTGTGATTGGTCCGATCTGTGAGGAGAGCTGCGCGTGCCACTGTCAGTGCCCAATCAGCTGAAGCGGAGTCATTTAAAAAATATTTAACACGAGAGAGGGGGTGATTCAAACCTGCATTCAGCCAACTGACCAAACTCAATGCACTGCACTGCAAGAGCTTCCCCTTTTGGACTGTCATCACTATTCATCATGCACCTGACAGCCTTTAGTTTTTTCATATATTAAGGTAGCTTTCTGCACCTTTATTGTACTGTACCTAGCTACACCTAGACAGACTGCACTGTACCTCACAAAACCTAACTGTACTGTGCCTAGCTACATGTAGGCTAACTCCGAGGACTGCTCCCAGCTACACCTGACTATAGCTTACCTAGTTACACCTAACTGTACTTTACCTGGCCACACCTAACTCTACTGTACCTAGCAGTGATGACTTCTAAAATTGGCCATGACTGCATATGCTTCAGCCCACCCCTTTCTGAAGAAGACCCCAGAGGACCTGATCATATTGATGCAGCCTGAATTTGAATTATTCACTAAGAGTTAGGGCTGCACGATATTACCGTCGCGATATATCGCATAGCTATTTTTAGCGCAATAACAGCTATCCCCGGTATGTGGCATTAGGTTTCTTCCCGTGTGTTTTTCAGTGGCGGCTGGTGAGCTGGAAACAGGGGAAGCGGAAACACTACCTTTAAATCCATCATTACTTTCAACCTGTTCCCCTTTATCCTCCTTGATTAACAATAAAGCAAATAATTCACAGAGTAATCGACACCAATCGCGTAATTAGAATAAATCATTATGCTTCCGAAACAGATTGCCTGAAATTTGTGTGCTATTGCGAAAGCAACAGCATGAGATTGTTTACTATCCAGTTAAATTGGCAGTCTCATGTGTAACAATTCACTGAAAGTAACACCTTATTCAACACATCATTCAATTCCTTGGAATAATTTTCCCCAGAGGCGACAAAAACAGCTGGGTTAATCCAAAACCCCTCTCAGACAGAATGCACTGAGACTCCTGTTCACAGCATTAATCCTCTCCACATCGCCCCTTGATGAAGTGTGACATTGCAAAGGCAGACATTAGGAGATATTTCATTTTCGCTACACTAACAATTGGCGCTAGCATCACATTAGCCTAAGCAGTGAGTACAGAGCCACCTCTGCTTTTATGGACAGTCCTTATAAGTACTGTCTAACTTGCACTGTGGATGCCTCATTTCTCTAAGCTAAAGACACAGCACAGGATTCATTTAGTGTACAAAGGAAAAAAATTAGGCAAGTCTACATTAATTCAACATAACTCTGCTGAAAGATGAGCATAGAGAAGTATGCCCCTCTCAAAATTATTTTCCAAACAATATTTATGTATTTTTTATTTTGAGTTATTATGACTATTGTTTAAATTCAGAGCAGACTGTGACATGTTATGGCTGTAAGTGCAAATCTAAGAGTGCAAACCTAAGATGCCAAATTGAGACGCTAGGCACTATTTTCTAATACTGTCAACAGCACTCTATGCGCAGGTCAACTGTAACTAAAATCAACTGACTGAGAAATATTATCTCAATATTTATATGAATATGGATAACTAGTGTTCATAGACAGAAATGATCAAAGAGCATCCATTTAATTGCATTCCATGTTTGGACAAGGGCAAGCATTTTAGAGGGAAACAATAAAGGAGACTGCATACAGAAAAACTCTAAAGTCATCAGGTCTGTCAGTGTGTTCAGGGTGGAGATCCAAAGCATCTGAGAGCTTATTTAAGCAGGTACAACAATCACAACCCAACAAATCAGCAGAGCATCTTTGCAGATTTTAAAGGCTGATTTTATACTATGGTCACAAAAATTTAAAACAAATTTTTTGCCTGCTGACATTATTTAGAATCTTAAGGATTGGGGTGCTGTTCTTCTCTAGATAGTCTTTGTAACAGGGCTGCACAGAACTCATTTTGACAAGCTCTGTGAATCGAACAGGGCACCCGATCCAGCACAGAAGTGTGTCTCAGCCTCTCGGTCAGAAAAGATAAAAACATTACACCAATAGAGCAGGAGGGTCAGGTGACATCCTCGGATATTTCATGCGTATCAGAAATCTTAGGGCCAGGATAAGGGATTAGTCACAAAAATGACAATGACCCCAAAACACAGGCCACATTTTCTCATGAGATCTGCATGCATGACACAGGGCAGACCCATGCTCACACGGTCCGGCGGCAAATCGCTGGGGCCCTCAGGTTCACTCAAAGCAAGAGCAGCAGTGCGTGGATTATCTGTGTGTCAGATCCATGCATGTACACACAGCTGAGGGCTGTTAAGGAGATTCTCTTCTGGGAAGGGGTCAATAGGCCAAAGGCTACACAATGTTTCACACAGGTGCTTATGGGACATGTAGTGCAGAGGAACTGTAAAAGCACTCCTCTAAAACCTAAAACCTCTCTGTGTGGCCTTCACCTCCCACCACCACTGCAAAGGTCTGCTTATTGACCCCATCACAGGTGCCATGTGTGGCTGTTTTTACATACCAACCATGTCCTTACATCCTTATTTGCATTCAATTTGACTGACAGTTCAAATTCTCAGTGTGACATGGAAACACCTACGAAACACCTAACACTTACACAGCCAAAGCAAAGGAATACGGGTACTCCCACAGCATTATCCTAAAAGAGCGGCATGCAGTTAGGTGAGGTATCCATTAGCTTATGAGGGAAGGCCAAAGGGGTACAGGGTTAATAAGTAAAAACTTGTGCGGCTCCTGACTGCCCGAGAGCTGCCTGCAGGAATGCAGGGTGCAGAAGCACACCTTTGGCTAATCGGGCGTGTTAGCAAGCTTCAGGTGCGGCGGCGGCGGCTCTAAAGTCTCCGCCCCTCTCTCCGCGGGAATCGGAGCTGGGAGGCAAGACCCGCCGCCCGCCAGCTGCACCCCAGCCAGAGGCAGGAACGGGCCCATCCGACTGATCTCCCTTCTGCCAGAACCTGATTTTAGCTATTCACCTCACTGCCAGTGCCATTTGCATGAATCTCTATCCCAGGTGAATCATACTGATTAAGATTCTACGGCGGGACGGAGTTTGTGGAGGACGCGTGAAAGGTTGGGGACCGGGATTTGAATGGCATATGAACAGGAACCAAAACGCCAACCTGCTCAGGCAGTAGCTTGACTTTGAGAACGTTGCTTGGAGGAGCGTCTGCTCCTTGCTTTACGGGAACATAAGCAGAGGTCCAGGTCCAGGACCTTCCTACTCCACCGCCCACCTCTAAAGGAAAACGTCTTCACAGCAGCATCACAAAACCACAGTGGCCCCACATGAAACTGTTTACACACAGTACGCTAAACGCCCTCCTGAATCGCTCTCAAAAAGGCGTATGCTGATCTCAGCTTAAAGTGAGCAGTTTTACGACTGCTGCAGAAGTTGTTTCACGTTTGGTTCTTTATCATGCAGAAAACTGGCAACACAAGTATTCCCTAGAGCTGGTGAGTCCGCCTCAACGTGGCACGGCATAAAAGGGAAGCCTCACCCACCTTCTCCCCCGGGCATAAAGTGTTTGTACAGTCACCAGGTAGTGACTGAAATAGCTCGAAATGCAGCAGTCCCTAAGCTCCATCAAAGACGGGGCCTGTGCATATAAGAATGAATAATTCAGTTCCCTATCACAGCCTCGACGAGGCCTCTTCCCAGATAGCATGAAGCAGCGCGTGAATTCAGGCAATGTTTGCTCTCCCTCTGTGCGGATCGATGCTGAAAAGCACAGCGGAGGGAGCTTGCTTGCACAATCGCAGGGGACATTAGTTCAGATGAAGCCCGGGAGCTCCCAAAACCTGACACGGATCCAACTGCTGTGCAGGCCCGGCCTCCATGCTGACATTGCGGCAGCACCGCCGCTCGTAGCAGTCAGGACTTCAGTGTGTGTGTGTGTGTGTGTGTGTGTGTGTGTGTGTGTGTGTGTGTGTGTGTGTGTGTGTGTGTGTGTGTGCGCGCGCCTCTGTCCTCTGATCGCCCATCTGCCCACACACTACCTCGTCTGCGCTCAGCTTCCAGTCAGTGCACACATTCGGTCTGATTAGCGTTTCCCCCTTCGCGTTTCGAGGGGAGACGGCACCCCTGGTTGACTCCGTACGAAAGGCAGCGAGTCGCACAAACAGCGGCTGCGCGTGCCTTCAGCGTCACACGCAGGCCAAGGACAAACCGTCTGACTTATGTTGATCTTTCTATCTCATTCTCAGTTGTTGTTTTTTTTTTGTGCAGACTGAGTTTGTGACTCGTAAAGCAGGCGGCAGCCCGTGCTGGGAGCAGGGCAGACAGAGGCTCCAGAGAGCACTGCGTCCGCACCTAATCCAGTTACTGCTCTCAAAGGCATTTCTCCCTAATTTCTGCCGTTCTGCAGCCCATTACCTGCTGCTCAGCGAGGACCGCCGATCACCGCTGAGAGCCCGGGGCCACGCCCTTTCTCGCTGAGGCCTAGCCCTTGTCGCTCCGTTGTATGACCAGCGCGTCGGGTCAATGGTCGGAGGGCAGGGGTTAAGAGGGGAGAGCGGAGCTCGACAGCGGAGGCCGTCTCTGCATTAATGGAGCTCCGACATACGGATCCGCACAATGTCTCCTTTTGTGTGCTACACAGTGTGCGCCAACACACACCCACACACACACACTCACACATGCGCATGCACACGTTATCTGTCACACACACACACACACTGACACAGACACACACATACACACACACACACTCACACACATTCCCTCCTCCCCCAATGTGTCCAGCCTGCACCGAGACGCACACTCACGCTATTTGTTTGCCAGGATCAGGAACTGTACCCCATTGTTCCAGAGTAGCCTCGGCATGTTGAAGTGGAATGCATAGCCTGATACACAGCAGAGGCAATGCTCACACATACATGGTCAAAAGCAGCAAAACACTCACTCGGCCACAACTACAGCGGGAGGAAAAGAAGGAAAATAAACAAATCAGCTCCATTCTGTCTATGGCCGGGCTTTAATGTGATCGCTGTCTACGGTTACACAATTGTGCTCTCAGCCGAAAATTAAACGAAAGAGCTTCTCCCACTGTCCTCGTTGGCCCCAGGAGTCCACGTCCTCCGTCCTTCTCACTCCGTTCCTCCTTCACCTTCCCTCTCACTGTCACCCTCTCCCCTCCAGATCAGTCCCCGCCACCGAATTCAGAACGCGTTACTGGCAGGGACGGAAGCGTACGGCACATACTGCCAAAGCTTAAAATTCCTCCCCCCTCGTTGTGTTCTATGGAGAGGGTGACGCTGGACGTTTCCCATCCGATGTATAATTCTGCAGAAGCCCTGATTGACGGCAAAGCCCCGGGACCCAGCTGGTGCTGTTGGGGATTACGGCTCCAGTCAATCCTTGCCGTTTTCCTGGCCCCGTCCCTCCTCCTGTCACGCAATCTCAAAATCACTGCCCGCCTATGGGGGCCGAAGGGCAAGAGGCCTCACCGCACCACAATATTTCCCCCCTTTTTTAATTCGCATCCAGGCATACGCTCTTCCTTTGCTCAGCGGCGGGCCCTCGTCACCCCCCTACGAGACAGACGCACCGCAGCGAAGAAAGGCTGTGACCTGAAACTGGGACAAGGTACGGACCACGCTCACCCGACACCCCTTGTGATGTGCTCGTAAACACGCTGCAAAATCCAGGGGGATTACGGCCCTAAACAACTGGCTTTATAATACTGCTTGCTTATTTTCAAAGCCGCGTCCTACAAGGTTAAAAGCATCGTTTTTACTGTTCTCCTGTCTAAGGTCAGTTGACTACTTACTCCATCCATCCTTCTTTTGTTCGCCTCAGTTCTTTTTCATCCTCCATCATTCCATCCTGAAAAGACTTAGAGGCCCTTATGGTCCACCGCAATAGACAATATGTAGCTGTAGGTTGATCATGAGGGCAGACAAGACTCCAGTGTGCTTGATTAAGAAATGTGTTTCCCAAACTAAACACCTATGAAAACCTAGCTTTATGATGAGTTGTCTGGATACAGTGAGAAATTATGCCCAGTACTGCTGACCAGTTGTAAGACCTGTAATCACCCATGCGAAAAGATGAACATATAACTAGTACACATGTGGCATGTAACTGGAGAGGGATGAAAAATTTCCAAGCACTTAGGAAAAAGGAGGACCTATATGCCCTTAGGCTGAGCGGACCGGCTTTCACAGACACACCCGAGTCCCTGAGGACCTTCAAAGACAGCATATGGAGGCCCATGGATGAACACACAGGACACTGTTGGGCAGAGCAGCCTCCTCTTTCATGTCTACTATCATTTAAATGAGCAAAATCAATGAATCCGAGCAGGAAACCCAACTCTTCTTCTCCACAAAACACACACACACACACACACACCCACACACTGACCAATGACATTTTCAAAGCGGCAGTCTATTGATTTCATTTGCAATGGAGTCGCAACTAACTTAAGGACCACAATAATAAACAAGAACTAATGCCATTTATGAGAAATCAGAATCGTTGCAGATTATTGCAATTTTCTGAAAGGAGGAAAAGGATTTGCTGGGGGATTGTGGTGAGGCTGTGTAAACTGCATTCTCCACACCGCCTCAGAACAAAAGCCAAGCAGAAAGCCAGCAGCTTTGATTCTCTGCCTTCTCTCCCTCTTAGCAAGACAGCAATACACACTCGACCACAGAACCCTTTGCTATCCAATTAGACTTACTAAAACTGACACAAAAACAACTACAAAGAAACCAATTAGTAACCTCATAACTCAGGGAAATGAAAAGTAAGAGGGAATATGCCTACACAGAGAGTGCCATTGAACATAATGGAGCTGATAAGTTGAACGTGTTCTAATTTAAGATATCAGACTAGGGGTGCTTTCTCAGAGCTTTCTACGGGGCTTGCTTTCTCAGTGCCAGGGGGAAAGCAAAAGGGTATCCAAGGATATCTACCACATGTGAACACCACTTCATCTTTCATTAGTGGAGTCCTCTCACTTCTGTGCAAATTTAATGTGACCCCCAGAATGCCTTTCACAAACTGGTTTAGCTTGAAACTTGGACATGTTCAGTTCAGGTCTGAGTATGAATGAGGTGTTCGACCACACTTGACCAAGGAAAAGTATAATGTGTTCAACTCAAACTGGCGTTTAATGTGATTGTAATTGTTTGGAAGAGGGGAGAACATTTAGGTCAATTATACATATAAATGCGTGTCAGTATGTTCGAGTGTGCGTGTGTGCACAAATGGAAGACATAAACCTCACGCACTAGTAAACAGAATACACTGGTAATAACATCTTATTTTGTTTTGAGACAACCCCTACATTTAAGCCTTTAAAATAACAAACAGGACTAATTTAATTCTGATTTTCTGACTTACACAGCACCACAGCTTGCTATATAGCAGGAGAGAAAATAGTACTACGTAGGCTACTTTGGGCTTATCAAGAATCAGGCTATATATATCTCCTGTGTTATACATATGTGCATGTGCTCACCAGACCATGAAATATCCTGGAAGACCCCCGATTTCCTGATTCACAGTTTACCGACGTGCTGTTGTAATTACGTTACGGCTGATTGATCACATCAGTTACTGATGGTGCAACAGTAATTGACTCCTGCTCTGGTGCGGCCAGGGCCCGGCTGCCCGGAGGGCGGGCTCCCAGTGAGTCAGCAGCCTGCTGCCGCTAGAGAAGACCACCGTCACAGTGCGTGACGCCTCTGCGGCCAGGCTCCAGCTACTGCCGGCACCTTCAGTTATCTGCCACTCTCTCACCGCTACCCAACGGCACCCGCTCCGCAGCAGGCCGGTCAAACGCGCCAGGGAAAACGCACAACGCAAAGCCGACATCCAAGCCGGGTGCACTGATTTCCTGTCTCCAAGGGTTCTGTTGAGATTTACACACCAGCTCTGAAGAGCAGTCCTTTAAACTCACTCCTACCACCAGGGAGCGACGCGCTGGCTAATTTCACACAAAGGGACACGCTGTGCTGCGCACACCCAGCTCTGGCGGGACGGCACGCAGCTGCAGAGAGAGGCGGGGAACACGCTTCACGTGAGAGGAGAGAGTGACAGGACAGGAAATTCACAGACTGCAAACCGTGACGGGTCGGTCCCTGAAAACGAATGACAAGAAAGCAGGAAGACGGAGAGTCTTGTCACTTCAAACCAATGAGAATGAGGGTGGGACAAAAAAGTCACAGTCAGAGGAATTCTAGAGTAAATTGTTCTTGGTGCATCTGCCCTTCAGGTGCCTGCATTCTCTCCACAGGCGTGGAATCTCAGAATGACGACTTGGAAAAAAAACTCAAGCCCTGTTCAAAATGTACAATTGCTGCGGCTTTAAAAAGCCTTTTGCACCATCTCTGTGTCTGAGGAAAGGGAATCTGTGACCTAGGGAATCTTCTGCCTCAGAGTTTCCTCAGTCCAACATTCCATCAGTAAGCTTCCAGAATGCGGAGTGCAATTCTGAATGAGTGCATTCCATTATGAAGCACTTTTTATGGCTTTACTTGGGAAGCCTTTATCAACTGTGTTTAGTTTGCAGCTACTCTGGACTGAAAATATGTATTCAAATGGTCTACTTCCAGTCTGTCTGGGGTCATTGAAAACCATTAATATTCAGCTTTAAATGCAAACGGGATGAACCATTGAAACCATTTTTCCCACAACCATATCCGACAATAGATTTAAAAATCCTTGCCTTGAATTTGAACTCTGTGCTCTTTCAGGACACCCTGGGGCTACCACTTTAGAGAGAAGTGGGAAAGAGATGAAAGACAGGCAAAGCACCGCAACAGCAAATGGTGGGATGTCTTTGATCCTCAGCGAAAAAGGCACAATGTGTGCGACAGGAGCCCTACGCACCCAAACAATCCAACAAACAGCTTACATTAATAAGCAAACCCAAAGACAGGGCGAAAGACCATGTACCATGGTTTTTCCAGTTCTGAGACCCCTTTTCCCCAGACAGCGCCAAGATTCTTGCAGAGGCAAGCTTATCTGCTCAAAGTTCAGATTCTCGGTTCTGGGGCACTGGATAGTTGAAGTGCCCAGTAACACTGCATAGGTATTACCCATTGTTTAGGTGTCAAGGTCTAACCGATATCTTTCTCCATGGTAATTCACAACCTTATATTTTACATACTACACACAGTAGGTAGCCATTGTGTTTGTCCCGCTTCAACAGTTCACATTTCTTAAGCTCCTGGAACCGGTTCAGCAATGCCACCTCTCAATGCGAGCTTAGCACCGCTTCAGTGACAACTCAGGTACCCTTGGCACCACATTCGCACTGCTGACCGCGCAATTAACAACACATCACACAGGAAGAACCCGAGGCTTGGCAGAGCGCTTCCATCTTGAGCTGCGCTGGAGCCAGAGTCAGTGAGGAGACACACAGAGAGCGCTCTCCCAGCCCCACCTCTGATTCCCAACTCCAGTAATCTGGAGAGGATTTCACTGTAATCCCGCTGGATCCACAGAGAGAGCGCCTGGCCTAATAATGCGCATAATCCCTTCTCTGCTCTTCCTGTTATTATTTGCATCATCAATATTTGTGTGAGCATCGTTAACTCTTTGTTGACGCCACAACGAGGAGTGAGCCCGCCTGCTGTGTCACCATCACCGATTACTGACGACGGGAAAAACATACATAAGTGCCAGTCAGAGACGCTGGGAATTAACACGGACAAAAGCAAGGGTGTCATGGAGCGCAAGGGTGGGCGTTGTCGATTACAAAGCATGTGAAGCAAAGTGCACAACACAGACCACTTAGTAAGGAGCAGCACAGAGGTCATAGTTCACAGCAAGAGGCCTGCATCTAAGTATTTTACAAACTCGTTACTGTAGCGTACACAAAGCCGACAACGCTACCAGCCCAAATAGTTACTTCTGCACAGGCAGCACAATCTTCACAACAGGGAGACAGTTGATTAAGTTGGCTATACACACCTAGCCTACAGAATTTAACTAGCGCCTGACGATTCCCAGCTACGGACATTTAAAACCACATTTACGCGGTTTTAAATACAACGACAACAACATTAACCATATCTACCTAGTTATATTACCAAATAGTCCTGACGGCTGTCAACAGTCGCACAAGAAGAAGCCCCGCCGCTGCGGGGGGTAAGACAACATGGCCCGCAACTGCAGTAGCTTGCTCAGCGAGCTGGGGCTACAGCAAATCTCTGCTCCGTCATTCACTTTCTCTCAGTCTGGGACACTCACACGCGGTATACACAGCCAACCAAACCTGCGCACATATTATATTACACTAGCAGCTACCGCGGCAGGACGGGCAGACAAGCTTGCACAACTTTACAAACTGCCATAGCTCCTTCGCTGTGTCAGTCACTCGGTGTGACTATGCGACTTCACCCTGCACTTCTTATTTCTCTGGTGCGTGCTCAATGAACACGCTCACTCAAAATCACAGTGACTTCACTATTATGTCACTCTGCCCCGCGTAAAACCTCAGCAGTGCCGAAGTTCCCACCCTCACCAACATACTTGTCTGGGAAATAGATGTGGTTTTTCAGATAGACTCACCGTTCGCAGCCTATTTTTTGACAGTTACTCGGGAGTCTGTGAGTGTTGCTCGCTCTGCGCTGATCCGCCCTCCCGTACTGCACTGCTTACTGACCGCAGGGCAACATTCCCGCCCCGTTAACATTTTAGCCAATCATAGTCTGAAATAACAAACTGATGGTTATTATAGCCACTTATCTTGAAGAACAGATACGTTTGACAGAACTTAAATCCAATCGATGCTCAGGATTTTTTCATGAGTAACGCCTTTCTTTTTTCCTCACGCTGACCCAGCCTTCTCAACCAAAGTACTTTTGACGGACAAGCGAGACGGACAATGAACAGGTTCAACTCCTTTTACGGGGAACTGTATAACCAATCATTGTGGAGAATATCAGTGGAAGACGACTTCCAAGTGACCCAGTCATTATGGAGTTAGGATAGCCAATGATGAATGACATAATTATCCAGGCAAAACGTCAGAATGTCGCCTGAGGAAGGTGGAAAAGCCGCTCGGGGGTCACTGTTTCGGCAGCAGTCTTCCAGGTTCATTGGGGAGGAAGTTGGTGCGTAGTTAGTGGTCCAGACAGACAATCATGTGTTTATCTAAATAGAACCGCGGAGAGTGTAACCGGGTATTCAACGGTTTTTACATTAGTTAATATACAGATATACCACGGTTTGAAACCAGCTGTTCATAGCACTGTGCAAAGCAGTTTGTAAGGAAACAGTGAAATTGCATTATTTTGTAATTGCATCTACTTTACATACCAAATGTAATTGGTAACTTATGATAGTTATTCATTTCCATCGGAACGCTTTTAAGAAGCTAGCACTTGACCTTAATGTTGCACAAGTATATCACATAGTGTTTATTGAATGTCCTGTGTTGTTTATGGCTGACTGTAGAGTTTTAAATAATTAATTTACAGAATTTAAAAATACATTGAGTATTGCATGTATTGATTGGAATATGAACTGTCGTATTGGTCCAGTAACAGAATACTGGCGTTATCGATATAGCCTATCACTCGGGGAATATGCTGAAAAGAACTATGAATAAATCTTAAAATTCCTATGTACCCAAATTGAACTTGCTTGTGTTGGAGGCATCCATCCAGTGGTGGAATTTCCTTTTCAGCGCTTGTTTTAATTCATGGAAGTAGCATAAATGAGATACTTGCATAAAGCATGAAGAAATCTCAGGCGGAAGCGTTTTTAAGAGGATTATTTGTCTGAATAAAAGCCACTGTCATGTGTCATCGAGTGGAAAATTTGATAAATTATTATCAAATGGCGCTAATCAATTACTCAAACTTGTACAGTTTGGAGTTACACATCATATAGGTCTCAAAGGGGTAACACGTTTCTCTCATTGACAATAAACTCATAAATAGATAACTGAAAATATTCTATTGTTTGATTTGATCGAGTTTAGGTCTGATTGCAGATTGTATCAATAGTAGATCAGAAGCCTATTTTAACAGGGAATTTGAAGTTTTAGCAAAGTGTGCTTAAACTTTATGTCAGGTGTGAGTATTTACTTTAACAGGTAGACCACAGCTTCCCATGGCAAAGAGGTAAAAGTAAAAAAGAGCAAAAACATTGACAAACAAATACAATTTAACACTAAGGCAATGCTTGTCTTCTGTCATTTTCAGTAAAGAAATCAACAATTGAATCAAAAGGCATGTTTGTGATGTGCCTACCAGAAGAATGAGTAGGGATTACGCAATTACCCCTGTATGTCAGTCAAGAATACTTCATCCACCTTCACAGAACATCCAAAAACTGCATAGTAATGAGCACCAGAAGATTCGATTGCCAAATATTCTTGGCAGCTCAAGGGATGAAAATGTTTCCCAAAATACCTCTACAGGTCTCCACACAACAATTAGCCTGGAAACTTCAAGGATAAGCATTTCTTTTTATGACAGGAATGAGATCCCTTCTTGGCTGCTGTTTAACTAGTAGAGGAATGGATTTTCTGTTCTCTCCAGAAATACCAAGCATTCCAAACACCCATTATCCTCTCTTCCAAGAGTCTACAAATCTACCATGTCCACTCTGAAATCTAATTATATAGAGTTTGGTTGTAGAGTTTGTAATATTGTAGTATTACATTATTTCTTTACTTTGCAGCACCCTTTATTCAGGATAATATGCATAATTTGCATTTCAAATAGAGCACTGTCAGTTTATACAACTGGATATATACTGAGAAAACCTCAGTTAACCTTTCCCAAAGATAGTTACACTCCACCTCCGATATTAACCTGCAATGCTTTTGTTGGAACATCTGTTCCCTAATGACTGTTACATGGCCCCCAGCACTTAGGTTATGTTATAACACTGATGTTATATTACTTGGTTGTTCTGCAAACCGGCTTATTGAGGGCAAACTACATAATTTACATTTTACATTTTATCACAGCTTTTTATTAAAGTTCTGTAGGTGAAGAGCCTTGTTCAAGGGTCCAACAGTAGTTCTCATTCTAGGATTGAAGTCCAATTACCTGTTTGCCATGCTTCATTTCTTAGATCCTTTAAAATATTAAAATATCTTCCACCCCAAAAGACTGAAATAAAATGACACAAATTGACATTTCAGAAAACTGTGAGGCTTCAAGGAAACAACAGGTCTGTACTGCAGAACATCAATGTGGTTCAAGCTGGATTTCTGGAACACCCAATTTTCAATCCTACAAGTAGCACTGCAACACTAGCAGTTGGTAAAATGCCTGTTCTGATATAGACATTACCATCTAGTGTTCATTTGGGTCATTACAATCTTCTTTTCTGGACAATTTAAAGTCTCAGCAGAGGCATACATATGTAATTGAGGAAGAAGTCATTTGGTAGGCGACTAAGTGTTATTAAAGAGTGTTACCCACAGATGTGAATCTTGTAATTAATTATGCATATTAATAGGGATTAATAAATCAGGGGACCAACAATGGGGGATTTCATAGGAATCGGTGCTGAAAGTCTGAAAAGTGAGGGTATTATAAACATTGAAGTGAAAGCCAGATCTAAGAACATGACATTCTTTGTCAAGCTTGAATACTCACACTTTCAGCTCATGTGTTACCATTGTTTGTTCCTTAACTCTATTCTACTCTGTCACTCACATTTTGATCGTATAAAATTCATTGTTCACTGTAGTAGTTTTGTCATATTAATTACTGATTGAAATTTTAAGTTGACCTGGTACAATAGTATTTTTTGTGGGAAAAAAAATAGTCACAAATTTATTTCAGTGTAATTGAAAAAAGTAAAGGAATGGGAACAAATGGCAAACACAACAGTCATTGACATTTTAATATTATAATGCCATCAAGTGGCCAGTTTGGTTTTGTACCACATTCTTTATTGTGGTGTTACATTACATTACATTATGGTCCAGAACAACTTTCTCAGTGCATCTAATAAAGTGTCATGAAAAGTTGCACAAACTGGACACCACTAACAACGCATGGTCAGGTGTCAGTGGCAAACATAGTGCTGAGTGTGTGTCTAAATTAACATGCAAGTGTAATGCAATATATAGAGCCTAAGGACTATACCATTCCAAATACAATGTTAACACATGCCCTGAGGTAGATCTCCACATACCTAATTACATTAAACCCTGAAATACACATCCACATTTATAATTACATAAAAGAAGGAAGGAAGATTATGCTTGGGTAGGGGGCTCAGATGTTGCCTGAAGAGCTGGGTTTTCAGTCTATGACAACAGATCACCAATGTCTCAGCTATTCTGACTGCAACAGGAAGCTCATCCCACAATATAGTGGCCAAGGCAGACAGTGGACATGACCGGGATGTGAGGTTGCGAGAGGGGGAGCAACCAGGTGCCCTGAAGAAGTTGTCTGGCCAGTGTGTAGGGGTGGATGATTGATTGAAGATTAGACGGAGCCATTCCCCTCACCACTCAGTGGGCTTGACACCAGAATTTCAAAGCAGATGTCAGTCATCACTGGTAGCCAATAAAGGGCGATGAGGACAGGTGAGACATGGGAGAACTTGGGTACGTTGTGGTCCAGATGAGCATCAGCATTCTGAATAAGTTTTACAGGTTTGATTGCACATGCAGGGAGGTCAGTGTGCAGGAACGTGGTCTTGGGAGGTGAGAATCAAGGCTTGGACCAAAAGTTGGGTTGAGTAGTGAGAGGGGTGCAAGTTTGAGATGTTGTAAAGGAAGAATCTGCAGGTCCTACTGACTATGTAGTCCACATGTGTCAGATCACTGTCAATTGTCATTCTGAGGGTCTTGACAGTCTGGGAGGCAAAGGCTGTGGCATTTTTCAGGGTGAACATCAGGTCTTTGAATGGAGAAGACTTGAATATACAGTATCTTGGTCTTAGCTAAACTAAGTCTCAGGTGGTGGTTGGACATCCACAATGAGACATCAGCTAGCCACGCCAAGATGCTTGACACCTGGGTATCAGATGAAGCAAGAGAGAAGAGTGTGTCATCAGATGGTGTCATCAGCATAACACAGATATGAGAAGCCATGGGAAGAAATGACAGAGCCAAGTGGTTTTATATATAAGGAGGCCAGAAGGGGGCCAAGGACCAAACCCTGAGAGACTTCTGTACAGACACCTTGAGGGGTTGATACAGAGCCTCTTCAGGACACCTGACAGGTGTGACCTGAGAAGTAAGATGAAACAAAGCTGAGAATGGTGCTCAAGATACCCCTCACTTTCAGGAGAAAAACAGGAGAACATGGTGATTGCCTGTGTCACAGGCCACAGAAATTTCTAGAAGCAGTCTTTTTCTAGAAGGACATTAGATTTGGAAGCTGCACCTGCAGAGTGAAGGACATTTGTGACACAATGGGGAGCCATTTCAGTGGAGTGGCCGGCAATGAAGCCAGATTGATTGGGATCATGCATGTTGTTCTGTGTGAGAAAGTGATGAAGTTGATTGCAGGCAGCATGTTCAAGGATTTTGAAGAGAAAAGGGAGGAGAGAGACAGGGCAGTAGTTTTGGGCAGCAGAAGGGTCCAGTGTGGGTTTCTTGAGGAGAGGGATGACACAAGCCTGCTTGAAAGTAGAGGGGACACAGCCAATGATCAGGCAGTTGTTGATAAGTAATGTGATGAATGGTAGAATGTCAGGTATGTTCTGGAGAAGAGGAGACATTAGGCATAGTGTTCCACAGTAGGAGCCTTATTTATTTTCATAAAATACATATTTTTCCATCCAGTGAGTTACATTCACATATTTATATTTTAAATATGCAAAATGTACTGAAACAGTAATTCAGTAATGAACTGTTAGACATTAGTCAACAATTATATGGAGTAATTATATTTCATAGCATTTTCCCTTTCATAGTGGTTTAGGTGTAAAATCATATTCATATATTATCAATATTTTAAGTCATAATACACAGCCACAGACACGCACACACGCACACACACACGCACACACACACATACACGCACGCACGCACACACACACAGTGCTCTCCACATTTATTTATACCCCTGACTGTAGAGGAAAACAAAAAACATTATGTAAGTAAAAACACATACATAATGGATCATTTTTTCTCCTTAAAAGTTAAACATTTTATACTTTAGTCTTAACAGGGTTGCACAGAGGAAATTCAGATTATTCACAAATAATGAATTTTAATACAGAAAGCATGAGGTCACAATTAATGATACCTTTAAGTATGCCTTTGTAAGAAAAGAAAAAAGAAAATAAATCTACACTAATCATATTGAAAGGTCATTGAAAGTGTCTGGATCTATAATGGAGGGATCCAAAGTCTTCCTGTTTCCCTGCAATATAAAATGAAGTAACACAGAAAAATATAAGTAGAATGCATTATCATGGAATATTTTCTAAAGCTCTATGAATACTGCACAGTCCTTGACCTTCACAAACTGGAAGATGGCTATTAAGGAATTCACTAAAATCTTCACTGCATTTTAAGAAATTTAAATCTACTAGAAAATTGGCAACCCTGCTAGGAAAAGGTTGCATATCTGTCATGCAAACATAGGCTATAAGACAAGTGGCCTGAGAAGCTACTGTAAATCCAGTTGGAGAGGTCCAGAACAAACTGTCAAAAAGAGCCGTTCACAGTTGCATGCATGAATGTTGCATTAATAGTTAGGTGGCAAGAAGGAAGCCTATTTTGTAGACAAATATCCATCAAACAACATCTGAATGACAATTGGAACCATATCTTATGGTCTGTCGGGGAAGTGAGGATTTAATAACTTCAATGGTCTGAACCCAGCGGACCCAGTGAAATTAACACCCTTGTTTATCGTCCGGCACTCTGAATACCGGACACAAATGACGTCAATTACTAAAACTCCCCACTTAACCAACATGTAAAATAATAATAAAAATGATTTAATTTAATAATTATTATCAAAGATATTAACTATCAATTAAATCACCGAATTCGTTGATAGGACATGAGCAGTCTGGTGGATCAACCTTTGCCAGAAATATAGAGCCACAACTGGAATAAATTAAAAAGGTTTATTAAGCAGTTACACTAAGACAAGACAAAATTCAAAGTCTGGGCTACACACCTGGTCCACTACCATAACAGACACTAAATTACATACAGACATTAACAAAACAAGAACATGGATGGATCACAGAATGGTGAATGAATGCGTGCAGAGAAAATTACCCAAGCCAATTGTTTACCTCTTCCAAGGAAGAACACAGGAACCACTCACGATAGCAGCAAAACTCAAAAAAAAAAAAAAAAATGCAAAAAGTTGCAAGATAAACTGAGCCACGGACTGGATGACTGAACGGATGACTGAGCGTCTATCTGAGCTGAGGCAAAAACTGAGCGGGGCAAAACTGAGCAACGACAAAAGACTGAGCCAAGAGGCCTGTTCTAGGCCTGACTTAAGAAGAAGCTCTCTCCACCTGACCCCCATGATTAATTTTATGGTTGGGGAGTGCCAGTTTCTCCAGGATGATTTATCTTTGCATTTTATGGTTGGGGAGAGGAGAGAGTTAGCTGAGAGGAACTGGTAAAATGGTGGTTTTGCCTGCTATATTGAGAAATACATGTGTTATCACACAAAGTTTCTCCATGACATGAGAGTACAATTACCTTAATTTTGTCCTTTCACGTCTATGTTACTAAGAGATTAAAACATTCCTTCATACAAAAGGGAATTCAGTGTATTCAGTTACTGAGAACATGGAAGGATTTACAGAAATTTGATAGTATCTAACTATAGGATGTATCTAACATTGTTTTGTTAATCATTCACCGGAATGCTGGAATGCAAATTTGTGCCTTAACATTGTTCATCTCATGAAACCATACTGAAATAACAGATATTCGTTTTTCAGTTCATCTTTGCATTCAGCTATTTTCTTCATGAGCTAATACCCGTTTTTCTTTGTTAAATGACACATGCAAAAGGCCATTCAAACATTAATTTAGGACATGGGTTGAATGAGCTTTTCTTGTAGAGTAGCTAAAACTTGTCACACTGCCTTTATACTAAACTCTTCTTACAGTAGATTGTTTTCTGTTCTGAGTTAACACCACATACAAAAGGAACTTTTTGCCCCTCACACCTCTCCCCAACTCTTCAAAAAGAAGAATAAGTGGCATTGGAGGATTGAGAAAACATAAAAGCCCTTTATCCACCTGTGACATTTTGTTAGGTTGAGATAAAGATAATTTACAGATTTTTATTTTTGAAGAATGCAATCAGCTTTTACAATTATCTCTCTGGGGGAAAAAAAAGGGTAAATGATCCAAGACACAAAAGTGGTGTATTCAAACATTTTCTTTTAGGTATCACATCCCTGATAAGAAACAACTAACAGATAAAAATGTTCCTTTGTCACACACACATTTTACACAAGCACACAGACTGAAAACACACACACTAAAATGAAAAATTAGTCAACAATTTTTTTGATGGAATGATTGGTTATCATTGGTCAACAATGACTGCTCATATTTAAGATTATATCAGGTGTGATTTCTCCTAATATCAGCTGCCTTTGATACGGCAACCACAACATTCTACTATCAGATTGTGCTCTTGGGAAAGTCGGGGAGAAGGGGGAGAGAAGGCAACCCCCTGCAGCTGCCCCTCCTCTTTTCAATATATACTACCTCTCTGGGCCCAGGTCTACCAGGATGTTACAGCTGCTACGCAGACGACACCCAGCAACTTAGATTGCAGCTGGAAAAAGGCATGAGTTCTTAAGACTGAATTATATTAGATACATCACAGCATCAATTTAAACCTCTTTCAGATTGAAACCAAACATGACTGTAGCCACTTTGCACATTGTAATATCTGCAAAATCCGTCCCTACCTGACTCAATATGCTACCCAGCTTCTGGTACAGGCCTTGGTTATCTCCCCGCCTCGACTATTGCAATGTCCTCCTAACTGGCCTCCCAGCGGTGCAGTGAAACCACTACAAATGGTTCAGAACGCGGCAGCCTGTCTGGTTTCTCGATCAGCCCAAAAGGGCCCATGTCACCCCATTGCTCATTGAGCTCCACTGGCTACCGTGGCTGCCCGTATCAAATTCAAGTCTCTCATGCTTGCCTACACAGTGACCTCTGGGTCTGCTCCGACATAATTGAGCTCAATCATACAGGCTTACGCTCCTTCTCGGCGTTATGTTCCTTGCCATCTGGCAAAATAATGTCCAGAATCACTGGTGGAAACAGTCAATCATTATGAAGGTTGAGGTTTTCCATCTCTGCGCACTTTTGCCTCTTTTTTTTTCTCCTGTAACTATTTTTGTCGTCACCTTTCACCTTCTTTACCTTTGTTTTCTGACTTAGTTGAGTTTTTTGGTGACTTTATGCTACATTATCTTGCTGTTCCTCATTTGTAATGGCTGCCAAATTAAATTAAATGTAATGTGGGATGCTACAGAATGTGATCCTTTGGTCACTGATTTTTGGATGGGTATTTATGGTGATGAGCACTGAAAAATATCTTCATTGTTTAACCATCCTTTAGAGGGAATACTATTTTATCAAATTTCTTAAATCCCTTCCTTCCATGTTCTCAATAACTGAATGTGTTATTCTACATTAAATGCCCTTTTGAATGAATGTATTTTGAACTAACACCATATTAAATAACGAAAAAAACTACAACATCTGATTAATATATTGATCTTAATAAAAAAAAACAAACAAAAAATGCTTTGTGTGTTACTAGACTACAATTTTCTGGTCCTAGTAGATATGGAATGAGAAGTGCTATATCATAAATATTGGCCTATGTTGTTAAAGGACACAAATCAGCCTTAAAAGTCTGTGTAGAAGTCTAAGGGTATTTGTGGAATGCTAACAATGTTTTGATAAGGATGCAGTGCATGTCCATACTAAAATTATATATGAACATTCAATCACGGGCGCCTGACAGGTCAGTGCGTACCATGAGAGAGCCTCCACGAGAGAGAGGGATGTGCCCAAATATTACATGTGAAATAAGAATTGATGACCATTTCTGGATTTTTGGAGCATTTGTTAACATTTGGAATTTATTGTACTTTTTCAATTTCTATTGAAATAGAAATTAGCTTGCTAACTTGGCGTATCAATTGTTTTGCAGTTGTTTTACTGAAAAAGTCTGAAGGATGGCCCCTCAGGCATCAGTTTTGTTGCATGGTCCTATGCGTACCTAAGATGAAACCCTAGGCATGCATTCAATATATAATTTACAGAGATTTGATAAAACATGTCAACATTCAGTTTTCAATTAAAAACCCAGTTGTTACAACTTATTTTACCTACTTTTATTTTAAAACCATCAAACAAAATAAATATATAATAAAAAGCAACATTTTCAAACAATGTATTTTATTTGTAATGTCATAAATTGTCAGAGAGACACAGTCATTCAGTGTTGCCTGTTAAATGGTTTCAGCCAGCCATTAACACCTATGGAGGAGTGTTAAAAATGACGTGTGTTATTTAATATGCAGCTATTTTAATACAGGGGCAGTGCTGAGTATGAATGTTAACACACACACATTTAGGTCCCCACTTGGCAATTATTAAAAACTTCACCAAGGGGGTCTAGGCATCATTTAAACATGATTTAAAGCTTTGCTAAGTGGGGACCTGGAAAATGTCCCCCTTGGTTTCCAGGTCCCCCAATAAGTTGTTAGTTAGACAAGTGCACACACACACACACACACACACGCTGAAGGCACCCCTGCAGCTGTGGTCAAAACAATAACAAGAGGCTGTTTAGATTAATGACGCCTAAACCTCTTTCAGATTACCAAACATGAAGCCAAGGATTCTACATTTGATCAGATTAATTATTTAGCTTTTATCTGGCAAAATAAGAATCCAAACAGTCAATCATTAGAAATGAGGTTTTAGGTGACTTCTTGCAATCTTAAAACTGCTTATTTCAAAATCACTGATTTTGGGGTATTTATGGTGATAGACCATTTGCCCTCTTGCCTGCTATGTGTGTGTATTTGTTGACTTATCTTATCTGCGCTTGTTCTGGTCCTGAGTACGGAAAGGAATCCTAGAAAACCCAGACCAGGGCAAATAGCCATAAAATGCATGGTACTCTCCCGACAGGTCAGAGAGCGTATGCCCACTGTGAAATAAGGTGATGTTGGTGCAATTATGTTTTGCAGTTGTTTTACATCTATGGCCCCTGGCATGTTTTGTTCCTATGTAATCATGTATAGCAGAGAAGATGGCCAACATGTTTCACAAAAAACCCCAATAACCTACTTTAAAAACCATCAAACAAAAGCAACATCCCTGAGCACACAGAGAGCCTACTGTTCTTCAGCCACACACCTGTATTTAATATGCCTTTAATTAGGCAGGTGTGGCCAATTAACCAATAAGTTGGTTCAAGGCCATTACAAGGCAATTACAAAACAATAACAAGAGGCTGTTTGCAATGAAATTGTGTGAATACCGATCAGTTATTTAGAAGGAAGTAAACAGAAATGACAATTAAACAATCAAAATCAAGTTTTGGAGATAGGTGAAGGCTCCTCATTCACAACCACACACACACACACACACTCATACAGTATATATATGTGTGTGTGCGTGTGTGCGCATGCACGCGAAAAAGATTAAATGATATTAATCTCCTCATCATATGTATACACATACATGGGGGATTGATATTATTTATAGATAAGGGGATTGGTGTAGTACTGTTTTACTGCACAAAAAAACACTGAGTGAAATAGTTCTACATCACTTGATTTTAAAGGTGTTTTATTGAAAACATAGAATATACAGAATCATCTGTGAATTGGAAAACCTATGGCTGGAAGAATTAAATAACCAAAAAGGTTGTTTTTTCTTTGGCAAGTGAAAGAAATTAATGTCTCCAAATGGCTGTTGGTGCAGTTTATAGGGCTGTGATCGAGTATTCTCACTTCCTCTGTCACAGTCTGATATGGCAATACTACTGAACACCCAGAAAAGGATGGAAAGTGTGATCAAAACAGCAAGGAAATTCATGTGACCTGTCTGTGACCTTCCATCAGTTGCTACCCTGTATAACAGTCAGGTTCTCAAGTGGGCCCAGAATATTATCAAGTACAACACTCATCCAGCTGTTTTTAATTGTGTGCCATCCCTCTCGTAGGAAGTATAGATCTATCACCTCAAACAGCACCTGCCACCTCAGCAGCTATTACTTTCAACAACTGTGAACTCTGCTGGACTCTCACTAGCACTAGGTGCAGGTGTCGTCTTGGGTATTTAAGCACCGATGACTCAGATGATGTGGCTCTACTCCACTCCAGCCTATGGGCTGGCAGCTGTAGTACTTTGGAAAGGCATTGTAACATTTGAGAACTGTTTGGGCTGGCTAGCAGTTTTTTCTTCTTTCCGGTATTTATTTTAGTTTGTTTTGTTTTAGCCTTTGGGTAGGCAGATGTGGGAGAACTTAATTTGCACCTTACCATTGTGGGGAGGCCTGGGTTCCTCCCTTTCCTTTTTTATGTTTTATGTTTATGTTTATGTTGTCTATGTTGCTGCTTAGCCTCACCTTTACTATTGTAAGCACATTCACACGTAAAATAATGCAACACCGGTGGTGGTAACCTCTACAATGAATTCTGTTTGTATTGGGTTTCTTCGTCAGTCTGTCTGGTTCTGCATTTACTGCTACAGCTATGGGGTTAACCCCTGGGTTGCTGTTGTTAGAGGATTATGGCCTTGACAAACAGTACATTGAAAACATACAAAAACAGAAGTTTTAAATGGGGCAGATATACCTGAATCAACATGGGTTAAAACATGAACTTACGGACGTGAAACACTAAATTGTAAGTCTTTCTGAGCTCATTCGGTTTCTCAGAATCGAAACACATTTACCAAAAAATTTCATAATGTCCGCTCAGTGGGACCCTGCATTGTCAGTGACTGGTTTTCGCAGAATGTAATTCAGATGAGACCCAGAAGGTGTCACTATGGCTGCTCTAGTTGGACACAAAACAAAGCAACCGATTTTGATTAAGCAGTGATTGATTAAACAGATACCAATCATCTGGTGGAAGACAACACATTTTAGAGTTAACTGAATAGACTAGACTAGGAAGGTCTATCAATGGAAAAAAGGAACTACGGTATGCTTAAAAGCCATTCTTTGAAAACTCTTGCAAGAAGTATTTTCTTGGTACATTGTATTTAGATAGATATATGGTGCAGTTAACATATCATATTCTGCTACTGATTAGTATTAAATAAATAATATTGAATTAATTATTGAAACATAATTACCAATGCTGACATGTAAAACCAATAAATATTATGGTTAGCCAAGAGATCCACTTCATGACTTGTTGCGCAAATTCACATAAATTGGCAGTCATTTAATGAGTAATTAAGATAATTCAGGAGGATGAGCTGAATAGGTGGCTTCATGAGTAGGTTGTATGACATCTTGGAAGATGAAACTACTTGCTACATAATCTGTCTGCCAAAAACACAGGGCCATATCTGTGATTGCTGGATGAGCAAACACAATTTTCATTTTGAAGCCCACATGTACAGTACATAGCCCATATATGCACTGGGGCATTAGCATAAAAACATGCCTAGCAATACATTCTCTCATCATAACACAAAATACTGAGCTTCAGTATGATTTTCCCTCCTTTCAACCAACTGTTTGCTCTACAATCTCACAGTCTTGCACAGCATGGTCAGACATACACAATGCATGAATTTCATGTTTTCTGGAAGAGTGATAAACAGTGCAGTGATGTACAGTATTTAATCATACTGAAAAAAATGGCCCTCTCTTGCCTTTGGTGCACTATATTTTGTGAAAAACGGAAGGTGTACACTGCTGTGCATAAGTCTTACACGTTTTGGAGTTACAAAACATGGATGCATATGTCTTTTTTCATCGACAAAAATATTGCTACAGTACTACAAAGAAAATCACTAACTAAAATAGCTTACATTGATTGTGATTAACTGAAGATATATCTGAAGTACAAATTAACATGTACAAGGAAATATGTGTAAAAAAATGCAAACTATCTGACTATTGAACCTAAAGAGTACTTTCTTCATGGAGTCTGCTTGGATAGGTGGCATCTCTATCAAACATGACTAATGTACAAACAGCTGGGCAAATCTATAGGGAATATATTTGGATTAGAATGAATGCTGTGCCTGGTGTTGTCATCTCAGCATTCAACTAAACATTTCTTCCTCTCTTTTCCTTTTCTGAAAGGATATGTCTAAATAAACAATCCCATATATCACTGCTTCCCCTATGGAAACCTTTTTGTGTTGCTGTTTTTTTGTTGTTGTTTTTTTGCAGTGACACAGGTACTCCCACCACACTGACAGACACAAATGCAACAAAATACGAAAATTGTTTTCAAAGAGGTTTATTGAAAGAAATATCGGAAATTTTTTATAAAGTCAACCGCTTATAATGCTATCACACAATCAAGACCGGGAGCTTCTTTTCTAGCTTACCGATGTGCCTGATATGAATGGGGTGACAGAAATAAATGCACTCTGAGAGGTTAAATTCTCTATTGTGTGACTTTGATTTCTCAGTCATAATCAATACAACATTCTCTCTCACTGAAGGTATTTACAGCTTCTCTAAGCCTGCTCTCTGCTGACTGGCATGGCAGTATAGAACTTCACTCTACCCAGACAACCCTTCCACAAAGCAAAAGTCAGCTGCCTTTCACATCTACCCTCTCATTCCTGGAAGAATTTCAGTGCAGCATGCAAATAAAATGTGCTCAATATTAATTTTGTCATAATTATTATCATCATCATTTTCATCATCATCATCATCATCACCATCATCATTATTCATATGATTATTAAAATGATTATTTTAAATTGAATAGACATTTCTACAGTTTGCATTCTGAAGCATGCCACAGAAATGACAGTTTCTGCATAGTGCTGGCTATATGAGTGCCAAGGTCAATTCCTTTACAAGATTTTCTTATATACAGGGGGGGAAAGTTAATAGCAATCCAGTGTAGGGAGGATTCTAAAACACTCCACTGCTCAAAATATCTACAAATTCAGGACCTGTGTCTGTCACATAACCCGAATGAAATAAGATCCAAACTCTGACCAACCTGGAAAACCCAGGCTTGATTGAATTAAATGCACGTGGATGCGTCTCTGACCGCACTTTGAAATGCAACAGCAACATTAGCGCCTACAGACTGCATATGTAATGCCTCTCAGTCATACATGGCAGTAGGAGTGAGAGTGTTTATTTGTGGTTAGGAGCTTGTGCTGGGACAGATAATTGTGTCTTTTGTGCCAAGGAGCCTACAGGTTGTGTACTTGCACCAACCAACTGAAATTTTCTGCATTGGATTTTGCACAGTGCATTTCAGTAGGATGAATTTAATTACAGGTCCAATTCTAAAAGAGTGCAGGCAGACTCCCTAACATGGGTGAACTTGCAATTCCTCAGGTTATGTGAACAGAGGGGCTAATTCTGATTTCAGCAGTGGGGTTAAAATTCCAGTCATTTATTTCCCTCTCTGATGCTGAAGAGCTTTTTGCAGACTCAGGGAATCCCACACTCTTTGTATGTACAGGTTTAAACATGGTCAGAGGAGGTCTCCATTGATTTGGTAAATGCCCTCACTGGCAGGAGAACTCCATGCATTGCACATTTAAATCTACATGTCTTTCACTCACAGGTGAGAATACACATTCTATCACACATTGTCCATTCCGCAACAAAATTACACTTTCATACTACTCCTGGCTGTGATCATACCCCCACCTTGTGCTGTTTCTGTTTGACACCAAAATGTATTTACCCTAAAGAGGCTTGTTATTTTGTGGACTACTTCCATGCACAGTGCCTGTCAAAGGTGAAAATAAATAAACCCAATAAATGTTTTGTGCGAAAGTGCAGTTAAAGATGTGATGGTCAATTGGAGGTGTTTTGAGGAGGAGCTAGGAAACAGATGTTAACTGTAAACAGATGTTAACTGTAACTGACAATGACATTGTTATGCATAGTTTATCTCTATTGTTACAGTTTATCGTCACTCTGGATAAGGAGCAACGCAATTATAAGTTATTTGGAACGAACTATTACAGTATGAAAGCGCACAGGAACGCACTTACGTTACAGAAAAAGGAGATGGATACAGATTGAGTATACGACTAATGCCTAGTTTTATCAAGGCTAAACAATGTTGCATTAAATGGATTTTATGTCATGACTTTGCAACAACCACTGATAAAGCTGTGCCTTGGATAATTTAACCAGACCAGAGACAGCTTTCATCCTATCACAACCTTTTACTGCTTTGTTCATTCTTTCTGAATTAAAATACATTGTGCAAGGGTAAAACATTCACAAGTGTTCAGTCACAAAAGTCTTCACCACCTTGGCCATTGGGAGAAGCAGATTTTGGTGTACATTTGGTGAAATCATTAGCCTTGGGACAAGGAGCAAATGACTTGATTTTAGTGCTGCCATCAATGGTGGTGGTGGCATGCACTTCAAGGTCATTCTTAAACTTTCTATGTTTACATTTGACAAAAACTTTATGTAAACATTTTAAATGATTTAAAGAAGAGAAATGTCAAAGGAGAACCGCATATGCTAAAACATTCTTTCCACTACAGAGATATCCTTTCACTTTCATTTGCAAAATAAACGAGGTGTTGATTTACCATAGTGGGTACAGGCTACAGTACAAAGACTTCAACGGTTTCAAAGCTAATGAATAAATACCCTTCAGCTCAGACCAGCTAGCAGTATAATGCTCTATAACAAACCTTCTAGAGTATTTTATTATCTGTGGTGAAATGGTTAAATGAGTGACACCAACCACAGTACAAGAAGGACCACCAGACGAAAAGCAAGAGCAGGAAGCTCAAACTCTTGAATGAAAATGCTTTCAGACACACATCATGTCTCTTTATAACTGTAAGGATGTTACCAGGGTTCTACAGTTTGTGAGAAAATGACCCTCTTCTTTCCTGGGATACTGTATTGCTATAATCAGATCCTTGGACAGATAAAGAGGTCACCACTCCAAGCTGGGGGAATCAAGCCAGGTTGATGAGACACAGAGCAAGACAAACTTAGACACATATTTGGACTAAAACTAATATACACATAGAATAACTTCCTCTTCTCTTACTAGCATTTGCATATTGTTCAAGGTCTCCCTTCTCTACAGTTTGTACAAGGTTTGTTATAGGAGTTGATATGTTTGTCAAGAAGTCATGGCTTTCACCAACCCCCCTCCCCCACCCCCCACCCTCTGCACCTGAAGCAGCTCCGCCTCAGGGACATGCTTCAGGAAATGGACCAATAGCAGGACAGGACATGTGTTGTTAGGCCAGCTAACACTAAAGTTCACCAACCAGTTTGGAAGCGCCATGGACATAAAGATATAGTGTTAGAAATTTCAGTGCAAGACATAATGGCTACTTGTAAATCTTTTCATGATAATCCAAAACTGGATACAGCAGTAAAGGGAAAAAAAAATCTACAGAGAACCTGCTATGTTTGTGATCCTCTCTCTGAGCCAACAGGAAGGCCCGGACAGTGTTCAGCACAGTCTTAGTCTCGCACAGCCACATTTCAGCTATCCTGCTGTCTGATGATGCTTCTCTCTGCTGAGAAGAGCCGGAGTTGAAATGAAAGGGGAGAGAAACTCGACGGCTCTTCGAGTCGGTCGTGAGGGGGCCCTCCCGCAGGGCCGGGGATATCCTCCAGGAGCTGAAAAAGATACAGGTCTGAAGAGTTTCTGGTCGCGGCTGTCGGGCTCCCCCTCTGCCGCTCGGTGCAAAAAGGACAGCAGAAAAGACCCGGTGAGATGTGGGGCTGAGAGGGCCGGAGCGTGGCGGCCCCTGGCCCCTAGCTGCCGGGGTCAGAGCTGTATCTCTGCGGTGTCCGTGAGTTCAGGGCCGTGTGCGGCTCTGGCAAGGACAGCCTCCGCTGCGCCTCGGGGTCTGGAGAGGCCGTCCCGGGCCCTGGCCCCGCCCGGCTCCGGCTGATACTCCGGGCTGGCCAGGCCCGTGGGCTGCGTCTCTGAGGGGCTCGGCAGGAGAGAGTCTGAGGGCTGCCGCTCTGCCGCTCCCTGCAGAGACTCGCGCGACTTCACGGGACACTCCTCAAAGTCCTGGGAGTCCAAGATCTGGAGCAGAGACACAAGAGTAAAGGGGTACTGTGAGTACAGCCATACAGATGACCTGCAGAACTACATTCAACACAGATTTACAGTGCAATGCTTATATTGTTAAAGGCAGTCTACTGAGCCTGGTCTATGAAACATTCTCCACAAACCACTACTCACATCTAAATGAGCTTTATTCTGAGAGGCAAAGTACAAAGGGCATAAAATAAATAGATAAGCATGAATAGATACAAGCAATTGTTTTCAATTAGGAAATTGACATTTTCTGTTGTAAGCATTCCAAGTTTAATTTTTAAAATATTAGAATTCTTATTGTCATGCATCCAAAGTGTACTGCACTTGAAGGATGTAGTTCCAAACTGTCCTTTGTTTGCCTATGCACAGGAGGCTAGAAAAATCACACAACCACACACATGCTAAGTTGTGCATGAATCAAATTTTTCCTTCAAGTCCCTATCAAAAGCTCAATTGGCAGTTTAAAATGAAGGCCAGGTTCAGTCCTTCAGCTGGTCACTTGGTGTAAGTGCACATGTGGCACTTGACCGTACCCCTGTGTTTCACCAGTACCTGTGAGAGTGAGGCCAGAGTCTCCGATTCCAGCGGGGTGACAGGCTGCACCAGTCGATCTCCCGGCCCGGGGTAAGGGGATGGCTGTGGGGGCGGGGACACCATGCTGTAGGCCGGTGGCACCAGGGCCATCTGCCTCTGCAGCAGCTGCATGATGGCGCTGATATCCGTCGACATGCGCGTCTCCAGCCTGTGGACACACAGAGGGGAGTGGTGGCAGACCTGTCCGGCTGCTCCTTTCCTATCAGAGGCCACTGATGCTTATGCCCTTGCACTCTCTAAGCTCTCTGAGCTCTAAGCTCAGAACTCCTGAGGAAGGTACGGCTGCCACATGACTGAATGAGCTTCTCTCACTTCGGTGGGACTTGATGAATGGGTCCCTGGCGCAGAACTCACAGGATGAATTCTGCAAAGGGCCCTGAAAAATGGTTTATTTATTTTGTCCTCTGGCGTGGAAGACGTCTTCCTGCCCAGCAGCAAGAGGCAATTGTGATGTAGTTCAGCTGCACAGAAGCGGTCATAACCGCTGAGGCAATTGGCTCAAGATGCTCTCAGATTGAAGCCCTTATTACAGCTCACACAGTGGTGTACTGTGAAAACAGCGCAGTACATCACACAAAGTGCATTCAGAGGATGTTAAATCTCAAGCGCCTCAACCCTGGTCCCCAGGAGTTAGCGTCTTCTGTATTAAAGCCATCTGTGACCTGGACTGCTTAACTGGACCGATCGCCGCTCTGAGTCTGTTGTGCTGAGAGAGCTCTTGCCCCAGACGACAGACCCCGCCGTTGGCTGTCAGTACTCCACCCCCCTAGCTGTGGTGTTTTTGTTTTTTTTTCCCTGTCCATGTGCTTTTGTTTTCCTTGTGTTCTAGCCCTGCCCCGCTCCCCACCCGGTCTCCACCTGATTGCCTCATCGCCTTCACCTGCCTGTCTGCACGCCTGCTTCCCATCCCCTCGTCAGCCCTGCCCTATACCTTCCCTGCATGTCTCTGTCCTGTTGCTAGTTCGCTGCAGTGTGTTCTCTCGCCTGTTTAGTCCCCGCCGGTTTTCGTCTGTGTGCTATTCCCGTTATTCGACCTTGCCTGAACTTCGACCTGATTCCTGCCTGCCGCTCTGCCCTGATCGCCCGAGATTCTGCCCGCCTGGTCCTCGGCCCTGCCTGTTCCTGAATTTGGATCCGCCGACGGACTGCTCTTCTGTTTTCGACCCTGCCTGTTTTGTGTTTGCGATCTTGCCCTGCGTTCTCAATAAACCCGCCTGTGACCCAAAGCTCCCGTGGTCTGCGGCCGAGTCCTTGCCCGAGTCGTTACAGCTGGCGCTCACCTGTTGAGCTGCTTCTGCAGCAGGTCCAGCCGGTTCTCCACCTCGCTGCGCTGCCGGCGGCTGACACTGTGGAGCGGCACGTTCAGCGGCGGGGGGGAGGGCAGGCTGCTGCGCGGCACCTCCTGGTACTGGCGCCCGCGGCTGTCCCCCCAGAAGCTGAAGATGTTGGAGACCCCCGAAAACGCGCCTGGTCGAGAGACCCGAAAGTTACATCCCAGTCCTATCTATTCCAGCAGTTCCACGATCTGTACTCCTGGGCATTGAGTATGTGTGTTCACCCCCATATGGGAAGGGATGCTCTAGCATCCTGTCTCTGTTTAGCCCAGGCAGTGCTGTGCCAACCCAGTTTAAGTACTGTAAATATCAGGTCGACACTGCAGGAGCAAACTGAGCTCTCCCTGCACACTAAACCCTCCCTCTTCATTTCAGAAAGAAAGAACGACTTAAATACATGCGCTCTTTTTACCGTGATAACATGGAAACAGGTATTTGGGTGAGGTGTGGGAATTGAGACACAGCACTGACATCAAAGCTGACTGAAGAGATAATAAAGTAGAGCAATTTCTGTGGATTATGACCCGTGTGCACACACACTATCTGGCAAAGAAAGAACAGATTATGAAACCCTACCATGTGCAAAAGCTCTGTGCCAGCTCCAATCTGACTGCAAGTACACCAGCATAAACTGTTAAGTAGTACAGTGTTTTGGGAGGTGAGACAGATGACCAGGCCCACCTGACAGCGCATTGCAGGTGTTGCCCGTCTTGGGGTCCCCCTCCCCTTCTGGAGCGTCGCTGAAGTTCAGGGGTGTGGCCTGGGCCTGGGAGAGCTCGCCAAGACCCGAGAGAGTGGCGGGACATGTGCGAACGGACTCCTCCCCCTCATCATCACTGGAATGGGAAGGTGAGGAAACCGAACTCCGAGGACGCTCCCACTCAGGTTTGAGCCCCTCCCCCTGGTTGCTGGCTGCCTGTTTCCTCGCCCTTCGAATGGGCTTCTGGGACTTCTTGATCTCGCCTGCATCTGCATCATCTGAGGGGAGAGGCAGAGGCAGACCGGTGTGACGTACTTGCACACAGATTCAGCCTCCTCTGACACAAGAGATTCCATCACTGGGGGATTAGGCATGAGGGAGAGCACTGTGGTACCTTTCTCTGTCCTGCGTCGGAAGGACAGCTTGCGTCTGCGCAGGCGGTTGAAGCCGATGCACTCGGAGTCATCACTGCTCGGAGAGCCTGGGATCATGTTAGTCTGGGGGGGCCAAAGGGGGCAGAAGCAAACTCTCAGAGGCGAGCGTTGATCTGTGGTCGTACATTCACACTGTGCTATTTATGGGTCTAAACTGAGGTATTTTGAAGTAATGAAACCATTTCTGTGGTCAAGTTCCAAAAATAGTAGACCAAAACAAGAGTTCATATTGTGCACAAATCTATAAAAGGATCACTTAATCTTTATATTCTTTCAGTAATTGTTGGTGCACAATTACCATGGTAATTAAAGCTATCATAAAGGCAAGAACATGCCAAGAGATTAGTAGCTTATGTCTAATGTGCTTTGATTTAAGCAAAAATGCACACATTTCACATGAAATGATGAAGAAGTATATAGAGGTGTACTGTTTGCTTTACCAAAGTTGTAATAACCTCTTGTGACACCCAGAGATTTCAAAGTCATTATCTGAAAGCCTAATTGGGAGACCAGTCTCACACTGTGACACCTTATTCACATAAAAACAACATTTTTTTGGTTTGTCAAAGAGGACCACTGCTTCCTCACTGTGTAGCACACAACACCCAACTGCTAACCTTTTCCCACATAAACCAAAACAAAGTGTAACCACAAAGAATCGATTTATTCCAGCATTAACCACAAAAATAACAAATGGATACAAAATCTAATCAAAGTGTTGAATTAGAATGCACATCAAATTAAAAACACAAAATGTTGATTGATAAATTGGCTTTAATTATGCTGTGTAGTACACCTGTAGTGTCTCTTACACATATTTCATTATCAGCCCAAATTTCATATTAATACTGAAGGTTTTTCATGTCATTAGTAGTGCTGTTGTGCTTTACTGTCCTGTATATTGTGTACTGTGTTTCCTCTAAGACTGTTGTTAGGTAATGGGAACCCATACTCTCACTGACACAAAAAACTTGTGATTATGCAAATCAGTATCATCAATACCTACAGTATATTCTGCATGTAGCTTTTCAATTCATGAAATGAAAATGTTAAAATTATTTTACATACTCACACATCCATTTAAGATTTTTAAACATGTATTGTGTTGTTCTGAAGTCTTAAATTGATTATGTTGATGTTCATCCCTACGGACCAGATGTAAAACGATGAGATGAGCAACTCACATCACGCAGGTTGAAGGTGATCTCCAGGTTGCTCCAGAAGTGGTCGGAGAATTCGGGGTACATGTCCAGCACCTCCAGCACGTCCTCGCGGTGGATCTTGTGCAGGTCGCAGTAGGTCAGTGCCCTCACGTCTGCGTTGGATTTCCCTGGACGCGCATACAGGTTGATGGGCTCGCCAAAGATGTCGTTCTTCCCTGTGTTGTGGAAGAAGGAGAGACAAGGCAATACCTTTAGTCAGTGTTTCTCAACCCTACTCCTGGCGGCACCCTGTGCTGCATATCTTCTGTCTATCCTTGCTGCTTGATTAAATCAGGTGTACTCAGCTAATAAAATGTGCTACTGATGAGTTCAGTCAGGTAGGTAGAGCAAGGATAGATAGAAGATATGCAGGACAGGGTGCCGCAAGGAGCAGGGTTGAGAAACACTGCCTTAAGTGACCATCAAATGAAATGCCAGCTGATGGCATTGTAAGCTCAGCTCAGTACTGTTGTGAATACTGGTGCAGGAACAGGAAGTGTCCAACAGATGGCAGTGCTAGTTAATTTTGCAGTCCCTAAGGATGGTGTAAATTGACTATAACTGCCTGCTGGAGAACGGCAATCAGAGGAAGCAGATACTCCCTGCAGCTTGTATCGACCCCACAAATGCATGAATGCTCATCCTCATGCATGTAACCACAAACACTGCCACACCCTCCAGAGGCTAACAAATTGATTCACTCAAAGCATCACAAATGCTACGTTACATGCTTCCTACTCCCATATTCCATATGACAGCATAACACCCCAACACGCAACTTTGTGCTGTTTACTCAATCCTCTGTCCTCTTTTCATTTTAATTCTGTTTTTCACACACACACACACACACACACACACACACACACACACACACACACACACACACACACACACACAAACAAATTCAATTATTCACTTGCTCACTCAGTCTGCATGTGGTATGACAAAGTGGCCAATTTTCTGGTGCTGTGTGCTTCATCTTCATTAGTGGAACTTTAATTAAATCCCCCCTGAGCTAGGCTCTATATGTGTCACTCTAACCCTAGGCTGCATTGACTCATACTTTTCTTAACAAATTCTAAGTTACCTTAAAAGCCACTTGACCATTTCAGTGAAAGTGCAGTGAAAGCAGCAGATTAAATCTATAATTGATCAAAAACCTATTTTTTGGTAATGGGAATGGACAAGTACCTCTGACCTTCTTTGCATCTTAAATATTAAATATGATTTAATCCAGAGCTTATTCTAAGGTATACCTTCACACTGTGGGCTAAGGTATGGAAATTTTAGTTTACTGCATCTAAACAATTGATCCAGTAACACATGTATATCTTGTGTGATACTGTCCATCACTATAGGCATGATTTAAAAGTTGTGAAATGCGGCATAATTTCTAATGAAGTGGTCAGTGACAAATCTCTATATCACACCCTCCCTGCCCAAAACCAAAGCCACGTCCATGTACCCAAAATGGCCACCACCACGTCCCCGCGCAGGATCTCGATGGAGCCGCGCGAGATGAAGTAGAGGGCGGTGAGCACGTCGCCCGCGTGCACCAGGGTGTCGCCCGGCGGGGCGTGGGTGGTCTTGAACTTCATGGCGAGGGCCCGCAGGCAGCCCTTGGTGGACCCTTTGAAGGCCTTGCAGTTCTGCAGGAGGGTGCGGTTGAGGTGCAGGCAGATGTCAGCCTGCAGGCACTCCGGGAATCCCTTCAGCACCTGGAGACGACGGGATGAGCAGAAAAAATGAAGCATTGCAGGGAGCCACTTGCCTGGGACAAACAGCCGCAATACTTCCCCCCGGAGACAAATGATCAAGAACATTTTTCCTGTTCATTAACTGCCGCCACTGCACTGACTGACAAACACAATTTCTCGCTACAGGATGCAGTGGACATTTTATATTTCTTACATATCATTAAGAACGGTGGAACAAACTGTGAATTAGATAAACAGGAGAACTTGTACGTCTTACTGCAATGCATCAGAAGCATTGCTACTGACATCTTTTACACAATACTGTTCAATGGACAATTCAGAATGTAATGAAGTATTTAATGTAATGAACAGATACACAGCTCGTCTGCTAGAATGTCTGCTATTTTAACTTTTTTTGAAACATTACATTAAAACTTTTTTTTTCCTCATGTGGGATTTTTGCTTGTGAAATAATTTAAATCAAATGCCACTAAAGTACATTGAGCAATGAGGCAATAATTATATACAAATTACAGATAGTGTCAGGTCGAAGAGGGATGTCTCTGAGTTAGGAGGTTGCTCAGAGTACCATGACTAATTTAAGCGATGTAATTATAAAACACATGAATTTAGACAGTGCGGTTGTCACCGGAGGGCCTGCTCGCTTTGAAAGAAGCGGGCTCTAGCACTGACCGCGTTCATGTCGATGCCGTTGGTGTAGGACCAGGCGTGCTGGAAGTACTCCTCCAGCCTCTGCCGCAGCGGGTTGGGGATCTGGTGGAAGCGGATGAACTCTCGAACCCGCAGCATCTGGGTGTGGTAGCGGGCGGTGCCCGAGTACAGCCGCTGGATGATCGCAGAGACGTTCCCAAAGATGCTGGCGTACATCAGCGCTGTTGGGAGGGAGAGAGGAGGGCCAGGGTCATGAACAGAGTAAGCGCTGGGAAAAAGGGAAAACAAATCCAGTCGCCATATCTATTAGACCCTTTGGACCGGTTTACTGTCAGCGTAAGCAGGCAAAAAGAAATTTGCTACTGATGTGCTCCACTGCTGCTTCTAAGGAATTCTGTATGTAATCCCAGTGTGTAGTTTCCTTTTGTGGGATTAAACACTTGGAGAGGAACTTGTTTTGGCAAGAAACAGAGTCATGATGTTTTTATTTATTTATTTTTTTGAAATCTCCTGACGGAATAAAGAATCGTCCTGTCTGACAGGCACACGTTTGAATAAATTTGCATGTTTATGAACCATCAAGTAAATCACGCATTCTTTCTCATCCGCTTTTTGTTTTGAACTCAGCCAACCCCGTGTGAAGATTATCAGCGTGTCATTCCGCATTCCACAAATGCCGGTTTTAGAACCAGCCGCCGTGCTGTGAAGCAGCAGTTCAGGCTGCGGTCTCGCACGCTCACAGAGACTGAAATATCACGGGCCCTTTGCTGCGGTCTGCAGGATGAGCACGTCTGTGAGGTGGGAAACGGACGTCACGCTCCCGCCTCCTGCTGGCACATTACGGGAGGAAGCGGGCTCTGTGGAAGGGGAGCTAAGTGTACCGAGGGTGCTGGCAATAACCAAATAATGTGGAGGCTGCCCTGCATGAGGAAGCCTTTTCATGGGATGCTTTAGCATCTTGTCTGCATATTATGGGGTCAAAACATACCATTGTCAACCACTGCAATTCATTCTCTCTCCTGTTAAAATTCATAGCCATGTAAACCACAGGCAGGTATGTGAGTGGGTGTAAATATACCTCAGAGAAATCTCTTAGAGCACAATGATTTCGTTTCAATAATAATACATTCTTATAATAATGAAAATAAAGCACTAAAAACAGCATTGATTGGTCACCAATTACACTGTCCATAACAATATGTCAATCCACTTTAATACCTGTTAATAATGACTCCAGTTTGTCACATTGACTATCCTTATTAAACTGACTACACAGCGGGAAATTATTTGCGATATGAATCAGTGTAGGCGAGCCTGGCAATATTGCCAATGTTTGTTTTCTGTGGATTTCTCACACGCCTAGGTTGAATATAAACATGTGCAGGACTGTGTGAAGGAGAACAGCATGTAAATACTTCTGAGTGTATGAACACTGTTGAACAGTTTATTGCAGCAGTTTTCCATGCATGTCTGACCATGTCACTGCACTTCACCAGTACGCCTGCTGTAAGTGTGAGCATTGGTGAAGGCGTGTGCAGAAAAGCATGGCGTAAAAGCCTAATGGATACATGCAGTGCAGGAACAGCTAATGACCCATGTGAATTTGATAAAACATTCACAGTGAAAACTGGAGCCTAATGGGAATGTTAGTTTAGATATCCACCATAGGCTGCTATGCATACCATCCAAAAATGTCAGTATCACATCATGGATACTATGAGATGAATACGCAAAATCCAATGTTAAAAAAATTCCTTTTGAAATGCATACTTTGTTTTACATGCTCAGGTAAAGTAAGACATTGTTTGTCATTGACGGTGTCAGTGTTAATGTTCAGGGTTATCATTACATTATTTGCTTAACAGAGGCCTGAATGCAGACTTGCACAGCTTACTGCGTATACTGTCCATTTATATGGCTGAATATTTACTGAGGCAATTTATTTCAAGTATCTCGCTCAGGGGTGCAAGTAGTGTCCCACCTGAGATCTGGCACTGTTTGGGTTATGAGCTCTGTGCTTTCCACACCACCACGTCTGTGCCCTTTATTAAGAGCTCGCTACACTGTAATAGTGCCATGTTACCGGGCAAACTTACAGCCAATGAGCATGTTACCGGGCAAACTTACAGCCAATGAGCATGACGCAGATGGAGAAGATCTTCTCGGAGTTGGTGTTGGGCGAGACGTTGCCGAAGCCCACGCTGGTCAGGCTGCTGAAGGTGAAGTAGAGCGCCGTGACGTACTTGTCCTTGATGGTGGGGCCGGACAGAGGGTTGGACTTGTTGAACGGCTTGTCCAGCTGGTCGCCCAGCGAGTGCAGCCAGCCGATGCCGCCGTTGCGCTCCACGTTGCCGATGGCGTACCAGATGCAGGCCAGCCAGTGGGCGATGAGGGCGAAGGTGCACATGAGGAGGAAGAGCACCGCCGCGCCGTACTCCGAGTAGCGGTCCAGCTTGCGCGCCACGCGCACCAGCCGCAGCAGCCGGGCCGTCTTCAGCAGGCCAATCAGGGTGGTCGTCTGGAGGGGAGAGGACACGGGCGTTTGGGGGGGAGGCACCGCAGCAGGCCGCTTAGAGCTAGCGGCGCGTGTTTCCTTTCGTGATCACGTCAAGCCGTGGTTTCCTGAACTCAGAATGCTGCCCCCCCCCTTCCCGGCCCCCCCACGAAAGCAAGGTTTGACTAAAACTGGGATCTAGTCAGTTATGAAATGGAAAGATGAGCTCGTTTAAGTAAAAAAAAAGCACTGTGCTAAAGTAAACCAGGCATGTAAAGTCATTTAGTTAAAAGGAAACGCATCAATAATGGAGAGCTGCAGAGTGTGTGAATTTTGGATGATCATTCAGATTCTGTGCCTTTCCTGATCTCTCACTCTGTTGGAGTGATGCACTTACTGTAGAACAGTCAGCAGAGTGTGTGTGTGTGGGGGGGTGTCAGGGGAGGCTGGGATATGCTGGAGCTCATAAATCGTCTCTGCCAGTTATTTACGAGGTTGTCGCTTCGCCATGTTCATTCTCACCGATTACACTTGTCTTGAGAAGTCTCTGCTGTCAATACAACAAATAAATTACAAGCAGATTAAACTGGTTTAGAGTGGCCTATTTTTATTCTGCCCAAGACAAATGGCAGCATTCTATACTGCACTGTCCAATGGATTGGATGGCTGGTCATTTCTGTTTCACCCACTGACACCCACTGAAATGATTTCATGCACTGTCTGGCTGAGTGACCACCTTAATAATGTCATTTGTTTTTATTCACAATCAAGCTCCAAACAAGCCAATTAATGTAAGGCCTGTGTAATTGTTTTTGCTCTCTGACGTGAAAAAAACATGCGGTTATTCACATTCTGGTGAACAGAATGAACGTGGTCATTATTACTGTACATGTACAGTAGACTCACATAGATTATACACAACTGTCAAATGAAATGAATGATGCCTCTGAAAAGCATTGTTTTTTCAAATTTGAAAAATATTCAGTGGAAAAGCCATTTTACTCGATTAAACCACAGTGTTGACAAACATGTCAATCACAAAAATGCACTCAAAATTGATATTTAAATGCATGTCGGTAAAAAGAGTGTAGGTTGGTTAATCACTGAAATAAAAGAACGGAATTTTTGGATTACTGGAAGCCTGAACAAGCACATTTTTCCTGTGGTACCTAAAATGATTAAACAAATTACTTGAATAGTGGGAAAGGGGCACTGACAGTTTTGAATGGGTTCACTGTGTCCCAATGTTTACTTCAGAATTACCATTCAGCAGGAAAAAAATTTGGTGAATATAGTCCTTCCATTGCGTACATGTAGGAGTTGCAATATATTAACTGCTTTAAAAAAAGTTTAAATTTTTTATCATCCTTATATTTGTTCTATATTTTTATTTTATATCTGAAAAACACATGCCATGTGAAATCCTACTGAAAGGACAAGGTCCTTAGACACAGTGAAGGCAATATCGGGTGAATTTCAAGTGGGCCACATCTAGTTTCGATTTAATCCAGGTCACAATGTTCTGCTTATCTCTCATGTAGCACAGCCGCAATAATGCTGTCGCATTGCTTTGAGATGAAAGAAGCTGCACATGCATATGAGAGATGCCTAAAGCAGTGCCTTCATGCACAATCACTTCCTATATGCTTCTCCAGCCAAGAGCGGTGTCATCACTTTCCCTCAACGGCAGTGCTTCTGTGTCAAGGGTTCCTGATTCCTTATTTTCCTTCTCTTGGGCTTATTTTAGTTCACTGCATGTAAAACTGTGTATTTATGAAGTATGCTATATGCTACATAAGATCTTCTCATACTTGTGATTAAAACTACAAAAATATAAACGTTACCTAAGAGCACCGTTTATTATCATTCATTACATGTTGCATTAACACAGATTTCATTGTGATTACCACATTACCCAGAGTTCTCTGAGTGCTCTCACCTCTTCTCCATTACGGTATATGAGCAGGTCAAAGGGGATAGCGGCCACCATATCGATGAGGAACCAGCCCTTGAAGTAGTGCACAGCAATGCGGAGGGGGTGGCTGACCACTTCGTCGTTGGCGTTCACGTAGGTGGTGCGGAAGTTGATGAGGATGTCAATGACGAACATGATGTCCACGATGAGGTCCACCACGTTGAGCGGGCTGCAGGAGTAGATGCAGTTCTGTATGATCGTGTTGTCGTGTTCGTTGAGGAGGAAGGCAGCGGAGTAGGGGGTCAGGATGGCCGTGTAGATGACCAGCAGCAGGATGAGCCAGTCCCACACTGCCTTGAAGGGGCTGTAGTGCAGGACGGTCCATTTGTGGATGCGGGGGGCCTGGAGCTTGTATTCAGGGAGGACGTCGGCCCCTAGTGACAGCACCTGGAAGGCAAGGGGGGTACGGAGGGGGATGGTGAGGGTGAAGGCTCAACCAGTGTATTTACACAGGCGCAGAGTGTATGTCCACTCTGATAGCTTTTCTGGAAAAAACAGGAATTACAGGTGTTACAGGAATATTACAGGAAATACCAAAAGTAATTCATGCTTATATGATTTTCTGAATTGGGAAAACCATTGATTTTGGAATGTGGTACTTGACATACAAAGAAAGGAACAGGAAATTAGTTTGAAAATACTGTCAAAAATGAATAAAAAGGATGTTCTCAAGAGGATGTTTTCAGGATTTGGTGATTTCCAGAGCAGGGAGGCTAGAATGTGCACTGGTCTGCACACCTAAGACTCTCAGGCTGTTCACAAATATTCCATTGTACTCTGTGGAAGAGGAGAACAGAATATCATATTTATTTCTGTCATTCTTGCGCCTCGTTGTTTGACAACGTTATTTAAACAAATAAAGCAAAGAGTTTAATTTCCACAAATAAATAAGCTGCGTGTGGGCTTTACTCAAGAACTTGCACTAATAAATTCACATTTCCAATCATGACTGAAAAAACCTCAATGTCCTACTGCTTCTCAGAGGTAATAGAAGCAGCTCCTCACTCTGCAGTGGTAGAAAACTCCAGCCCAGTAATGCTAAAGTATTTCTGAAAGTTTAGACCCTCCATCAGATATCTGAGAAGAGCAAGGCAGCTGAGGGTAAGCTCAGCGCACACACACACACACACACACACACACACACACACACACACACACACACACACACACACACACACCAGATCATCTCTACCTTTGGTCTCCCATCTTCCCTTGGAAACTTTATACTGACTGTTTAATATGAAATTCACTTTAAAATCCTTGTATAAAATGCAAGCTGCTGATAATTATGAGGCTGATTTGTTTAGGCAGTGTGTTTTCCCTACAGTCACGACTCACAACCACTGAAAACAGAACCACAACCAACTCAGATCCATACTGAAGAGAGAAACACACACTATCCTCACCATCACGATGTAACTGAAACATAAATGAAGGACAATGGCTTGAACCATGGTAACGCTTCATCGACATGGTCAAGGACTGCCAGATGACATGTACCTACACCTTCGGCCATTGATCTGCTTCTTTAGAAAGCAGACTATTTCCACATCTCACAGTCGCTAATATTTTATTTTTAGAGTAATTATTATTTATTCCTCTGTCTATGACATGAAATTGAAATGTAAATGAAATGGCATCTTTTCTGGGTGCATGCCCATTGGATGCTTCCATGTTTCCTACACTGGTTGAGCTGACCTAGAGTACCCAGGGACTTATGTAAAATAGTCTCCACTCGAGGCACAAAACCCCACGAGGCAGCAGACTGACAGTTTTTTCATTCCCATCTGTACAGACATACCGCGTACACAGCACAAACACTGGCACACACACACACACACACACACACACACACACACACACACACACACACACACAAATATAGCACAGGCATACAGCACAGACACACACAAATATAGCGCAGACACAACACAAACACACCCACACACATACAGCACAGACAAATACATGCATACACACAGAACAGACACATACACATACAGACATACTTCACAGAGGTGTCAGCTCACATACACATATATACTGTACACACACAGATCCTCACCGACACACTTCACAGGCTGTCACACGTACAAAAGCCCTCGTGCTCACACACACAGAAATGCAGGAAATCGCACAGACAGACTAATATGTAAACACATGCAGACAGACACAAGCAGTCAGACACGCATATATACAGTACGCTGTATGTGCATACATATATACACCTGCTCATTGGGCCACTGTTGAAATGGTGAAAAAAACAACATGAATTTTTATTTGCATGTGTACCAGTTTACTTGTTTCTGTTCCTGACAAAAATGAAAAAATAAATTCTCCAGATATTTCAAGCGCATGCTGTTGTATAACGTGTAGACACTCTGGAGAATGTATTTGCGTAATGTTAAAAATAGACTTTGTTAGCTGACACCTGGTTTTTCAAAACTGAGGGCAGCGGAGAAAAATTAAATAAGACAATTTTAAGAGCTTGAGGACATTCTGCATGCTTATAGAAAATAATATAATATAATATAAGTAAGAACTTTTCAGTTGACTTGTATAGGTTCTTTCTGGATTCAGGGAGGTATGAAAAAAATTTTAAGCCTTCATATAAATTAAATCCTTTGCATATTTTAACAATATTTTCTGAGAAGGTTGGTAGACTGACTGTTAAAGTGACAGTTTCAAAGATGAAAGCTCTGAATGCTATAATCCACAGAGTTGGCTGACGCCGATTCCAGTTTTACATCTGCAGAGTGACAGCAAGCGAGAGAGAGAGAGAGAAAATAAAGAAAACAGCCCAAAGCTTTTGGACTCCTGAGGGTTTGTAAGAGACTAATAAAACACATACATTAATATTTTATTTTTTTTTTTTTTTTCTGGGAAGGACAATGAAAATGCCTGGGGAGTGTGGTGCTATTCCCACACTGCAGTCGGTAAAGTAAGCACGAACGAGTCCGACAAGAACAGCTGAGGCAATGACTGCAGCTGTTGATGGGGCAACTCCTTCCTTCTGGATCTGCAGCTAACCCAGAGAGGGCCATGTTCTCTCCTCAGCTCGCTCTGCTAGACAATGTTTTTTCACAAAATTAAATCCCAGCTGCTTCAGGTTTTTTTACACAAACGCATGCCAATGCATGCCCAAGCAGCAGCTTATCTCCATAGATGCTGCAAGGCTGTGGAATGGTCTCGGTCGGTCATTATGAATATTATTATTTATTACAGTCATTGTTGTTATTAGATAATATGAAAAAGTCCAAATATCATGTATATCAGGGGAATACTGAATTTAACACAGAGTAATGCTGAAGAAACTTTCATGCAAATTCTTTGGTCTGAATATGTTCTGGACACATCACCACCTCACACTGTGAGAATGGCAATGAATGTCTTTTCCAACCAGCGGAAAACTATCATACAAAATTCCTGAGACACATGTTGAACTGTCATATCACATTGTACCAGCTCAGCATGAGATGGTACATTCAGCTCATGAGTTCACAAGAGGAAAACAATTACCCTGAGAAGTGCTGACAGGAAAACAAAAACATTACACGACAGAAGTTTTCTTTTTCTTTTCTTTCTATCAAACCCTTAGCCATGCCAACATTCATGATGTGTTATGGGTTTGAGTGCCATGTTGTTTTTATAAAATGGATCCATAATTGGCTGACCTCTACTTAGCAACATAAAGTAAGAAAGACAAGAATTAACACAGGATAGCAGGATAGTTGTTACTTCCTCAGATAAGGCGGTGTGCCTTTGACTTTGAGGGTTTGAATATATCAGATCATATGAGTGGGAAGAAATTTAAATAGATGTTGTCAGGAAAAAATGCCATTGTATAAATACCATTTTCTGAAATGTTCTCAGTGACAAGCTATTGAATGCAGCCTTGTGGAGTGGCTGGATTCACATCTGACATGACATTGTGTTTGCAGTAGGGTCCAGAAGAGTGAGTGGCGATGTGAAGGTCCGCCACAGATGGTGAGGTCTCCTGCCTAGACAGAAGGAGTACATTTAGTACTCTTAGTGAGGGACCATAGCCTTAGCTCAGTGAGCTAATGTAATCACCTTTGCCCTCTATTGTACCTCCTAAATCTGTGAACATGGCTTTCTGGCATACAACTACAAACTAAATAATAAAATATGTCTCCTCTGAGAATAGATATCTCAGAATATTGATTTTTTGAGTTTTTTTTGGACTAATTTCTGTTTTTGAATGGCTCTGGTTGTTAAGCTACGTCACAATCTACAAATCACATCATCTGAGATGAGGAGTGGGAGTTTTGTAATAAAAAAGCTGTCAATTCCAGGTCTACCTGACTTGTTTGATACGAAGAGCTCTCCATATCCGCAGGCCGAGCCTCATATGCTGCAGATCCCCAAACCTGTGACGCCGGTGCTCTCCCCCACAGGTGAAATCCTCTGCTCTCGCGGAGAGAGCCAGAACAGCGTGTGGAATCTCTGCAGTGCAGCAGAGGTACCTGTGTCAGCCGGCAGTGACAGAGTGCAGCCGAGCAGCAGATGCTGCAGCAGGCCTCAGGTCTTCCTCAAGGAAGGTCTAAATCATTCACAGCCCCGTATTTGCTTACTGATACAAGTGCATTATGACAACAGACTGCTCTTAAGGCTCTCGATCTTCAAATATGCGAAAGTATCCCCACATCCCCCTTTTCCTGTACGATCGGTAGAAGAGAGGGGTTTAACAGACCAACTGTCTCTGCTAACTGCCATGCCTGTCACAACTCACAAATAAGAGAGTCACGTTCTACTAGAGAGGTACGGATTATGAAAACTGAAATTTCAAAACAACTTAGCCTGTCAACCACAAAGTCTTTCTGCTGATATCATTTGTATTTAATGTATATTAAAAAAAGAAAATGGCATAATTCTTTATCTTTCTTTCTGATTCCTTCTTCTATGCCTACAGCATCAAACAATACAGGATTATACAATGTAGTTAGGCTATTGTCCTCCATGAGGGTAATTTCCTTGGCTTTTTATGAACATGAGAAACATGTTCACTCACAATAAATGAACATATATAATAGAAATGCCTACAATTTGACCTCTGCCCTCTGTTTACAATGCAATCATGTATCCATGAAATAAGTTTAAAATTCACTTCAAAACTGCTTCAGAATATGAAGTCAGTGTTAAATATGTCCCCAAAAAGAAAAAAAAAGATCAATAAATTTTAATGAATGTGCCTGCATGTTCTAAGTGCTGTTCTTCACTACTATGAGTGCATTATGCTCTATAGATTTGGTCCAATGATTCACCAACTTCAAGGATGAGACTGTCCCTAACTTTGTTTCATTTTAAGGGTGCAAGTAATTCACCTCCCTCACACAAGGTTTTTTTGGAACCAATGCAAGTATTGATCTCTTCCAAAATGCTGGGCCAATGCACTATTGTTAGACTCCTAGAAGAGCTCTTCAACTGGGTAGAAGAGCTGGTTGGCCCATAACTTTGAACACTCACAAAAGCTGTATTGCCTGTCACTGCAGCACTGTAATGCTTCAGGGGCTCAACAAATTTAACCTCTCTCAGCGTGTGAGCATGTGAGCTGGCCTCCAATTAAAACAACCCATTTAAAACATGCACCATCCCTTTATCAAGGCACAAAATGAATAAAGAAAGAAAGTTGGAGCCATATGCGGTCAGACAGTTGTGATAAAATCACACAGTCCCTACTTATTTAGTTAATGAGCTACTTAAGCATGAGGCTGAACCATGGTGAGGAGCAGCGAGTGCAGAGTGAGATTGTGGAGACAGAGACATGAGTCACACCTCACTCCATGGTCAGGGAAACAGCAGCTCTTCAGAGGAAACACAACTCTGTGTCCAAACCAGTTGAACAGACTAGAACATCTTAAGCCCCCTAATTTAGTGTTGAGGACAGAAATGGAAGTGGATTTTACAAGGCAAAAACGCTGACTGCTAACCTTTCCATGCACTCTGAAGGACCTTCTATCCAACTGCACTGTGCTCTATCCTGAAATCTGAGTAATGAACTTACGGGTGTTACTGTTTTTGTTTCTTACACAAAATTATGAGGCTAAAATTTAAGGATTAAGTGCACTATGGTCAGTTTGAGGCTGGGCCTTTATTTGTAGTAACAGTGGTAGTCATGGCTTTGTCACAACAGCACCACATATGGTGCCTCATAAAAGCTTTCAGACCCTTGACAGACCCCTTCTATCTTTATTTTCCTTAAAAATATTTCTAACATAAAGCCAATGTCACCTTAAAATAACTAATTTTCACTTTCACTGCTTTTAAATAAAATTTCATACAATTCAATTCAATTTATAGTTTGTAATTCAGTAAAATGTACAAATTGTAAAACTGGTCAAGAGTCTGAATACTTTTGCAAGGCACTGTATTGTTTGCAATTTAAAGCTTTTTGATCCCTTTACTTTGACTAAAAATCACACATATTTAACTTATATAATTATATATTTCAAAGCTCATAGTATTAATTCTAAATGTAAAAAAAAACATTTAAGGAATCAATCAGGGCATGCTAATCAAGCAGTGTGTTTGCCAGTTCACAGAATGCCAAAACAAAACAATACTGACATTTCTGCTAGACTGAGGTCTGCATCCATTGCATATACATTATTGCTTTTGATTCATAGCCGTATTCATTTCGACAGGCAGTTCTCCTGACATCTCACATGCATAATAAGGTCAGGGCAGTGCTGATAATTTAATCTTTCCTGCTATTCCAAAACCATATTCATTTCCGCAGAGGAACAACAACTGCAGAACTACCCTCAGAAAGGCCATTATATGGCCTTTATATATTTCAGCCTTTTTTAAATGTGGGTAGTAGTGGTGTAGCTATTAAGGAACTGGGCAAAGAAACCAGGATCAGTCCCCTGGTGAGCTGTTGTACCTTTGAGAAATGTACTTAACCACAACTGCTTTAGATAATATGTCAAATATAAGCACTGTAAATTTAGCTAGTTAAGTTTTCTGCCAAGCAAAATTTAAGGAGTAACCCACAGGAAACTGTGCTTCTGTATTAAAATGAGGCGAGACAGGATGGAGTGGTGTGGCCTGAGGCGGAGCCGTTGGGCTGTTAACCACTCATAAAAATGTTATTTTAGACCAACAGGGGAGTGTGGAGTGAGTTTTTATGCTTATACTCTGGCTACTTGTCATCAGAATTAACACACATTAAACTAAGAGGTTTATATTTTTCAGAAAAAGTGCTTATACATCTACAAGATTAGTTACTCCCAGTGTGAAGCAATAGCTGCTCATAATTACACTTATTTGACAAAAACCCTTCTCATTCATGTTGATAGTAATATTTGACCACTATTATCATTTAAACATGAGGTTATCTACTGTTCTAGCTAGCTACAGTTGACAGCAGTTCTTTACTGAGGCTCGCACGAGTTTTATATCTCTCATACTATTATACCTTCTGCCTGGTGTCACCAGCTAGCTAGCTAGCTGGCTAGATAGCAGCAGCTGAAACACAGCACATCTACACATTTAAAATATCAATAAAGTTACTGCATTAGTTAGCATTACTTTACACACTGAGCATGTGCTGTCCCTAGTTAGCTGGTGATATTCTTTCACTTTTCCTGGGGGGGAAATGCGGACCAATAACTTCTTTAGACCCTGGATTGTCAGGGCAATGGGTACATAGCATTGTTTCTGCATCTCTAAAGTTAACAAAGAAGCAAATGAGACTAAGAAGTCACTCATTTGGTGGTAGATGATAGCCGTCTGCTAGTGTGTTGAGTGACTTGCTCAAGATTCAACTGAAACGGCACTCCTGGCGGTGACAGAGGCCCTCCACACAGCTAGAGCCCCCAACCTGTCCTCGGTCCTAATCCTCCTCGACCTCTCCACTACATTTGACACTGGCAATCACCAGCTGCTCATTGCCGAGCTCTCGGAGATTGGCATCTCTGGGGCCGCCTTTTCTTGGTTCAGGTCCTACCTGACCAGTAGATCTTCCCAGGTATACTGGAAAGGCTCCACCTCCACACCCACTCCCCTGTCAGTACTCCAGCCCCCTAGCTGTTGTTTTTATGTTCTCCCGGTCTGCCATGTGCCGTTGTTTGTTTTCCTTTCATTTCAGCCCTGCCCCGATCCCCGCCCGGTCCCCGCCTGCCCTATTACCTGATCACCTCCACCAGCCGGCTCACCTGTTGCCTATTATCTCATCGGCTCTGCCGTATATACCGCCCTGCTTGTTCCTGTCTTGTCGCTAGTTCGTTGCAGTGTGTCTTACCTGTTTCATTCCCGCCGTTGTTTCTGCCTGTGAGTTTTCCGGTGCTTCCAACCCTGCCTGTGCCCCGACCTGGTTTTCTGCCTGCCGTCCTGCCCTGATCGCCTGATTGCCTGTCTGCCTGGTTCCCGACTCTGCCTGTTCCTGCCTTCTGGATTTGCCCACGGATTGCCTGCTCGGTCTCGACTCTGCCTGTTCTTGGTTTGCGACTCTACCTGGTCCCGTCAATAAAACCAGTTCAGCCCTGACGCTAGCGTAGTCTGCTCTTGAGTCCCAGTCTGCACCATTACATCCCCTCACTACAGGTGTCCCCCAGGGCTCTGTATTGGGACCCCTCCTTTCCTCAATCTACATTAACTCGCTTGGTTCAGTTATTAACTCACATGGTTTCTCCTATCACTGCTATGCTGATGACACACAACTAATCTTCTCTTTTTCTCCCTCCACCCCCCAGGTCAACGAAAAGATCTCTGCATGCCTGGCTGACATCTCCAAATGGATGGCCTCCAACCACCTAAAGCTGAACCTGGATAAGACCGATCTACTGTTTACCACGGCCAAGCTCTCTCCTCTTCAAGAGCTCTCAGTCACTGTTGACGGCACCACAGTAACTTCCTCTACACTTGTGAAGAGCCTGGGTGTCACCCTCAACAACGGGCTGGACTTCAATGACTACATCTGACAGACAACACTCTCCTGTCGATTCCGTCTCCTCAACATCAGGAGGATTCGCCCTTTCCTGACCACCTACTCCACCCAGCTGCTTGTCCAGGCCACCGTGCTCTCCTACCTGGACTATTGCAATGCCCTCCTTGCAGGCCTCCCAGCCTGCACCATTCAGCCGCAGCAGCTCATCCAAAACGGAGCTGCTAGGCTGATCTATAACCTCCCAAAGTTCTCCCGCGTCACCCCTTTACTGAGATCCCTCCACTGGCTCCTGGTTGCAGCCAGGATCCACTTCAAAACCCTGACCCTCACCTTTTCTGCTGCAAAAAAGTGTGCCCCAACCTACCTCCAGGACCTCATCCTACCCTACACACCCGCTTGACAACTTCGCTCTGCTACATCTGGATGCCTTGCTCCTCCCACCAACAGAACGAAAGGCCCATGCTCCTCTCATTGTCATTTATCCATCATCGTCCCCCATTGGTGGAATGAACTCCCCACCCCCCTGAGAACAACTCCTTCACTCTAACCTTTCAGATGTTTGCTGAAGACACACCTCTTCAGACTATACCTGGACTGACACCATTGCCATTTGACCTTGTAAATCTAAGATTCTTGGCTCCTACTTGCAGCACTATCTCTTACGTTGTATTTGTAGCATGTTTTTGCCTAGGTAGTAAAACAGCACTTTATTGTCCCAGTGACTATATTTGATAAATGTAACCTCAGATCAGATTACTTCTGTCTTGTTACACTGACCTTGTGCTCAGCTTCAGCACTATCTGCATTGTATGACCTGCACACATCTTGCCCTTGTGCCTGTTGTTTACCCACTATTTGCACTTTTGTATGTCGCTTTGGATAAAAGCATCTGCTAAATGAATAACTGTAAATGTAAGATCCTGTTTGGTACAACTCTCCAAATCAATGACATCTTGTTTCTTTATTTTCCTTACTTTCAATGTAATTGAAGCATCTGTTGCTGTTCATTCTTGCCTCTCTGCTTGTAGCCTAAGACTATCTCGTAGAATGTTCTGTACTTAGATATCTAAGTGATGAGAGTCTTTCAAAACATCCCCAGGGAGCTAAAATGCAGCTGTCAACAAATATTTAAAGAAATTATTAAAAATAATTCAGCTCAAATCATTATACTCCAATCTATGTCTTTCCAGAATGTGTCTGTGAATGTTTTCTGTGTAACTTTAAATAGCTGCATACATTTATAAGTCCACATTCATTTTCCTTGTTTTTAAGAAGCTAGCACGCTAACAAGAAGCTGTGGAATTTTCTGTCCATATATGGCTAGCAAGCTGACTGGTTTGCAAATGACTTAAACTCAGGCTTGGGAGGCAAACTCTATCCTACGGATACTCACACCGGAGCTTGGTGTAACTAAAATGTTTGTGTGAGCTACAGTAGCTAGCTTTTTATTTTCTTACATTCCTATTCCTGAAATGATCATATTCGCACATTAAGGCTGTCTTTTGTTCACAGAGTCAGTTCCAACACTAAAACCATATCAGTGTCATTTACTTTCTCTTTTGCTGAGCCAGAAGCATTCATTTGGAAGTACAGCCTGTCTGAAGTCAACAGTTATTAATCTAATGTTGTGTTAGCTAACTGGTGCTCTTCACTCCAATTTAAGCTACTTCAGAGCAGCTCATGTTGACATCATCACCACCATTGTTTTGGTTGGTAGTTTTGGTTGCAGGCATAAACACTTCAAATCTTTTCCTTCTGTACAACTTGTGTTTGTCAGATTTTGATGGGGCAAAATGATTTGCTTTCTAACTGCCTTCCCTTCATATGTGTGATAAAAACGTAATAAGGGGATTTTTTTTTGTTTGATTTGCTTGATATAACTTAATGCCTGTCTATGTGGCTGAAGGTGTCTTAGTGTATGGGAAAACTAAACAGCATGTATCTTAATACAGGTCTATAAATATACACCCATCTCTGTGGGGCATGTTCAGCCCTAATAAAGATAAAAAGCATTAAACTGAGTTATAGACTGTTAATGATATCATAAAACAGATGAAATCAGTGTTATATAAAGCCGGTTCAAGTTTCATCATATTTCGTGACATTGTTCTTAACAGTCCATGCAAGGGCATGCAGAGAGCAGAATTCTTGTTCTGAACAAAGCCAACATTCATCTAGGATACAGATTTTTTATATTTCATCCCTTGTAATATATCTAATTTATTCCCCTCCCCAATTTCTCCAGCTCTGAATCACAAAAGAGATTGCTAACACCTCATGAAAGCAGTACTGGCATACCCCCAGCAAACAATGGCGAAGAAAATTTGTTCGAGGGAACATAAAATATTGATTTAATTTTCCTTCCTTCTTTATCGTTCACGTTAGGTATATTCCAGCTCACTAGAAACAAGGTCAGGCTGTGGTCGCAGAGAGAAGGTGTACCTCCCCTCTGATGTCACTGCTGCTCCGCTCAGCACAGGGCCACAGCTCATTAAAACAAATGTTCCTTCAGTCTAAAAGCCAAACTGCTGAAAAATTAAACACATGGGGGTTCACCCTAGAGACTCATCCCATGTTCAAACATTTCTACTTCCCTTCATTTGCTTTGGCTCATCCCAGGAGTCATTAATTTTAATTACTCTTGGCCATCCTCTGCTATCTGTATGAAAGCTATTTTTTTCATTAACACTGAGTGGGGTCCAAGAAAGGTGTGACTTCCAAACCTCAGCCCACAAGCTGCAGTCTTGCTCACCAGAGCCCTAACTTCTTCTGATGGCATGGCCTATGTGTTAGTCTTTCATTTAAACACAACTGTATCACAGTACTACTGCACTGAGCCTCCTCAGAGTTCAGACCGGCTGCTAAGAATGGTAATGTGTCTGCCAAGGTTAGGTGAGAAGGATACAATTTCAATCATAAGAGATACCAAACTCATACAAGTCTCAAAAGAGACATCTTCCAGGGTACTAACTGTACTGGCCACCAGTACAGAGGAAATTACCGAGCTGAAGTCCAATGCTGAAATTACATGGCAGGTGACTCTTTGATCTCAAGTACAGGAGATTTGGCCTGTGTTGCAGCTGTAATGTTCACAAAACTCTTCAGAGTCAAAGACTCAAGACTCAAAAAACTTTCACATCAATCCGTTATGACACAAAATACAAACAGGTTCATTTTGTAAAAGTTACAACCACTATGGTAACTTTAGCAAGTTGACAATACTAGCAAGCATGCTAAGTGGTTAGTTATTGAGAGACATTATTGGAACAGAGGAAAGACTGTTGTCTACCTTAACATCGAGATGCATAATGTGTTCCAGGTTACCTAGCTGCCTAGCTACAAGGTACCGACTCACTTTGACTGAAATAACTCATCATAATTTACAGGTTGAGTGAATATAAGATTAATATTATGGAGATTACCATACATGTTATACATTTAGTCTCAACCAGGAAGCCTTGATATCCAGAATGAGATAAAAGGGGGTTCCATTGTGATATTAAAAAAGCTCAGGTAACACACTATAGTATTTTTTTGTTATTATGTTTTTTCTTAACACAGTAACATGAAAGGGTTGGGTTATAGATGGGTTATAAGATATTAACATGTGTAAGAAACACGGATATATCTTTCAGAATCCTGTGTTAGCGTTCTTGCAAAGAAACATCTGTCCACATGCAATATCAAGACAAACGACAATGATATCAAGAGATGGAGGCTTTGTTTTTGTTCCCTTTTAAAATGCTTTTTAAGGGTACATCAATTTAATATGTTTTCTTTTCTTTTCAATTTAATATATTTAATTTCCTTTCTAGGTGCCAAAGTGCCTGGTAACAGTTATCCTTTCACCTTGTTTGGCCTCCTGGCTCTTTGTGTGATGTTGGGAACAGTAGAACACAACTTGCACAGACCTCTGCTCCTCAATACCGCTGCATTGCACATGTATGCACATACGTGCACACACACACACACACACACACACACACACACACACACACCCTCACACAGATATGCATACTGGACATAGGACCATATTGAAACACTGCAACAAGATAATCATTATTCTTATTTTCATGCATTTGTATGTTCTCTTAACAGCTTTATTATCATCATCACTGTCATCACTCAACACCTCCCTCACTCCCTCCCTCCCATCAAGTCAAGCTCCTTTAGCAACCTGCTCATCTGAGAATCGTGAGGGCACCTCCCCACAGACAGGAGAGGAGCCATGTGGGGGAGGCAGGGCAGTGAGCAGGGCGGTGTGTTCACGCATGCTGCTGGGAAGTGACAGGTCTCCTCCCGGATGTCCAGGAGCTACGTGTCCAGGAGCGCTTGGTTACGTAAACCCACACAGACATGGTGCAGGGCCACTGCTCTATCGATGCCATCTCTGGCTGTTCGCCACGGAGGGGGTGGGGCCAGGGTGGGGGTTGGGGGAACCTTCTCACAACAACAATTCCCGGGCGCTGGGAGGAGTGGCAGCAGAGGCACGTGAGGCCCAGAGAGAGGCCAGGGTGAAGGTCTCTGCATGCCAAAGAGCCTGGCCGAGAAGCCATGCTGTAATACGCCCAGAGGAAGGACGGCCTCATCCTTGGGGTCCTGGATCACATGTCTTCAAACTGCCTCCAATGTGAAGGAAGAGGAATGGCCAATACAGCTCCTCCAGGGGTCGCAACGGCCATGTTATCTCATAGCCATCCTCTACGAGGCAAGAGGCCAGCTGGGCTCCCCAAGTGCCTGATGAGAGATCTCTAAGAAAAACCTAAGGGAATCTTCTCCCTGGACTATATTCTAAAAATATCATGGCCTTTTGCAATGAGGGAAGTACTGTGCTGTAGTAGGTGTTGTCTTTTACTTGGCAGTCACCCAATGACCTAACTCCTTTTGCTTGTTTAAAAACCTCATAGAAATCTTTGTCCAGGGAAAAATTCAGATTTCACTCTCGTCACCCAATCACTCCCATTATTTACATTTTCAAATTGGGCTAGGATTTCTGTCAATGAGGGTAATACACATTCATGGTGAATTTGAAGAGTTACCCCTTTAATGAGGTCCTTGGATGAAAAATACACAAATAATTCAAGAAACTGCAGCATCTGCATTTAACACCATCTACCCTACTAACATATAACATTCTGCCAACATTCTGTCAGCATGCCATGTTATCATGCTGCTACAACCTTTACGAAAAATTAATGAGAACTCAATGTACGAGCTGGGTACAAGCTGAAAGGTTTGATGTGATTTATGGGATTATGGGGAAGGGGGGTGTGTTTCTCCTTCTTTTGATGGGAATGCATCCAGTAATCCAAAATCCAGCCACTGAATAACCACTTGGATCCTGTCCCTGAGAAGTATTTATATTGATAAGTTGCATCATTATCTGTTGTTCAAAGTCTACATCAGTAATGGTTTAAGAGTTACAAAACAGTAATAAGAAAAGTTCATTCCACTAAAGACTGGTATTGCTCATGCAGAATCTTTTCTTTTCCATCAGAGCGGGATTTTGCACAAGCATTCCAAGGTGTGACTGCTAATGTTTTTGCTGCTACCACTGTACAACATCATAACCAATGTGGAACAATATGTTTGAGCTCTCACCAAGTAGAGAACATATCTGTTGTTATTCTTCTGTTTCTCAATGTTCCCTTTAAACACATCTAGGGTATTTTCATATGAAAATAAAACTCAGTGAAAGAGTTTAGTTTGATGTTCCATGCATGAATCAATATTTTAGAGCCATTGACTAAACAGTTTCCCTAGGGTTACTTTATAAACTATTATTGTCTGTTTACAGAAAATGTAAACATGATTCCAGGCTATTATTAGCGTGTGAATCTACTAACACTTTTTCAGATAATTGCCCATAGTGCCATTTAAAAGCAGATAGCAAGACAATAGGAAACACTGAATTATTTTAATGTTGTATAAAGATGACTTGTCAGACACAATAAGAATGTGATTTCTGGCTACATTGGAATGTGCATTTCATACAAGACTTTGAAAATATCCTCGGTAGGTTTCCCACAGGGGAAATACTGTACATAAATACTGTACCCCCCTACTATTTTAAGTCCATATCCCCATCTGACCTACTGTAGACTTTCTTGGTGGAGGTAGTACCTTATACTCAAACCCAGGCCTTCAGCAAAGATCCACATAACTGTTGTCATGGTAACAACTGAATGTCAAGAAAATACAAGAAAAACAACACAAACAGGTCATGCACCAAGACCTCACACCCCCACAATCTCCAGGCCACCTCTCACCAACTTCAGATGTGTCCTGGAAATTATGTCGCTTTAAAGTCAGGTGAATGCCACTGTGAGCTGTGGTGAACTTGCCCAGACAGATCCACTGGTGAGGTGGGCTTTATGAATAGAGCTCCAAGAGCCATATGTTAAAGGGTTGAGAACATCAGATCATAGTCTGAAAACTCTCATGTGTCAGAGAAATCTGTGGATCAGATTTCTCTAGTGGGGTCAGAGGTGAAATGGAGAAGAGTGAGAAGTGAATTAAGCAATATTTGTTTTTGTGCTCCTGAGCTTTATTAGCGTGGATCACGATCCCTTGAACTTTAGGGAGACGCCACAATTTAATCGGATTATATTGGAAATGACAAATACACACACACACACACACACACACAAACCATTATCAGCACCATCAATATTTGATAGGATTAGTGCCACATTGATGTACGTATTGTGTAAGCGACGCAGCCTGTCATAGAAGATTCACCTCAGTTTAATGGAAAGCATTAAAATTTCAGTGACTTCAATATCGACAGCAAACACTGCATCACTGGTTGTGTGGCATCAGGTATCCTAAAACCAGTACTGTCAACATAAGAAAGGTATTTTCTTTGTGTGTGTACATTTCAAATCCAATCAAAGTGGCAGCAAAGTGCAAAACAAAATGAAAGACACAATGGAAACCAACATGTTACATGACTGAGAATAGTACAGACGCTCTTTTTTGCATGCCTTTATGGAAAACATACACATTCCTTAATTTCTCTGTCATACAAGTCAGCACAACAATACATCTCGGTGTACAGTAACTGCACTTGCCTTTCAACATGGCCTTTACATTTCCAGTAGTTCACATTAAAATGTAACGAAGGGCCATATTTTCCATGTGAAACCAACATTCTCCTGAATTGTTAATACCTTTCCCTGGCTTTTTAAAGCCATAACCTTCTCTTTAAATTTTTATCATCATTTTTCTTTCCCCCAACTGAGAAAATACTTTACATATAAATACTGGCACAGGAGAGGAAAGAGAGAATTTTAATCAAGTTACAGTAACAGGTCTAAAAAGAGATTTAAAAGAATTAATCTAAGACAGGGGTAGGCTTCGTCGTCTAAGAGACAGCTTTCTGCCCATGGTTTTAATCTCCTTGAAGAAAAGCTTTTCCATGTGGAGAGTAAAACTTTTAATAACCCAAAAACTTGCACGAGTCTTGCTGAAAAATACAAAATTACTAAATTTAACAGTTGAGAAACTGGAAGCAGAAATGTGCAGGAAACCCCCACAAACATAATTGTTTTTGTTGCATGAAAAGCCACACCAAGCAATTAAAATGCAAAGACTGTCCCACTTATTAACCTTTACTTCAAGAGACCATTATGGTTCATTGTATTTTACAACAGTTTGTATCTGTATCAGTATGGATATCCATCTGAAATAAAGTACAGGATTAACATTTTAAACAGCTGTTTCCAGTTGCATACAGGGCTATAAATGTACTGTCAACTGTTCATTTCACATGAGCAGTTATTGTGTGCTGCATGTGAGCACGACAATGACATGATGAATTACATTCAATAAATGGGGGGAGGGGGCAACAGTCTGAGGAATTATTCTGACACCACTGGGATGTACTCAAGCTCACAAGGGTGTTTTTTATACACTGTGCGCAATATATACTGTTGAACTACATCGAATATGACACATACATAGTCTGAGCAGTAAAGAAGTTAAATGTAAATTCTAACATGTAATTTTCTAAATAAGTCTATTAGCGCAGCTTGTGTAATTTATTCATATGTAATATGATATTTCAAAGAAAAAAACAAAACCTTTAATTTAAAAGTAAGAGTGCGCAAAGAATGGGTAAATTCAAGGCAATCTCAATTTACCTTTTTTATTTCAATGCTTTTAGCACACAATGCTTTGATAAAGGGTACTGTACAATATGTAGCTTCATCAGCAACATGTCACAGTGGTTGGTTGCAGATGATTCAAATGTTCCATCAAACAGGGAAAAGACTGAGAAGACTGAGTTTTTTCTTGACAGAGACTATTATTGCACTATGGATAAAAGAAGTAATTACTTTCACTAATCACAGACACAGTCCTCCCTCCAAACTCTTCTCTTCTGTTAGTTCTCCATAAAATTGTTCTCAGGGCAGTCAAGTATGGGTCATATAACCACAAAGGGGGATTTATACCACTGTCCCATTGCACAGCTTGCTTTTCTGGCATATTTGAATTACACATTATATGATAAGAAATTAATGTTTTCCTTTACTGTTAAACACTGGGATTTCTGCTCAGACTATATTGGTTTCCATTATATTATTGGAACTGAAATTGATAATAAATCATTTTCCAGAATGGTCATAAACTTTTCATTAGTTGTTATATGGATGAATTGAAAGGAGAACAGATGTTTTCTCAGACCATGTTGTATTATTTTTAGGCAGAACTCAAATTAATTATGACTAAGATTAAAGACAAAGTCAAATTTTATGATGGAAGTAATTGATTAATACATAAATTCACCAATGAATTGAAAGTGACCAGTCAGACTGGCTTGAAAATGATTCGGTTTTACAGACACAGAGGTTCTCCAGTAGATCACTGGAGGAAAAATAATGCTTCAATAATTTGGTGATATTTTTACAAATTCAGTCATGTTCATGGACTGAATTACTATATAGTATATACTGAATACTTATCTGAATATAAGAGATCCTGTCTGAAAGATCCTCAGCAACTCAACCAATTGACCCAGAGAGTTCTATGCTGGCTTAAATGAGACCACAAACAGTACAGTACTGTTTAGCAAAGCACTGCATGCTGGAAAGCACTGTCAAAACATAAGTCAACAGAGTCAACACGGTGTGCTTTGCTTCTTGGTTTCTGTAGAGGTGCCAACTGCCTCTAGTATCAAGCAAATCATTTTTCCGTATGGAAACATCTTTGGAGCTGGGATTCCCATTATAAACCCACCTGAAGACTGCAACTCTCGCCACTGACATAATTAATGGTTCCACAAGTTATTTAACAGCCAACAACAATAATTAAAATGTTGAGATTTATGGTACTTGCTAAGTAACATTTGGAAAACTTGCTGCAGGGCTTTATTCTTCAGATCTGGCGTGTTGTTAGTGACACCAAACAAAAGGTTGGTGGAAATCACTTTTACCTTCATGTTGCTGCTGTCACCTTTACAATTGTTAGGCAAACTGCCAATAAGACTAACTTAAGGTTTAGTCAGAAGAGAGGGGAGGGAAGGTACCAGCAAGGGGAAGAGTGAGGGAATTTACCACACTTACAATCCTCCTTTTGACCCTATGCTTACACTTTCTTAACTATGAATAGGGATTTCAGAAGCTACTTGTACTGAGGGCTTTGTAAAGAATTTCACAAGTTCTTAGCAGCCTAAAATATCATCTGACACAAGATCATTGGCCTGTTATTTGCCCTTTGGCAAAGTAGCTGCAGGTACTAAGAGAGGTGTCTCTCCTACAACCGGAGACAGCTGGTGAGGTTATGTCAGCTTGCCTGTACAGTGCTGGACAACAGGGTGACTCAGCATGGGTGTACCTGTCCAGTAACATCACCCGTGTCTTTGGTGATGTTCTGCTTTTGCTTTTGGATTCAAGCATAGGCCAGCGTGTCTTTGGACAGTGCAACCCTCTCGTGATACCGATGACGCCGTTAGAGACAGAGTGAGAGAGAGTGAGAGGGAGAGAAAGAGAGGGAGAGAGGGGAGAGAGAGAGAGGGGGGGGGAGAGAGAGAGAGAGAGAGAGAGAGGGAGAGAGTGAGAGAGAGAGGGAGAGAGAGACAGAGAGAAAGGGGGGAGAGAGAGAGAGAGAGAGACAGAGAGAGGGAGAGGGAGAGAAAGAGAGGGAGAGAGAGAGAGGGAGAGGGGGAGAGAGAGAGAGAGAGAGAGAGAGAGTGAGAGAGAGGGAGAGAGAGACAGAGAGAGAGAGGGAGAGAGAGGGAAAGAGAGGGAGAGAGATAGACAGAGAGAGGGAGAGAGAGAGAGGGAGAGAGAGACAGAGAGAGAGAGAGAGAGAGAGGGAGCTGTGCCCCGGGGATGCAGCCGGGCTCCCGTGACGCACAAAGCTGATCGCTCTTTTGTCTTACGCAAGTGTCTCCTGAGCGCACGTGCTTCCACAGGGTTGGGCTCAGGCCCACTCCACCACAGGCTGGGGGGCTGCAGCTCTGCTCAGGTGATCCCTATTCCATTGTGTTGGGTACAAGAGTGTCATCAGTATGCTCATCAGTATGAAAAATGTGTTAATCCATTGATGGCATCAAATTGAAGAGACAAATGCTCAGTGCTTATCTGTTGGCTACATTTTCACCTTTTGGTGGGCAATACTGGAGGTCTGCAAAATGCAAGTGTTGCCCTTTGAAGTGGATATATTTTTCATTAACTACACTTGTTCACTTATGTGATCACAGAACTTGTGACTTTGTGGGGAAAAAAATTAAAAGCTTAAAATGAAAATAAATATTCTGATTTTGCAGACTCCTACTTCAATCTGCTAGCAAGCTGGAGATTATCATCTGAATCATAACTATTGTGTACGGATCAAGCTGGCAGTTCCCCTGCATTTTCCCTGTTTATCCAAACCTAATTGCAGTAATGAGACTGCATGCTCTGAACCAACCCTACAGTAAACGGGGCCCAGTGTAGAGGGCTTATGTAGCAATTTTTTATTCATGAATATGCACATAAAAGATTGAAATATCGGAAGAGGCAAAGATAACGTACAACCCCACACTGATTAAAATATTATGACTTGCCTGCTATATGACAAGACAATTCACAATGCACTCTCTCAAATTATTGCATCGAACCAAAAAATGTAGTCGTCGCAAGTCATTTATCTGTCTGATTCAATGAAATGAGTTCTGCTGTGGAACACTGCAAACTGTATTTAAGATCTATGAAAAAAATAAGAGACAATGTCTATCAAACTTGCACTGCTAGCCTATTAAGATCCATGTCTGTGACTCCCTCCTCCCAACCAAGGAAAGACAATGTAGCCCTCCCTCACTGAGACAATCATTCACTGGTGTGCTATAACGATTATTCCGGACGAAAACTTCAGGTCTCATGAGTCACTTCGCTGTAGCTTCTTTATTTCCTCAGCTGAAGAGAAAATATCTTGCCAAGCCAGCTTTAATTTATAGCCCCTACGGTTTGTTTCACTGCAGTACTAAGCAGTGTCTCCATGAAGACATCTTTTTGAATAACGCAGCATACGTTTTAGGAATGAATGAAAACAAATGTTGAATCAAGCACAAAAGAACTGACTTCATGTTGCTTTTATAACGTTTATGAAAAAATATCTGCACCTTTCAATCTTTAATATCTTTGACAACCCACGGTGGAGGCAATGCAACATTGGGGAAGTGTTTATTGTTTATCTGTGCAATCCACCAATGCCGAAGTCTAGTTTAATGCAAGCACTGTTTTCACAAGCGCTTAAATAGACCACAGATTTATCAATAATTCATGTGTCTTCATTTAATATTTCTCTTCCTCATTAAAGACTCATTACAGTTAAAAATGCATCCGGAACAGAGCAGTACGCGGATAAACTCAATTTAATTTATTTATGGGAATAGTATATGACTATGTCAAGAGCTGATCTAACCTAAATTCATTAAAAGGTGGAAAATACATATAATCTTATTTCCATTGCTCTCTGCAATCCAGAAAATAAATGTTTTGCTTCAGTTAACAGCATGAGAAATCTGTTAGATCAGTGATTCTATTTTTGAATCTGAGTCACTTATTATCATTTTAATAACAGTTAACAGTTTAATATGCAGTTGACAACAAACACACCAATCTCTCTAATCCGTTCATACTGAACCTTTTCATAGCATTAAAGGCTGTAAAGGTAAAACAATCCAATAGTGAGATTTATATATTGTAAATTTAAAAATGTGTAACAAAGCTTTGATGATGACGATAACATGGTTCAGAGGTGGTTTTACCCAGTGTGAATTCTGTTGTACTGTACATTTATATTCAAGTGAACTGGGGCATCTATTTCCATACAGAATAACATCTATCTATCTATTTATTTAGCTCAACATATGTCACTGACAGAGTAAGCCAGAAATTAAATCACCAGAGATTAAATCACCAGAGAGGCACTTAAGACAATGTAAAGCGTAAATAAATACCGACTCATTTAAAATATACATAGATACATCTTGAAGAATATTCATACTGAATGTGACATACTGCCGTAAATATTAGGAATTGAGTGAAGGAATGTGATTTAAATCTTCATGTCATTATGTTAATGAGAAAGAACAATTATATCTCACAAGACCAACACCAAGACACACTAACTTACATCCGCTTACATAAAAAAGGTAAGGTGGTCATTGGTTAAAGCTAGAAATGGAACATACAACTACACTTCTAGAAGAGATACTCAAGACAATGTGTAATCACCTTCACCTGCTGTATCTGAAAATCATGCAGGTTAAATGAACTCTTTAAGTTGCTTAACCCTCCCATTTGCATGATTACTAAGACATGCCAAAGTCCTGGTTTGTCTTGTTAATCACAGCCTGAGTTCCAGCTCTGGCTTTACATGTATCTTTCTTGTTGCCATCCTGTGTATCAGATCCTGTGCTACAGCGGGTGTGGCGTACCTGAGGCGAAACATATGATACGGGAATTCAAAATAAACTGTACTTCTGTGAAATTAGTTTGTTCTCCCATTATTATTTAACATTAACCATATCAGTAAGGGTTGTATTTTATCTTGAAAGGGTGCTGGAATAGTTTCAAAAATAAAGTGTTAGGGTGGACATCGCAAGCCCACACAAAGTACATGGCCATTAAAATGCTGATGTGAAAATAATACATTAAAACACCCTCTATCAGTTTTGTTCTTTTAATTACTTAGTGCTTCTTAAGTTGCTTTTTTCATTTAATTTTTAAGATTCATTTTTTGGATCTGTGGCATGTCATTGGCTCTTGTGTCAACAGGCATGCTACAAAAATCCCAGGTCACTCTCTACATTAGTTGGGACAGAATGACAGCTTTACTTTTTGATGGGAGCATGGAATTTCTGTTCCCCAGAAATATGTATTACGCTGTACCATTCTCAAAATAAACAACCAAAAACAAGAAAGCCTCAGATTCAACGAGAGGATAAATATGTGCTGATAACTGACAGACACCTTCCCCTCCCTGATCTCCCTCTCTTCCCTATACACTGCCAAGGATCACTCACAGTTCAGTACAATGCCATCCAGGATTAAGCTTCCTCAGAAGATATCTTAATCACTGGAGACCAGACAAGATCACACGGCCCAGATATCTGTCCAATTCCTTCACGCTTGCCTCAGATCAAGACATCCCCCTGTAATCTGGGCTGTGACTCCAAAGAGAGGAGTGGAGAATGAAAAGGTCCTGCCCTATTCTCTAACAGCACAGGCACAGTGAGTCTCACTATAATGCTCTGGTACAGCGAATAAAGGGGAATAACTATCCCAAAGCCGCTGTGCTGGATTTCAGGTGCTGCCTTCCTACTTCGCCTCCATCTGTCTTTGTTTGTCTCTGTTCCCCCTCACAGAGCTGCGTTCTCTTTTCTGTTCCATTTGGCTCTCCCTCTAAGGGTCCCCCTCCTAGCCCATCCTTTGCTGCTGACGTAGAGTGAGCAGAACCTGGACCGATTTGCACATTTACAGGTTTATGACATACACGGAAACAGCTTCACAGAGTCAGCATATGCCCTCCATAATTTTCCCAAGCGATTCACATCTTTGCCATTACTAAAATAGAAAGCATTGCAGGGTGTCCACAATAAGCTGTTGAAGTAACTAAAAAAGATATCCAACAACCAAGCATTCCCAGTAAGGAATACACACGCTCTGTATGACTGTGCATTAGGATGCAGCTATGGATATTGGTAAACAACAAGGTCCGTGACAATTGTAATCAATAGTTTCAAACCAAGGTATTGTCAGCAGTTGCTTAACAGGCTGGGAAGCAAAAACACCAACACAAAAAATAAACTACTTATGGCTTCAGGCAGTTTTGACATTGGTCAGCACTTAGTGGTCTAATTGAATCCCTCCCCAGATCAAAGCCAAGCAACCCAAAACAACTGTTTTGGAGGAGACTAAGGAGTCATCCTCTTTGCAAAATAGCCTACAAAGTCTTTTAATGGCATTTTATGTAGATGCACTACAGAGGAGCCACAACAAGCCACACCTGCTCCCTCCTTTCTGCCTGGTGCCCCAACCCCCCTCACCTCTCTCCCTTCAGCGGGCAGCCGGGGGGTGTTCCTGTCCCAGCGGCGGCAGTTGGGCAGTCCTGGCTCGCACGGCATGTGAGCAGCAGGGAGGTGAGCGGACAGGAGCGGCTCGTTCAGCAGCTTCAGGACCAGCGGCACGATCATGGTCCTCAGCACGTCAGCAGGGGGTTGCCGTGGCGCCCCGTGCCCCTGCCAGCCCCCGCCAGGACTCCGCAGCGCGCGCAGAGGACGGCACGGCCCGGCCGCGGTGGCAACGCCGCCCCGGCAACGCGCCAGGCGAACATCCCGAGAATCCTGGCACGGGCATCAACCCCCCCGCAGCCCCACGGAACGGCTCCTCTGTCCTGTCGCTTCTTTCGCCACTCCCGCTACCTTATCCCCGCGCCTCGTTTCGTGATGTCTCCTTCTCTGGAGTTTCCACCTCGTCGGTGCCTCAAATTTCTCCTCGCTAATTGCCCATCATCACTCTTTAGCTCATAGGCTCCCTTGTTGTCGGTCAACTCTCTTCTAAGTCCAGTTCTGTCCAAACCAACTTTGCGGTTCAGTGCCGCTCACCTGAGCAATCCGCAAATTTTTTTCTGAGGTGATCTTAGAGCACTTTCCTTCGCTATGATGAATAATTCAAACCTGGCAAGGTAAGATCAGTGAGGCACATGAGAGAGAGATGAAACCGATGCCAACAGGAGCCTGTTTCCATTAGTTGCAGATGGTGCGGTGATGGCTGAAGCAGAACAACTAATACAGATTTTGCCGCTGCTGCTGCTGCTGAAAAAGAGATAGAGCTCTGGGAAATGTTCGCGATGGAAAAAAAAAAATTCCCTTGCAAACGAGACAAGCTCTGTTGAGGATAATCAGAGAGGAAGGGAGGGAGAGCGAGAGAGAGAGAGAGAGAGAGAGAGAGAGAGAGAGAGAGAGAGAGAGAGGGTGATTGCACAGAAAGTCAAAATACAGAGTGACATAAGGAGAGGTAGTGAGAGAGAGTGCAAGAGAGGGAGAGAGAGAGGAGGGAGAAGGAGAGAGACACAGAGAACCGAGTGGTTATTGGGGCAGAAACGGTGCTCAGCATCGTGCATTATTTCTCAGCTCGCTGCATCTGCCTTGGCAAATGAGACAATTAGACTCCATACCATGCCAGCACGAGGACTCTGGCTGCTCCTCATACAGGTGGGGAAGGTACGGAAGCCTACAGGCTGTGTGTCTGCACGTCTGCAGGTGCCCAGACGCGCCGCTGCCGAGCACAGGCGGGAATGACTGCATATCATTAGGAACGGCTCTAATTATAGCGCCACACGCGGACAGCGCGCAAGGAAGCTGCGTGTGAGACAGGGGCCTCCAGCAAAGTTACAACAGTGGAGGAGGGAGGGAGGGAGGGAGGGGAGGATGGCAGTAGTGGTGGGGGGAGGGCAGTGGGGGTGGCATGAGCCCGGGTGGGGGGTGTGTGGGGTCCTCTTGTCCACCGAAAAATCTCAGTGACAGCTGCCCGCGTCCCCCTGCGTGCGGGAGCGAGAGCGGAATGAGCATTGACAACAGCCGTGGTCTGGGCGCGCGTCTCTGTCCACCACGCCCGGGGCCCTGCGCACGACCACAGAGCTGCAGTCTTCCTGCTGCAACGTGGCCGCCTCTAAAGGTCTCTTTACACCAGAGCCTGACTCTGACCCGGGGAGGGGGCTCACAGCTTGTGCCACTCTGCAGATCATGAGATTTGGGTAACTGTGTGCGCTGGTGTGCCCTCTGGTTCTCCCTGTTTAGTCGTCTTCATCCTTATTTTCCTTACAAGCGATCATTAGACAGCCAGATTGAATAGCATCATCAGAAGATATTTTGTTTTTATGAAGTAATTTAATTAAATTAATTCCACAACAATGACAAAACGTAGAGCAGTCTTTGTTTTAAAGAGTAGGTTTTACAATTTTAACGCTCCAGTCTGAATCAACTTGAATCAAACATACTTATAGTATGATTTATTGTGGCTCTTTGGTGCCCAGTAACAATAAAAACGCGAAATAAAATCCAAACTTCCTTAGTGATGAGGTCTGAGTCATCAATGGGGGGACTGTATCTTGCCCTTTCTTTGCTGTGGATCTCTAAGGCAGGAATTAAGCTCATCTTATTCTCAGTCTTCTTAAAAATGCTGCACATGCCCGTAGAAGTTAAGCTTTGTGCACCTGGCACAAAAATCAAACACTATATCATTAATCTGAGCGCAATAAAAAACATTGAGTCACTGCAGTTCCATCATAGTTGCTGATTGCATGTAAATTGAGGTTTCAACAAGACATAGCACTGAATTTCTTTTGCTGAGGGTTAATCTCAAATGTTATACATGGAACAACAGCTACCTGAGCTATTCCAAACTGTTCCAATATAAATCTGCAGTCTCAGATCTGGTACCACTCACCCTTAATTGACAGAATCTTGTTTTCTTCTGGCAATAATGTTCTATCCAACTGGACTACTTCCTGTATTGAGTCATTTATTTTCATAAACTGTCTTACTCAGCAAAGCTAATATCTATGCAGTTCTCTCTATGTTATTTCCAATTTGTAGACCCATATGACTAAAGCAGACTCAAAATCCAGACTCCACTGATGTGTGTTTTCACTTTGTCATGCCTTTTACCCTTTAACAGCTGTAAGCGTCTCATTCTCCACCGTATACACTTTTGTGACCCAGACCGGAACAGTATTGCCTTCAGCTGGTTACCTGTCCATTTTGCGCCCACCACTACCCCTGGCCCAATCACGACTTCTCCTCATGCAAAAATTAAAGAGCTTCCCAGCCACTCTTACACAGTTCTCTGGGATGGGTTGCCTGGATACCGGCAGCAGCCACCTCAATTTCTAAATTTAAACTCCTAGATGGATGGAGGAGACAGTGATATAACCTGCAATTAGGTGCAGGTACACAGCTGTGCATAGGGTGCTGTGCAGACCTGCCATCCCAAACTGTCAAAGAAGTGCATACAGTGGACCTGATGCGCATGGATCCCAGGGGACATTATTTGCTTTGCAGGACGTCAGTGCAGAGCGACCTACTGTCTGACACCTGTGTCATTTTGCTCACAAGGTGTGACCTTTTCTACCCACGATGCATTGCAAGATGTCAAAATGCTGCCACTGGATGCTTTCATTCTGATCTTATCAGAGGGCTGTGTCTGCTGAGTCTCTGTGCAACTCTTCTGCTGAACAGAGAACCTTAGGCGAGTCGGTGCCATGTGAACCCTGCCCACTGCAAGCAACATCTGGCAGAGTGAAACCTCTGACACAGAAGATTAATACTGGCAGGGAGGTGAAGGAGTGAGCACTTCTCTAAACCATCTGATAATCTCTTCAACATACCCTGCAATTTCATACCCAGAGCTCAGGGAGAAAAGCGCACCTGCTTTGCCTCTGTTTTGCTTTTTGGCTTTTTTGTTCTTTGTGCCAAAGTTAAGATAAATCTGGGTTATATCAGTCTATGTTTGTTGTTTGTTGTAGAAGAAGCTTACTGCGTGTATTACTGGGACAAAAGGGCTGACCACTAATCCACAGATAACACCAGATTCCAGTCAGCTGGTAAATCTGAAAAATATTACTCTGTGTGTGTGTGTGTGCGTGTGTGCGTGTGTGTGTGTGTGTGTGTGTGTGCGCGTGTGTGTGTGTGCGCGTGTGTGTGTGTGTGTGTACACGTGTGTGTGCAGAAGTCACACAGTGAAGTAATTCCATTTGTTGTATATATTATTATATATCACTATCTGACCGTTGACCATTTTGGTAAAAAAAAAATCTATAAATGTTTGCTTTAACACTGCCCAGTTTCCCTTTCACTTTACAACGCATTAAATATTGTGTACATGAAAAGGTACCTGTTCCAAAAGCCTTTATGATCCACTGCAGACGAAATTATTGATCAAGCACAAAAGAATAACAGCTCTGACATTACAAATTCATTCTGTGTATTACAGTGCTCCCTCTGGTGGAGTAGCTGTTTATAGTTTAAAGTCCATTTAGAATACCATATTAGACGTTATTCCTGACCTAAAAAAAAAAAAAAAGCTGAATAGGCCATAAAATTCTTTTTGAAATTTGTAAGAGAGATTTCATCCAAATATGGCCACATACACTGCATACACTGTATGAGGGATTTCAGCGTCACTACAACAATTATACACAACAAGGATACTTCAGAGTATCATTCCATCCAACATACAGAGCAGAGCTGTGATCACAACTGTTGTTTTGATTGTTATGAAATATAATGATAAGAACAGGCAATTCTGCCCATTTTAGCACGTCATTTTCCTATCACTGAAAATTAAATTTATCAATGTGTCGAGTTTGGTCTAGAAGGAATCCAGAGTACAGTGTGTGAGTGTATATTACAAGTGAATTAACTTACACGAATATATATAAACTCAAAAATGAGTCTAGTGACATTCGTAATTAGTACAATTTTGAAACCAATGCTGCTACAGAAAGGGAACTCAAGCTTATAATACCGCTGTGCTGGTAGGATGCCTTTACTCAGTTTCTGGGATACTGCTGAGCTCTCATCACAGATGCCTTTAAAGGCATTTAGGACTCTAAGTAAACATACAGGTATCAAAAATCCATCATTCCCATTCCCGAGACAGCTTGGCCTGACACACTGCCCTGGTTTCCAGGTGCCTCACTGCGAGAGCTAAGAGAGTGCTGTGCATGATTCCTTACAAAAGCACACGGCACTGTCAGCAGATGCAGCTGGGCTTATTTTCTATGCACAGCGGCAGCAAACAAAACGTGATACGGGTTACACAATGGTAACACAGAGATCCTTTACATCACATGCGTTTGCAGGCGAGGGATGACTATGAAAGGACAACTGGAGTCATTAACATTGAATTGCACAAAGCTTGGATGTACGTGCAAGAGGAGGAGTCCACACACAGTCGACGTTCTTCACTGCTGTACCCGTGAGGGACAGGCACAGAGGCCTGACTACTTTTAGTTTTGTCTGAAATTTGCACTTATCCAAACATTTCATATCTAGAATCTCTGGGAACTCACTTCTCAGACTCAACAGGACATTCACTTTATGGGAGACCATTTCCTGTGCCCCTAACTTGATCATCTTTATGGTTATGTTCAGTTTCTTCTGGAGGAAATTCATTTGCTTTTTTATTACGTATTGCATCATTGCCTTGGTCTCCTCTTCAATAAAATCGGATTTATTTTTTTTGCCCATGGTGATTTGCTTTAGTTTTCTGGTTTGGTATGTGCTTTGCCTAGACCATCAGATCACATTAGAGTTCATCATCATAAGACTTTTACAGCATGTGCGTCAGGGCATGCATTCAAACTGTGGGACAGCGGCTGGTCACAGTAATCCACTGGCATCCAAACATGGCCACATACACTGCATGAATCAAAACCCAAAGAGCTGCCAAACTGCTGCCTCAAACCTGCCGTAAGACCTGAACATGACATCATCACAACATGTGCCCTTCAGTGCTCTCACCTCAGTCATGAGGTAATCTAACTCTAAAACAGAATTTTTCAATGATCAGTCTAAATAGTAATTTATAAATGAGTTCCGTATACAGTGCAGTATTTCATCATGGCTGCAAACCTGCCCCATCCACCTTCACAATTACTGAGGTAAGGACAAATGATCAGACAGCGCCGATACCCGTTCACTGAGCGAGTTCTCCAGGATATACCCCTCAGAACTTTACTGGCGGGTGATGAATGATTAACTCATGCCGCAGACACAACTGGCAGCAACCAGCTCCAAATGTGTGAGGTGGATGACTTGTCCAGATCGGCGACAGATGAATATTTAATGTAGCGATGCAGATATTAATTACGGAGGGATCGCATCACTGTTTGCAGCTGTCTGTCACAGCTCTCTCCCAGGCACGTGCCCAACCTGCTGCGGGAGAGGGGTCGGGGGGACGGGGCTGTGTTCCTTAGCCATCAATGGACGAGACTTTCTTTCAATTAATTTCCCGCATTTTATTAGCCATTAAAATTGGGTAGGATCTCAACGGGGGAATGTGTTGGATGGAGGATAAGGATGTGTAATCCGATAATTTAATTAGTGAACATGGCAGGAAAGAGAGAGCAGATGAATCAATTAATGTGTATCTTAATTTCACAGTGCTTTACATGTTCAATCACTCTGACAGACAGGGGGTGGGAGGCGGGGAGTGGAAGACCTGCTGATTAGTAGTTTAACTGCAGAGGATGATGGGGTTTAGAGTTTATTTTAATCCTGATATTTCCCCCGTTTTACATTTGGGGTAAATCTGACTGTAAGGTCAGAGCAAAGCGAACAGCAAACACTGGCCACAGAAAAAGAGAGGGTGCTACTCATATGACCACTGTTCCATAAAGGTGTTTTTTAAAGTAATATGAACTCTTCTTACATAATTTACACCTGTATCTGAAGAGGAGATGTCTGAAGGTGACTAACCTAGCTGCGTTCATATGATATGCCACCTATCTTTCCATGAAAATGGAAACTGAAACATGAAACATGGAAAGATGGAAAAGAAAAACAGATAGCGAAATCACATTGGTCTTTTTCAATCCATCATGAAATATAAGTGTAGGGGTATTACATGGCAGACACAAAACCAAAAACTTAAAAGGAACAAAGGAACAAATTTAGTCTGTTTTCCATATGCCAACAACTGTGACTAAATGTAGTGGTATTTATGTCCCTAGCTGATACATCTGACCCTGGGACTTTTAGCGTAGCAGGTTCTTTTGCCACAGGGAGGAATCATGACATATTTAGCCAGGGCAGAGCTAAATGAAAGTGAAAATCCAAATCACTACAGTCAGTGTTATTGACAGTGTTTTGTCGAACTGCATTAGGAATGGGAAGACAGGGATCAGATCTGCTCTCAGATCGGCTCAAAGTGCCATGTCAACACTGCGGGGCCAGGGATGGCGGGGGAAGGGGTGACCTTCAGGTCTTCTGATTGCTGACAGGAGAGATGTGGTGGGTGACCTTTAGGTGGAGAGCGTTGTCCCTGGAAATTTAGAGTCCTGCTGATTGGGTCTCAGTGTGATGACATCACTCTGTGTGTGGCCACTCAACAGGCGCTGCTCTGATAATCCCTGTGTCTAGCCAAGCAGAAAAGCTAAGTACAATGTGTGCCCTGTAATAGAGGGTGAGCATTGCACTTTATGTATCAGGCAATGACCTGTGCAAACCAGCTGCAAACCTATTAAAAAGTGTTTAGTTCAGGGGTGTTACTGTTACATTAAGTTTCTGATTTGAAATGTTGTGGTTTAATTCCGGCAAAGGTCAAATAGATCAAGGAAACAGGGTTCCTATAACACACCAGTGGTTACAATAAACTTTTAAATCATAGACACCTTAAAGTAAAGGAACATTTTAAAGTATTTTCTGGAACTATTTCTTGTGTTCTGTGAATGAACATATAGGATCATTTTTGATCCGGGTCCTGAATGTAAAAATGTTGCAATCTAAACCAAAACCACAAAAGAACAAAAAAACAAGTTACTCACATACAGTATAAAAAACATATGACAAAAAGTTACATGGAAGAAACAAGGAAACTAAGTAGCACACATTCCGAGTAATACCTCTTTAGTCTAAGTGAGGCACTGTGGCCTAAATCGTTTGTTTTAAGTTGACGTACTGATATTAGTCCTTTGAGTGGGAGACTTTGCAAGATATGTGTTAGGTATCCATTTTTTAGTTACAAACATAAGAAGGCAGATAATTTGTCAGGAACAATAACTGTAAAAAAGGAGAAGTGTTTAGAACGGAACACTTGGTGATGTGATTGTAAGTGTATAACCACTGCACAAGCTGAATTTGGTCATAGCAATGTCAGGCGCACGTTAGTACAAAAATACATAAATAAAGATTCTGCTGAAACTGCTGGAAGGCCTGTGGTTGTTGACATTTGAATTTAAAAGACCAACAGCATGGAAAATGTGAAACTATTAACACAGAGACCTGGAAATAGAAGAATGAGTGCAATTACATAGCTATCTAATGCATATACTGTACAACTCAGTGACTGGCGATGGAAAATGGTAGTCAGTGAGTGGCACAATCCAGTGTGATTACTGCCCATGAAGAACCCTTTCCCCCAAGGATGGCAGTATATCATGAAACATACCATTTCTAAAGAACCTAGACATAAGCATTGTCTGAAATGTAGGTGAGGGCACACCATAAAGGTCTTTGGGTACACCAGACATGTGAGGTGGGAGCTTATTAATACAGTGATACAGAATCCATATGTGTTGATGATCTCCTAGCTCCAGTGGATTCTTGCAGCATTGAAGAATAATTTAGTGGATTGGATAAACTGACTATAGGCATCACTGTTGTTCAGTGTTTCATTGATGATCCATAAATTAAGGTAGCATTGCCATTGAGAATACACTTAACTAATGAGTGATGTCTGATGTGGATTAAGCACAGACGTAACAACCAAAGGTGACAGAGAGGACATAAGTGTAGGTGCTGCAGCAGGAGAACAATGGAAAATGAGACTTGAGGCTATGAGCTACATTGTGTAGCAATGTGTAGAGCTAGCTAATGCATGTGTGGCAGCTAACATCAGTTATCTCATTGTACTTTCAATTGCACAAATGTTCCAGAGAGTACTGCAGACCTACTGACTCATAAAAGACTGTCTGCAGCTGTGATAATAGTTGTCATAACCTTTTGCATGATGGAGGGCCTCGGACATTGAAGGAGACAGCAAACCTCCCATGAACGGGTGTTGCAATAGGCTGAATATGATGAAGTGTAGGTTATCTGTACAAGGCAGACTAATGGTGAGAAGTATTGTTAAGGAATTATACACAACCATACACACACACACACACACACACACACACACATATATATATTTATACATATATACACACACACACACACACACACACACACACACACACACACACACACACACACACACACACACACACTATAGAGGGAGAACCGTCGCACTTCATGTATCTTTTAAATCATGTATTTTTGAAGTTAGCAGAATTTGGTAGTTGGTTCTGTCTTTGTGTGAATCAATAGTACTGGACTAGAATATTTTATAAAAGATTTCATTATTTATGTCTGAATCCTAAAATATGGATTCCCTCCTTAATACACAAGAGTTGAGGGCATGTGTAGCAAAAATCGATTTAAACCGTGAATATATGAGCTCAGAGCTCCATGAGTTCCATACTAATCAAATTTACTGACATCACACAGATCTGGAGGCTTGCAGATTTAGCTCTTGCGAAATCAAAAGCCTTCCTCTCTCCTCTTCCAGTAAGTTCCGATTTAAACCTGCAATCAGAGAAATAACTCTTATTCCTCTGTAGAGAGGACAGAGGGGAAGATATGAAGAGCACCGTCTCCCTCTGAATTAACCACCGCTCCTCTGCTCTTATCCTCTCAATCAACATGAGACTGATCATTTCCACAGATTGCTTATCATTTCATAATACACCCACATCACACAGCGCAGTTTTACATGGTCTGCCACCAGAGACTCAGCTTTGTCTCGCTTCAGCGTGTGACGTTATCAAGGGCCTAGTTCACTATAATCAAAATGACCAAAAAAGAGCAAAGATTTAAGGATCTGGTTTGGTTTGGGGGATGGGGGCAGGGTGTGCCCAGGAGCACTTGAAAGTACGAATGATTGGGGTCACTCGCCATTTATTATTGACAAAATACAATATTATAATTCACACACCATCACAAGCACACATCTCTACTCAGCAGTTCCTTCTGATTTTTTGCATGATGGAACCAATGTTCAGCCCATCCTACCAAAGCATCCTCTTTACATCACCAATGTTCCATGTAAAAAATCATACCCAATTCATATGGAAGTAAAAGTAGACAGAGGGAGGTGCGGTTTGGAGAGTGAGGCAGAACCAAAGTTGTGTGAGTGTGGGTGAGTTACACGCCCTTCCCTTTAAGTGTGAGTGTGGGTGAGTCACACGCCCTTCCCTTTAAGTGTGAGTGTGGGTGAGTTACATGCCCTTCCCTTTAAGTGTGAGTGTGGGTGAGTTACACTCCCTTCCCTTTAAGTGTGAGTGTGGGTGAGTTACATGCCCTTCCCTTTAAGTGTGAGTGTGGGTGAGTTACACTCCCTTCCCTTTAAGTGTGAGTGTGGGTGAGTTACACGCCCTTCCCTTTAAGTGTGAGTGTGGGTGAGTTACATGCCCTTCCCTTTAAGTGTGAGTGTGGGTGAGTTACATGTCCTTCCCTTTAAGTGTGAGTGTGGGTGAGTTACACGCCCTTCCCTTTAAGTGTGAGTGTGGGTGAGTTACACGCCCTTCCCTTTAAGTGTGAGTGTGGGTGAGTTACATGCCCTTCCCTTTAAGTGTGAGTGTGGGGAGTTACACGCCCTTCCCTTTAAGTGTGAGTGTGGGTGAGTTACACTCCCTTCCCTTTAAGTGTGAGTGTGGGTGAGTTACACTCCCTTCCCTTTAAGTGTGAGTGTGGGTGAGTTACATGCCCTTCCCTTTAAGTGTGAGTGTGGGTGAGTTACATGCCCTTCCCTTTAAGTGTGAGTGTGGGTGAGTTACACTCCCTTCCCTTTAAGTGTGAGTGTGGGTGAGTTACATGCCCTTCCCTTTAAGTGTGAGTGTGGGGGAGTTACATGCCCTTCCCTTTAAGTGTGAGTGTGGGTGAGTTACATGCCCTTCCCTTTAAGTGTGAGTGTGGGTGAGTCACACGCCCTTCCCTTTAAGTGTGAGTGTGGGTGAGTTACACTCCCTTCCCTTTAAGTGTGAGTGTGGGTGAGTCACACGCCCTTCCCTTTAAGTGTGAGTGTGGGTGAGTTACACTCCCTTCCCTTTAAGTGTGAGTGTGGGTGAGTTACATGCCCTTCCCTTTAAGTGTGAGTGTGGGTGAGTTACACTCCCTTCCCTTTAACTGTGAGTGTGGGGGAGTCACACGCCCTTCCCTTTAACTGTGAGTGTGGGGGAGTTACACTCCCTTCCCTTTAAGTGTGAGTGTGGGGGAGTCACACGCCCTTCCCTTTTAAGAGTCAGTACAGGTGAGTGACACACTCTGACTCATGGGGGCTTGCTTCTGGGGCTTGTTGGTGGATGGGCAGGATGCTGTTCTCCCTGGGGTGGCTCACAGTGATGGATGAGACCGCCATCTCCACGGCGATTTGTCGCTCTGACTGATGGGCCTGTGAGTGCGAGTCTTACCAGGGAATCTGATTCCTGTCGCCTAGGGTGATAAACAGAGCTCTGACACCCCTCTCCACAGCCTGAGTCCTTCAGCGACCTCGTCAGAGGGACTCTTAATCAGCGCTCCGGAACGACACCTTGACTGATCACACTCCTTCCCTATTGCCCAAGGGAAATCTATTCAAACCCAGAGGAGCTGGACCAGGGGGAATCTGCATCACACACAATGGTCACCTTACCGCCTGCCAAAACTACAGCTTTCACACAGGTCACCTTACCTCATGATACATACCGCACACTGACTACTCTCCAACCAATACAAAGGCACCCTTTAAAGTGTATGGAATGGACTGTAAAACCTTGAACGTGTGTAAAACCAGCCTTAATATAGCTGAAAACAACTATTCATCACTCCATTTTGTGTTTATTGTTTTCCACATTAAAAAAGTAGGTTGCAAACACTACAGCAAGTTGCCATAATTTACATCTTTCTTTTGTCAAGAGTAAACAGTTTGAATTCCAACTGTGCATCACCAGAGATCAACCGCATGCCTTTATTTCCCATGGAATATTATTATTTTTCACAATCAAAAAGCTTTAAGTTATTAAATCTCTGCATGAGACAGCAGTCAGAGGTTCAGCACATACATGCGCTCTCCCTCTGAGCTGTGATGTAACGGAACCGACTGGCAAAAGATCCACCTACCATGAAGTTAGTAATGAAATGTCACCTTATTAAAGGGTTTATAAGAGTGAATCATTTGACTGCAAGGGGACATGAAGATATTGCTCTGCCACACTGTGCTGTAATGACTTTCAGGAAATGGATTGTTTCAGTAAGTTTGGACTGCTCTTTTCAGATGCCTTCCAATGTCTCACTGTTTGTCTCCATTATCAATACTTTTCATCCCAGTGTAAAGCCCAAGCGTCTGTGCTGTGCTATGCATCATGGCACTGTCCCTTAACTTGCCAAGAATAAATCCAACTGCATAAACAGATTATAGAAGGTGAAAAGCTCTGACTTTCACAGCAAAGGAAAAAATGAATTTCCAAGGAAGGAAGCACAGAAACACCAAGGGTGTTTACTTTTGTCTTAAAAAGCAATATTGAGTTTTGGGAATCTGAGGAATGAGCATCGCTGTAAATAGCTGGTTAAATCAGAGCCCTCCTTAGACATAAAGGGAAGTCTGTGGGTATCTGAGGACATCCAGTACACTGTTTGGAACTTGCTGGAATAACAAGTTTGGCTAGTTTGTGTTTTGCTAAAAAAAAAAAAAAAAAAAAAAACACATCACATTGGCTGAGAGGGGGAAAATGAAAGGGGGAGACATATTCCCACAGAGCACGGTTCCCTTCTGCTGGGAGGAATCAGTCTCATCTTCAGAGGAAATTGATCATTTTTTATTTATCAGCTTTGGCTATGGTGAAACCTCACAGAGAGCAGCAGGAAATGCCCCACTGTGGATAAACAGTGGCGATATCAAGAGACACAGAACAGTGTGTACTCACCTAGACGAGGAAGAAACCAGGTTAAGAAGAAGCACAGGTCCAGAGTAAACATGAAAAAAGAAGAAAACCATACTGTCACACATCATTTTTACAACCAGTATTTTATGCCATTACTAGACTGGTCTCACACTAACTGCATTGGTAACTTCCAGTGAAATCCATTTAAATGGTGACCATTGTGCAGTGCAATAAACACAAATCATTGAAACTCCTGCAAATGCTTGCAGACTTTATTTTATAGTGTAATACCTCAGAGAAAAGCAGGTACATTTCAGCAATTAAGTGGATAATGCTACAGGAGTATGAGTTTTAAGTTCTATTGAATAATTACAATATCTACAAATACACTTGAGGCCTTGATATAGTATGGATATTGGCATGGCTAGTGAGTGTAGGTACTCTACTTTGCCCTGGACCTAGCAATACTCTCTAGCTGTGCCATGATATATCACAGCCTCTCATGCCTTTTCATTTTAATATATTACAAATGTAAAATATGCACTCCCTGTCTTACTGCATACTGTTCATCCTTTATAGGTACTTCAAATGTATAGTACCTGTACTGCTGAAGGGAAAAAAACGCATTTAAACCACTAAAAGGTGTGAACTTTTTCATTCTGTTGTTCACTGAAATGGAATTAGTAAATTTATATTTCCTGGAATAGTGATCAGATTCAACATGCCTAACAACAGAGCATATTTTTTAGCTGCCCACTGAAAACTGTCAATCTTCCTGCATTATAAATCCCAGCAATTGCTACTATTCTTTCACATTAGCCAATGCTACTCCAGCCCCTGGATTTAGATGCTAAGCAGCAGTGCTATATCTTGGCTGGGGGAGGCAGCAACAGACTGTTTCAGGACCCTGGCGTGATCTGTATACAGCATGTGCTTCGCTGCTCTGTGGCTGTCATATGAGCAGCTCACAGCCCCGGGAGAATCCGCTGCGGAGATCATTAATGTGTGAGCTCAGAGGTGGGAGGGGGTCAAAGGGCAGGATGCGCTGCGCATTGGTCCTGCCTTTCGTCTTCAGGTCTGGCTTAATGGTTGGGCGAACCTGCGACGGTTCATTTTTCCCTGCTATCGACGTGTCATCGCCAGTTAGCAGTGTTGGATAACATGCGCATGAAGGCATATTAGTGTCAGCGCAGATCCTGCCCCAGACGGCCTCCTCGCAAAAGCTGTCTATGGCGCCCTCCATGCTGCTGATCCGGGGCCTCGCACACACAACATCTGTGTCAAGAAACCATGGACAGCGGCCGAGGGACCACATGGCACATTACCAGAAACACGCAGATGGCCACAACACTGCTTTATCTGCATGGCTGTGTGTGTCTGTGTGTAGAGTGGACGTGTGATGGACAGCCTGTGTTGTATGTGTTTGTGTCTCACTCAACACAACATGGTGAGTTGCTCAAATGTTGCTGGTTGCTCAAATGTTAGCAACATTGAACAGATGCAACAAAAAAACCCACCAAACACTTCAGGTAACTTGGGGGGGCAATCGAACTACAAAGACAGAATTTCTAATTCATTAGATTCATGGGATTGGATTCAGATTGAAGAACAGAGGGAAGACAATGAACAGCTAGTAGAGAACACAGGCAATCAAAACAGGAATGAATAGTGAAGTCTAGCACATTGATCTGCTGCATGGTATTTATAGCTACTAGGTAGCTTGACATGCTAATGTATCTCAGAGCATGATGTGCCTTCCCTGCAGCCATGTCTTTTTGTAGGATTAAGTGATAGAAAAATCAATTTGAAGATACAATATAAATCAATTCACATTTTACCATGGCACCTGGTGCACAGCCGAGACATCAAATGCAACTAAGATTTTGAACCTTGCCAAGTTCAGTAGTATAACCTGTTCTGTTGCACTGGACAGAACTGAAATACCACAACAATGAACCGCTGTTAATGTATGCATCTTCCACCTATGTGTCAATCCAGAAGGACATGTAATCGTATGGTGCTAGTTACAGTAAGGAGTAAAAATAAATTCAAGCATTAATATTTTAAGTGCGTTCATAAAAGGGGGAGGATGGCTTGCACTTGAGTCTCATTGATAAATGCATGAGAAATGACTTGGGATTCCCCGCCTACTTCTTCCTCCGTTCCTGATCTATTGGAGGCGTGCCATGTCTGATTGCTAAAGGAGCTTCCCCCAGATTTGGCCTGTGGATGTTGATTACATCCTTCAGGCAGTCACGAAAGCACCAGATATGGAGTTAATTTAAACCAATTCAGATCAAACAAAAAAATCTGTACCTATGAAGAAAATTCAAAATGACAACTAACACTACATAATTTACAGATTGATAGCTGTAAAATTCAATAAACACATTATTTCATGATGTTTTGCATTAGTCCCCCTCACTGGTCACCAACAGTGAGTTTACCATTAGTTCAGTTATCTACACCTCAGTGAGACTGATACCTTTCCAAATCAGGAAATTAAACTTACATCCACTGGATAATGCAACAACACCCCCAGCTACTTTTGCCTGGTGATAAAACATACAATATTTGTAAAAATATTTGTCCATGAACATTGATAGTTTTTACCCTATATTCTGATTGTTCAGATCTTATTGCTTGTCAAGCAGTGAGAATACTTTTACCCTGGAACAATGGACTTAAAAGTTGTCCCATGACCTCTATATACTGCAAATGTAGCAAGAAGTGCATATGCCATCAAACACTAGAATGTCAGAGTAAGATGATGGCCAACTGCACACTTAACGCCAAAGTCAATGAGATTCTGCATCTTCAATATAATCCAGATTTACACTACCCACAGAGCGTAAAACATAAGTTATGATGCCTTGCTTGTGGGTTTTGACAGTGTATGCTATTTTCGTGTAATTTATGGTGATAGAACATTCAGGAGCTGTACGTTTAGTTGCTCTGGCTGTTACAGCGAGAAAGGATCCGGCTGCCCCTCTCTCGCCATTTTTCATCGGATCCTCCTTTCTCACTCTTCCCATCCGCGGCCAGCTGTCTCCTGCCCCATATTTCTTCTGCTATCTCTCCCAGTTTCTGCTTTCCAAGCCCTGTTCCAGGGGGGACTCTGTCCCAGACCAGCTGGGTCCCAGAAACCTCCCCCCTCACAGGGCCACCCATGAGAGGCCTTTACTCCGGCAGCAAAACGCTCACTACATTTAGCCAAAACACAAATCAATATCAGCGTCAGATTCGCCATTACCATCATCCTCAAGTCTTTAATTACTCTTTAATTTTCTTACTTCATCAGATTTTGGTGGGCATAAAGTGTAAAATGCGATCTGCTTTAAGGAATGCTAAATACACTTCCACTGGGGAATTTTTTTATAATGATCTGGCCATATAAGGAAGTGGAAACAGATAACAAATTATAACGAAACGCTAATAAGCAGACAGATGGAAAATTGCAGTATCAGAGCAAATCTAGACTGAAGGCCCCTCACGAAGAGTCAGGTAATTGTCTTCTCCATGTTGAAGAGATACTTTACACAACCCAGACAGACCAAATATCGACAAAAGGAAATAAAACAGTAAAACAAAGCAGACTTAGAATGACATCTCACGATTAATCAGTATTTGAGGTAAGGCAGCATGCTTTACAATTAAGACTGAATGTATAAAGTGTTTGAGGAAAACATTATTCAACAGAAAACAAGCCACAATCTAGTGACATGTGAAAAGCGGGATGATTCATACGATGGACAGAACTTGCCTCTTTAGCGAGCCGTGCAGCAAATGCCGCCTATTGAAAAATGTTGGTCAGTCAATGCTCTCACTCATTTAGGCAGCGCAGTTGAGACTAAGAAAGACTCAGTCGTTTTTCATTGTGTACCGTGGAGGCTGGTGGGAAACAAGTGTTGGGAGACACAATTTAAAGCGCAGGAAGAGCGCCTTGATTTATTTGTTGAGAGTCACTGATCGCTGCGTTCAAGGGCATTGTTTGGGAAGGTGATGGATGCTGGTTGTTTGCTCTGAACTGCTCCCCCAGTCACCGTGTGCACCGAGGCCAAACATCACATGGGAAATTGTCGACACAACTTTTTACAAGGGAAAAAAGGGGCTCTTCCTTTGATCTATCTCAGTGTTAAAAAGCAATTTATTTCCGTGCAGATAATTCATTTATTCCCTTGGCTTTATCTATTACGGTCATTGTTTGAAAAAGAGCAGGCTTTGTTTTGTGCAAATAAAGACGTTGCCCGCTTTTACACGAGAGCAGGCTGTAAAGTGGAGGTGTGGGAGAGATAGTTTTAATAATGGTGTGGCCTGATAACAGCATCTCAGGCAATCAAGAGAAAGCTACATTTATGGGGTCAGCAATCTGTGCTCCTCCCGTGATTGTGATGAGCCAGTGGGTTAGGCATTTCAGCAGGGAAAGAGAGATGCTCCGTGCGCAAGGAGGCTGTATTTATGGTTAGATTTTCATTCACACTTCATCAAACAGAAATTGCTAAACTGAGACTGGAATGCTGCCGCTGTCCACTTAGGCTTGTGTAAATCTCTCCCCCGCATTACACTAATATGGTGGAGACACCCATAGTCACATGCTGTGCTTTCTCTAGCCTCTGTTTACGAAATCAAATTCCACCTGCGTCATCATTTTAACTGCCTTGACTAAACAGTGTCGACAAACTGGGACAACAGAGGCTGACCTTCTATATTAAGTCTTAACTGATAATCATTATCTACATGCCAGTGATTCGATACACTGTGAATGCCTATGGGTTGCTCCATACACTGTATGCGAAATGAGATGCTCCTCTTGTACCCATAAATTACAGCACGGTGAGCACAAAGGACCCTCATATTTATTTATTCAGAAACCTATAACACCTTGTTCTCACTCAGACAATGTAATGCCACTGCTGTATAAATGTCAGATGACATTGACTGCACTCCTCTGGACTTCAGCTCCCATTGCTTTTTTGCAGAATTTTTCAGTCTGCCTCTTGTGAACAATTCTGTCCAACATCTTAACATGAGGTTGAGGTGATAGTAGTATAAAAAGTTCAAGTCTTACAGGGCCTTGTCACTAAAATTAAATTGAAATGAACACACACACACACACACACACACACACACACACACACACACACACACACACAATGAACCTGAATGACTGTTAGCACATTTTTACAGGCATGTCATCAGATTAAGATGCATAATCTCATCACTAGCACAGACTCATCCTCTTTGTAGATTAAACACAGACGAAATCTGTCATAGTACACCATTAATTACACACAAAGAATGAGTCTGAGACCCCAGATTTGGAATTCAACCCCACAGGCTTCTGCTCAGCAGCTTGAGAATTTCCCCATTTACTAGACTGTCTATTAGAAATAGGTAAGTATGCTTCTCAGTGTGCATTTACACGTTCCTGGAGGCCAATCCGGGGCTAATTATCACCAATACTCTCAATTGCATTTTCTGTGGAAAAATACATATGTATTATAATTATTTGTCACTGAAGGAAAATAACGCTCAGAGACGAATAAGAATTAGAATGTGTATGTATTTTTCCACAGAAAATGATAATCTTTATTACCATTAGTAATGATTGTGATGTAACATGCACACGTACTGTAAGACAGCAGTTACAGAAAAAATAATAACTGGAGTAAATGTATGACACTGAATGAAGTTGAATTTGTGCTGACCTATGCCAAAAATAGAAAACTGCATTTGTACATGAGGCTGAACACTTCCTGTGTGTCCTCCACTCCACCCCTCTCTTACACACACAGTGGTGGTGTTCCTCACTGACTGCTCCAGAGAGATGACACACACATGCATAACGAATCATCCGCCCCCTTACAAAAGGGAAAATTATGCTGGATCATGAGGAGAGGCTGAACTGAGTTCACTCTGATCTGTATCTCCCGTTCTCTTTGTTCCCCATCACCCATCTCGTCACGACAGTAATGCTCCATCATGGAATCTCTGCTGCAGAGAGACTCTGAGGGAGAATGAGCACTGTTTTAGAAGAGGTGTCAGAGACAAAAATGTAAAACCCAGAAAGTTACATTTTACTATATTATGTATATTATTATGAAAACTGGATTCCCTGTGAGACCATTCACATTTTGACCCAAATATCAAAAACCAGAGAGATCCACTGAGCTCCTTTGACTGGAATGATGCATGTAGGAAACCCCAAAGCAGCCAGCCTTACGGTGAAGTGCTCAGCGCTGTCAGCGTTACAGTTTCTCCAGGGGTCTCATTAAAGCTGCTCAGCTTCTCTCCCTCACAGACACGGTGGTCTTCCTTCCCTCTGCCCCTGACAGCCATGCAGGTAGCCCCGCTCACAGCCACACTCACCTCCTGAGCCACAATGCTGGAGATACGGACCGCCCTCTTCACCCGGGTGTTCCTGCGCTCGTTGTTCGCTGGCGCCCCCTCCTGGGGAATGCTGTCCCTCCCACTGAGCGACATTTTTACACCCCTTTTCAGGGGCTTGACTGATTATCTCCCGACACTAAACATCCCGACTCTTCCCCCACCCCGACTTGTCAGCCACGGGACCTTAGGCGCTGTCCCTTTGTCTGTCTCTCTCACTCTTTCTGGCTGCCTGTGTTCTACCTCTTCTCCTCTGCCACCAGTCCCTGTGCAAGTGCTAGAGGAACAGAGTATAAGACCGAGTAGCTCCAACCTCAGCCTGTCTCCCTCCACACCAGAGGCAAATTGTTTCGGCTTCCCTCCCTCCCCAATAACTCCGCTGGAACCCGTGCGCTGTAGTCACCACCTCCTAATGTCCTCCCCCCCCCCCCCCCCCCCCCACATGGTCTCTCTCTCTCTCGCTCTTTCTCTCTCTCTCTCTCTTTCTGTCCTTCAGGACAGCGAGGTGAGGAGTGGAGCCTGGAGGTTCTCTCTCTCTCTCTTACTCTCCCTCTCTTTGTGCTGCGGTCCTGTACTTCACAGCTGCCTCTCTCTAACGCCAAGCACCTGCCGCTCTTTGGTCGTGCTTATTTACCCCTCCTCCCTCTCTCTCTCTCTCTCCCTCTCTTCTTCCACCCCTCTCTCTGACGCTCCCTTGCTCCCTCCCCTCTGTCGATCTCCCTCTCTGGATCAGCTCTAATTGCTGCGGGTTGTCTGATCCTCTCCTCTCCTCATTCCCTCACAGGCTGCAGGACATGATTAATTTTCTCTCTCACCCAACAAACATAAACAGGCTCCAGCAAAACACCACCTTCTCACTGTCACACACACAGAAATTCATGCACACGTATGATGGGTTCCCAGATGTTGTGCCACAGGACGAAACTGCTCTTTCTCTTAACATCAGCACTTGAGACAAGTGGGAATCCTTGCCTCTCTAGCTCTGACTGCACTGAATGGACATACATCAGCATCACCCAAATTTCAGGGTGTTAAGCATTGTTAAGAAATAAAACTAAGAAGATTTGGTCTTGAGAGGAGAACATCTATTGGGACCCAATTTTGCAAACTCTTTCAGGGCACCTCAACAGCACCGACCTAATCAGCCCCACTGGACATGTGTCAAGTTTTGGATGAGAAGTGTTGGAATTATATTTTCAAGTGCTGAAACTAAGACGTGAGAGACATGGCTTCTGTGGTGTCCAAAGATTGAAAGTATGTGTATCAATATGGTTTATTCACCTTCTCTTAATGGGTGACCTTTGACTTACCCAGTGGACAGTGGTACAGCATGTCAATGCACTGAACCTAGCCACCAGGATATGGAGGGTCACAGTCCATGCATAGCATGCAGAGAATGACCAGCATTCTCACAACATAAAAGCCAATTCTAGGATAACCATCCTCTTATTTATGCTTTTTCCCCCTTTATGCAACCCTGTTTGGAACTGGCAAAAGTACATTAGCCTCGTGTCACTGCGACGACCTCTGCAGTCATGCAGAGGCACTGAAGCGAGATGAATGAACAAATCCATTGAGTTCATCCAAGCAACTTGCAGGCGCCTGGCAAATCGCAGTGTGCCTGACAGCAGTCAAACAAGGAGACCCTGGCTGACGCAACCCACCGCTATCTTTGGCGGACAGGAGACAATTTGTGCCGCCTCTGTGGGCCCTTGTTCATTGTGGGCACATGATATAGGCAGTTTTTAATCCTGTGCTTGAGATGAGCACCTTGCTGACTGAGCAGTTGGGAAGACCTGGATGGCTACCCTCTGAAGTGAGGCTAAGACAGGTCCAACTGACTTACCCTGCATCAGAATATGTAACCACTGCTTTTTAATGCAATTCGCATGGCCAATGCATGTATTGATTTATTTCAAACAATCACCGGGACTGTAGATTTGTTTTTGGCAAGCAGATCTTTGTTTTCTCGATTACATAATCTTACCGGCCTAGTTAATGCAATTCACAACCAGCTGCTTGTGCTGTAAACAATGTTATCAAAGGAATGCATCACTCTGAGAGGAGCCCACATTAATACAATGACACAAGGATACAATACATAAAGTTTGATGTAATGTAATGCGCTATAAACTGAGTTGAAAAAAAAAAAACTGTTGAAAATCTGAAATTCCGAAACCTCAGCTATGAGATATAAGTGTCATTTTGTAGACATATTTTGTTCAAGGAGCCCTTGAGGGAGCCCATGAGTTCACCTGTGCATCACACTTATCTGTGCTGTTCCCTGGCCATTCAAGCGAAAAGGTGTATCCCACATGATCGTGTTAAAACTAAAAAATCAGCAGAGAGATTGACAAGTATCATGTTTGCACTCACTTACAGCAGAGGAGATTGACAAATAAGGGAAACTGTTGTGAACTACCCTCCAGGACTATACCTGAGTGAGCCCTGCGTTCAGGGTGCTGATACATTATTCATCTGGTCTGAAAAGGGCTGCTGATGGGGCGCTCCGTGGCAAACCTGCCCGGGCTGTGTTTGTTCTGTCATGCAGTGATCAGCTTGGTAATTAGCCTTTATGCACAGGCAAAAGAAAGCAGCAGCTGGGTGGCTGTAACACAAAGCATCCCAACATTGACCAGATGTTAAAGGGGACACAATTAAAACTTGCCAGGCCGACATTTCTGGACAAAGGGACAAGGCTCACCTTTCAAAACACCACTTTCTAAACCTGTGACCAACTCACAGCCTGCTCTGCTCTGCTTTACTCTTTCATGCTAAAAGTGCAATAAAAAGCACATTGCCCTGATGACATTGGTCTCCATGACCTGAGGTCAAACTGTATTACAGGAGATGACTATTCACAAGGATGAAACTGCCACTCTAAACAAGAAGAAGAAGAAGAAGAAGAGGAAGAAGAAGAAAAAGAAGGAGGGGGAAGAGGAGGTGCTGTTCTTTTTCCCCAAACATGCACATCAAATCTAAATTAAAATTATGGGTCTTAATTGTGTTTTTTTTCAGATAATGAAAAAATTTCCATGAACCAGATAATCGCTTGTTTTCCCCACAGTGCTGTCAGATCACAATCAATCTGGCAGGCCATCATTTATTTTGTTTGTTTATTTAATTCCCCAAACCATGCATCAATAACATGACTGCCTCCCACTGTGCCATTGGATGCCTGGTGTGATGGCGTGAGTCAATGGGTGAGTTTGCATTGACCCCGTTGAAACAGTAATGAAACGTGAGCTCAGAAGAGAGTCTACATATGGGGCAAGGTTATTAAATGTCTTCTCATTTTTTAGAAGCGAAGTGTATTGATTCCAGAATCCTGTCAACTAACTTTTGATTTATCCCCTTGTTTTGACTTCCAGAAAGTAGCATGATACCGTACTTTCATTCCCAGGATACACCCAAGTCTCATCACTGAGCCAGAACAGTCCATATTTGATTATGTATGTCAAAAAATGTACACGGTTGTTTTTCATTTTTGTCATTTTGTATAATGATTTATTCTATCCTAATATTAGAATGATCCACAAACAAAATGACAAACAAAAACTGCAAAAAACAAATAACAAAAATGTTTATTAAGGATATTTTAATCTATATAATTTGTCAATACAGTCAATATTTTAATTCCATTAAAAATAGAGAGGCTATGAAAAAATGTCAAATTTATCTGTTTCAGGATCTAGATTTACATTTTGGTGGATTACAAGAAGGTATAACATCAGTGAAATTAAATTTCATGTCAGATATGCTTTGTACTGACAAATGAACTACATTCCAAATGCTTTAATACATAAAGTCTAAAGAAGCGTCCACAGACAAAATGAGATATACAGGTAACTGCCTGTAAAAAAAAAAAAAAAAAAAAGAAAAATTTGAGTAAATGAGGGATACAAAGTATATTGAAAGCAGGCGCTTCCATACAGGTGTGGTTCCTGAGTTAATTAAGCAATCACCATCCCGTCTTGCTTGGAGTCATGTATAAAAATGCTGGGCAGGCCCAGATGCTCATTATTTTGGTCACCATGGTGAGAAGACAAAATCTCAGTGACTCTGAGAGAGGGGTGATTGTTGGGGAATGTCATCCCTCAGTGGTGAAGGTGACGCTGGCATGGAAGTCTGAGGGAAAGACATCATCAACTAGGGGCAACTGCATGAAAGCGCATACTCCTTGGCCCTGATGTCCGTGCATTTTTTGAGATGGAAAGCAAAACAGATGAGCAACACTTGATGATCTAGGGCAGAAACAGTCAGATTCATCAAGAGCAATCCATTGAGAACTTCACAAAGAGGGACACTATGGTGGGGTTGCAGTGCATAAACCCCTCATTGCTTGCAAGTAGAAAGGTGCAAAGAACACAAGCAATGGTCTACTGAGTAACAGAAAAAGGCACATGGTCAGACAAGCTATCCTTCACCTTGTTCTCAACAAACAGACAAGTGCATGTGTGGCATATGCCAAAAGAAACCCACAGGCCCAAGTGCTTGTTTCCCATGGTTTAGATACACTCAACCCCTTAGAGGGTCAGGTAAATGGCAATAAATACAAAACCACTCTGAGTGATCACCTTCATCCTATGGTGGAGTGTTTCTATTCTGCTGGGAGTGGTCTCTTCCAGGACGTAAATATCCCCATCCACAACATACCAATTGTCACTGAATGGTTTGATGAGCATGAAAACATTGTAACCCATATGCCATGGCCATCTCACTTATTCAGTCAGATGTAAACCCATTTGAACATTTATAAGACATTCTAGAGCAACGCCTGAGACAGCATTTTCCACCACCGTTAACAAAACACCAAATGATGGAATTTCTTGTGGAAGAAAGGTGTTGCATACCTCCAGCAGAATTCCAGACACTTGTAGAACCTATGCCAAGGCATATTGATTTTCATTTAGTTTTTGTGGCATTCTCACACAACACCCCACTCTCCCAGTGTTCTCCTTTGACTTTCTGTTTGTTGGCTTTTCTCCTGTACCTCATGCACAGACATTCACAGACTGTATAACCCTTTGCCACTATAGAGCTGGAACCAGCAAAGGGGTATAATGAGCCAGCCTGGATCCAGCTCTACAGTGGGAAGGTGTAGGACATGAGCGCATTTTTATCATCAAGAATTTGTACTGACTGCATTGTATTGGAACAACACCAAAAGTTAAGAGTTCTGGGTAATCTGCTGCAAGACAGTGAATATCAATGCCATTGCATTACTGCTGCTGTACAGCGAATATTCATGCTACTGCATTAATACTGGCTGATATACAGTGAATATCCATGCCATTGCATTACTGCTGCTGTACAGTGAATATTCATGCTACTGCATTAATACTGACTGCTATACAGTGAATAGCCATGCTATTACACTACTGATGGTGGACAGTGAATATCCATGTTGCTACATTACTCTCTGCCCTGACATTGCACAAGTTTATCTTGCGATAACTACTCTTAGCATAGTCATACACTTATTTGTAAGTTTCTCTGGGTAGGAGCATCTGCTAAATGAAGTAATGTAATGTAATGTATTGAGGCTTTCTGGTGATCGACAGTGGCCCAAAGTCCTATTAAAGACACTTTATGTTGGTGTTTCCTTTATTTTGGCAGTTACCTATACCTTAGAAATTGTTTTGCACATGAACATACAGTAGTGCTCAGTTGTTGTCAATACTGGCAAATTAGCAGCAAATACATGTTAAGTATTAAATGATAAGATAGCAAATAAATGTTAAGATTGTTGTTGAGCCATGCAAAGAGATCTTTGTAGTTTTTTTTACTGTTATTGAGGTCTGAGATTCTCCAACCTTATTAAGACAGCATTTTCCCTCTTTCCTCCACATTTATAACCTTGAAGATGGAATTAAAATATTTCTTTGAAGTCTTTGATGATTTAATATAAAACAGAAAGTCTCCTTTGACTGATGACAGTGTTTGCTGCTCTTTTGATGTGACAGAGCCCTCTAATTGAAGAATGTAATTTATTGCTAAATAAAGTGGAAAAGTTTATAATATATTTTGTGGTGATAATTCAGAGACTCTTGCTTTGAAAATAATTCCATAAATGGATGTGCTGAGCAGTATCACCTCTGTGACTTACTGTCTTTTTATACATACACTAACAGTTGTTTTGATGTGAAATATTTCTGAATTTGGTCAGCGATAATATAATGTTCACTATGAAAGTATCGGTGCTTCCATGTTTATCTCTGCGTGGACCATTAGAGATTATGTTATGTTATGCTTTTATGCACATGTTGAGGAAGACGGATTCATGGAAATGCAAAAAATGGAATTTAAGGGGTTAATGTGTAGAAGTATGTAACTGACTGTCAACCCCCTCCTGGTTGCTTGGTCTGACTGCATTATACATCTGTGACATTTGATGACTTCTTGTACAGAGTTGGGCTGCAAGTCTTTGTCTTAGGCTGAACTTTTTCAAAAACTGAGTGCTGTGTTTGAGTGACTGCCCTAAAAAGCATAAATCATGCTCTCTCATGCCCTTTCATCTTTAATGTTTAGCTGTAATGGGTTAGTGCCCATAATTTATTGTTTCACTTCTGCTCCCTGTGCAGTCCGCTCCCCCCCCCCCCTTCAGCCAGGGCGGGAGGGGTGACTGATGCTGCTCCTTTGTTTTAATACAGGCTGCTGAGCAGAATAAATTCAGCCTTAATTGGATAGATTGCACTGAGTCTCTGCTTCTTCACTTACCAAAATTGGTATCCACCTCCCCAGATATTGAAGAGTGATGATCTTATTATTGCATTATATTAGAAGATACTCTATGTCAAGTCCTTCCCATATGCATTTGGCATTATGGGTAATACACGCCTGCCAAACAAACTCAGGGAACTGGAGTCCTTAAAATGACTGCTTTCTCAGTACTTATGCCATTATATGGCTAGAACTATAACTATGATTGTTTTTATCAAAGAAAAAATTTTTTAGTTAGTGAATACAAGTAAATATGAATAATGGTTGCAGGTGTCTGAAGTCTGGAGATCTTGGAGTCCATGTACTCATTAGCTTTTTGCATTTGATCTTTTGTTTTTTTTTTTCAGATCCTGAAGAGCTTCCTTAAGTCCTGAAGAGCTTCTGAAGACATTACTGATACTTAATAACATATATTCCTACCAAGCCAATGGCTCCAATTGAAGAATCAACATTTTAGTTGAAACGACAACTTAAAACAGCTGCAGCTCTCCAGGGCTGATCCTGGAAATGGTGTCCCACAGTCCCCTGCAACACGGAGTTCCCCCACTGGGCTCTCATTCTCTGGCTCACCTTGCTGCAGACATACAAAGCTCGGGGTACTACATTCTCAGGGTGACTCAGTTTTGGAGCAAAAACTAATCCAGGTCCCATGTTGTCCATCTTAATGACATGTCTTCCGGTATGAAGAAACAACTCTTTTTGGAGGTTAACATCTACAGGCGTGTGTATATTTTTATCATAGAAGTATGTATGCATAAATGGAATTTGCTGCACAGCATTTCTTCTCAGTCACTCAGTGTCAGAGGTCATTCTGTAAAAAGGAACACATGTTTGAGCTGAAGCGTTTCATCGCACATGGGAAGGAGCCTGATTTCACTGTCTTTCCAACCTTGCCCAGACAACTGCAGCAGGTTCCCTGGCGTTACGAGAGGCTTACCGTGCTTTTTCAATGTTTTACGCCGCAAATGAGAACAATTATTATTTAACATAAAAGCTCCACACATCTCTTTTGGTCCATCAGCACACATCTCATTCCTGCGAAAGGGTATTCATCTAAAGTCATCACTGACAATTTTTCCTACAACAAGACCAACCTGCAGACGTTCAGTGACAACATCCATTACTGACGAATAAAGGGCACCACTCAGAGGTTCAGCACTTAAAAAATACGTAGACAAATTAATGTCATGTCCCCTAAGGACCTAAGTAATTAAAGGGGTACACTAAAACAGTGATACTGAACAGAAATTTTTGACAAGTGAAAAATAACTGGGAGAAATCCAACGTAATGTACTGTAGAACATTTTGAAAGGCAATTAAATTAGTTGAGTAATGTAATATTTCCTATTCCTTGTACTGGCAACCTGAAAACACACTCAAGGGGCTACCACATTCACTACACAAGTCACTTTACATCTTTCTCAGTGCTTCGCTTTCATGATCCATTACACCTCTACAGTGGAGCTGCATTAGGGACATAGGATTTCTCATTGGCTTCCCCTATACTTAACAGACACAGAGATGTATGTGTATCAGTAATAGAGCAGGTTATTAAAATAAATACCCAGTGGCTGCTCTGGGAATTGAAGATGATTTAAGACTACAGGCTTGGCAGCTTCATTAACCCAGGTGAAGAACTCATTAACACTTCCTGTCCAACACGTCTTGAACTCATGGCTGTTAATTTCCATCTACAGGATTCCCCCGGTGAAGTTATGATAAGAATGCATTTTTTGGCCAAATTTCAAGTAGAGCTCTGCCAGAAGGTTCAATTTGTCTCCAAAAATAACTTGCGTATGGAATTGCACTGACCACTTCACCAAGGCTTATGATACCAATCCTGGGAGAAACCTTACGGCAATGTTATCATACCTATCATCTCCTCTTTATTTGTAAAGTAGAAGCATTCACTCTGCTATAAATGTCTCCTGCTCCCCACTAAGCAACATCTATTTCAAAGCTTCATAACTGTAATTATGCCATGACTGTGCTCTCAGGATGGTTATAATTCCACATCAAAATGATAACTGGCCTGAGAGTGTATTGTGAAATAATTACAGTTATGATAAAAATCACAGGAAAGAAATGTTCCTTCCATAATTTCAAAATAATAAAAAACTTACATTTCTATTTCCTTACTTTTACCTTCCTCATAAAGGTAAAATACTAACACAGTAGTCCAGGCTTAATTTGACATGTTTTCTGTAGATTTGACAGTTTAATCCAATGACAAAGTGCAGTGAGTGCGTAATGTGATTTGCAAAAGTATTCCCTTATTCCTTACCTGATCCACCACAATGCACTAAACATGAATACGTGTATCTATGGTGAGACAGTGTGGCATTAGCTCTGGTATCAGGACCGTTTGCCTTTACATCTGGCACTATGGCAGTGACAGGCCTCAAGCCCGTATTGTAGGCTTTATCATGCACGGTGCAGTGAACATGCCTGAGTGGACAACATAACTTGTACTGTTTGAAGCTCTAATACAAGCTGAGAAAGTTTCATCAGGAAAATGCTCTGCATGTAGCCACATCTGTCTGTCACAAGGAGAGACACGTCCTTCGCTTTGGAGAACTGTTTCTCCATGCCTGTTTTCTTATCAGTTTTAAGTTCAACAAGAGACAAGATTAAGGTCACATTCTTTGGTCTAAAAATTAGAGAAAGTACAGCAAGGTTCTAAAATCTAGACATAAAAAGCAAGAAGCTCAGCAGATGGGTCTTTTCTCTTAAATATCAGCCTCAGAGACCAGTAAAATAAACCAGCAAAAGACCAGTAAGATAAACCAAAGTCCGGTGTTTACAAATTCCATGGATTGTTTCATTTTGGAATATATCTTTGTTGCTGACAGCACAAATACAGTTATTCAGAAAGAATTACTGTACTGCAATTAGCTACCTTGTTATGTTATGCTACTTGGTCACCTAGCAAGCAAGCAGTGTAGCACTGAATTGTAGCTCCTTACCAATTTAGCCAGCTACAACGTCATTATCTAACATTATCTGACAACACACTATAACTAGATATGTCAGCTAGCAAATATCTAGCAAGCAATTGGCAGTTCCAATTTGCTGAGTTCTTTACTGAGCCAACTTTGTTGTTACTAACTAGTCCTAACTAGCTAACAAACTTAGGCAGCCTAAATGATATTTAAAATTTAATGCTGTTCTCCAGAAAGGCCAACTTCTTCACCACAAACAGACTGCAGACTGGAACTGACTGGAAAATCAGTGTACAAGGATGATATTGTGTGCAAAACCACATTATCTCATTATCTGAGCAAGCAATTATCTACAGTATATCATATGAAATGAATGACTTGTAATTTTTTAATATACACAAGACCAAAATTCTCAGTGAGTCTAAGCAGAATGTTTTACCATAAGATTACTGAATAATGCTAAAAATTTTTAGCTCATTATATGTAAGCTGTATTAGGAGGGATTGTGATGTTAGGTTGTTTGCAATGCAATAAAGAGAATATAATGAACATCTCAATAATAATAATGACAACTTGTCACATGAAATTCAAGCATATAAAAATGCACAAAATTCAACATTTGGGAAGTAACGGTCCCTTGACAATTACAGCAAAATTACATCAACTTGAATTTCTTTGTATCTATTTTTAATTGAGGTTTTATGACACTCTCCTTTATTGTGTAATAAAACCTCCACTTTTATTATACAGGAAATGTCCTCTAATGACATTGGTACAAGTTTGCGTACACGGCAAGTGACATCACTTTCTGCATTTATCAAATCCCAGGGAATAACTCTAAACGGTTTGCTCCTTCAAGGAGCTGAGTCTCTCACTATTAATACTGATGTTCCACAGCAAGCTGAAAGCTTCATCTCAAAGCTAAAGTAAGAGTAAAGTGAGTAACAGTTTCTTGTTGGAACCTATAATGTCAAACTTTATCATTATCTCTATAATTGTATTCCAAAACACTGCTCGGTGGCCCGTTACCTGTCCATTTACCGGAGCCATGAGCCGCGTGAGCGCGAGACGACCGTGGTGTTGTTGTGCCACATCTCTGTAGCGCCGTGAATCCGAATGGATAACAAATGACACCATTAATTCCCACTTGGAAGCTGTGCTTGTTGCCCCACTTACAGCAGCAGTGCTGAGGTAGGCATCTTTGCGCATCACGGCTGCGCCACAACCCCCACTGTGGAGGGGAGGGGGACAGATGAAGCTCATACATCTTCAATGGCACCATGTTGGGACACCATGATCCCTTACACCTCAGCTCCTTACCAAACAGCGTATGTGCATATATGGTGCGCTGGTTAGAGCCTGGTTTGAATCCCAGATGGGACACTATTGGCTATGAGCCAAATTAAAACACAGGATTTTGTGGTTACAGCCAAAATCAAAGTCTTAACTTTCCCCAGAACAAGCTGCAGACTTAATTTTGTCCTGGTCTCCAATAATATACTCAAAAGTAAATAAACTCTACAAAGGTCAGTAGCTCATTATTTAGGATTTGTGGTGGTTTAGGTCTGCAAAGTATGATATGTGCTAATAGTCTCAGCCATAATGATTATGTTAGCCCTTCCCCACATATAATTCAGCCTCAGGAAAGCTGAGAAAGTTCTGTACAAAAGCGATTTCAAGTTCTGCCTTTAAAAGAGTTGTCCCATAAACTCTTCATAACTGTCTTCACACACTAGCCTAACTTTCACTGAGGGAGGAAAAAATCACTCCAGAAGTGACTCATTAAAGGAGCTCCTGAACTGAATGCACATATTGACTGCTAAAATACATCTTCAAGCTGGCGGTGATTGATCTGACGTGGTGACAAGCGAAGAAGTGAGGAATTTGAGGAGGCAAGAGCCGAGAACTCAAGGTCAGCCCAAGGACAGCTGGCATGGGGATGACGTCCAGACTGAAATAAGTCCTTCAAGACAGATGGGCATATCGGGGGGATAAGGCTCATATGGCTGAAAGACAGAGCAGGGGACCACGATGTTCCACACCGTGATGTGAGATTGTAAAGGTCAGGGCTGATTATCTGAGCGAACAAAGTGCCCCTTCGCTGAGTGCGTCCGGGTCGCTGAGAGGACCGGTGAGCACCCCGCCCAGTGTAGCTGGCGACACCCCGATGAGTGAGCGCGCGCTGACGCATCCCTCGTCATCGCTCATCCCAGAGTTCCGATGACTCACCACTCTCATTACCGACGCGCTCCCCGGAGGCCGCCGTTGTAATCAAGGCAGCGGGTGCAAAAATTCATCACGTGCCACGCACGCAGCCTCTCCATTAATTAACAGCACCTTTATTAATCATGCAGCTCACCCCAGGGCTTAAATTAGCCCAGTTATACTGGAGAACAATATCCTGGGATCGGGGGTTCAAAACATCCAAACTGAACTTGTGCAATACAATACTACCATAGTATGCAGTAAATGGTACAATACTACCATAGAACACTGTTGGTGGGGACTGTGGGATGCAGAAGTCACTCATTCACAGCATGTATCTTGCCCTTAAGATGAGGAAAGTGGAAGAAAGAGGGTGTAATTAAGAGTGCAAGTGCTACCTGGTCTGCATATTTTGAAAACACTCAACAATGATGATTAGGTCATTAATAGGAAAAGAAAAAAGAAAAAAAAACTGCACCCATTTCATTTTCAAATTAATTTGTCAGTGATGTCATCATCACATGTAATGAACAACAATAGCTTGACACGTTTGTTCAAAACTTCATAAAATAACATCTGAGGTGTGATAGTCAATATCAGATTTCTAGCAGATTCTGCTGCAGGACAATGAACACAGATGACGTAGATTACTGTGTTTTTTTGGTATCTAAATGTTGTATGTAACCCTACAGTAAAGTTAAGTTTTACCACTGGTTTCCACAGCAACAAATAGTATGCTCATTTTCTTTGTGAACATAAAGAGGAGATTTCCTTTCCCATTAATTTCTGCATTTTTCATTTGTACGAAATATTTCGACTAATGCATCACAAAGCCAGTTATCTGAATCCCTCATCTAGAAGTAGTTCGCTGTATGAGTCACTAAATGGGGTAGAAATGACCACGAATGGCTTCTACCAGTCAAATCCAGAGATATCCGGTACAGTCGGTATTAAATGACCTTTTAAAATGCCTTATGTGAGACAGCCCGCTTCATGCTGCGAATATATAGGTTAGAAGCAGCAGCTCTTTAGAACAAAGTGCTTTTTTCAATCCAGAAGATATTATGTCTTGTATGAAACCCTGTAGAGTGCTTGACATTCGGGCAAATGCAGCCGTTGTCCTTCACCTCCTCCAGCATAAATCCAAGCAGACCCTGGCAGCCAAGAGGAAAATGCCCGCTGCTGATTTAATTACAGTTAGCTAATGTAAACATCCAGCCGTGGCCAGGTTTGAGTGCATCCTTTATTGCTTATCTGTAATCGTGTTGTTTCATTGACTAATAACTCCAGTATGGGGACAGCCCCTTGGTCTGCAGAGAGGGGTAACAGGGTGCACAGAATATTGATAGAAAAATAAAACAGAAATGATTTAATGTGACTCGGCGAACTGCAATATACTGCAAGCGTATTTCCCCAGTAAATACTTTATTTGAAATGTAAAGCAGTGGTTAAAGCCAGAGTTTCAGAAGCACTGAAACAAATCAATTTGAGCTATTGATTGACCGATTCAAGGCAATTATTATCATTAAGAGTGCAATAAGCACAAACAGTGCAGTGTGACATTAGGCCTAGCTTTGCCTATCAATAGTACAGTATAACGCTCTAACCTTGCCTTACAAAGTGAAATTTTTTAAGAGGACACTCACATGTTCCTAAAGTATATAAATACATATCTGTTTGCACACCAAATGAAGAGATGAACTTGCATATGAACTCTGTGCCAACAGCATTCTGGGAAATGGCTTTTTGCTTATATAGTGTGGATTATTTTATTTATGACATGCAATAACTCAAAAAAGGTATATGGAAATGTGTAATTTCTCACTGAGTCTACTGGTCTCCACACTCAGCACAGGCCACACAGGGTTATAAAGTGACCTAGCAGTATTGTACTGGCCCACGTAACGCACAGAGCATGAACTCACTATGGTGTTGTGTTATTATTTTTTTTAGTTGTAGAGCGGAACATTTTTCAAAAAAATAACTGATCTGCTTTCATTGAACTGCTTGCTTGTAAGTAAGCCCTGTAAGGAAACTACAATATCTAAGGCTTCAAAAGTATGGCATTTAACTGATGTAGAACCAAAAAAATCTCGCTCCTTTTTTTCTGAAGTGATACATCAGAGGGATATAGGTTATAAACAAAATGATAAATGTGAAAGGTCTTATATAAACTCATAATGATTAACGAGAAGTAAGTCAATACTGTGAAATACTTTCAAATAACACAATGTGTTGAGATCAGTGTTCTTTCTTCATCTAGGACTGGAGCACATATTTAAGTGTTCTGTGTTCAAATGAAACATCAGATATACAGACCAACACCAGGGGAATAAAGTGATTAACAGCAATTATAATTGACAATGCAGTGATGTGAAAGATACTGTATAAATCAGCAAGACAGTTCAGCGACCACACTGCCACTTCAAAGCTTCACTGCAATGCAATTCTTCAACTACATTGACAACTCTTCTCTGATAATGAAGCAGTGATATATTGGATCCAAGAGCTGGACCACAAATCAACACAAACCCCTCAATAAATAATGCAGCTCTTATGTTCAGATTGAGTTTATTTCAGGTCAACTTGGATAATTGAAGTCTGCTCTTGAACCTGAACTGTGATTTAGGGCTGGGTCAACTCAATTGCACACCCGTGTTAAATAAATAGCCAGTGCTCTCAAATGAAACTTGAGGCATCAAAGACCTTTAACATCAGCTGCAAAACTCATTTGATGAGATGTGCACAAAAAGGGACCGCAGGTGACAGATTTTCTGATAGGTCCTTTGAAATACACTGAAAAGGAGGAACACATCTCTGGCATGTCTTTGAGTCTTAGTTACAGATCAAGCCTTCACGTAACCAGTTTGACACATAACTGCCAAAAATGAACGTGCCCTGTGCGACCATGATCTACTGTGTAATGGTAGGAAGTAAATGGCAAGAAAAAAACAGAAAAAGGCAACCAGCCAAAGAAATGAAATGAATCTCTGTATCTTGACAGGTATGCACATTCTCCTTTCTGTCTGACCCATCTCTAATTCTATTTCACCTCCACCTTTTTTTGCCATTTTCTCCTCAAATAACAGCAGGCTTGTTGTAGTCACATTGTCCAATGCTAGGGGTCTTCTAAAAATGAGCCTATGGGTGGTAAATATAGAGGGATAGGGAAGAGACGGAAGGCACATGTTTTTTACAGTTGGGCTTGGGATATTCAGCAGCAAATCTAATATATACTGTGGTTACCTGATGTTCGAACTAGACACAATTTGCAAGTCAAGTACTAATAAGAAGAACTAATATATCACAAGTGAAACTGATACATCTAATTATTGTTCTAGTTATACCTATGTCGATAACTTGGACAGTGCCTATGACAGTACAGCACATAACGAATTGATCAGATTATTAATATTCAGATGTCTTAAAATCTGAGCAAAGGGAAGTTTAAATATAAAACTTTATGACACTAAATGTTAATCACTAACACATTTTGCTGCAGTTCTAGTTCTCTCTCCTCTTGGGTCTACTCTGAACATCAGCTGGTGCCAGTGCCTTATCCTGTATTTAATGGCAGTGAGCACAGAAGAGTAGTCTACAGAATGGTTGGCTCCATCACACTAACACAAATTTACAAATTTACAAAAATGTTTAGATTATTTTTTGTCAGGCATTTTTTTGGTTCCCTTTTTCTTTTTGTGCTATGCATTTGCCATTTAAATTAACTGAGAGGCAACAGGCTCCCACACCAGTATGCATAACAATTTTTTTGCAGTAAGGTGACATACAGAACAAAACACCAGTAATGCATAAACAGTATTAGCAATTATGGCCATTAGAGAACATTTTTACTGTAGATATTATTCATAATTGTTACAGGGAAGAGGGTTTTTATTGTTAAGTACTCAGCTGGCCAAACTAATCTCAATCAGTCTCATATCACTCGCTTTCACTGTTTTCATTTGTGGTGCGTCCAGGCTTTGACAGATTCTGCCGCCCAGTGTGGGTAGGAGTAGGTTACCCAATCACGGGCCAACCCCTGCTTCTAAGACTCTACAGCACTCTGCACACTAACCTCCAGCTGGCCCAGCCTGGTGATCCTGTGGAATTAATCAGCATTCTTTACAGTGTAAGAACGGCCAAGGCTCTGATAGTCCTCTCCTTCAATGCACGCAACTACTACAAAATAAACACTGCTGATGGCAGTGGAGCAGCTTTTCCTCTTATCCTCACAATCCAGGAAAAATGGTAAATGGACCACAAAGACAGGTTTAGGTCATAGTTCACGCTCTGCAAACAACAGATGTGCTTTCATACTAATGAAGCAGGGAATTCAAAGTGATGCAGGAGGTTTTATCTATTGTAACTTGAATAGAGGTACAATTCATGGCATAATTGAAAACACGAGCAGGACCATGTGCTGGTGTTTGTATGAGTATACAGCCAACACCAGCTTTTAGTATGCTTTACTATGCTTTTACATCCCTTCATTTTGGTATAGTGGATGGTGAAATCATGACCAAGCTGTATTCAATTCTATATCGAGAAAAGCAGCTCTAAACTGTGTCCGTTCAGCACTAACTGGCATGGCAAACCCAGCCTAGTTCTTCAAGTGACCGTCTGGTTGCCTGTAGTCAGTTCAGTCTATAGTGGCCAAAGTTTGTTCATGATAATGACTGCTTTGGTGATTTACCAGTGTGATGGCACAGAAATAAAATATGGGCCCGTTTCCTGATGAAAAAAAATAAATAAATAACATCCAGCAATCCATTCTTCTCAGAATGTTTATCATATGAACTCATGCCTGTGACCTCAAGAGGCGGCATGTAATTTTGTAGATCTCAAAGATCTCAGAATAAAAATTTACAGTATCCCACAGGCTCTGAGCCAGTTCTATATACCTGAATGTCTGGGTCAATCAGACCTACACACTGTTAGGAGAGTCTTGTTTCTTGTTTCCAAGTCTAGTTAGGAAAGCTTCCTTTCCTAAAGGACACAGGTGTTGTAATGGCCATAGTCGTGCAACAATAGCATCTCTTTACTTCTTTTCAGTGAAGTCCTTTCACCAAACTTCAAACATACATCCCACAAGTTGGAACGCATAAAAGTGACTTACTTCTCATTTTGTCTTTGATTCTCATAAATCTCTCTGTGCACCACAGGCATTTTGAGACGTGTGTGTGTGTGTGTGTGTGTGTGTGTGTGTGTGTGTGTGTGTGTGTGTGTGTGTGTGTGTGTGTGTGTGTGTGTGTGTGTGTGTACGTGCGTGCCGTGAAGGTTCTGAAGATTTGTCTGCACGGGGGAGGACGTGATCAGAACAGGTGATGGGCTCTATCAAAGTTTGCCTCCTCACACTTATGGTGACACAGTGGTATCTCAGACTCGTGCAGGTAGGAGTCTCTGCATCCCGTTCTCTATGCCTCATTGGTTCCTTACTCTGAAAACTCTCAGTGTGAAATATGACCTCCAGCAGGAGCTCAGAAATGCCTCTCACAAAATCGCTCCCTGAAGGTACACGGAATGTAGCTCATTCTCTCATACCCAGTGCAGACTTGCTTTTTTCTGATTTATCTATTTATGCATGCCACAGACCCACATAAAACTCCCCTGGTAATCTCAGGGGTTATGAGCAATAGAGTCTATGAAAATCTCGTGAAGAAGCATTCGTTATTTTTAGAACTGCACTATTTTTAGTACTAATAAGGAATAAGTAAGTATAGGAACAATCCAATCATGTTCTATTGTATGTAACACCTTGTTGACAGTACTGATTCATGCATAATCAGCCAGTTAGGATACCATTGTTCCCTGGGTCAGTGGGGGGTTTCTGTACAGGGACTGATTGCTCTTCTTTGTGTTGGGAGCTCTGTGACCATAGGCTTTGATCACATCAGCTACTATGCAAATAGTCAAGCTGCTTACATGCATTAGTCTTCACTGGTTTCTATTGAGTGGTCAATATTAGTGATTTACTGTGAATTCCATATTGGGAAGGTATATTGCAGGCTTTTGGTGGACCTTTTCATGTTAAAGGAAAACCAAACAGTTGTGCAGCCTTTCCATCCTGCCACTGCAGAGTGTGTGGATGCGTAAATGTGGAATCCCTCAGAAATAGCTGCCATAGTGGAGCACGCTCTGGCTCCTGCCCGGTGAAAGGTGAACCCGCCAAATACAGATGGACAGCAGACTGCCACCCCCTGTGTCTCTCCCCTGTGCGTCCATGTGTCCCACACTGTGAGCGCCCATGAATCTGCCGGCTGCAGCCAGCGCCATCACCCCCCCCCACGTCTCTCCTTCGTTTTCCCGACTCTGCATTCTGCAAAAGCGAGGTGAACGCGCGCCATTCCTGGCAGCACAAACCCTGGACCGCACACAAGAGCAATTTCACAGTCTGTTTGAGGACACGGAGAGCATACGGGCCGCCGGCGCGGTGACGGCGGAGCGCGCGGCCATGTGGGCGAGAGCGGCTGGCCAATTTGTTCACACCGCACTGAACCGCGGGCCCCGAGTTCCTGAGCGGCTCCGCCATACCGAACAGGCAGATGGCGGGCCAGCGAGCTGCTAAACAAGACGACAGGCATTTCGTAATGCCCCATTCCCCCCCCGGCCTCCCTGCATGCCTCTTTACTGTCACTGACAGGTCTTTCCAGCACCTACCCCCTCATCTCTATACATCATTCATCTTATCCTCAACCTGGCCTACATGCACCTAGAGTCACACAAGCACAGAGTGCTCGACATTGTCAAATCAACAGGCCAGCTTGTGCCATCGGGCCAAAACCACTCAATTCCCTACCTAAAGAGATGCACATTCAGATTTTAACCTTGTACATGCGTATAATTTTTTATTTGTATACTAATAGGCGTATTACTGTACCTCACACATGTATTCTAATTCTAAAATAACCATCTTTTAATGTATTTCTCCTTGTTCACCCCAATTATCTTGGTCTTATCTGATTTGCTTTGTTTTTCTTATTGATTTGATTAAGATGTTTCGTTTTTGTCTGAGGCTAAATTTTATTCTGTTTTATCATCTTTCATTGTTTATCTGTATGTTTACAAAAATAAACACATAATCTGTTATTATGTTGATCTTTACTTGTACTAAAGTGTTGTGACCTTGAGTTAGTTGTTGCTAGTATTGATACTTTTACTATCTGAGTAATGGAATGGGTATGTGCACATGCTCAACTTGTAGTATACCAAACAGGGCACTCTAATCAAAAGATTAAAGGCAGCTCCTCAGGGAATAAAACATGATCAAAGTGGATTAGACACAACTACAGCCAAGGCCAGAGACTGAGCTGAAAATCAATGGGCCGCAAATGGTAACAGGCACTGAACCTGGTGAGGTGACATAAACGCAAGCAATTACACAGAACTCGGGGGTTTTACAAAAAAAAAAAAAAAAAAACAAAGGGAAGGAAGGTGAGGGACCCCACAGTCTAAAAACAGCTTACCACTGACAGTGGAATACGTTGTAGCTCTGAAACCCTGGCAAACCAAAGTGCATTCTTTTGTAGAGCTGCAGTAATTAAGTTCAAGTCCTGTAAGCAGTTGACTGTGCAGTAGTGGGAGCGTGGCTGGTATTTATACTGATATTTACCCCGGCTGCACTCTGTCTCGCTCTGCGCCGGCGGTGCTGCAGGGGCTGGGGATAATGATGTGTGTTTAAATGGCAGCCTCGCCATGTATTCCCCCCGGTGGGCTCCACCATGGCCCCGGGGCCCTTGTCAGGCTTGCACCTCGAGGAGATCGGGGGCGGATTGTGGGCTGCGCTCCTGGACCGTACAGAGGCCCGCTGCGTGCTCCAGCGTGACTGAGCAACTGCCCGCGTGTGGGGTGACCCGCCCCATGTCAGTGTGCGTCCACAGGGGAACAAGGGTGGAGATTTCACAGTGAATTGGTGATTGGTTGCACTGTGCAGACATGGGAGGGAGTCTCACATGAGGGCCAATTAAATGCCGGTACAGCGAGATGTGAACACGGCAAAGGTGGGCTTAGAGACGGATGCGTCTGTCATCTTCACCGAGACACCCAGAAATTGAGAAAGGGAGAGAGAGGAGAGGAAAGAGCAGAGACAAAGGATAAGTGCAGAGGAAGTAGGGAGAGGGAGAGAGTTACCAAAAGATGAGGAGATGAGGACATGAGGACAGAGGCTCTCCAGGTATCTCTGTATTAGGACAGGGTGGAGGGTAGAGACACAGATGGTGAGTCAGGGGACACGGGCTGGTGAGGACGGTCAGGGTGTTACTCGGTGTATGTGCGTGTTGGGGGGAGAGGGGGCACCCGAGGCTCCAGCAGTGATGGAGCACCTCGTCATCCCCAGGTTCACCTCAGCGCCTCCCTAAATGAGGCTGTCCGCTCCCCACGCCCCCAGACTCCACTGATGGATTGGTCTCCCGTGTCCCTGCATCCCCGCAGTCCCAACATGGACTCAACCATCTCCTGGGTGGGGGCTTATGAAAATGTGTGAAATATTCTTTCCATAAGCTCTTTGTGAACACAGTATGTTTAAGCACCACATCAGTGTTTTTGTGAGTGCGTTCATTCCAAATTTTCAATTTTATGTTGTTCTCAGTCAATAGTAACCTGTTCACAATTTCATTTTGCTTCAGATAATCCTCTTTTAACATCATTTGGTACACGACAATCATTTTGAGATTTCATAATAACTGACCACAAGAAAATGAAGATGCAATGACCCGCTCTCTTCAATTATTCCTCCTTGTTGCTACTCTGCTCTTTACTGCCATTCACTGAGTGCACAGTCTAGTGATACAGAACAGCAAAATAACACTGTGTGTTTGCGAAATCAAAACCACTTGCTACTGACTCCCTCCTCGAGGAGAGATGGGAATGTTTAAAGCAGCAAGACAGATATCCAGACTGACTCCCTCCCCTTCTGTCAGACCAAGGCCGGCTGCCCACTAATAAGAATCCAGATTACTGCCCAATCAATGCGGCTTATATTCACGCCCAATTTATACCCAGTTCAATTACTCTCCTGTGATGCGGCAGAGCGGTGAGCTATGGACCCTCCTGACCGGTCCGAAGTGATTAATGGGGCAATAGTGGTTAAAATGGGTCAGGGCAGGGGGAAAGGGGGGCAAGGGTGCTGTCGTGGGTACAGGGGATGGGTTTGGCTCTCTCTGGCCTCTCTCATCTGTCTCTCTCCATGATCCAGCATCGACAGGGGATGTCAGAGAGCCCCCCTCTCCCTGACCGGGCCCCCCCGGGTCCTGACGTCAGCCACTCTTCCCCTCTCACGCAGGGCCACAGCCAGCGGCAGGGAAAAGCAATCAGCCAACCGCGGCTCCCCGTCCAGGCGTAAATCACAGCACTGTAAAAATAATGACTGGGGAGGTCGGCCTCCTTAAACGGGCCGGTGGGGTGTGGGGCGCGTGGACAGGCAGGTTTAGACACATGGGGCACGGTCCTGGGCCAGACACGGACCCGTGCACACAGCTGGAGTCTGCGGGACAGAGGCAGCACGGTCAGGACGACAAAACAACACCACGGTGTCCCGGTGGACCCTGCTCTACTCTCAAAATAACAGACACAACAAGCACTAGAACTGGGCCTTTCTTGTTAGGAACTACAGAAAACAAGTCAGCAGAGCGCTGACTTCTTTTCAGAGGGTGGTTTCAGAGGGCAGAGGACTAGACGGCTATTGAACTAGTGAGAGGTCAAATGGGCAACAGCTGCTCTGCTCAAGGACGCCAGAGCAGAGTTTACACTATGGCCTACTGTTCCTCATCTCCACAAGCTGTCCGACACTTCAGCTTATATCAATCAAACAGAAACATCCTACTGGGCACAGGAACAACAAGAGAAAACAAGGTTCTTAGATGTGTTAAAGGCAATGTGCTGAATCTGCTAGATAAAAAGAAATTCAGTGTTTCAGCTTATGGATCTTGGTATCAGTATGTTAACAACTGCAGAACAAGTGCGTCAGATGAAGGCACACTGTCTTATCTTCCTTGGCTTTATTATCATTGCAAAAAGTCAAGCTGTTCAGTACAACACTGTGGGTCTCCCAGGCCTCTGTGTGGCATTTTGACTAACACAGCCTCCGAAACGCTGAGACACACCTCCATTAATCCACACAACCTTGGGCCACAGCTACATAGCAATCATAACAACCATGGGGGAACACTGCTTGGCTAGTTAATAATGAGGATTGGTATAAGCATCTTTGCACAAACATGTTGAAAAACCACTATTAATTTTTCGTGTTGATTCTGTCAAACCAAATAAAGCTAAATGTATAAACGTTTATACAAAGCTAGAGGGGCTGAGATAAAAAAAATCCAAGTATTGAATCTATATGCATACTGTATTAAATTGTCAGTAGCTAAAGGGAAAAGTAATACAGTATAAAAACTGTTGAAATATGACACTAAAATACATCATATGTAGAGCAAAGTTTTGTATTTACTGAAGAGATGTTCCAAATTTTTATAATTTCTGAAATTACAATGATATATTTCATCAATCATACACTGAAAATTCTTAATGATCTATGCAATCTAATACTGACTGCAATAATACTTATTGATGGACTGATTGTAAATAAGAAAACACTATATATCATACATTACATCTGCAGTCTATTTTCTTGAACTCTGAATGGCAATATGCTCAATTTCTTTAGAATTAACCATACCAGCAAACATGACAATACATTTCTTAAAATATTTTGCCAATTGATCTAAAAATGAAAGACATGGAAAATAATTCATGATTGCATATTGTGCAATTTTTAACAGTAAAATTGTTTCAATAGTATATAAAGTAAGAGCCATGCATCTGAGCTTGTGCGCATTGTAAGGACCAAGAAAGGATTACACACATGTCCATCTGCTATGGCAACTACTGGACAGCTGAGAATGCTTGTTTTTCTGATGAGCTCTCTACTAGTGCTTACTGTTTTCTTGCTTTAAATATCCTCTATTGCAATAATCTTTTATCAAATCAAACTTTTTTCAGTTTAATTTGTTGAACATTGAGAACATGACTAATGCTATAAAATATTAGAAATATTCAGAAATAATCATGTATAGATTACATAATTGCTCAGTGCTTGTTTTAAAAACAGTACTGGCCTGGCTTCTGGTGAGAGTGTACAACCACAGTTTAAAGTGCAACCTCTGGTAAGTCAGACCACTAGACCTACAGACCACTCAACAACCTTTACACTGAGGATGGTTCCACTATGGGCTGATATACTGTTTATATTGTCTTTTATTTAGAGCAGAATGCAGTTTGAATTACATCTAAGGATGAAGAATCTGCCAAAAAGTGTGTGAATGTGAATGGTAGACACATTGACTAAAGGGGCTATTGTTATTTAATTTATTACAAGAAATCTTGTCAACATTTTGTGACAGTCGCACTGATGTTTTATGAGTTTCTGTTCCTCAGAACTTTTGTCAGTGTTATCTCACCGACAGTGCCCGGCTGATATAAAACAACATAAGGCACTGTCAGGACAGGCATGCTGGCATTATACACCAAATAGAATTTCAGCTCCAGATAAAATTCCTTTCACTGCTATCCTCTATGTCATCTTGTCCTGAACAATTTTATTTGATCTGTTTCAAAATAATATTCATAATCATTTTTTTTTACAGCGCTGTTTTGACATGATTGATTCAGCCTTATCTGGCTGAATCAAACTAAATTCCAACCGACTAAATTTTCCAAGAAGTGTGTGTGTGTGTGTGTGTATGTGTGTTTGCGTGTGTGTGCGCCTAAATGCAAATGTGAGTGTCTGTGTTTGCATGCATATATGAGCCTGCATGCACACATTCAGAGTTTGAGTTTGTGCCAGCAGTATGGCACTGAGTACCTCTGTAATTGGGAGAGTGGAGGAGGGGGAAATGCCACTCTGGTCAGTGTGACTGTGATTAGTATCTTGCTGCACAGGCTGACAGAATCTCCCTTCTCACAGCCTCCAACAGCTGGGGCTTTCTCAGAGTTATCTCATATGTTCATCATTAGAAACAGCCTTTCTCAATCAGCACCCTGCCAGGCTTAATTGTAAAGTTGTGTAACTCTGTTAATCCACAATATGACATTTTTATTAGATATTAGATGTAGGTGAGCAAAACGAATAAATCCAGTGAAAGGCTACAACTGTATTTTAAGTGATACTCTGCATAATCATTATAAGGCTTCCAAGTTTAATTTTCAAAGTGTTTTCCGAACAATCAAACTCTGCTGAGTTTATTTTCAAAATGAAGCTACTCTGGGTGATAGTGCCACCTGCAGGACATACATGTAAATATTACTGAAACAGCTGGTCAAACATTAAATGAGGTTATGTTTCCATCCAAGACACTTGGACCCTTAGAATAGATGCACAGCTAATGCCTGTGAGTTAAGCTCACAGAAAATACAGAAATGAGAAACTGCCTTGTCTGGAGATTCAGATATTATGGCTTAGTGCTAACAATCCCATCACAGATTAAGCCATGTACTACAATGCCGGTGTATGGCTTCCGGTGAGCCACTAAATATACCGTTCCGATGAATTAGGGACACAGCTGGTGCCTCCGTGCGGCCTCTCCATCTGGAGCAGCATCTCTGTTCCTACATGTCACCTCTGACCCTGCCGCTTTGCAGAATCTGATACATCTCCATCGCTGCCATTTACACGAGCGGCTCCTGCTCCGCACATCAGCTGCAGGCCTTGCTCCCATTTCCAAGGAAACTAATGTGCTTTTTTTCCAAAACAACAAAAGGGTAACCTCATCAGCAGCATGTGTTTCCAGGAATGATACTATTCTCATACCTTAAGAGTGCCACTTCCAGACAAAGTGAAACATTTGAAGACACAGCTCTTCCGCACTCACCTGATCATCTAAGACACTACCACCTAAAGCAATTTAACTTTGTTTTCCTTTTTAAAAAAATATGGTTTAATGCACTCATATCTCTACCAGCTAGCTTGTACCTTGTCTGGCCAACTATTGAAACTTGGTCATACAGTGTTTCAAATATTGCTGACTCCTTATATGGCTTTTTGCTTGTGTTGTACTCTGACTCACTTCTTTGGATAAAAGCATCTGCCAAATGAATAAATGTTAATGTTAATAAACTCTTTAAAAAATAACCAAAAAAAAACATTTGAATGTGAATCAAATGTTTTCAACACTTTCTGCAGTAATGAATGTTCATTGCGTGATTCAATCAAGTGGTCTTGATTCACGTCTGTTAGCACAGCAGTATCATAAAGCCTAGCATTCATCAACCTCTGAAGTGAGCCTTTTCACTGTGGAAAAACTACATGGTCACTTCTGACAACTAAAAAGGCACAATTCTCTACGTGAAAAGTAATTCACTTCAGTACGATTACACAAAGCAAGGACACATTCACAAACCACCCCTCTGTCCTACGCTTAGTAAAAAATGTAAAACAACATGCTTCATGCACTTTCAGCTCTGGTAAATCAGTCCTGAAACAGTCTTAACTGACCTCCTCCTTTAGGAGAGGAATTTTTAAGAATTGTGTAGAGTATTTTTAATTCTAACTTTCTTTTCATAGTGTTTTCTCTCATTCCTTCACGGCTGGCCCACTAAATGGACAACCAACCACAACTTGATCAGTGAAAAGTAACTTGTATGCCATACAATCCTAACAAAGCCTTTCTGCGCGCACTCATGGACAGCCTCACACACTTCTCCTTTGCTGTGAGTACAGATGATCTGTCACACGCCCTCGTTTGCAACATGTTTAATGCGCAAGCTGTTTGTCTCTGTGACAACCTCCTGCCAGCCTGATGAGGACTCACCCGGACTGAGCAGGAGGTGAGAGTAACTGCGGCAGCAGCATCACTTCAGGGGTAACTTGCACAAGGCATGAGGAGCGAGCGAACAGCGGTGACGATGATGATAATGGTAATCATACTCTGACAGCTCCGTGACACGCTCCTTCCCCGGAGGTCATTAATATGCCTCGGCGCAGCTGAGAGCGCCAAAAAAGTCCACCGTGTGTCACCCGGCTCCACGTGTCACACGGAGAACAACCGTGCGGCTGCCAGAACGCAGCGCTTCCCTTCTCCTGATGAGTAACGGACCGTGTCGTCCGTTAGTTTTGTGTTGTCCGTACACTCGTCTACACGAACACGCTGTGCAGCCAAATCTTGTCACTGCGGTTTTTTTCCGTTATAATGGCCTGAGCTGTCTGTAGAGTAAACCCAGCAGTGTTCTACAAGAAATGAAGGTGGCGCCTCGTGTTCCAGTGCGTGTCCCTCTAACTCAATTACACGTCACATTACAACATCCAGATATATACAGCAACAATATCATCTGCTACCGTTTAATCCCTTGTAGTCAAGCATCACTTAAGTCAATCACAGGTGAGCGAATCATGGAAGGATTCCCTAAGTGGATTAAGCTAACCCAGTTACAGCCACACAAATATGTAATATGAAGTTCAGAAACTGCTGCTGCACCCACTGCTGGATCTGTCTTGCTGGCTGAGATAATCCCTAAACTGATTATTAGAGTGCACCTGGACCGCAAAATGGAACCCAACCCCCCCCCGCGGAACACCATTAGTAGAACACACAAGTAGTCGTTACCTGGGTGACCTTCTCAGTGACGTTGTGAGTGCGGTCTATCAGCTTGCAGGGGGCGATGATGTCCATCTCGCCAGCAGGCAGGGCAATGAGGGGGTCCGGTTTGAAGTCCACAAAGTTAAGGGTGATCTGAGGGATCTTGCTTATGGTGCGGTAGCGCATGAGGTCCGAGTCAGAGGTAGAGTTCAGTATGTTGGATTTGTGATTCACAGCACCTGTGTGAGGGTAATGTCATTGCATAGTGTTCTTCATATATCACACGTTAGATACATAATTACCTCACATTATGTATAGTACTTAAACTCCCTTTCTGAACACATGAGGTAAACCTGTTCAGGAATACTGTATGAAGTAATGGAACATTTGCTTTCATTACATTACAATACATTACTGTTATTTAGCAGACGCTCTTATCCAAAGCAACTTACACAATGCATCTATTAAAGGCATAAAAAGTTCCACAAACAGGACACCACTGACCACACATGAACAAGCGTCACTGTGTGTGTGTGTGTGTGTGTGTGTGTGTGTGTGTGTGTGTGTGTGTGTGTGTGTGTTTGTGGGCGGGTGAGTGTGTGTGGGTGAGTGTGTGTGTGTGTGTGTGTGTGTGTGTGTGTGTGTGGGCAGGTGAGTATGTGTCTGTGTGCATGCTTATGTGTACGTGCACTCCTGCCTCCGTTCAGGTGTAAGATGTCTCATACTCATTGTCTTTGGTTTGATTCTTGACAGCTTGATGACTGTAACTGGTTTCTGGAGTTTTAGACCTGAGGGGGCGAGCGTCCCTGCCCCCCCGCCGTACCTGTGCTGCCGGGCCGGGTGCGGAACTTCCTGTCCCACTCGGGCCGCATGGCCTCGATGTCGTCGACGGAGGAGGCGCGCCGCATGCTGTGGAAGCTCTCGCGCGAGCGGCTGTGCGTCAGGCTGCAGTTGGACACGGAGGCGTCGGGGTTCAGGTGGTGGTGCAGGTACGGCGAGGACTGCGCCGGGGGCGGCAGCGCCGGTACCGCGGGCGCCTCGCTGTTCAGCAGCGTGCGCTGGTCCTCGGGCCACAGCAGCGCCGGCCGCGGCTGCTCCGGCAGGGACAGCAGCTCGCCCAGGACCAGGGACTCGCGGCTCGGGGGCGAGCTGTCGCGCGCGCGCCCCGCCTCGGGGTCCTCCTGCAGCGACTGCTTGCTGTTGCTGAGGGAGCGCAGGAGCGGCAGGCGCAGCTTGAACCCTCGCGGCCGACCTGCGGAGCAACGCAAAAACACGAGCGTCTGTTCTACCTCCGCGCCAAGCGAGCTGAACTCAGAGATGTGAACGTTATGACGAGCGTCTGACAGTTCCTGTTCCTTTGCTTTGGAAAGTTAGCGTGAGATCATGCACTGGCCAGAGGAGGGAAAGATGGACAGAGAGAGAGCGATGGAAATGGATCCGTGTCCAGTTGGAGGGGAGGGTGGGCGGGGCACAGCCTCTGGCAGCAGAGGAGGGAAAAGGGGAGGGGGCTACCTGAGGAGAGCCAAGGGAGGGGCAGCTTGTGGTTGAGGTTTTGGTGGGGGTCTCGAAGTTTGTCATCAGTCATGACCTCAAAGTTGAGGATGAACATTATCACCACGCCATCCTCATTCTTCACGGGCACAACGTCCACCAGGCAGAGAAAGCACACACCTGTCAGAGACAGAGAAAGAGAAAGAAGAGAGAAGGAGATGTTCATTATTTTACTTTGATTAAATTTTTCTTTGCTTCAACTTACCTCAGTTTTTTTTTTTTTTATCAAATATTTCACTTCATCATTCCTCATAAATTAGTCGTTTTTATCGTATTATTGCAACATTGCTCCGTCTATATGAAGTGTGTATACTTTAGCAACACAACTGTGTGTTTTTCATGCCAATAAAGCTGATTGAAACTGAATTGAACTGAATCCTACGTGGGTCATACACGCGGGCACACATGCTTGCGTGCACGTAGGCTCTCACACACTCACAGACCCGCACTGAGTGAGGGAGGACAGGGGCTGATCAGAGATCGCTACTCTTCAGGGCTTACAGGTGGGCGGGCATTGCAGTACAAATGCATGTTTGGTGCTTTTTCACACAAACCACATTCGCTCACCACTCTGCCTTTAGTCAATGCCTGAGACAAGTACCGGCATCTGTACTATCTGGCAACTTACACTGCTTATATGTTTTACTGGCTCCACTTTATATTACCTGGATATTTACACCTCTGCACTTACAATGTAATTACACAAGAGATTCACAGTCACTAGAGAGAAGCTTCACAACTACTCTTCAGCCACCCCTTTCTCTATTGATTAGGTATCTCCTCAAAATCCCAAAACTTCAAACCTGAACCTTAGATTATGCACATCTGTTTACATTTCCACAGGTCTAACCAAGTGTAACTGTAGCTCAGTAGGCTGACTGTCTACTGTATGTAGTGTTACCATTTCGCATAATACAGCAGTCAAAATAACTAGTTAAATGAGGAAGAAAACCATATATTGCGGTGAAAAACCATCAACTCCACAATCACAATGCCACACTTAAGTTCTCCACACCATGGGATTCATGAATAAAGAAGTTCATTGCAATATATAGCTTATTCGACATTACGCTTGCACTCCAAATAGCATTATATCATTACCAGAAGTCATAATTCTGTTACTTTTGAAGCCAAATATAACTTGTTTCTGAAATTAGATATCAACTCTGCTGTGCCATCTGTCAAAAGAACAACTCAAAAGAACAACTCAAAAGAACACAGAAAACAGAACCAGACACCCAAAGGAGCTCTACTCAGTGTGCCACTGTATATAAGGAATAAATGGGCACATATTTGACGACAATTGACAACAATCACCTATCAACAAACTCAATAAAAGCAGAAATGTGAATCTGAACATGCAGATCAAATACTGCTTCAAATGCCAAACATCTTTTGTTGTTGTCAAACAGCAACATAAACAACGAATTCCCCTGGATTAAAGGACGCATCTCCTGGCCCATTATTTCGGACATCTTGAGAGCGGCACAACATCAGGAAAGGTAACGCCACAGCACCTTCGCTGTGTTTTACCTGACACTTGGCTGCCCTGCAGGGCACCGTTACACGTGCCACGCCATGTCGACGAGATCTGAGCTCTCTGTTTCCACGGATGGAAACGAGCCGCCTCACACCTCTGTCCGCCTCACTGACCTCTGTGCCGCCCTAGTCCCTCCGAATGCAGCCAGCCTTACCTTTCCGTTCCCGGCGTGCCAAGACCAAGACCAACAGAGGTGCAACGGGTGTCCGGAGAACAGGGTGAGGGGGCACGGCGACGCTCGGCTGTCTCTCTCACTCCTACTCACCCTGCTGCCGCCCTGTCACTCTCTGCCACCAAAGGACAGAGGCTTTAGCCCAGATTGGTCCGGCCGGTAATCTGGACGTGAAAAACCAGGAGATGCGGAAGGGATTACAGGTCCTTTCACACCATCTGTCTCTTCTTGGGTGTGTCGGTGTCAGCGCGTACGCACACGTACTCCCGCACGTGGGCGCGTGCTATAAACGCATCGCAGGAGTGACACTGAAGGAGTTAGCGTGGGCGGCGTGACCTGTTCTGCGTATGCAGCTGCTCTATCCGTTATGGTTATCTGCAATCTGATGCAGCCATCAGATTAAAAAAAAAAAAAACATCACCACATCACATCCCTGTACAATGCGCGTCCATGTTGAGATCGAAGTCTTGGGACATTTTGAACACGTGGCATGAAAAGCTGGCCCGTGTTCCACTACGCTTCTGCGTTTTTGGGGCGGGGGGACGCGCAGGGACGTTACCTCTGTGCTGTTGACAGATTGCATGACCTGACAGAAATGATAATCCCTGCGATCGAGGCACATCGCTCTCTTTCCCTCTCTCTCTCCCTCTCTCCGCTTCACCGAGAGCACTAAACACACGCAACACTGCGGATTACAATTCAACAGGAAGGGGATTTGACTTCAATTCATTACGCTTTCTCTTTTTTTCATTCCACTTAAAAAGACTAATCCACTCTAAGATACTACAGGCATTGTCAATCCCCAGTGCATCTCAAACAGATAATTTTATATTTCCTGAACATTAGTAAATGCACATGTTATGTTATGCATGTCCACGTGTGCTCCCTGGATCTCCTCTTAACTATGTTGAGGTAACGGGGGTAAGCTGGGATGTTTTAGGGATAGTACAGACAGACCCATTTCTCCTGCATTAACGGGATCTAAAACCCAGGTTCCATCTGAGGCTGGCACAAACAGACACTGCTGTAGACTCATGAAATGGCGTTATCCTTTTTAAAACTGCTCACAAGACTTAAAGGAACTCCTGCCTCAGTTTGCTTTAGTAAATCATAATCCATCCAGCCGACCGCATAATGTTCCCTTTTCAAGCCTTACAGTTTTGTGAATTGATTTTAAAAGGGAAACACAAACTGCCCCACAATCAGTTCATAAATTAAACCTACTATCCCTATAGCTAGCCATAGGATAAATTATGCATGGAGATTTATTCCGTTCCTACTGATTAAGGTCTGCCATGTGCCATACCAGAATAAATGCTTGAAAAGTTCAAATGTGTTTTTTTATTGTATCTTCTCTTCTTGAGTGTCTTTGCAAGATTACAATGGATTAGTCCTATTCCAAAGAAGTTTACTGGAGTAAGACGAGATTTCACTAAACCAGGACATGTGCTGGCATTAAATATGCCTTTATTATATTGTTTCAAGCATTTGTGCACTTTTCCTCAGACTCCATCAATTTCCACTTTGTTTGTCACAACGATTCCAGATGGACTGTTGACGCACTACGATGAGGAGCACACACACTGGAACACAATGGACTTAACAAATGGACAAGGTCCTTGGAGCACCTATAATAAATTGCTCATCCAGTCCTTGAACTACTTTTTCACCCTTAATTACCTAATTGTCCAAGCCTTTTGCTGATGACTGTTCAAAATTCAGGTGTGGAGGAAGCAGTGGCGTGTGATGGGAGACTGTGGCCGTGTATGGGATGAGTGCCTGATGTGTGTGGGTCAGAGAGGAGCAGCTGCATCTCAGTGTTTAATCTCAAGGACGGCCATCTCCTAAGAGGCGGAAAATTTGATAAAAGTGAAGATTCGCAAGCCTGAGGATGAGAGATTATCCCAGGAACATCTTACTGAGGCTCAGAGAGGATGAGAGAAGATTTGAAAATAGTAAGCATAGATCTGGTCACCTCAGGTGAACCATTTGCCCCCCTTCCCCATCATTCAACACCCCCCCAACCCCCTGCCCCCGGGAAATCACCCACTCTTCTGTCTGGAAAGTGGGAGCTTAGTGAAGGCACATAATCTGGAGAGAGAAACAAAAGGATTGGGGAAAAATGAAATTATAGAAGATATAATTTTCCCTCCTCCTGTCCCTCCAGTCCAAAGGAGCTACATTTCTCATTTTGGTAAAATGAGGAGGGCTTACAATCACTATGACTCATAGGAGATGAACTGAATGCACAAGCAGTTGGGCAGTGTTTCAAAGAGCTCTTACAATGGAGCTCACTTCTCGGAACCCATTCTGCATAAACACAACTTTTGGATTTCTTCACACATTACATTTTCCATTTGTAACTCTCCATGGTCCTGTCCATCCTCTTTGGATAGTTTGCATTCTGCACATTTCTGTTCTGTGTTTGCACTGATTTAACATTTCATCCTCTTGGATGCATTTCTCTGCCCCTACATGTAAACCAAACTAATGGCAAAAAATTCCACAGGACACTTAATTTGGGCTGCTCTCCTTGATCATGGCATTTATGGTAACGTACCCTGCTTGTATCTGGAACGCCCTCTTGGACAGAGTAAATGTGGGGGTTCTTGAAATGTAAAGTGGCTAGGGTCAACGAAACCACAAAGGCTAAAATAATGAAAAAAATTACACACAAACACAACTTCATGTATTTGTTCACATAACAGCAGATTTTGTTAGTGAAGCGGAGCTGCAGGAACTCCAGACAAATGAAATTAAAAATCAGAAACATTTGAGATCCAGTGGGTATGCGTAGACACATTGCCATGAAGTGGCATAAATCATACGGCATAATGAAGGACTGATATCAACTAAGTGCTCTGTAAGAATAACTTGTTTTGTTCTGCACCTATATAATGCAAATCATACTTACAGAGACTGTACATACACTGAAAGTAAAAAGAAAAACAACACTACAGCTGATAGTCCAAAAGTCTTCAAAATGTCTACATTTCTAGAGAAAACATTTCCCTCTAGTGGACAAACTGTGCAAACACCATGAGTGTGCCTGTGGACTGCTGCTTGCTTTACAAAGTGCAGTCACACATACTGGCTGGGGAAATGTAGCCTGTTTATGTATCACAAGTAACATGATAACAGTGAAACACAGTTTCAGAAAATTAGCAATGTGTTGTTCATCATGTTGTCACTTAAAGCTGGTTTCAGTTGAATTATTATTGCATAACTGTATTCCTTTGAGAATGTCCCTGAGAATTCCTCACGTATTGTGAACAGTGGGAAAGGAGTAATTGCATTATACTCCCACATTCCAAGTGTTAAATCACTGTTACAGTTATGCAAAACTCCACTCACCCCTGCACAGCTAAATGACCAGTGTAAATGAAACTCCAGGAGGGTTCAAATGAACTCAGAATTCATTTGAACACGGACAGTTTTGATGTATAATTTTACTGGTGTATCTTGTAGTTCTGTTACACCTCTCTCAGCAAGACATGTAAACCCGCCACACCCAATACTGAACAATCACACAAAAGACTTTGGTAGGTGTGAAAGCAAAATGACCTAGCAATTGGCCCATCCACATCTCTAGCAGCTCCGTGCAGAAGGGCTGGAATGGTCAAGTCTCTACTCTTGTGTCCTGTCAGTGGACTCTTCAAAGGTATGACAAGACCTGTATCACCCACAAAGAAATCACAAAAGATTACTTCTTTACCCACATGGGCATTTTCTAGTTACATGGTAACAATGGATGCCGATAAAAATGGCCTTTTCAAGGAAAACTTTCTGCTTCCTCCCTCTGGGCAGTAAAGTGTCAAATTGGAGGGAACACCAACACCACTGCTCACCACAAGCTTACAGCTGAGCTGACTCTTCCATTGACTTCCTTAATCAGTTGTTGTTACCAGATTTACACACACATAATCGTCAAGACTGATGAGACAGTCGCTTCAGTCCCTGGTGTTTAGGTATAGTGTGAAAGCGAGATGCTACTGGCCCCTCAGCTGGATTGTTGTGTATTTCTCAGAGCCGCAGCAAATGACAAAGCACATACTTAGCATACCTGCCAATCTCAGTGAACACAGGTGGAATACTAATCATAGGCAGGAGACTTGATGAGATGACGCAACCAGCAAAGATGAAGATAAAAGGAAATACCACCAGAGTTGACACTAGAGGGCAGCCCATAGCAATATTTGGACTGGTGGCTTAGAGTGGCTGTCATCCCATTGTTAAAAGAATCATCTCAGAATCATGCAAACTTGCAGTCATTAAAATCTCACAAACTACACTAATCTGTTCATTTTACCTCCACCAAATGCACAAATAGCCAATGTAATACACAGGTCAGCTGTACTACACAGGCTCAGAGACTGACTGTTAAGTTTAAGAAGACATACAAAGGGTCCAAGCAAGGATTTATCTTGAATGAGAACAGAAGCCTATCCAAATGGAGAACAGGTGTCCTTTCTCCAGTGTGAAAGAGGTGCAGATTGCAGGGCTGATTTGGGGTGGGGGGTGTGGCACAGCGGGGGCTGTCTCTCCGGATGTGGGCACCAGCTGTCCTCACAGGCCAGGGTGTGGCGGGGTGCCAGCAACTCCTCAGGGTGCACTCACTCCCTTACAAAAAGGCAGGCTGGGTATACACACACGCACTCACATTAATACTCACATTCACATTAACACACACACACACACATACATGCGCACACACACACACACACACACACACACACACACACATACATGCACACACACGCACACGCACACACATACATGCACACACACGCACACACATTAGTGCCCCCATTCACATGAACGCCCAAACACAGATATACACGGGGACCTGCTTACCTACTGCGGTTCACTGAAACTGGCTACAAAGTCCATCTCTGCTTCTGTTCCTCATTCATCAACATTTTCTCTAACTTTTAATGGAGATAAACAGGAACAGGAGCATTCTGTGTTGAACTCGCGGTCACCAGATTGTCATTAATTAGAGCTGTAATGGGTCAAGTGGCTCGCCCCCTGTTGGTAGCTGGTAAAAACTGAACGCAAGTGATCATGCGGATGGTGGGGATGATTGATGGATGTAGGAATGGAGGCTCTGAGAGAGACAGCACAGACAGGTGCTCCATTAGGCTCAGTCCCTCAGTCCCACGCCAGCCCAGTCTGAGTAAACACACATCTGAGAGGTAAATACGTCTCCGGGCAGGAATCACACTGTGAAGCAGCAGTCTAATATGAGCGGCAGAAAGCAGGGAACACTATGCTGGGAACACACCAGTCTCTGCATATGGGAGAGAATGACCATCTCATTATGGGAGAAAGAAAGCGTCATTCCACAGTATATAAGAGAGAGAGAGAGAACCGCTCACTGCATATGGGAGAGAATGACCATCTCATTATGGGAGAAAGAAAGCGTCATTCTACAGTATATGAGAGAGAGAGAGAACCGCTCACTGCATATGGGAGAGAATGACCATCTCTATATGGGAGAAAGAAAGCGCCATTCTACAGTATATAAGAGAGAGAGAGAGAACCGCTCACTGCATATGGGAGAGAATGACCATCTCATTATGGGAGAAAGAAAGCGTCATTCTACAGTATATAAGAGAGAGAGAGAACCGCTCACTGCATATGGGAGAGAATGACCATCTCTATATGGGAGAAAGAAAGCGTCATTCTACAGTATGTAAGAGAGAGAGAGAGAACCGCTCACTGCATATGGGAGAGAATGCCAGTCACTCTGTATGGGATACAGAAAGTGCCAGGCTATATAGGAGATATAGGAGTACATACCAGTCTCTCTCTATCCAAGATAGCACCAGTTTCTCCATATGGGAGACAGTACCAGCCTCTTTATATGGGAGAGTATACAGGAGGGAGAGAGAGAGAGAAATGCCGGTCTATGTATGCGAGAGAGTGCCTGTCTTTGTAAACATTCATGGACTGGACCAGTGCTAAAGGAAAAATAGGCACTTATCACAGCTAAAGTAGGAAGGAACAGGAACACAGTGAGACTGCTGACTAGAATTTAGGGCATGTCTGACAAACTGGCTTAGCCCACAACATAACAACTGAAATGTTTACCACTACCTCTGTGATCAGAGGGGGAAAGTTTTAACAATTAACTCCTTCAAATCCGTTCTGGCTCCATGATACATGCTGGGGTTACAAGAACAAGCTGTGTGGTGTAACTGTGTTGCCTCTGCATCTAAATTCAGATGGGCATGAATCATGTTAAGTTATTATGCTTAATAAGCACAGTATCTTAAGAATTTGCCTTTCCTTATCGGAGTTCTGGAAAGGCTGCAGTGTGTGTTAGGTAGGTTCCTGTAGGTACCCGTCTTTTGTGTCAATACTCTACAGAAGGCACATATTACAATCCCAGACATCAACCTTATTTTTGCTCCCTTGTTCAGCTGAAGTCTTTTTGAAATGTACACCTGTATGGCTGACCTGTGGTCAGGAGTCAGGGCATAAGGGGTAACCTGTCAGTGCTTAGCTGAACACGGGCCACCTCCCTCCAAGATGGGCACCAAGTTGGCGGAGGTGCCCGGCGAGAATCTGAGACCGATCGCTGCTGTCACCCTCTCCTCACCTGGAGAGTCGTGCTCACTCCATCACTGCAGCCCCTCAAGGATAGAGGGAGGGAGTTAATGCAAAGTGTGTCTTTCAATCAAGGGCAGCTTCTGCCTCCATTAAGCCTCAGGGCTGGCTCAGTGCTCCGCTCTTTCTGCACCACCTCACAGCCCTGGGCTCCAGCAAGGGGAAAAGCGCCTTGGGTTCCAGTCGATAAATGTTTTCACTTCCTCTGAGCTCAGGCCAGTCCCATTCCCTTAGTCCCTTATTGAACAAACCGAGATGAATTTACCTTGAAGAGTGCATGCACATACTCTGCCCCTACACACACACACACACACACACACACACACGCACACACACACACACACAAGCATGCATACACACATGCAAAACACACATAGCCACCCACTGAATTTGGTAGCTTCGCTATGAAACAGTGAAATCAGTTCTGCAGTGAACCCAGTTGTGAAGCAGATAATCTGACACTTTGTATAACCTGTCAAACATTGATGCAGTAACAGGATACAGGTCAGTTTCACATGTCCAGCCCTGTTACTGACACCATTGATTAACCTGTCACCTGTCATTATGGCCCCAGCTGAGCAACAACAGGGCGCTAATTTACTTTACAATATGAGTGGCATTGACAGCTCTGTCTTATTTTCTGGTGTCACTTCAACAATGTGTCATTCAGTAGAGCTAAACAGAAACCAACTCTCCTGCTCTCAGTCATCTTTCTGTGATATGTAGCTCTGTTTTAGTGGCCCTTGCATCTCTCTCAGTGGTATTTTGTTGTCTCAGCCATCTTTCTATATTTGTCCCAGTGCACAACATGTTCTGTTCTTAATGGCCTGTAAACCCGAGGCCAATTATTTCAGTAGCTCAGGTAGATAAAGACTGCTGAATGCGGAGGGCCACGCCGAAGGTGTCCGGCTTGACAGAAATATGGGCCCTGGAGAAGGAGGGAAGGGGACATCTCTCGAGAATCTCTTGTGATTTAGGATTATGCTCTGCACCCCTTCTCTTTTGACTGTGGAATGCAGACTCATTTAAAAAGCCAGTCCCGAGGAAGACCGCACACTTTGCTGCTCGGGTTAGCATCTTAAAGGGAGTCGCTCTACCGAGCGGGTCCAGAGGTTTTTCATAGAGAAGCTTCCTTTACACTGAATAAACTGTGTCCTGGGGCTGGACAGGAGATGTGTCATTGTATCCAATTATACAGAGATTATACATCTCGCCTTGCCAAGCAATCTCTAGGTGCTGGAACTATGTCTGTTCAGTGGACCTGAAAACGAAGGCAATGCCCCATGACCGCATTGATCCTCATAATGTGATATTTCCTTCATCTCTCCTATCTCAGTGTGGTGGGCTCTGGTGTGTTGCTTCTTTAGTCTCCAAAGAGTAATGGACTCAGTGGATTGTGTATGTAATGGACAGTGTAGAACAGAATGGGTGGAGTAGGGGGATTTGAAATCTTGGTGTTGTGTAAATACACACACGCAGTCACACACTCATGCATATGCGCGCACACACACACACACACACACACACACACACACACACACACAGACACACACACACAGATACAGCCACTCAATACAGCCGCTCACCCTGCAGCTAGGCTATCTGGTGCTCATTAGTGGTGATAGGTCTCAATATGAAAGGAACGTTTACTGAAACAGTACTACAGGGACATTTGAAGGATACTGTGCAGTGCATGGGGGGAAAGGGGAAAGGAAGGAGGGTGGTGTGGGCAGACGGGTGTAGCAGGGACCAGCTCTCATTGCATCCAATCTACTGAAGTACCACAATAAATACAAGGGAAGGCTGAGAGCTGTGGAACACAGCTGCTGCAAGGCCACTTCTGACTCTGCTGAATGAGGATGATCAATGCCACACACAAACTCATGCAAATGACACAATCATCTCCAGTGTCAGGAAATGAGATGGGTGGATTTGGCCCTGGGCATGCCGGTGTCTTTTTAAAAGCTCTGGCCATTGCAGTCAGTGCATAGCTGATCATGGCTGGTATTTTATGCATGAACTAACAGGAAAAGCACATATTTCCATTGAAAACTGAGAACATTGACATACTTAAACCTTTTACTTTTCTTGCTTACGGCTCTGTGACACAGGTCGGTCGGTCGGTCGGTCAGGTGAGCCCTGTCTAAATGGACAGTTTAAACGTCAGCAACCTGATCTGCTAAATATTTAACCTGTCCGTATCGGGTTGCAGAAGTGTCACATCCTATTCTCTGCGAGCTGTGAGGGTGTGTTGTTGTGGTACAGTGAGGCTCTGTGAGGCTGAATAGCACACAATGCTACCAGATGAGTACCACAACCGGCCTTCCTGTTCGTGTGTCACTTTGGCTCAGATGCAGCACAGAGGCGGGGACGTACAGGGGACACCTGCCGCAGGTGTGCTCCATCAGCTGTGGGCTGACAGGACAGGAAAAACCAGGTGACCACCGAGCCAATAGGGTCAACAGACAGAGCTCAGCTAATATAACAGCACAAGCTTCAAAACTAGGCCTATTCCGTTCTGCATTCTACATCCTGAAAATATTTTCATTTAAATATTTTATCAAGCAACAATATCTGTTTCAATATCAATTTCAATATCAATACTAGTATCAATTTTTAATTATAGTCATACTGTTTCATGATTTAATAATTCACGTGAAAGCACATCGTTTAAACAGTTAGAGAAATTGTACATGTTCATCTCTTCTTTTTCACAATATGCTATGCTCCATAGCTGGCCAAATTCTGTTGTCCTTCATTACAGTGATATTTGTTTACACTGACTGATATAACCCCTCAGAACAAATGTTGGGTTTTTTCAAAAAAAATAAAAAAAAAAAAAAACTGAAAACACACATCTGCTACATTGTCATTGTGTAAACATTTCAGCTGTACTTTAAACATCCCAGATCAAAAGCACTATTGAAGATGACTAGCCAGCTGCCCATATGTCCTGTGAAAGTGCCTGCAGTGTTGTGAACTGCATGAAGCATGCTGTAATTGGCAGCAGTGTGGCGGCGCAAAGGATAGCTAAACAAGATTAGGAACCAGCAGGTCGCAGGCTCCTACCTGTGTGCATTTGATGTACTTTTCAAGAACTACTTGAGTCCAGTTGCATAAAAGGACATGGTACTGCAAGCAATGTAAGTCGCTCTGTACTAGTGTGTCTGAAAAACAGACAGACAGCGTAATGTAAAGCTGCTTGTGGCCTCCCGGTCAGAAGGATTCGGTAATGGGTGACATGTGGCCTGACGGACGAGCCCAGATGTACGGGTCAAACAGGTGTGGAGCGTCTCCTGGGGACGGCAGCATCCTTCCTGCTGGTGCCTGGGCTCCTGGGTTCGTTGCAGTTACTCCTCTCTGTTTCCGGGGTAATTGATAGCTCCCCGCAGCCCCCCTTCCGTTCCCTCTCTTTCACTGCGAGAGCAGATTTATGAGACGGTAATCAGGGCTAATGGGCAGTGTGGGGCCCCTGCTGTGTGGAATGGATGATATGCCCGGCACGCCGGGGCGGGGCCGGGCGGCCCACGCGGTGGAATGGCAGGTAGGGGGCAGTAGAGAGCAGGCAGAAGGACAGGCAAGCTGGACGGAGGGTGTGCTACCGCAGCAGGAGCAGCACGAGGGACTCTGATACTGATATATGGCTCCATCAGCAGCTCTGGGACCTCAGCTCCAATTAGAGCAGGTGTATCCCCCCCCTCCCCGCCTCCTCCGGCTCTTGTTAACACGCCGGGAGAGAGGCAGCCGCCAGTCAGGGGACATGCTCTTATCCACTGTTTACGCTGTCGGTTTGCCTTGCCCGGGTACAGGAGGAGCCAAAGAGCCATTAGAGGGGAGCAGAAGTGTACAGTCCTACTGCAAGCTAGGTGGCCCCACCTGCAGACATTGTTTCAACAACATACAACTCGTGGGCTGAAATCTATGAGGTGGGGTGGTTAACGTCATGGGGGTAGAAACCCGAATAAGGCACCACAGCTACGGCCAGGGCTGTGTCCTGGTAAGAACACAAAGACTTACAGAGGGTGAAGCACATGCGGGGTTCCTTTGGATCTACGGCGTTCTTTGTATCCCTGCAAATGGCACAGCAGGAGCCGTTTGCCACCTGTGACAGCTGGGTACTCTCACATTCAGCTCTCACACTGAGGCCTTTATATCTGCATGCTTCACATTTCTCACATTCTCAATCATTTCCAATAAGAGTCTTCTCAGAAGCTGCTACGGTAACACAGTCGCTGTCACATCTCATCAAATTAAGAAATGCTGAGCTTAATGAATCGTATGTATATTTTGTCACATCCTTTGTCTTTAATCAAATTAAATGAGCAATTATGACACAACTGATCCATTTCCATTTCAACCGCAGGAAAATACCCCTTTTGTACTCTATTATGCTGCTTGGACATATTCTTCTCTTTCCACTGATATGATGTTTAAGTTTATTTAAAAAGTGACTTGTCTCTTAAAATGCGTACTGTGCATTGATGTCAACTGAACTTTATTCTAAAGCATCTCGGGTCTAATTAGGGGAACAATACACAGAAAAATGGTTCCAATACTGACCATTTTAAATGCTTATCATGCTCTAAATAAAGTCACATATTTGCAGGTAACACAGTATTCAAAAACAGGATACACAATGCAGTATATTTTTGGTAATGACGTTTACTATATGTGTAATGAATGTGCTTGCTTTGAATAAAACAGTGGTGGAAATATGTGTTCTTGTGCACTCTATAAACTACATAAGCACTGCTACTCTAAATCAGTGCAAAAAATCCTATAAAGTACCTCCTTGGTAGGTTATAGAAGCTTTATTGTTTAAGATTGCTAACCTTTCCTTCCAGACTGCATAATTCTCATTTCAATTGGCTCCAGTGATTTTTAAAGGTTATTTCAGCTTGGTTCTGCAATTCCTCAACAAAAACACACAGAGCTCTGACTTCCCTTGCCTTCCTCTTTCTAGTCATCTTCAAAGCCTCAAAGCTCAAAAGTACAACTTTCCTTCCCAAGTTTGTATAATTTGAAAATGAAGTCCACTTCCTTTGAAATCTTCATTAAAGCTAAAGAAAACCCACCTGGTTTACAGATAATGAGAACTATTTCCCCCCTCATAACATCCCATTACTACCAGCAAATCCAGCTTGGTGTTGAGCTCCACAGCAGAGCTGCTCCTCTCTATGAAGCTGAGTACACAGGAGCCCCTGGCTGAATGATATCAGCAATTACAGAGAGAAACACAGGTGTGTGTACATACACATGCATCAACCAGGTGATGGAGCTGTGCTGTGTCTCTTGTTTAGAGACGGCGACGTGTGTCCCTGACTGAGACACAAGACATCTCCCCTGAATGTCCGTGAACAGAATTTGAACTACAACGATTCCCTCCAGGAAAGAGGCCACACATGCATATGCTTAGGAGAAGAGGCACAGGGGAGCAACCGCAGCAAGGACCAAGGCTTCAATGCATCCACACTGTGGGACTCCCACGGAAGTGATTACCCTGACAGACACATTTGTGATATGCACCATTTCACAATACAAGACCACATTTTGAAAAAATACCACCTTCAATCTCAGCACATTACCATGAAATGGCACCCTGGGACAATCAGAGCGGGGAAAAGTCAACAACAGGCAACTCATGTATCATGTACATCACAGCTATCATCATTATGATAAACAGGAAACATTTAATCAAAAACAAGCCTTACATGCACGGACACTGCAATGAAATGGCGGATAATTTTTAGTGTGGTGTCTGAACGCACTTGTTAAAATATTGTAACTTTTGCACTTAGCACCATGGGATTCATTTGTTAACAACTGCTGCTGTGAACCAATCAGATTACACAAACTGCCATGTCAGTATGTAACAGGTCACACTGGCAACACTGAAATAGCATGTATGTTGTCAAAAGTAAAATGTATTATTATATAATAATTTTATATTCATATATTCAAAATTCCTCCAAAATGTAAAAACTGGGAATACTGGGAATAACTGTAGGTTAGTAGGTTAGTCAAGATGTCCATGATCACTCGGGTCCCAGTCCATGTTGTAGCAGATCAATGACAGACATAGGTTCACATAGGAAGGGCATACAGATGCCACAGTGGAGATTGTCACTAAAGGAAAATAAGAAGGCAGGGAACATAAGGTAATGAAGGATGAACAGTCCACTGACCCTGTTAATGCTAACCTCCCACACGAGCTTTAGCAAAGGGATAGAGGTAGGTTATCTGTTGAGGTAACAGACAGTGAAATAAAGTTATATACTGCATCAGGTCAAAGGGCTTAATACAATCCAGTGTTCTATATACAAGAGACAGGAAAAAACAACCATTTTCAGAAAATTACTACAACAACATAACAAAAACAGACATTAAACTGCCCCAGGCATGGCCGCGCTGCTGCCCTAGGTGAGACTGTGCATGTTGCAAGCCCTGCTGGCTGAACAAAACACATCGTCCAAGATGCAGCTAGATTCTTCTTGGTGCAATTTACCTTTCAGTTGGCACAGAGTGTTAGCTAGGACAAGCACTGGAAATTTCCTCACTTTAGTTAAACTGTTGGCAAATTATGAACTTATTTCTCCACCCAGCAGTTCACTTAAGTAGCCTACCTTAGCCAATCAATCAAAGCTGAGCTCACTGACATTTAGATAAATGGATTCAGTATTATAATCTGAAGGAAATCTAAGAAGCTCCCTTTTTGAACTTATAATGGATTCCACTCCAGATATTTAAAAACAGCTAAGCCAGATATTTAGGTATAAAACAACTGAGATCTGACATAAATGTGCCTATATGTCAATGAGTCAGTGATATTTCTATATGTCCACTTCAACCTCACTTTCAATCAATCGATACAAAGCTATACTTCAGGGTTGAAAAAGTTTCATTAAGTAACTGAAAAATTGCATTCTTTTTTCTGCTGTAGCATTAAGAAATGGTCAACAGTATGCAGTCTTCCTTCGAGTTAAAAAAGTAGAAATTTCAGTTGGTTCAAACATAATGGTGCAAATATAAACATATTGTCTTACTCAATGGTCATCTGTAGTACTCCTAAGGTTCAGACTTCTGCATGTAATGATCACCCCAATAAAAACTGTGCTTCTATAAAATACAGAGGAGCACAGTGAGGCTGCAGCTTCACAGAAATCAGTACTGAAATTTACTTTTCTCTGTCTTGCTGCTCTCAAAACAAAAACAAAAAAGGGTTCAATTTTCAAAGATTCCACTGTAGAGACACATGGCAGCAAATTCACTTAACTGTTAATAGTTGCAAATTTAATTCCATATATCAAGGAAGCCCAAAATTCATGCTCAAGGCGCTATCTGACAAATGGGGAGGGAAATTAACGTTTGAAGAAGATAGTTTGAAGAAACTAAGTGTAAAAAGCATTTTGAAGTATGTAAGAGTGCAGGACTAGCTGACTCAAGAGTTATTTTAGGGTAAATGATTTTAGTGGCATCTCAATATTGTTACTGCAGCTCTCCAGTCAATTTTAGAGCAACAGTGTTCTGCTCAAAGTCACCCAAGCAAGCACTCTTATTACTGTCAGATGATGAGCTATATGAGGGAGCCATGCTCTGAGCAACTCAAGCTTCCCTGGACAGTTGCTGTCACTCCGGTCATGTCGAAAACAGACACAGCTAAGCAAACTTCGGGGGAAATTTGGCCAAAAAAAACTCACTATTGACAATATTGCAGTCATAGCCTGTTTCCTGGAGGAGTGTGCCCCACTGGTCCTGTTTCTGACCAGACCTGTCATTGGTCTCCTCCTGTAGAGGAGCTGTTTTCAAAGTATAAATTAAGAACTATCTGAGGAGTTCAACAGCACCAGACAGACTTTACAGAATGGGGCATTTATCTATCAAAAATAAGCGTGCCTCAAAAGAACCTCAAAACAAGAGGCAGCCATATTGTGTTTTGATGTGATGTATATGTTGCTAGTGACTGCTAGTAGTAAATACAGTAATATAGTAGTAAATACAGTGACTACAGTATTTATGTTTGAAAGTTATGGTGGGAAGGGGTAATGTAAATGCCCCAGCCACTGCACATGCGCACACACACACACACACACACACACACACACACACACACACACACACACACACACACACACACACAGGAGTTACCCTGCAGAGATGGTGATCCTTCAGTTCATTTCACATGTCATATCTTCATCATATCTTACCGATGAAGTGTTAAAAGCCTTCTGCACTGTTATCAAAATCAATAAGTTAACTTTCTAAACTACCTCATAGTTACACTTCAGGTAAGCAATCTCACTCAACAACAGTGGTGATCACAATAAAGGCTTATTTCTATATTATTGCAAAAAAAAATGTGCATTAAGAAATTCTCTGCAAAGACTGATGGTACCTCCCTAAGCTCAGACAGTGGATTTGCTGGCATGCATAGTCATGACAACGTGTTATTTCTAATGCAGTACAATGAGCGCACATAGATTATGTAGGTGTGCGTTCTGTCATGATAACCAGCACAAGATTGAGTTTCCTGAAATCACATAATCTAATTAACCCCAACTCCTACTCAGGCCTGAACTCCATCTATTTCCACCCTGTTGTGCTGTGCTGACTGAACCACACAGCCCAAGCAGATGCCTTGTCCAGCCCTCTAGCTGAGGATGAATTATCTCATGTGAGACAGGCACTCACTTAACAGGGCTGTCTTGCCCTGTGCTCTCCTCGTGTCAACACGATATGCATACTGCAGTGTGCTTCTGCACCTATCATGCCTGAACAAGGGATACAAGGGGGACAAGAGGTTACTGCAATACTCTGACCACTGACCTGTGTGATGATTCCACTGAGGTAAGCTGCCTCAATTTGTAGCACAACATTACAAGTTTGGTGGACATCAATATTGAGTATAGCACGGGAAATGGGGGTAACATTTGACTGAATTTTTTTTCTTTATTTATTTAAATTTCAAAGTTAAGCACAAATTGCTTTGGGCTTCAAAATCACCTGAGCTCTCCTGCCATTGGGAGCCAAACCGACAAAACACGAGGACAAAGTTTAACCCCTTCATTGTCGTTCCTGGGGCTTTCCTAATCCCTCTCCAGGCAGGACTGCTTCGGTCCTCCATAAGCGTAATGGAAAGCTTACTGCAGTATTTCATCTCTCATGGCAACTATAACCTGATTTCCTCTCCTCCTTAATGACAAAATCAATGTCTGTGTCGGTGCTGAGGACATTGTTACAGTCCGCCGGGATCAATAGCAGCTTATTCCACTGAACGGGTGATTAATGAAGGATGTCGGGCTCATCAGATGCATTCTACAGCATGACAGACTGACCGCCTGGCCCAGACCACGGTGATAGGCTGGGCCTGTTGCCCTGAGTGGTAAATCATGTGCATATAAAATAACAATCCACAAACAAAAGACCTATTAAAAATTTTACAGCAGCAACATTTCTTTCACCCCAGTGTGATACTGATGGCCTTTTTGCAATGACTGTGCTCCAGAATATGAGATTCCAGTTAATAACCAATATCAAAGCCTATCTCAATATCTTCCAAACACAGAGCCTCAGTGGAGTGACCAGAATGAGAAACAGATGAAATTTAGTCGTGCATTAAAAACCAAAGGCAGGTTTTACAGCTTGCTTTATTGGCCAATTAGATGCACACATCAGGCAGGTATAAATTATACATTAAGCAAACTAATTTGTCAAATTAAGGAGAAGTGATCAGTACATGTCTGGGGAGGCAGGTCATTACCATATAGATTTCAGTCTTTATAAATGGGGAATTTTGGGTGTTGTTCTTAACAAGTTTCTAAGAGCTGAAAATTTCTGTGTATAGAAATGACACTATAACAGGGTTTTTAATGACTGAAGAGACAGGTAAGGTGTTATCTGGCCTTATCTGTAGTCAGGTATAATTCCTACAGATCTCCAGTGCTGGTGACCCTTACTCTCGTTCCTTAGGTAAGCACCCCTTTCAGTCCCCCTTTGACTAGGGATACAGGATGCCTACTTACGAACGCGTTCAATGACATCAGACTTTTCCTCATTGGACGGTCTTGTTCTTGACCTGGTACACAGGCTACATTGCGGTATCTCGTTACCGAGGCCTCTCAATCAAACCGTTAGAGTGAAGCGCCAGCAGCGGCGCAGGCTGCCCGCTGTCGCACTAAAAATGCAATTAAAACAGACATGAGCTCATGAAGGTTCCTGACTGGTCCCATTCTGTCAACACCCCGTCTCTCTGTCCGAAAAGCGATACACATAGCCGATACAGTGACATCTACAGGGAGGCTAATCCAGGAGAGGTCACGCTATCGTGCTCCCTCACACAACCCCGCTGTTGTTCGACACGTTGTGGAATTTTTGAAAACCGGGGCTTGATGAAATAAGTGGCTTCTGGCTTCCACCGTCTTAAATACTCATAAGGTCACATTGCTGCTTCCCTTCTCATAACCTCAGTGGATATTGTAATTGCATTTGCAGATGGTCTGTGCTCTTGTGTGCCACTGAATGGCCTCACAAATACGATCCTTTTAAGCACCTCTCAATATTGGATTACCCAGGTTTAAAGATGTTCATCTCGCAAGTGGAAATCTAAGCACTTCTTAAAACAATAAGGAGACCCTACAAGTGCACACCCACTACTTCGTCCCTGAACACACCTGCACAAAGGGCATTACATGCAGTGAGGGTCTTTAATGCCTTGTTATGTGTGCATGGTATTGAATTCTGTAACAGTTCAGAGGACTCTGGCCCTGACACCTGTCTGTCAGTGTGCAGCCAGGCATTAAGTCCCCCGTCAGTCAGGTGACAGACACACCGGAGTGCCACTCATCCTGGCACAGACAGCTCACGCCATCGGGGACAAACACAGCAGAGTCACCCTCACCTCCAGGACGGGGGCGCGGTGGTCGGGGCGGCCAGCTGGTGGAGGAGCCAAGCGCCAGTGCTTTTTGTCGCTTGGCTGGCGGCGCATCCACCTGAGGACCTGGCAACCCGGGCTGCAATGCTCAGAGTAACTGAGCCCGTTTGGCAGCGGGGCTGTCCGTCTTTTCCGTTTACTGTGGAGGTTCGTGTGAACTCAGATTCGCTAGACTCCTCCGCCTCTTCGTTTAAAGCCCCATTCTAAACACGTCTTCAGTTCTGGGCTCCACCCAAAACTCTACAGTATTTTCTGCACCAGCAGAAAGGATAACTACGTAGGATGCATTGTCAGGTCAAAGCACAATATGGTTTATTTGTTTCCTAGTTATTACACTAGAAGGATCCGCATGAGGGTTTTGTTTCACAAACTTGACAGTGTCACTAGGTCTTCAGTACAGAATGAGCACTCAATTTCCATGATCCCATTTATATAGCTTGCCTTCAAATGCATGAATTCCATGAAATTACATCATCTCAGCTCTTGCTGTTGAAAGTTGCACTCAGGCAAGGACAATTCTAACAATAATGTATTGTTTCCTGCGAAGTTTAAGAATCTAACTAGTGATTCATTAGCCCCTTTTGGGGACTAGATGTTCTCTTAAAAAAAGAAAAAGGTAAAAATCCTCATGAGAGCTCCTAACGTCTAAAGTCTACATAGAAAAAGCTCAGTATTTTGGAGCAATACAGTGGCAGGGAGCTATTGAGAAGGTACCAATTACATCAGGCAGGTTTTCTTTCTGTTACATATATAGTTTAGAGGCATTCTGACATTGCCTACCCAAAGAAAGGCCGTCTCTCCTGAATTAAAACATGTGACAAGAGGAGAAAGAAAAAGATTGATAAAGGATGAATGTGTCTTGACTAGAGTACGAGAGTTGTGGCACTGAAAATGAAATTTACAGAATAACTAGTAGTGTTAGTTTGAAAGAATTTCTTCCTCATTTAATTTATAAAACAGCAGGCAGAACACTGTAACATCTGTAAAGCGACATTGCTGAGCATGGACCATAATGTCTTTATCCACTCACCTGTGGCTATCACTAGTTTGAAAACTGGCTAGTCTACAAAGGCTCACACAGTTATTTTTTATCCTGGAGGACGTACTTCTTCATTGTGCCCAGTTTCTTTAGAAATTGGATTTCAGCTTATGTTTGAGCCAAAACTGTGCTGCTGCAAAAAGGACAATATTCTCTGGACCAGTAAAGGAACAAGTTGCAAGTTGCCTGCAGAGCAGAAAGTCATAATCACAACAGAGATAAGGCTCACTTCCTTTACAAACAGCAGAACTATGGCTGAAATACATGATATTTCAGTAAAAAGCTGCCTGGAGGTATTTTTCAGGGATTATGTGTTTGTGAATTTTTCTGAGTAAAACTTACTGCTCCTACCTCCTACCTGTACTATTCTTTTAAAGTGCTCAGAGGTTAAACAGCAAAAAAGGCTAAACAAAATGAGAGCAAGAGCTACCACGTAGCTATGTAGCTATGTAGATGTAGCCAAATCATGATACCCAGGCCCATTGCTTAAACGTATTGCAGTCAGCAACTCATCTTTGCTAAGGCAGACCTGTGTGAGACCTGTCATAATGCAAATCTGCATTATGAATTTACTTTGATTATTAATTGCTTTTGAATTACCACAACTAGTACTATTTACCTATAACAAAAAGATAAAATTTATGAGGCTGTTCTCTGTTTTCAATAATTACAACATTAGCCTGATCCGTATGCTACCCTTCAAGTTGTTCTTATGCATTCAATGTCATCTGTTTTTAATTACAAATGTTTGTTTCATCTCCACACTAGTCATGTAAATAATGATAGTAAAACAATTTCAGAAGTATTACCTGCTCCTTAACAACAAAAGGCTGGGTTCATTACTTCAAACAACAGGACACTGAAAACATTACGCAGGGCTAACCAGAAGCACGGAGGAAAACAGAAAATTAGCTTCCTGACAAGGAAGACATTGTATGTCTTGAAAGCCAAAACCATGCCATGATTTCGTGCAGAAATAAGAAACAACACAGCCTCTTAGTTTGGCTCAAGCGCAGGCTCACTCTGAACAAGTATTACCACCCCTTTAAAAATGCAGCCTTCAAATATCTAACTAATGTAGCTAGTGACAGCTCACACTCAGACCGATCAGGAAAAGTAGCTAAATTCATAAATAATTATAATAAAAGTGAACTTAAACACACATGGGAGAAAGGGGAAAAAACCCACTGACCAGCACAGGTGAGAAATTCTACTACACATGATGAAATATGACTGTAGGGTGAGCTCACGACATATTTCAGTGAACAGTTGCTAAGTGTTCTTTAATGCAACATGCAGAAGTACAGTGGTAGATTGAAAGATGGATGGTACCTTATGAACCTTTGTGAAAAATAATCACATTAGTTAATGGATGTTTACATCATTCCTCAATGGAAACTCAAACTCCCTCTCTCACTGTTGCCACAGCAATTATGTCTGTAATACATCCTGGTCATGGTGGCTGATTAGTATGAGTGTACACAACCAATACTAGAGAAAACCCTTAAAACATGGCAGGTGTTTCCACATAATTAATAACAGGTGATCAGGTCTTCCACTGGGTACATTTTGTGTTAAATGACTCTCTCCAACAAATTTGGCATGTACACACAAGAGAGGAAACGGTGGAATGCAAATCACAGGAATGAATGCTTGTGTAAATTGTAAAACTTGGCAGGAACATACTCACAATAACAAACTTCCTATGAGAGCCATGGGATAGTTCCAGGCTGTGTTGAGCTTCCACTGAGGAAATCTTGTCACGAACGCTAAAGACATGTATGTTGCCTGATTGGTGATGCAATCAAAAGCACATTATCCGTTTTGGTTTCTACCATTTGCGCCCTCTACCACTTGCACCCCTACCAGTGTTCCAGAATAATGGGCTTGGGGATTCTGACACCTCTGAGGATGGGTTTCCTAGGCGAAGCTTCGAAGGGGACATTCAATTCAGTTACCTTCCAAAACAAAGGTATCCCACTGGGTTTGAATCTTTAGCAGAGGAAGGCATTGCTTTTCGCTGTGGGCTTGTACCTCCTGACAGTATGAGAAACATGACAGAAATAGTTGTTAATTTATATATCAATTCCTGATGAGGAACTGAGAGGTTCTGGCATGGCTGTATCACAGTCATTCCTCTGAGTAAAGGAGCAGCAAACAGGACATTCCCAGGTGCAGTGGGTGAGTGTGCAGAGAGCTCAGAGCTGGAAGGACTCCCTCATAATGCAATTGTAATATTGTGAAAACGAATTGTCTTCATGCTTAAGGAACAGGCTCAACTGTCAAGATCGTGGGAGACCGAAGCCATGAGACAACAAATGAGCACTGTGCAGAGAAACGTTTTGTTTGCAGCATGACCATAACTAACCTCCAACTGGTCCATTGCGCCTCTTTATCTGTAACTCCATTTACACTGACTGAATCGCTCCATGCATATATTCCATTTACTCTTTCATATTCCACATCTATTTGGTTGTTATATCATTCCACCTCCCTTCGAGTCATCATCATCATTTTCTTGACCTTTTTCCCTGTGTACTACACCTATGTAGGACATTGCAATATGACATCAAATTAAACAGAAATGACAGCCTGCCGTGAATCCATGGGCAGTATGACTGTGAAGGGTCTGATGAGATTAGCAAACAGAAGATTGAGTCCTTGCTAGCACACAAAGCACTTTGTTTACACCATGTTTTTGGGCAAATCAACAGGGGTATTTGTATTGTTCAAAACTGAGAGCAATAAAGACTCAAGTAGCTGTGAAATTGTGTTCCCTTGACATTCAATGTCGCTAAACATATTACGCACCGTATGGAAAGTTTTATGTTTCAAAGTCACTGCAGTGGAGGCTACTGGGTATGTTTTGATTGAATAAAGCATACGCTGTGAATCTTTTCATCTCTTGCAGTGCACACATTTACAGTATAACAGTAATTGGCCATTTCTGCTCTATGCACAAAAAATGTCACTGCCACATGACTGAGAAATAATTGGTCTAGATTTGACCATATTAATTGACTGTTGATGAGTTTTTGTAGACTTGAGGCTACAGAAATCCTGATTGCAAGATGATTCAATGACCCCAGCATCACCACAGGAAAAAAGGTAATCTATTCAGGACAAAGAAAATGAGTAGCTTAATGTGCTTTTAAAGAAGATCTTAAAGACAGTATAACATTGATTTTTTTTTTCTCACAGGAACATGAAAAAGGAAACACCCATTAAATAAACATGCATTTCATAATCTGTGTATCGCTGATTAAGTCATTCTTTCTTTGCTTTACTTAGAACAGGCAGCTGACCTTTTGAGATACGAATGACTCCATATACATTTAGATTAATATCCAATTTAAATAATTGGTTAGTCACTATAACTCGGTACCACCCTGTAGAGACCCACGCTACAAAGTGGCAAGAGGAAAAACTCCCATTAAACACAAATCACAAAAGAACAAAGTCCCCCCCCTGACAAAATCTACAACAGTAACATGCTGGGGGGGAGTGCTGTACGGAAGCACTGTATACCCCCCGGGAAGAAAAGAGCGAGAGATTTAAACTCCAACGTTATTATTCCCCCTAATGCCGCTACTTCGCTGGGGCTCCAGCATTTATGCTAATGCGATTGCCCCTAATTGATCTTCAATTTATTTAAGACGAAGTGAATTACTGTGAACTAAATTCATTTGCATAATAATGATAGAGTGAAGTTTCAAAAGCAATTAAAAGCAAGTTCTCAGTTAAAAAAAACACACACAATAATACTAATGACAGTACAGCATATTTTAAAAAGAAAAATACTCTAAGGCATAGATAGTGCGCATAATAGACTAGGTATAGAAAATCCCTGAGCTAATGTAGTTTATGTAAATCCCTAATAACTACAGAATAGGCCTGTTCCCATGATAACCAGTAGTTGTTTACCTGCCTACAAGCCCTTGTGTGTGTGGTCTTGGTGGGTGCCTGCCTTTCTGTGTTCCCGTACATCTGAAGAGGGACAGGATGGGATCTGCTGAGGAGCAGTGGTGAAGGTGAAAGCCAGCCATCCAGAAAGTACAATTAAATCAGCGGTGACACAGTGAATGTCGGGGCCCCCCTGGAGAAGCTGATAAATCCGCTGCCTAACCTTTGGGGGATATGGCTTAAATTCTCGTTAAAGCTGAAAAGTCACGCCGCTGAGTTCTCCTTAAAACCGTTTTATTTGTTAATGCATTAAGTATGCGAAAAGTCACTGTCCATTTTGAGGCTGCCCGCTTGAAAACCTCACAATTACAAAGATGTGCACCTCCCTGTAATAGTCACAACATTGTACAAACGCTTCCCCCGAAATTACACAAAACCACACCTTTTTTGTGCTAGAGAAGCAATCTGTGTATTGCACTCGCCTACACACCACCCACGACACTCCGCCCACCAGCCTGTATTCTCAGTCTGGCAAAATGTCAGGTCATATTTCAAAGTCATCTTTACGCCTTTATCTTGCAAATTGAGCGATTTAACACTCTACAGATTGCACTTCACTCCAGGATATTCCAGAATAAGACATGTCTGCACCAGAGCCCTTATGCTCTGCACTTCAGGGACTGCTTATTTTGTCCTAAATCATCCAGGGTAATAAAACTGTCAGACTATTGGTCCAGGAGGTCAGCTGTCAAAGAAGACAACAATGAGTGTGGAGCAATCCGAGAGCACTGACATTCATGCAAGGAGACTTGGGGTCAAATGCATTTAAACACTTATTTATATACTTCCTTGGTTTAAAGAAGAGTGTGAATAAGTGTAAAAAAGTACAAATATCAAATGTATGTGTGCATGGATATGTGCATTTCTTTACAAAGTGATCGATAAGGCATGGGGTTTAACGCACCCAGATGGACACTCAGACACTGTGGTTTCCCATTAAAGTGATTGCTCAGCTTCTTCTCCTCTGACATTACAGTGGCCACAATTCCAACACACAATTTATCTGCACTCCATGTCCACTCCAATTCCATCAAAGTACACGAGGAAATGCAAATATTTCCAATATACTATATCCAATAGTAAGGCTAATTAAAATGCAAATATATCCACAGCAGAGTGAGCAAATTATGCTTGCAAATGTAACGCACTGCAAAGGCTCTTATCCAGAGTTACACAGATACAATATCATGTTTTTACACAGCTGGACATTTACAGCAGCAATTAATGTAAGAGTCTTGCTCAAGGGTACAACAGCAGTACACAACCTGGCTGCTGAATCTGTAACCTTTGGGTTAAAAGCCCTGTGTCTAAGCAGTTGAACTGGTTCAGTGTGAATTTTGGCTGGCATAACATTTTAAATTGTTAGCAGTATTATTGTTGTGCAAAATTACTCCTTACCTCTATAGTATACAGACTTTTACACAGGCTATTTCATGTGCATAACACTATTACTGTTATGAGCTGTCAGTACAGCAAAAACAAACAATGTTGACAGAAACATTTATCTTAAATTAAAATGACCTGCTTATCAAAACTCTTAAGAAACACAGGGTAAGCTTTTATTCTAAAACATGACGTAAACTGCATGGACCATTGCTGACCATGAAATGCTTTCTGTAACGCAGTGTTCTGCTAATGTTCTCTGACAATCCTGTTAAAAAAAAAAAAAAAAAAGAGTACTGCAGTGACTGAGACAGGAGATATCAGCAACGGAGCTGTGGAAGATCTCAATGAGAGAGACCACACAGGGTGACAGAAATGTGGGCGTGTTTAAGTGTTACAGTTAGACCCCAGAGTATCCTTGGATCTGAATAAACTGCATCTCCTGGGCAAGACTAAATAGGGTGATGTATATTTGAAGTCTACCAGTGTCTCCGGTAAAAGAACTGGACTCACTTAATATTGCATATGAAAATGGCAGGGAATATGTATGTTACTAAATTTCTCTGTGATGACAAAATAACTACTGGAAATCAGACATAAAAAACAAAAAACAGAGATGATAAAAAAGAGATTTTCACTCAAACTGGTGGATGTGGTAGGCAGTAAAAGATAAGATCTATCTAGTGGAAAAAGCGAAAACAAAATTATCAGCTTATGAGCCAGCTTCCAACAGCATGTGCTCACACGATTACAGCAGCAGATGTTATGTTCTGGTCAGAAACACAGCACCAGTGGCAATGAGGAAGTAAATGAAAGCAAATGGGAAAAACAGAGGCAGCAGTGAGAGCCAGACAAGTGCAAATTGCTGAATGCAATTACAGCAAAAAATGGAGCTTGATACCTGCACCCCTGGAGTAAGAAGGGACTGATGTTTCTAATACACATCAAGGCAATGTTACGTGAGGCATGTGGAGGCGGATTATCTTGAAACAGAGTGCTGAGGTTTAAATGGTGAGAGATTTTTCCTTTAAAGTGGGAGAGGAAGAAAGGAGAAAAGAAAACCCGCCGCCACCGATGAGAATTGGTGATAAGGATTCACGCTAGAATCTGATAGAAGGAAACTCTTGTGAGGACTTGTTAACCCCGAGGGAACCAGAACCAGTCAAGGGGAACCGCAGGAAAGTAAGGAGGAACCCAATACTTAGCCGATTAAATTACAGCCTACAAGGCGGAGGAGTAAATCTAATGTGGAAAAGAATGTCCCGGAGCCCTCTGAACTGCAAGTGCTGAAACGTGAACTGGTTGCCATGCTTTGGGTGCAAAATCACAGCGGAGCGTTTGGGACTGGCCACATCCAGCAACTGGGGACGCGGCACCGCTGGTGGTCCTTGCTACGGAGAAGCTTAATGAGGCGGTGAGTGATGGGGGCACCTCTTCAGCCCGGGAGCCTGCCAGTTGGTGTGGCCTGCTTTTGCCACATTTGTGTGAATAAAGACGGGGCCAGTGCAGTGGACCGGTCGGTGCAGACAAGGAGAGTAACCAGCAACAAGCGGACTGACGGGCTGATGGACAGCGAGGATTGAGAGTGATGAGGAGAGGGGGATTGGGCTGACAGTGAGAAGCAAGCTCGCAAGGCCTTTGGAAACCCTGCGTGCAACCGAGATGCGGACTGTGCCTTTCAGATTCCCGCACGTCATCGGACATGCTGGTGAGCGCCAGGAAGCGAATCCATCAGAGGCGCTGCTGACAAGGAGACAAGCGGGGGACTGAGAGCAGAGCTTTTGATCGAGCCCCGAAGGACACCCACCTCACCAGGACAATGTGACTTTGATTTCAACTGCCATCTCCTATCTCTGCAGCCATGCTACAACTAACTGCTGCTCTGGTCCAACACAGACAAGGTTTTTAAAGTTTGCTGAGACAGCAAAATATTTTCCTTTTTCCACTATTGCAGAAAATAGTCTCTGAGGATTTTATGCTGTAATGTACATTCTCATAATAGAAAGAGATAAAGATATGATTTTTCAGAAGAAAGATATTTTAAATAACAAAGTGAAGCCCTATGAATATTTTTACCCATGAGACTAACCAGCCTTTCACAGCTCATTACCTGCTTTCACTGAATCCTGGTTATCAGCAACATTAATGAACCACAACCACAGAAGTGATTCCATTAAAAGACCATCAAACTTATATCTAAACTTAGTGCACTTCACAGCATCACCACAGAGATGTGATAGTAAACATGGATGTCCTTGCCTTGCACTATCATATGGTAAAATTACCATACACTACAGAGTGTTACCACAGATATAACAGAACCTTTTACACGACACTCCCACCAATGAGATGACTTCAATGTCGTTTCATTCCAATGAGGCAGAAAATGGACATTTCTTTTCTGAATATTGTCTTACGCCTGTTTGGAAACTGCAGACCTGACCTACATAGAAATGAGTGCAAAAATCACCCCCTGTGAAAACAATCCTCTCATGCGCCAAGATTTGTGGTGATATGCAAACGAGTTGGGGAACAAAGTTAATGGGTGTAAACAAAAAAAGTAACAGTGCTGTGCACGGAGGGGCAGATCGGCATGCCAAACACGCAGCTTCCTGTGATTTCGCTCCAGGTGACGCAGGGCAAATCAAATCCAGGTGGGGACGGCTGCAGCTTCCATTCACTGGCAGGGTGGGGAATCAGATTACCAGAGGGTGAAAATATGCCATTTAGTGAGAAAAAAGTTCCCTCCCACAGCCTGCACTACCACAGATGGGATAAATGTCATCACAGTGCATGTTATTTTAAAGGCACGGGGGCTATTAACAAACTTATCATCTACTATCAAATGGGCCAACTTCACTTGGCAGTGCTTCCTTCAATACAGAATGCCAATGCCACGCTTGACTTGGAAGACGTCTCAGTGCAACAAAGGGCCTGACAGAGTGCATGCAGAAGAAGGAGGAATATTTTAGAGGCAATCCCAACAAACGAATCCAACTCTGACCAGGATCCATGCTGTCTAATTAAGCCAGACTACCTGTGCTGATCTGCTGACATGCCTCTGTGGGCAGAAGCATACATTCACCTCATGGATTCCCTGAGGAACCTGAGCACATCCCTGCGGAGCCAAGGGTTGGGAAAATGATGGGGGAATCCTGGTGAAATGGAGAGGACATTCATTTCACAGCCATGGTGGTGCAGCCGAGGCAATATGCAGAATGACTGGGCTGAAGAAGAAAAAAGTGCAACCCGCACACCATCATCCTCAGTCCCCCATCCCCCCCAACTCCCCCCTCCCCCCCGGGGAGACTCCGTGGAGGAGCGGCACCTCGAAATTAAATTGAGGTCAGGGGAGGGAGAAGGTGTTCCACATTCTCCCAGAGGGCACTGAGACCCCCTCCCATACTTCTCCAGAGAGATTTATCATTGGTATGCACAAACACAAACAGTTAGATTTCTTCCGGAGGCTGCTTGGCCCTGAATGTGGCTTCCGATACAGCCAAGCTAGCTAAACCGCAATCAACTCTGAGAGCAGCAGATGAGGCTCAGACTCGGCCTGGCGTATGTTGTGCCAGGTGAATGCTGTTGGCAAACAAGAATTTGGCTAGACGAAGGCATCGAACAGCAAATTAGAGGACAGCAAGAACTTTGGATAGTTAAACATCAGAAGTGGAAAACACAAACAAGCCAGACATCTGTGTAGGCTACCTCAAGGTTATTTGAATTCAAGCAAGCACACCACCACAGCTAGATTAAAAAGGTCCATGTCAGAGGAATCGATAGTTCATCAATGTGAACGTTTAAAACAATGAAGGGAACTCATGAGCAAGTGATATATCAAGAATCCTCATCATCGTGGCTGTCTCTTTAACCCATCGATGCTACAACCCAGTTTTATGTCCAGGCCCATTAATGGACGAAAAAGGCTCTTGTCCATCTGCATTGGCCTGGCGATTGCTGCCATGGTGCTGCCTGGAGTGCCACTGTCCATTGTGTCTGTCCCCATCGGAGGCAACCCCTGCTGAGCGGAGAGCTGAGATGTTCCGCAGAGAGGCACTCCATTAGCACAGATGACTCGCACACAGAGTGGAGTGATATGAGAAGCACTTACAGCACTGAGGCCAGTCTCACTGTGAGAGACACATTACCCACGTACACCGGAAACCTCAGCGCCCCTGCTTCATCACAGGCCTCTGAGACGAGCCGGAGCAAATGTATTTTCACACTGTAGTGAAAAATATTCTGGCATCAGACAAATGACACTTCCATGGGGGGGGGGGACACACTGAGATAAAAGAGCAAAGGGTCACGATCCTCCCATCCTTTCATCGTGCTGCTGTCAGTGACAATGACATTAGCACTGGTCCAACTTGGGTCCAATTAGTGAGCTTTCACGCAGGTCTGTTTTCAGTGCATAGTAACTGCAGCCCTGTCTTTTTTGGAACCTGCATCTGCACAAGGAATAGACTGTGGGGCATAGAGCAACAAACAACAGAACACATCCGGCACACTTGTCTATCTGTCTGCCTGGAGTGATAATAGAGAATATCTCTCCTGCTGAGAGTAAGGGGTGCACGGGGGGCTGAGCTATCACAGTCTGTCTGCTCCTGACACGTCCTTCCCCTTTCATGTGATACTCCATCTCACACTAAGACACATGAGCATGGCACTGATGCACAGAGAGAGCCAGGCAGGAGTCACAGGCTGCCCGCTGGTGGACTCCTGGGCTCAGTACACACTCTGAGCCAAATAACAAACTGTGTGTGTGTGTGTGTGTGTGTGTGTGTGTGTGTGTGCTGACTGGCTGTAACATTTACCTTCAGGACATATAGGGACAGTGTCTGTAGTGTCAATAACACATGGTTTGTCTATTTTTTTGTTTCTTATTATTCTTTCTGCAAGCACAGCAGTCATGAGAGTGGCTCAACGTTGGTGACTTATTGTATCATGACAGGTGCTGTGAACCTTCTATAACTACACTTTTTAAATTTTTGGTGGAATAAGAGGGTGACTCAGAGGAAGTATGCTGAGGTTTTGAAATGTTTGAAACTAAAAATGTGAAAAGTAAGTATTTTTTTTCCCCACAGTACAATGAGTGAAAGTATTCCGTCAGCTGTTTCGATCTCTCCAAACATTACCACGCATTGGCACACTGCCAGGTGTACGGCAGGTGTTTGCCAAACAGGAAGCTGTGGGGGTGAGAATGGGGTCACCCCTCAATGACAAAGTGACAGGGGAGCAAAGCAAGGGAGGTATGGTCCCATGGATCTTACCTCTTACATGTCCTCTACTTTCATCTCTAATTCATCTTGCTGCTACTATGGGCATCTGCTACTAGGGAGCCATCTACTGCAGAACCATCTGCTGCCCATGACATCACCAACCAAACAAGGTCCAAAAAAGAACTCTGAAGAACATTAACCTATGGTAAAATAGATGAAAAGGTGAATTTGTAGGTGTGACATACCTGGGTAGAGATATATTAAACATCTACTAATCTGGTCAGCATTTCTAGATGATTCATAGTTTCATGTACATTTTCCTTCAGGAGAATCCTTTAATGCCAAAACTGTGAGCAATTTGAGTGTATTTCAGTCACCTCTATGTTCTCTGGATCCGCCCCTAGCTTGGTGGGTGGTGGAATGGCTCTCTCACAATGTGTCAGACATAAACAGGGCCATTTCATTGAATCTCTGTCAAGCAGAGACAAGTCTTTAGTCTGAGATACAAGAGGAAAGAAGAGACCTCTGACAGCCCAAAAGCCTCCTCCAAACTGCCATCCAGGACCCAAAATACATTCAGAAAAATCCCAACACTGATTGACAAACCAACGCTGAGCATGGTTAGCACGCCCAGCAGGATCGCTGACCTCCGCTGACTCAAGAGGGTCTGCTGGTCTGAGGAGAGCGAGAGCCATTTAGCAGTAAAACGCGGAGAGTAATCAGCAGCCTCCAGGCTGCCTGACTCATACAGCTCGCACGCGCGCATACACACACACACACACACACACACACACACAGACCAGTAAAGCTAAACAAGTCATCACATACAGTACGGGCAATGTAAAAATACTGCAGGATTTGTTTTAAAAAGACTCTCAAACTGTGTGCCACATACTTGTGTTGTCTCTTCATATGGTATGAGGGAAGGGACCTATTTCTCACTGAGAGACACACAAAGTAATAATACTCTCAGAAACCCATGCTATCTAGTGCAGCACTAACGGCATGTGTATGTATGTGTCACTACTATACCTAAGAGTACTGTGTAGCTTTTTTCTTCAGTGGTTATTATGGGTTACCTATCTCTGGAGTGTTTGAAGCAAAAGAGCTAGGAAGCACATTAGATTTAGCAGAGGCGGTCTGTGAGAGCAGTCTATGGACTTCATGGAGGTACTGCCTCAGTCCTTTTTGCAGGTTTATGCAAAATCCATGCTGGACAACAGAGTGATGGGCAGGATAATTGGGCAGCCAGATAAAGAATGATGTGAGAATGTGAGGAAAGGCTAATATTTTGCCATTAAGGCACTGTGTTTTTAAGGATAAACTGTGTCATGGTTCAAGGATAAATGGGTGTACTGTTATTCTATTATAAAATGCAAATGAAAGTAAAGACTGATTCATAAATTCAGATCTTATCTGGGAGTGATTTTTTTTCAGTACCATGGACAGAGACTGTTTCGGCACTATTGTACTGCTGACTGTTCTAGGCAACTCATAATCAACCACAGCTGGGTAAAAATGTCATCGATTCCTCTTTTGTCAGCGTGCTAAATTCAGTGTGCAAAACACAAACAACTACAGTACAGCTTGACATGGCAAAGACGCAGTTTAAATCCAATTTATCAACCAATCACTCACCATATAGTCACTGAGAACATTATTTCTGATAAACCTCAAGTGTACTGCATGCATTTCACAGTGTTCAGTGACTATTGGCATCATACATCATTTACTCAACAGACCTGAATTGAAATTTGAAAGATTGAAACATCAACAGCCTGTAAAAGGAAGAATGTCTAGATATCTTTAGTAAACAGGATCATAACATATTAGAGAATGAGGGTTACGAACTGTACCCTCTACCCAAAAACTCTGATCAATGAGAAAAAAGTATCTGGATCAAATATACAGAGTATACATTTAGAAATGTATTATTTGTACTATATAATTGATTATAGGGGGGTAGCAGTCCACTTGGCTGTATATAAACCATTGAAGTAACTGGAGTAATTAATAACAGAAAGAATGACATCCAATTATTCGTCCTGTCTAACACAAGAGTTATCCCTGATTTATTTGCTTGAATAATATTTGCTGAGTGTAATTCAATTACGTCAAACTGCAATAAACATTTGCAGACACAATGTTATCTGGTTTCACCACCGAAGCTGACATCAAACAATTCCCACAACGCAGATGTGACATTGTTTTAACAATGTCAGTGTAACAATGTTGACAGTGCTTGTTCAAATCACTTCCCAACAAAGTGTTAATTTAAAATCTCTTTTATCTTCTACAACAGAGATTAACTGAAAACAATAATGTATCTTTGTATGTCTGGAAATATACCAGTGTTGTAAAGTCTTTTCACAGACAAAGTTCATAACAACAGAAAGCTGATCAAGCTGTCACGTCGTTTAAATTATGAAACAGTTATAATATCTGTGGAGGGGGAAAGAGGCAGGTCTGTATGTTAAGGTTAACTAGTGAGCCAAACGCTAATTTACAGAGAACTCATTCGCCAATAGGAGAGGTAGGAGAAGCACAGTGGGAGGGGCCATAAAAACAATGGAGGAGGAAGAGGACTGACAGGGGACACCTTCTAGTGTTTAGTATTGATTCTGCTATATATGTTGCTTCCTTTTATGACCTAATGATACATAAAAATCAATAAGAAGAGCGTTTCAATGTACTTGACCCATTTTAAATAAGTGGCTATGGACTGCTGACCCCCACATAAGTATACACCTAATAAATACAAGTATGAGGTATCAAATTAAAACATTCTTAATCATGTATTCATTTGAATGCTTTCTTTTACATGGCTAGAAAGAGAGAGGATTAGGAAGGAAAAAAGATCAAGCTTTGTGCTACTGCCATTCCCTTCATGACAAGAGCTCTCTGTGCCATTCTTTGAAATCTCAGTGACCTCAAATTAAATAACTTGCCAGGAATCAATGAAATTGAGACTGAGGAAGTGTGCATTTTCATCCAAAACCAACAAAACATCTTAACTGAGGTTTCAGAATTTTTTGTCGATAATCCAGCTGCTTGTTTCCCAATATCCAACCAACTTCAAGGAAGGAGTACTATTTATGGGTCCAATAAATCCATTTTAAAAATCCAAATTAAAGACACGGTGCACACTTTAATATCTTAAGTTTAATACTAACACGGGATGTTGGGGTTGAGGCAAAAAAAAAACCTGGAAGAATACTTCCTGTGGAAAGGAAAAGGGACCACCTTCAACCTCCCTGTGGAAATCTCTCTGAGGACACCATGGGGGGAACGGTGAGAAGCTATTGGTTGCGTTGAAGGTGGAGAGGAGGAAATGTTGGTCATTAAGGCTTTGCTTCTGCTCTTTTAGCAGAACACAAATGTCCCAGAGGACCTCCATTCCATCTCGTGTGTCTTATTGCTCAGTCCCTTATTGATCTGAGGATCTCATCAGGGTCTTCTATTGAGCAGCCTGAGGGAATGCTCCTCTCATAGCATCTCCCTCCATCACTGCAAATAACAGCCTTCACTGTTTCAGTGAGCTACTGACCCTCAGTCTGTGCTCAATAAATGTGCATCTTATTGTAACATGCCTTTGGAGTAGACTGAAAAATATTACCATAAATTGTGAGAAACACACTAATTTCTGTTCCTTACTTGGATAAGTGCAGCTATGGGGGCAAATATATCCAATCCACAAGAGTTATTTTTCATTCAAATAAATGCAAAATCCTTTTTAGAGTTATTTTGGCTCAACAATGTTTAACACTAAAGTATGTTTGACATTATAAACATATTCCAAGTGATGTCTGAACTTGCTTTGTCATTGCAAAAACCTACCATGGTATACTCTATATTTGAATTTACCATGTAGCAGGGATGAAGGTAGAAAGCCTGAGAAAATGAAAATTCTCTTTATCTCAAATGTAACAATGTTGGTGATTAGAGTGAGCTGTGCATGAGAACAGAGATTCAGATCTCACTCGCAGAAGTGTAGACCTCACACATTTGTGACAAGTTTATTCATAAATGTTCTTGCTATTAATATATTTGCTTCGGCAAATTTTGCTTCTGCAAAAGTAGATTTCTGCATCTACCATCTACTATCATCAGTTTAGTTTTTGAATTTTTTTGTTGCCTTTCACACTTAAAAATATACATCTATTTTTTTATTAATAATTTCAATAAATTATATCAGTAAAATGATTCTGGTAACCACAAATGACATGACATGCAGCTGTCAATGGGACATTTATTATCAAACACATATCATATGTTTAGATATTATGTTGTGATTCAATGGATTCCTCAAGGTAACTTCTTTTTTTTGTTTTAAAGCTTGTGTTTCAGGGAAAGATGATAGATGAAAAATCCATGTCCCTAAACTTTCAAAGTGGCCTTCTGCCAATGCAAATGCTCCTCTCAATAGCTGCCTTTAAATGAAGTCATCATCATTATTGTGCTTTCATCCTGCACATCCACTGCATTAAAGATTCTGCAATGACCAGCCAGGAAATTACCGTGCATAATGCGAACACATAATGAAGCACTCCCATTTTAACAAGCTAAGGAAATGAAAAGAAGATGGAGATCCTCCATCAGTTATTTATAAAACATCACGTTTACATCCACGACAATCAGCAGCCTTAACAAACCTGCCAATATTCACAGCATGTGAAACTTAAGCACAGCTTCACATAATGCATTACAGCCCGTCTAAGTCCACAATGCTTTTATTTAGTCTGATTAAAGGTGCGGCCTACACACCTCTTTGGGAATAAAACCTGTCTAGTTTTATTTTATTAATGTAAGTGAAAAACACCCTCAAAGTGTTTAAGCTGCTGTCCTGAAATATGTTTTCTGTATCTATATTCCCCACGCTTGCAGACGGATGCCCAAGTGGGCGAGGCCCTGTCTACAGAAAGCAGTGCAGCAGGGGAAGTTTGATTGGCCCCTGGGGACAAAGGGAGGATCTGGAGACACGATTACACCACTTGTGGACATATCCATAAAACATTCACCACCACACTTGGTTTACACCTGTTTTGTTCCTAATACGAAAACAACACAATGAAGTTGTAAAGTGTCACATCAATCTTTCAGGATGTTATTTTAGGAGTCTGTGCAGGCTGATCAAACAATGTGCTCTGATTGCACCTTTAGGAAGGTGTTTGATTTGAGGTGGATCGTTTTCCTCAGATGGCCCAAATTCATTGCATGTAATGAATCGTTGGGCAACTGTACTCCTCACGCATGAGGCTGTACTGTATATGGGCAGCTCCTAATAAAGGACTGAGTGGATGAGAGGATGGAAAAATAATCTCACTTCAGGAAGTTCTTGCTTGTTAATACCAGTATTTAACATCATGCCAGCAGATGAAACATAAAAATGGAGAGGGCTATGCAGCAAATTGTATTTTATATATAATTACATATGAATCATTTCCTTTCAAAAAGTATCTGAATGATACTGGCATGAATGTAAGGTGCTTATATATTGGATCATGATTTAGTCAAAAGAGCTCATAAAATTCCTCCCTGATCATTTTGCAAAAGAAAGGGAAAATTAATTTGCCTGTATGTGAAACATGCAAAAAGTATTAAAAGTATGCTATATTTATTTTATTTATTACTCCGCTACTTGAACATTAAACAATAACTTCTCTTTCAGCATTAAGGGATATACACTTTATCCATTTTTTTGGTAAACTTTGAAAACACTTTTATTAACAATGGAATTGTCAGTTTACCCACACTCACTATTTCCTGGCAATCAACCAAAATTTAATTCATTTGAAAAGAATAAAAATGTAAATAGTATTCAGAAAGACTGTGATGTATCCACTTTTTGGTTCCAAACAGGGAGTAAAATGGCCATATAAGAAAAGAGGTACTTCCCTCTAGCTGCTCCCCAATATGGATATGTCAGGGACAGTTACAATTCTATGCTCACAGGCTCTCTTGACCCTGGTTTAACAATCATGCCCTCAGCTAAACAGGCATTTGTAATACATTGGTGGCCAATAAACATGACAGTCTCCAACAAATTTACAACACTGTCAAAACGTAATACCCCAAAAATGCACATTGTTCCTGTTATTCACTTCCAAGCATGCTGGCTAGACACTACTTTAGCTGTCTAGCCTTTTGGCAATGACAGTCATGGAATTATTAATGCTAGCAAGCTAATACAGCAAGTAGTTCCACTTGCTAGTTTGCTATTTGCACGTACCTCTTTACAGGAAGGCAAAAACAGGCCTTAAGTTTCTGGACACACACTTGACAGCCACATTTCCATGGTTCCACTTACTTTTCATTAGTTTCTCCAATATTTTTATAATTTTGGAGATATTTTTACAATAATATAAAGTTACCATAATATTGATGTTTTATGGTATTAAACAATTCAACAATTAAATGATTGAAAAAATCATGTTTGTGATTCATTATTGAACCAAGTAGTCATTTCAGGTGCATCCTACACTGTGCTAGCCTACAGAACACGACTATGTCAGATATTGTAGCTAACTATAATAATGTTGAATATCGATGTGCAAGACTGTTCAAGCATAGGCTGTTACAGATATTATTATCTTTATTCCTATCCTGTGACATATCTTCTTACATGCATATGAAAGTTGTGTAATTTAAACATTTACAGTTCATTTTCATAATGTGATTTTATCATTGGAGTGAGCTTTAATTTCTTGATTCATTTGTATTCCTCGATTCTCAGCAGCGTGCAATTAGGGTGAAGTACCAATTTCAAGAATGCAGCTGCCAAGCTGCTCCACGCTGGATTTTAAAACACTGTCTAGGTAGCCCTCGATTTCAGCTACCTCGTGACAACAGCACTGCTTGGATAGCGCTTCTCAAATCCCCACAAAAGCTGCATCGAGAAAGCTACAAGAGGCATGCAATTAATTTTTATCTCTGAAGGAAAGCAAAGGAGAGTGGTGAGACCCAGCTGAGGATGGTGCTAATCTCAAAGTGTCCGCATTGCAGTGTAAGTTTCCCTTCACCGGTCCCAACAGCAGCTGCAGACTGTGCGCCGTCTGCTTCAGCCCTAAGCTCAGTTCCCTTTGGGGGCAGAGAAGAGAGTGCTGCCATGGTCGCCTCCCTGCTAAACTCCTCGTTTGCCTTCGACGACTAATTACCAACGCTTTGCTGTGGGGCAGAGCCATGACAGTGATATTATTTAAAGAGATGGGATGGTGGCACACGGGCAGGGTTTCTGTGGCCGGGTTAGGGAGGCACGGTGGGGAGGGGATCGTGTGTCAGCTATGAGCGGCTCCCGCGGTCCGTCAGCAGGGCGGCGAACCTCGTCTCTCTCAGGTCGGCCCCTGCCACTCAGAGGCCCTGTCAGCCCACCGCAATTATCCGCCCACGTGAGCAAAAGGACCGAGTGAGGAAGGGGCGTGTCTCCATCCACGCTGCGGCTCCCTGCAGCAAACTCTCAGCTCCTCTCGGCAGAGAAATTCCCTCAGAGCAGCGACCAAACCAACAATTGTGCTTTACATTAAGACCACAGAGGGACCTAAAATGCATCAATCGCTCAACCTGCAAGGCCTTGGTAAAGACAGGGTGATACACCACGCAAACATCAAAAATGAATCCTTATATATGAAAGAGTTGTGTCTTTGGTTATATAAATGACATTTGTTTTGAATGCTGCTATGTCAACCCTCTGTGGAGCATCCCCTACATCTTAAATGGAGGATCAGTGTTATTCTACAGCACCCGTCTCTGTGGTGCAGATCAAAGAAAGATGCACAGCACACAGTCCCCCGATACTTTATGTAGAGCAGCTCTGCATTGTTTCGGTCGACCCTGCTGTCCTTTTCCCCAGCTGATCGATGATGCCCTCATGACTCAAAAACCGTGGTGCAGAGAGACAACCCTGGAGATGGATTAGGGTTATTACTGTGGAACGTGTTGATGTTCACGGTGCTGCAGGCCCCAGCAAGAGAGGCCTGACAGTCAGAAAAACAGACTGAAAGACAGACAGACACAGATGTAGCAGTAGAACTCTCAGCCTGAGATGAACTGGTTTTGATTTCTGCAAGGTACAGTATATCAGGTCTTGGAAAGAAACAATGTGCCAGCTCTAGGCCTAAATCAGGAGGGGTGTCAGAGGAATCTTTAAGTAAAACAAAATGAATGAACCCCTCACACCCACCTACCACCCTGCTACATCGCCATCATGGCTGGATAGTGGAAACCTGGCATTAAGTATTAATAGTGTGTGTCCAGATAGTATTAATTAAACAGGACGCCTACTGGGCTCGGGTGGCGGCTATATTAAAACCCAGCTCTGTAATTAATCAGAGATCACACGGCCGAGCTAATCTCCCCGCTCTGCTTCCGCTCCTCCGGGTTCGCTTGTGGCTCAGCCAGACCGACCCGACTGGGGGTGCTGGAACCCGACCTGCTCCACGACCCATTATCCTCTCAATTGGTCTGTCTCTATGACTGTGACGACACACCTCAAACTGCTCACACCCTGGTGGAGGGGAGGCTGGGAAGGGGCTGAGAATGTACTCTTTAAAGGGTAATTACTCTCCTGATGATGTTTGAGAAAGGACATGGGAGAACAGGTGTTTTCCACTTGTTGGGACAATGTGACCGCACTGTGGCTTGCACTTGCATAGTCCTCGAGGTCAAGTTTTGTTTTAGCTCTTGGCCTGAGAGATCAGGTTTGCTGTAGCTGGCTAAAGTTTCATACAGTTTAGCATATGGGATTGACATACCCACATAGTCTTTTTTTCTAAATTGATATAGCTAATCTTTTCATTTTTTACCCATAAATATCTTCAGAGTTGGGATTGTGAGATTAACATTTTTAAAATACATTTTCACTAATACCTTTTTCATAGACTCTTTTGTTAAAAAAAAAAGCCACTTGGCAATTTCACTTTTTTGGCCTCTCTCCCAGCAAGGTGCTAAGCTATCATGAAGATGCAGCAGAGGAGAAATGATGGCTCAAGAGTTTGGTCATTTCTGAGGGCAGTCCGTGACATCAATGTTTGAATTATTTGGCTGATTCATTGTGACACTGTGGGAATTATCTCTGTGAATTCATTTAACAACCCTGATGTGGGCAAAATCAGTCAGCTTTAAGGCTATCCTAGAGATGCTGTGAGCCATTCCCATTTCAAAAATCGATAGAGTGAAGGGTGCCTCTCCACATTACATTGTATGGTAGCAGAGACAAGCCCTCTTACAGCCTTATAACTCCTGTTCATTCACAACATAATCACATCATATTTATCCAGTTCATTCAAATAATATGTCCTCCAACATCAGACACGTACTCTACTGTTACACAGTCCACATTCGTATCGGAGAGACAGACAAGAAATAGAGCAGGAGAGAGAAAGAGAGAGATGTACCTTCCACTGAGTGTGTGTGTGTGTGTGTGTGTGTGCGTGCATGTGTGTGTCTATGTGAGTGAGGCAGACATAAATAACAGACAATTAAATAATTAAATACTCTTAATGGCTTGAATCACCACTCCTCCTAATTATAACTGCGACAGCCATTAACAGATGTTGGCCTTCAGAGTGAAAGAGTCAGTATTAATGATGGGCCTGCCCCTCGTTTCCAGATTTTCAGTATCATTCCAAGCTGTGTCCTGCATAAAGCCAGCAACTCTCCACTGAAAAAAACTCCCTCAGAAACAATACCAAAAGCAATCACAGCCTGGTCATTAATACTGAAGCCTACTGTAATTTCAGTAGGTTGACACTGCTCCTGAGGGATATGCAAGAGGCTTCTATTTCATACAGAACAGGGATACTGTAACACACTTCACCTACGCTAATGTCAAATCAAAGTCGATGACCTCCAGTTATATTTAAAATAATCATATGACATAGTAAGGCAGCCTAAGTAAAACCAAGTAAGAACATGAGGGCTGTTGAGGATGTTTATTCACAAGCTGACCCACAGTAAAGTTCACAGACTGCATATATGTGCCTGGCGGGGTCTTAAGCAATATGAATGAGGTGAGATGAGGACAGCAAGAAGGCAACAGCCAGTATAGCGTATGCAGCATACGCTGTGCTAACACTGTTGTCATTTCAGAGCTGCTGCTGAGGCTGATGTCCTCAAATCCGAAAGGCCCACGCGCACGCTGCCCTTCCAGCCACCTCCAAAGACCTTGTTCAGGTTGACTTGAGAGATCTGACACCATCTTCGTTGTATTATCCTATTTTTAGTCTGTTACAACGTGATCTCATTCTCCATTAAATGTGTCTTATTACAGTAAATCCGATTCCCATTAAGTCTTTGGTATTTCACAGGCTTGTCTAATTGAGAATAAAGCCCATAATGGCCTGTAATGGCCAATTTCAGTCTTAGAGCGCATGACACCCCTCTAAGAATCAAAAGCTTGCTGATGTTTTGTCAGAGATGTGGAGCTCAATTCAGCTGAATCACTAGTCTCATCCATGTCCTTTTGTTCTTTGCAGAAGCTAAAGTGGGGTGCTGTGCTTGGCTGTAACCATGTTCGGTCACAAGGTGATCTATCAATGCATCTTAAAGTACATGTCTCGCTGGTATTAAGGGCTTAGTGGATACATAATACAGCACTGTGATCTGATGGCTAATATAATACCAGCAGAGCTGGAAAACTCATATTTCAGTGGATGGAGAAAGACGTGATGAAATGTCAGACACGATATCTGCCTAACCAGGTCATTATAACTGAACATGCCGTTTTCCATTACAACATGACAATTTCATTACACTGCGCAGTGACTGTAATAAACCACTCTGCAATCTGTGCCTACCGCAGCTGCACTGACTCACACAGGAGGAAGTATTTGCTCCTTACAATTTTACTCTCAACATAAACCACAAGGAAAAATCAATCAGTTAATATCACTTTATACTTACAGTTGTTCACCTTATTTGACTTTTTATTCTGATTTACTATTTTTTTGTTGAGTAAATGACAAACTGTATGCATATATCTATAAACACAACGCTTACAATTAAATAAATTGCGGGCCTTGTATTCATATCGTTTTCAGGCAAAAAATAAAAATCAATGCTCCGAACCAAACGGAATGTTCTGTTCTCATTGCCATTGTTGTTTTCACTTTTTATTGGTATTTGTTTCGATAAAAGCCCTGGCTGAATGAAATTACCCTCCCTCTCATTATGAGTCACCTCCCTGGCACTCTGCTGATCCTCGGTGGGGATTTTTTTTCAAAGGCTGACTGCACACAGGAGGTTAAGTGCCCGACTTTGTTGTAACTCACAGCCTGTGATGTGGACTTCTAAGACCCCAGATTAAAACTGTGCCCACCCCGGTAATGGCCCGCTGACATCTGGACATTCTGACATGTTGAAGGAAAGAGTGGCGTCAGTGCCTGGCTAGTAATTTGTGATGTGCGTGCGGGTCAGATTTCTGACGCGACCTGAGCTCCGTGTCACTCCTGATACACGCACTCTCCCCCTCCCATTAGTCCCATCTCAGTCCATCCACAGGAAGATGACAGTCGAGAGTGTCAGCCCAAAAAGAAAGAAACGCTTGAACATGCACTTTGAAATGCACCATTTCTCTCTTGTCACAGCAACTATTCTGATGATTCAGGGAATGGCGGCACTGTATTTTAGGATACCGTGAAAAATCTGGGTCACTGTGCTACTACACAAGAACAGATTGCTGATAAAGACATGCTAAATATTTACAGGCATTTTATTTGGCTGTGTGTTGAGGAAGTTATGCTTATCACGTACTTCTAACCCTGAATGTATGAAATACTTATATTCAGAAGACCATTTGGAATACCGAAGGGCAAACCACTCAAAGTACACTCATGGAACTACTTCAAACTCAATATTCAAAACATGGAAAATCAGGCTTTCACATGAGCAGAAATTACATTCACACCTTGAAAAGTATGTACATTTTTGTCAATATATTGTCAATGAGACATTAGTGAATAACCACGGATTTCCAGATTCAACAGCAAATTTTGAGAGTGAGCAGTGCACATACATTTTCTGTTAAGGACTTTTACGGTGACAGGTTGGGTAACTGCAGACTTACACATGACTTCACTTGACTTGACTAACTGGTAAAAATGAATGGCTGTGGAATAGTGTGCAATGTGCAAAGTATTTAAGGGACAAAAAGACACAGGCGGGTGCATGGTAGAAATAAACCACTGCTTACCCAACACTCATGCAGTGCCCCTGTTCCACTCACTAGGGACTAGTGCTTGTGAGAGGCAGCTGTTATGGTTCAAGCAGATGGACGTCAGAAGTATGCAGGGAGCAGCACTGTCTTTACTAAACAGGCTGGGGAATGACACTTGGGCACAGGGTGTCTGCTCATCTGAGAGGTTGCCTAGTGAGTGGACTACTAACGAGATAAGGTCTGGCACAGTGCTGAGGAGTCAAATAACATAGAGGGAGGGAGAGAGACAGAGAGACCACTGCAGGACTGCATCTCCAACAGAGGGTCACACTGGTTCTTCCACATCTTGAAAATGTCTTTGGGGAATCCAGTAAGTCATGTTAGAGAATTTAATTCTGCTCCAGCTGCATCAGTCTTAAATGCTTGTTATCATTCCACTGATTTAGTCTGAGGGGACTTGTTTAAACAAAACAGAAGTGCAACAGCTGGAGAAAGGAAACCACCAATCTTACAGTGTTCATATATCCAAAGGTTTTGGCTCAGAGAACCAAACAAGTGACAGCAAAAAATTACCCATACAAGTTCATCACGCATTCAAAAAACAAAGTAAGTGTTTGTTTTATTTCAAACCAATATACAGTAGATGGTCAGTTTTATCTTCTACATTAATTTGATGTTTGCTTTCAGTTGTAAAAATGTTTGCTCCCTGAAAGGAAAACGATAATGTAACTTACTCTAAACAGTTATACCTTCTCACATGTTGCAAACCCTTCTCTTTTTAATTGACACCCTGGAGAGCAGATGGAAAATCTTATCAGATTTTCAACATGACCATCCTGTTACATACATGCAGTGTTTTGCTTAAGGCAAAAACAGCAATTTTGTGAGGATCTGAGTAGATGCAGCCATGGTCTGGGCATTAGTTCTGCAGCCAAAGGCCAGTTATCCACAGTCTCTGCCAGAGACCAATTTCAGCTTGGTCTCAAAATATTTGACCCATGGTGTAACAGGAGCATAACCAATCAGGACTGACAAAACACTCTGCATCACAGGGCGCAGGGCTGTCTTTTCATAAACCCCCACCTTGGACACCCATGTAGCCACACTTTGAAATCCTGGGCCAACATCACCCGGTGTGTCCAATGTTTATCTATCTCCTGCATGTACGGCCAGTAACCTCTGCAGAGATTGACAACTGCACCACTTGACAGAGACTGTATTAGTGCAAGAGACTATGACAGTACTGTACACTGTAGAGCCTGATAAATGAGTTCCCCGTGCCATGGCACTTCAGATGAAACTAGAACTGTTGAAGCTTGTATTAAAGTCTGTATTCCACTAGGGTTTGCTGTATGTATGTTTCCTGTATGTTTGAAAATCTGTGAGAGGTTAGGTTTGTTTTCGCAGGTGTATCTATTTATTGGATAGCTAATAAACACCTATATGAAACATAATTTCTCTGAAAACCCTCAATGACATATTCGCTCTCTATTTAACAAGTAATGTAGGGCGCTAGTGTAGCATTGTGGTAAGGAACACTGTAACTGGAAGCTTGGTTGTTCAACGCCCACTCCTGAGCCACTACTGTTGTATTAAGATGCAGAAATGGATGACATCAAACTGCAAGCTACGTAAACTCCTTCAGATAAGAGCACCTGCCAAGCAAATGGAATGTATTCATGAAATGAATTGCTTGCACAAATAACCTTAGCTTAGTTTTGCTGAGGCTGAATATGCGATACCACACCCTAGTGAATACCTACTGTAGCTTTCTAGAGAAGTGGTAAAATATGGAAAGGACACAGTTAGCTCACTAGTAAGTGATCTCAATCTATTAGCTAACTAGCTAGTTATGTGCTGCAGCTAGTGCCATGACTGACTATTGGTATCAAATCGGTAGTGAAATGTTGCAGTTAGTTTGCTAGTATGTTTTCAAGTAAATGTAACAAATATTACTTATATGTTGTTTTACCTGTTAAAGTGTCACAAATGTTTTCATTGTCATCACACCTAATTAAGTGCAAACTTTTACAAAAGGAAAGGCATGTAACAAGGATATTTCACAATGGAGATTACTGCCTCCAACCTACTAAATGTAAACCTCAATTCTTGCTGGAATCATAAAAAAGCTCAAGAAAAAAAAGCCTGAGGGCTAGGAAGTGTGATTTAGGAAGCAGGAACTTGGCAGAAATCCGAAGAGAGAGAGCAGCACCACTTGATTGAATAACCAGGGAGACAGGGCAGCAAATTCGCTCTGCAGTCAGTGGTGCAACTCAATCATACTTGCTCAGTCGTGGCACAGTGAGTCGGTCTAATACAACCAAACCAAAGACAAAGGCAGATAAAAGACTTTAGAGGATATGTTTCTTTCCATAGTCAGGACCATGGAGGAGAGTGCATTTGCATGTGTGTAAAAATGATACGTGTTTCTGTCATATCTGAGGAGGGAATTCAATTAAGCACATGTGATTGCTGCTGACAGCGAACTGAAATGAGAGACAGCATGATGTAAAGAGGGAATACCAGCAGAGGAACAGATACACAGCAGTGTCAGCTGTTGTCAGCTGAACCGCCTGCATTGACTTTGTGAGGTGGTATTCAATTAAGTGCCATATTTCAAAACAACTACTTTGCAACAACATTCACGACTCAGACATTAAGTTGTGAATATGATATTCAATTATTCTCGCTCTGCCATGGTTTAAGATATATTAAAGAAAAACAGCAAAAGAGACTTAAAATTGCATTAAAAAAATAGATGCAGGTCCTGGTTTTAATTAAATGTCACAGATACAAAATTCACTAAATTCCGCAGCATTAAAATTCAATAACAGCCAAAGGATTTTTTCATAACTAATCCAATGGAATGGTATTTTTTTTAACAAGCAACACTATGAACATAAAAGCAAGAGTCAGTAATTTCAGAACATGAATGTGCATATACACATACATATACACACACACACACACACACACACACACTCGCATTCTTTTTTCATTAAACACCACTAATGGAGTATGGAGTTTCTCCAGTCTCTGTGGCCTGCAGACAGCAAGTCTTAATTACCAGGACTGCAGGTAGAGTGAATAAAGATGCTTCACAGCACAGGGAGAGAATAAAAGTGTCAGCTAATTAAGTGTCATTAAGGTTTTGCCTTCTTTCTCTTGCTCTGTAAATGCTGCGCTTATACTGGACCTCCAAATGGAACTGCTGTGATATTTTCATAATACACAAGAGAAATAAAGCTCCCAAAAGGTGCAATGCTGATTCTCAGGGAAAGGATGAATCTTTGCAAATCGAGAAAAATGGTGAATGCATGTCTTATTTGCCTTTCTTGTATTTTTCCCCATTTTTGACCCAATTATGGGAGCACCAATTGGACATTAGGCTCATCTGACCATGACCACTTCTGTGCAGAAGTGCAGGGTGTATGCAAGTGCAACCCTCTGATATACACACATGCCACCTTGTGCAACAAGGGGACCCTGACCAACCTACCCACTCCTATCCTCAGAGGAAAGAACCTAATTTGTTCTGCTGCTGTGGTCTCCCGGTCATTGCCGGCAGATCACATGGCTGGGCTTGAGCCCAGGAGTAGAGCTCAACCTGCTCTCGAAACAGCCACCTTAACTGTCTAAGTCACATGCATTTTTATTCCATTTTAACTGTTTCTGCCGCACATATACTTCTGCAAGAATTCACTTCTCACATAGTCTGGACACTTGATCCTTCATTGCTCATGCTACTAAATTGACTGAAGTCTATTTTGGGGTGGCATTTTCAGGTTTAACTACCAATTGAAAAACATGAATTCTGAAGAGTGCTGCCTATCAAGAACTGATTAGGGTAAGACACCCTTGGCCTTATGGCGCCTACAGACTAACATTCTAGCAAGTTTTTTTCAGCAAGTTTATTGCAAGACACACTGTGCAACATGGATCTAATAAACTTGGGTATGACATCAAGTTTGATGTATGTAGACTGTACTATGATAACACCTACTGAATCGTGGGCTACAACGCAAGTCATACAAGATCAAGCATCAGTGCGTCATTTCATGCTACATTCCTATTTGTTGGTTAGTAGACGTAGGTCGTAGCAGCAGTCACATTGTGAGATGGTCATCTCAAATTTCTGACACTATCAGAATTTTGTCCCAGGCTATCTTTGGTTGCAAGATGGCCATCTTTGAACCTCTCTCACAATGTGACATAGGACCACTGTTTTGGAGCCACGTTTCTTTCATGTTGGTCATCTTTCGTCTGGGACAACCCAAAATTGCAGTGTATACCTGCCTTAAGAGATCCTGTTATTATACTTTAAGCATTACATATCATTATTTCACTGTTAGAGGGGTAAGTCACCAGAAGAGCAGTCAAAGTTGTAGCAAGACTAGGAAACCTGAACAGCGGTCCATGGAGGATACGTTCAAGTGGAAAAGCAATTACATACAAACAGCAAGATATGCACACACTTGAGTGGGGAGGCAAAGGCTATCTTAGGGCATGACACAGTGTCATAAAGACTGTTCATGCCAACAGATTTTATCAAAAGCATATGCTGAAGTGTGGGGTCATTCTAATGTATCACTGCTTCGCCTCATACAGTATAAACACATTTTGTATCCAAGTGAACTGCAGAAGTACAGATCCATAGACTTTACTCCTGTCTCTACATTAACTAATGGAAAACATTTTTCTAATAAACAACAAATATAAAAAACATTAAAATAATGACTAAAAATACAGATTCCATGCACAGGCCTCATATATACAGACATGCATGTATACATGGATTTGCATTTGTTGTACCTGTATAACACCAACAAATGTTTAAAACATTTCTGCACTTTCACTACATGTAACTTAGTTACCATTTGACCATTTAAATATGACAATAATTTCAGCTGCTCCCTCCAGCCAGTATCTTAAGGTACAGGACCTTGAAAGTGTTACATCAAAACCACAATATACTTTCTAAACTGGGAAAAGGAATTCAGCCATCCCTTTCTAAAATGAGGATTCTATTTAATCAAACAGTCATGAACTTTTTCCTTCATGTTAGGAGATTGAAGTGAATGTTACCCTTTTTCGAGTCTTACACATTACAGTAACTGAAATGCATGAAAACTGTATGAGAAATGAAAAATTTAATCCTTGCAGTAAAGGACAAGGTGCATTGTGGTTAGACTGAATCTGGGCCTGACTTCCTACCCTGACACCTGCACTGATGGGCTGCTGAAGGACATGTCATGGCCAGTGCTGGGAAGGTTACTTTTGAAATGTAATAGGTTACAGATTACTAGTTACCCTGTTAAAAATGTAATAAGTAATGTAACTATTTTAATTACTTCATCAAAGTAATGTAACTTATTACATTTGATTACTTTTTGATTACTTTTCTGATTATTGCCCAGTTTAAAACATTTAAGCTTAAAAGTCCTAAAAACAGAAATTTAAACCAGGCAATGTAAACCTCACAACAGTACTCAACACTGATTACTGTCAAACTTTTATTAAAAGTTCCTTAATATAACTTGAATTAAGACTGGAATGTTTTGATTTGAAAGCACAACCACCACAACAAATCACAAGTAGATAAACAAACAGGGCAAACTGGCAACAACTACCGTTGTGTGCCCAACAAAAAGCACAGTATGCAGGGTTAGGACCATTTAGTCTGTTGGTGCCCTGTAGAAGTTTCACAACCTAATGACCTCTCCAAGTTAATATTTAATGAAAACACAATGCTGAATTAAGTTAGTGAGTGTTATTAGATCTCACATACGCTACCTACATCACAAGAAGGACTAATGTTAGCAAAGATTTTCTATCAAAGGGTTCATAAATGGAGGTGCGGCTGTGCAAAAGGCATCTGTTAGCTAGCTAGCAATTAATTTGTCATAAATGGAGATTAAACATAAATATGTAGCCTACTGGACGGGCAACGAGCAAAATATAGAGCTAAATTACGTCTTGAAGACACATAAATAACAAGGTGGGGCGGAAGGTACTTTATTTTATGTGACTGATTGCGGTTACATTAACTTACCTGTGGATGTCTCCTCAGGTTTGACATCGAGCATGTCGATGTTGACAGCATTTTCACGACTGGCAAACAAGCTTTACACTGTACAGTAATGTTAGAGCCCTTTTATGATTTCAGAAGGAAAATATTGTTGAATTTCCAGCACTGAAAGGCGTTCTTATCCAACGATATAGCCACCCGCCTTGGCGTGGCATGACTCAGAGCAGTGCGCATTGATTTGATTGGCAGACGAGAGGCGGTGCAAATTCAAACAAGAGAACTAATCAAAAACAACGCTCAAAACTCGAGCGCATACTGCCAAATGAATGGAGCCTGTCTAGAGGTAGAGACAGCTCCTTGTAAGCCATCCTACCCTTGACGGTGTTGCACTCAAATTTGTCCCAACGGCTTTGCTGACTCGCGTTGTCCGGAAATATAGCAAAAGGTGTGTTTTAACCGAACGCGACGCGAATGCATGAAAAGTCAATGGAGTTAATCGCGGCGACACTGCGAGCAACACGAAATGAGCGTACGTTTAAGGAAAGTTCAACTCGAGCGAAAATTTCACCAGGCGAAAGCCAATCACCTTCAAGTAGGGCTAGAAACCACGCCCCATTTGCGCTTTGCCTTTTCTAACTTGCTAGCAGCATTGGTATCAAAACTGCTTGCTCTGACGTGGCGCGAAATTTGCTTGTTTATTTTTCAGGCAAGCGATCACACCCGCGCGAGGTTAAAACATACCTAAGGTATTCCTACACGGCGAAAAGATGCAAAGCAACAGAATGAATGTTGTATTCTACATAAGCTTTTTACCGAAAAGAATATGTTGGGATGTAACCCCTTTGTAATCACCGGCATTTTGATTAGTAACTGTAATTTAATTACATATTTTTCTCAGTAAGTGTAACGGATTACAATTACATTTATTTTGTAATTTTATTACGTAACGCCGTTACATATAACTAGTTACTCCCCAACACTGGTCATGGCACACAATCGGATAGGAGGTTATGTCTTCCATTCATCAGTGTCCCATGAAGCATGAATGTTTAGCGCTGTCCTGTTTGTGCACTCACTGCTTCATCTCATCAGAATTACTGTCTCAGAGCCGGCTGCTGATCCACACAGTGAAAAAATCAGTGTGCTTCTCACTTGGTTTGTTATGAAACCACAAATGCTCATAGTACCTTCCCCAAATGATCATGTAAAAAATGTCTGTTGTGTCTGGATTTTGCCTCTTCAAAATCTGAGCTGAGTTCCAAAATCAGAAGTAACACAATCACCCAACTCCAGTAGGAGAGCCCATAAATGTTAAGCGCAAAGCACATCACTGCCTTTTCAGATTTTTCTAAACTAATTATATCCTCAAGCACCCAGGCAAATTAGATTAGAGGCAGGATTAAAAATGAATGGGGAAACCCAGCCTGGTGTAACAGTGAGACAGGGAGAGCAGTGGGGAAAAGCAATTAGGAGAAACTGTAGCCCGATGGTGGTGTGGCTTTAGGGGAGAGAGGCCTGGTACCGGGTTTCAGAGAGGGGCTGATGTTACACTGACCAGCACACACTCTGGGCGCACTGGTTGCCCTCCCACCTCCAACCCCTCTAACACACACACCCCACCCTCCTCTACCCTCATATATGCTGTCCATCCCACTGATAAATCCTGCCATGTGACTCAAAGAAAGGAGCAGGAAGTCCCGTCACAATCTCCACCCTGCATGTCTGATTTTTGTCCATCCTCCGGCACTCCCAAAGAGATAAGCCCTGACTTGGCGACAGGCTGGAGAAACCGCAAGACTGAAATCAGATGGGAGTGTTTGCCCCAATTAAGGAGATGGCCCGGTGTCATTCAATATATGTGAATGTATATGGGAAACAAAAGCGCATGAGGCGTATGTTACAGGTGCGGAATAATGCATGCCCATATCAGTGTATGGAATCCAGAGTTTGCAGCTTTAAGAATGGAAAACTGCGTGTCATTCGGTCACAGGACTTGCAGTAAAGACAAAAGTTAGGTCTTGAAGCGTATATATTAATAATGCTATACTCTTCCCTTACAGATTGTGAGAGCACAACCTTAGGTCTGATGGATTACCCATTGTCGAATGGTGTCAGATAACTGACAAAGCCATTGAATGTTAAGACTGGAGAAGTACACTAATTACGGAGGTAAGTAATGATCCCACAGAATACTTTTTGCTCTAGGTGGTGACAGGCTCTGTAGTGAAAATGAATGAGTATATTTTGGACACACAGTCATGAAGAAAGAACCAATGTGTACAATTAATAATAAAATCCATTATAGACAAAATATACATTACATTTTATTGAATGGCTAATTTATACTATCATCTATCAAGTAATACACGTATTACTATTACATCAGTAAAAGTTAACTTTACTACCATTTTTTAGCAATGGATGAAACAGGTAATAAGTTTTCCTCTTGGCTATTATTGTACAGATGATCAGAAGATAAAAACCCCATACAGTCATAATAATCAGGGTGAAATGGATTGAAATAAAGCATGACCACAATTTAAATTAAAATGAAAGATTTTTAAAGAATGGTTCCTGAAGCAATGAGGCCGTAGAGCAGACGTGGTTACTGGACACACCTTGGTAAAATTAAAACGCTCACCAGGATTGTTCAGTTTGCAAATGAGTATTCGCAAACATCTCAAACCATAAAAACGCACTTGCCTCAGCTGGCCGTGTCTCAAAACAAACCACTTCCTGCACTAAATGGATGATGGGGGGTGTTCTGAAATCAGCTAATCCAATTTCTAACCACACTTTAAAATTGCATGTTCTTGATGGAGATTTTCCCTCTTACACAAAGAGTCCAGCCTGCAGCATCACATTATTCCAGACTCATTACAAACCTGACAACCACACTTCCACTCTCGTCCACTGAACACTGAAGAGCCCAACCACACAAGATGACACCATTGCAGCTCATCTCAGTCACGGACACGCAGTGGGTGCTCCAGCCATGATCTCCATCACGCCCACACGCTGCTCTGAGAAAGCACCTACACAGCAACGGCCTGATGTGGGACACCTGCTGTGCACTAGCCACTCCTCTTCAGGGACACACAGCATCTCCCTAATGTGTAATATATAATGAACACTACTCCTTTCTCTGATGCATTACACTGAAATCTACTCCTCTCCCTGATGTGTTACACATGTACAGAACACTACTCCTATCTCTGATGTGTTACACATGTACACAACACTACTCCTCTCCCTGACGTGTTACACATGTACAGAGCACTACTCCGATCCCTGATGTGTTACACTTAAATCTACTCCTCTCCCTGACGTGTTACACATGTACAGAACACGACTCCTATCTCTGATGTGTTACACATGTACAGAACACTACTCCTACCTCTGATGTGTTACACATGTACAGAACACTACTCCTATCTCTGATGCATTACACTGAAATCTACTCCTCTCCCTGACATGTTAAACATGTACAGAACACGACTCCTATCTCTGATGTGTTACACATGTACATAACACTACTCCTACCTCTGATGTGTTACACATGTACAGAACACTACTCCTTTCTCTGATGCATTACACTGAAATCTACTCCTACCTCTGATGTGTTACACATGTACAGAACACTACTCCTATCTCTGATGTGTTACACATGTACAGAACACTACTCCTATCTCTGATGCATTACACTGAAATCTACTCCTCTCCCTGACGTGTTACACATGTACAGAGCACTACTCCGATCCCTGATGTGTTACACTGAAATCTACTCCTCTCCCTGACGTGTTACACATGTACAGAACACGACTCCTATCTCTGATGTGTTACACATGTACAGAACACTACTCCTACCTCTGATGTGTTACACATGTACAGAACACTACTCCTATCTCTGATGCATTACACTGAAATCTACTCCTCTCCCTGACGTGTTACACATGTACAGAACACGACTCCTATCTCTGATGTGTTACACATGTACATAACACTACTCCTACCTCTGATGTGTTACACATGTACAGAACACTACTCCTTTCTCTGATGCATTACACTGAAATCTACTCCTACCTCTGATGTGTTACACATGTACAGAACACTACTCCTATCTCTGATGTGTTACACATGTACAGAACACTACTCCTATCTCTGATGCATTACACTGAAATCTACTCCTCTCCCTGACGTGTTACACATGTACAGAGCACTACTCCGATCCCTGATGTGTTACACTGAAATCTACTCCTCTCCCTGACGTGTTACACATGTACAGAACACGACTCCTATCTCTGATGTGTTACACATGTACAGAACACTACTCCTACCTCTGATGTGTTACACATGTACAGAACACTACTCCTATCTCTGATGCATTACACTGAAATCTACTCCTCTCCCTGACGTGTTACACATGTACAGAACACGACTCCTATCTCTGATGTGTTACACATGTACAGAACACTACTCCTACCTCTGATGTGTTACACATGTACAGAATACTACTCCTTTCTCTGATGCATTACACTGAAATCTACTCCTCTCCCTGACGTGTTACACATGTACAGAACACGACTCCTATCTCTGATGTGTTACACATGTACAGAACACTACTCCTACCTCTGATGTGTTACACATGTACAGAACACTACTCCTTTCTCTGATGCATTACACTGAAATCTACTCCTCTCCCTGACGTGTTACACATGTACAGAACACTACTCCTATCTCTGATGTGTTACACATGTACAGAACACTACTCCTATCTCTGATGCATTACACTGAAATCTACTCCTCTCCCTTACGTGTTACACATGTACAGAACACTACTCCTATCTCTGATGTGTTACACATGTACAGAGCACTACTTCGATCCCTAATGTTATACAATGAACACTACTCCTCTCATTGACGTGTTATATATACTGAATGCTACTCCTCTCCTTGACGTGTTGTATATACTGAAAACTACTCCTCTCACTGATGTTATACAACGAACACTACTCCCTCTGTGTTACATATACTGAACACTACTCCTTGTGCCTCACGTTGTTCACTATACTGTACCTGTTGCATAAAAAATGCTCTCCCAATCATTCATCATTTTAATTAGCAGCACACGCTAATTAGCTGCGCGTTGCATCTCACCCGTAATTAATGAGTGGTGACTGAGCATCGTGACACAAAATAGCTGCTGTGCAGGACCCACAATGGTTTTGAGCAAGGTGGGTCTCCTCAAGTGTGATGTTCTTTGATAGCCTTGGATGACAGACACCACATAAACGCAAGCCGTTTATCATTACTATAATGCAAGGGCCGCACCCTAAAGTGAAAAATAAATTAGCAGAGTGAAAGGGCAGTTGCATTATTCATGCCTGGGTGTGGATTCCTTGTTATGCGCTGTGTGATCAGTGGGCCACGACATGCTGACTCTCTGTGCATGGAGATTCCATTTAATCAGCTGCTGGGTTTTTTTGTGCGACGCCCAGGTTAAAGTGAATCTGTGGGATGGGTTTCCCCACAATACCCCACCCCCTGCGCTCCCTGCTAAATGAGAGCCCACTTAGCATGTAGGTCACCATGTGTGAAACCAGCTCCTGCATCTGAAACAGTCCAGAGCCAGAAACACTGCTGTGTTCCCAGCAGAGAGGGTTCTTAAGAGACGCCCTCTCTCTCTGTCTGCTTTTAAACTGGGTCTGAAAAAACAGAAAACAGTCAAATCACATAATGCACTGACCATACAAAGACCCATGCCATGATTGCTTCATTTTGAAGGAACAATAACTTGCTAAAGTGCTGAGCTGTTGCAGTCAACGTGAGGTCCACAGGCTCAAACATAAATACACGAGTCAGCCACAGACCGACAATCAGCCATAATCATAAAAAAGAAAGTGATGGACTCAAATTCTCACTGGGACTATATTTCTGAAGCTGTTTTTGAAAACCATTTGTTTAAAATATTTCCTTCTGATGACATTCAATATTAAAAAACAACAGAACGCCACAACAGGGTAATGAAATGTGTTCATGTTCAGCACAGATCAGGGGAACAGAGTCATCAATCCGTACAAAATGTTGAATACATTGCAGCTGTAGTGCCATAAAACAGGTTCTACATCATTAACTCTGTAGGGTTATTACACATCAAAGCTGACTTGCTACATGACTTTCAAACCAACATGTCATACCCATCAGTTCCCTACCATGCATACCAATAAGAACAATGTGCGTTTTATACTGAGGCACCACAGCATTTTTTTTCTTCTTATTGCCCCAGCAGCATTTGCTTAAAATGTTGTCTGAATACTCAATCAAAGTGAAGCTACAAAAACAGTTGTGAAATCCCCCAGTGCCCATTACAAATATGAAATGACAGAACTAACTACGACTCCATAACAATAATGCTGTAAGAAATTTGTACAAGATGCAGTATTTTTGTTCACAGCTCCTGAGGCACTTGCAGTGCAATTCAGTATGATGGAATGTAGCTTTTTAATGCATGAGCCCTCAGACTTTCAAAAATCCACTAACTCCCCAAACTAAGCAAAAAAGTAAACTTTTCTGGCTGACTATTAAAGGAATTCCTGCACCCTTTTCAAAACATGATGCAATTCATATAATAATCATGATAAATGAAATATGCCCATATTCATCTCAGCAACATCTGTTTTTTCAACATATTTTACCTTATTTGTCATGGTAACTGAGGCAGTAAAGCTTGAATGTCAGATATCTGATAATTACTCTGTAGCTAAAAGTACACAGGGACAATAATGGGATAAAAGCACAATAACCAAATGCAAAATCTAATGTGATTAGTTTATTAAGGCATTCATGCTCATGTAAAATGCAGTGTAAACAATATCCAATAGGTCACTTTAACCATGCGTAGCATGACCCACCTTGACCCCCTCCCTTGACCTGTTTTACTGGTACAGTATATTGGGTTACAGAGTAATGAAGTGGGGGATTTTCCTCAACAGGGTGGCAGTAAGGACAGGAAAGGCCATGTGTTAAAGCCTGGCCGTTTCACCCTCTCCCTTTTCTCCGTAAGGGTACTGTGGCTCTTCCCTAAAGGAAGTCAGCTGGCAAACAGGGGCTTAGTTCCTACAGCCAATCACTGCTCTGTGTGTGCACAGGCTGGACCTACAGTATAGGGATGGATGCACCTCAATAGGGTGTAAACAAGACCCAACCATCCTGTTGGCGGGGAGGACGGGGAAAACTTGGCCTTTTGCGGGGGGGTCGTCTCATCTGTCTCAGATGAGGGCAAAGATACAGGAATAAGTACCCTGCTGCTGTGTGCTGGGGGCCGCTGACATACGGCAGGCTGGCATTTTAATACAATAATACTGAAAAAGAATGAACAAAAAAATCACAGGGCAAAACCCAAAAGTAGGGGGGGGTTTCAATATCTATGAGGACATACTGTGAGAGGGGAGCGGGGTGATGTGTGGGAATTGTGGGTGGAATCTGGGGAAGTGGGGAAGTGTAGCCAATAGCAGAGCAGCAAAACACGTGGCAGTCGTGTGATGCCACACAGTGTTTCTCAGCGTCCGAGGGAGGTCAGCGAGGATACGGCTCTGGACCTGTCTGGCCAGCCTGAGTCCTCCTGTCCATGCACATCCAACCATACAGCGCTGAGAGCTTCGGAGCCTCCATCAGGCCCCTCACTTCAAAGGGGAAGGATCTGGCATGTTTTCTGAGAAGCTTTGGGTTGCACTGTCTGAGCAATTATGCCAGTGTTTGGCAGAGCTCACGGGAGTCGGATCAATAGGGATGTGAAAGCCTCCACTCCACTGATCTCCAGATAATGATGGGAAGCTGGAGAAGCACAGCATTTGTGGAAAACAGCTGAAATAAACCGTGTCCGCAGCAGACCTCTCTTTAAACGCGCCATTTCCTCACTCCAGTCACAAGGGGAAATCGCTGTTAATTGCATTACTGGGAAGATGCTGGATCATCACCACATCACAAACAGCTCACGCTCCCTGACTAATAGAAATAGTGACGTGACCATGCTCTCCTGCTGCTCTCAAACATATAGCCTCCCTCCTCAGCGATGAGCCCTGATCTGTGATCAATATGAGAACAGCTTGCCTCTCTTTTAATCTGGTCATCCACGTGAATCACAGATCAGAAGACAGCTCGTTATGTAGACGTGTTTATGGTTTGTAGTTGCATTCACACCTCTTTTACACTGAAGGTGAATTGAGGATCCAGACATTTCACAGATTTAACCTGACAACTGGGGTTGGGTGGTCTATGACAACATCTTTCTCATTCTCTTTCTGCAGTGTTCCTACCTATCCCTATACCCCTATACTAACCTATACCCCTTCTTCACCTCCATCCCACTCAGTAAATGCACTACCCTCTCTCCCCATACATCCCCTCCGCAATCAGTCAAACTCTCATTCACATCATATCCCTCAGAGCAGTTACATGCCCCTCTAGTATCCTAGCTCTCACTACCTCTTTTAACACTCTGACGCAGCCCCCTTCCCACAACACCCCCTTCCCCCTCATCAACCCTAAATGCACCCTATTGTTTCTCCTTTCCCCCGCCTTCCTTCATCACCCCTCCCCTTCTTTTCCTTCCACTCTGTTTTCCTCATCACTCCAGGCAGACATTAGGACCAGCTTTGCTTATAATGGTGACAGCTAGAATGGTGGTTGGGGAATCTGCTCCTAGATCAGCACTAACAGGCAACTCCTGCCTCAAGCCCTCCTCATCTCCTCTCCTTCCTTGGGGGCTCCTCCCCTCAGTCAGCGTGGCGCTGCCCTGCCCGGCTGTGCATTGATGAGACTGTCAGGTAGGTTTGGCAAGATGAATGTGGCCCTGTCAGAGTGGCCCTCTGTGACACAGAGCAGAGCTGTGTGGGTAGGGACAGAGTCCAGTGAGATTCCCTCACACACTGAACTCTCATAGTCATTCTGCCTCCCCCCTACTAACTCTCCCCCTCTTTCTTTCCATGTCATCCACACACTCACTCCATCACTCCCATGTATCTATCCATTCTTCACCCACTCATGCATGGTGGCTCCCATTTGCCTGCGTGCTATCGCAGTGTGTTTTTACAATCTCTCCCTCTCTCTCTCTCTCTCTCTCTCTCTCTCTCTCTCTCTCTCGCTCTCTCTCTCTCTGGGAGAGGAAGGAGAAGAGAGTATGATCAGTGGCACTGTCTGACATTATTTGCAGTGGAACTGGGGCAAGACTCAGAACTGCATTTAACACAAACGTTCCCATTTAAAACCTTTCAGGGCAGCACAAAGCCAGTGAGGAGGTCAATTTGTACTAAAGGGAGGTTGCTAAACTCCAGTCAACAGTGTATATGGAACAGGAAGAGTTCCAGACCATGGGTGCATATTAGGTTTTGCTTTGTGATGGACAGTATTTCTGAACGTTGCATCACAGCAGTGAATATGTTTCAGTAGGTCATCACTTGTCTACCTTCCGTTTCTGTGCGTGATTTCTGCATTCACCAAAATTCAGCCTTTTACTCGGGGGGTCCCATGTGGACACTGCCTTTGCAATAACACAATAGCAAAGCTGCACAATGGTTCTTCTTGGAAAAGTGCTGATCCAGACGATTCAAAGCTGCAGGGACTTGGTTCGGAACAATTGAACACCTAAAAGTGTCACAGGCTTTTCAGCACTTTTCGAAAAGAAGTCATTTTCGAAAATGTACATACAGAGAGGTTAGGATGGTAAATCAGTAGCAAACCTATTCAATTCATTGCTCAATTAAAACTATTTTGTCTGTGGCACCTACATCACAATATCACCCTATGTCCATATCTCTCCCTTAAACCCCTGCTACAACATCCTTATTTTACAACTTGAATGGCATTCATCTCTAACATCCCAGCTTTTACTTCCTACAGATCACTTTTCTCTATCCATTTTCCCTCTCTCCCTCTGCCTACCATGCTCCCTAATGCAAAATTGATTAATACTTATATTTAATTGCCAGTCAGGTGAATGACACATATGTATTTATGTTAGCTTTCAATGACAGCCGATTATGGACTGACATGAAACATGCTTAACAAAAATTAGGTTTCGCTGACAGCCAGTTATAGACTGACAAGAAAAGAAACACATTCAGCTCAAATAGGCTTGTGTGTGAGTGTGTGTGTGTGTTTGTAATAAAAACCAACCCTCCCCTTGCATATTTGGAGTGCTTTATTCTCTCTCTCTCTCTCTCTCTCTCTCTCTCTCTCTCTCTCTCTCTCTCACACACACACACACACACACACACACACACACACACACACACACACACAGGGACTACACAGACAGAGTACAGGAAATTCAGTGTGTCCCATCTGATATATATTCACAGATCTAAAAGTTCAGTTCCTGTTCCATTACTCAGAGTGAGTTTCTGTCACTGTCCCCTCAGCCAGAGGCTCTAACTTCTGTGATGGAACTGGAAACCTTTCACTGTCTGCAAGAGGAGTGACTTTACATAACATGCTACAACAGCTGAAACAAAGCACCTGTGTTTCTTCTGCATAAGACTTCAACAAATAATGTGTAACGTGACTTGCATCAGCCAAACACTAAACAGAATAAAGTAGCAGCGCTCTTTAACCAAAAGGTTACCAGCTTGATTCTCTACTCGGGCACAGCTGTTGTACCGTTGGGCAAGGTACTTAACCCAGAATTGCCTCAAATAAATATCCAACTGTATCAATGGACAACACGTAAGAAGTGCAATCTATATAAGTTGTTCTGGATAAGAGCATCTGCTAAGAAACTAAATGTAAATCTACAAATGTCAAAATTCCATGTTGCTGAAATAAATAAATTACATTTCCAATCTCTTGCACTGGAAGTCACTCTGGATAACAGCGTCTGTTACATGCATGTAATGGAATGGCTAAAAAATTATTATTTTTTATACAACAATTCAGTGAGCAATTCATCAATCCGCATTATTAACACAGAGCCTTTAGTTTGTGAAGTTAAAATAAAGTACTGGCTGATTGAGGTCTAGAAACTGGCTATTTACCATTAATACATTCATTAAGTGGCATTTCCTGCGACTCCCTGGATAATCCTGGTATTTGGTATACAGTATGCACCTCCGCGCTGGCTTTCAGACAGAGCTCAGGCCCTCTCCCCATGGGGCTGTCAGAGAGACTATCTTTGTAGAATAGGACGCATCGCCACCCTTGCCAGCTGACCTGGAGCTGCTTGTGTATACAGTGTGCTGTGCAGAGTCTAAAAATACAGCCCTGAGGTGAATGGCAAACAGAGGAGTCCTGAGTCTGGGCACATGCAGCAGCCCGCCACTGCAGGGGGCATCCGTCTGTCTGTCTGTCTGTCTGTCTGTCTGTCTGTCTGTCTGTCTGCCGGGACGTCACAGGGCACAAAGGGCTGAGAGTGTGCACAGGACAGACACTTCTTCGAGGAAAAATGTATTTGCTGATACTGTACCTATCCATATCACCAGATTCAGTTATGTTTTGTATGTAAGTACTGAATATGCAAATAATAAGTGTTAATCTAGTACTCAGGTTATTTAATTCAGAAATACTGAACTTGACATCGTTGTCTGAAATAGCTGATGTTCAGTTGTCCGTTTCAGGGGTTAAATCATAAATGTTCCTGTTTGTTTGTTTCTCGATTTCTGTGACCCCATTGGAGAAATCCTCCAGATGCAAAGCCCCAAGGAATAAGCTACAATGTTGATGTATCTTAAAATGTGCTGCTAAAGTAAAAAAATTATTCATTTGGACATGCTATGACTTTTACGAACAGATGGAATGCAAGGGTATCACTTGCATGATCGTATGTGTAGTCTGTGTTTGATTAATTTGTTTCCGTTGCCTGGTTTCTTCATACAGCTGGGCTTGCACAACTACAGCCCGCTGTACTCTCCTCTTGCGATGTGTCTCTTCAGGTCGATGGGTGTCAGTGTGCGTGTGCGCGCGTTTGTGCTTGTGCATGGTATTTGTGTTGGAGGGGGAGCGGAGCTTCTCCAGGGAGAATCCCATGACTTCACAACCTTAACCCTCCCATAGAGATAGGAAGAAAAACAACAACAGAAGAAAGCCGAAATAAATCCTGCTGGCTCACGAGGAACACGGTGAGCTCTCTCAGCGCTGCTCCGCTCCCCTTGGGGTGCATCCTCTTACCCTCCCTCCTGACTCCCTGCTGGTGCTCTGTATGACTTTAACACAATCAAAAGTGCATCCCATTCGTGCCTGTTATGCAAACCTTACAGGTGCGGGGCACCGGTCCAGGGAATTGTGCTGCTTGGTGACCAATCATCCTTACAGGAGATCAGTATTCGGTGTCTATCAGTTTCTCCTTGCTTAAAATCAATATGTCATTAAGATAAACTGCCTCTAATAATAGGGAGGCAAACAGGGGCATTGTCAACACTAAGCCTGGTCAATACACTAGAGCATCAATAGCAATGATATTAAAAACGTAACTGGGAAACAGGAGCTCAGAGAGCAAACATACAGCCCTGAGATCACCTTACAATAGGCAAGTCCTCTAAATAAGGTGAAACATAGATCAGAGTTTCATGGATTGCATACCCTACATCTTATTTAACGAGTGTAACGGCTGAAGAAATGTACAATCATCCCCCAAGAAGGGGAGTAATCTGTCACTTGAGATCCATGGCAATTGGATGTGAGTGCTGAGTTGTACAGTGCACAGTTTTGGTGACGAGCTGGTCAGATGTGAGCGAGAGGTTACATGTGCCATTCGTTTTACCATCTACAATTCTCCATGACATCCCCATGAAGGGGACCAGTGCATATGGTCAAAAATAAAACAAATTGAAACACTGGCTTTGAGGCAGAGTAACACAGCACATCAGCACCTCAACAAACATCTGAAAGACAATCTAACCTTTCCAGAGGAAAAAGGAGCATCTTTATAAATAGTGTATGTTCAGTATTTAGGCTACAGTTGTTCTTGAATAATAAAACATTTTCCATTTTTAACCAAAGAAGCCCGCCAAGTAAACAGTGAACAAGCACGGGCCAAGATGTTTGTTAATAAGGTTTGGCAATGTGTTGTAGTCCTGCGGCTTTCCACTGTCTTTAAAGGGCTTCTGTAACTGATTTAATCAAACACACGATTAATAAGGGCCAATACTGCCTCCCAAAGCAGCCATAGCATTTGTCCTTTCTGAAAGATGGCATTCTGTGACTGGGACCATGACATGCAAAATCTGAAGTAAAATGCGTCATTACATACCTTGAAAGGTCTTTTACCCCACTACTCCAACGACAAACTACCTCCTTAAAGCAATAACAGGAATTAACAGGAAATAGCAAGCCTACACAGAGAATGACTTCCATACATTATTAGTAGCAGTTGTAGTAGTTTTAGTGCTCGTAGTATTGGTAATAGTAGTGGTAGCAGTAGACATAGTAGTCATGGTGGTAACAGTATCAGCACTAGCACATGGACAAGCCTTCATAATTACCTTTACTTGTATTAAGTGTTGATTATGAGAATCATTCTCATTTTTTAAATATTTGCATGTAGCCGGAAGCCAAAGGATAAGGCTTCCATGTATTGTACTAGCATCTGGAAATTTTCCACCATCTTTGAAGCTAACATCAGATAATTCCCCAGTAATTCTCAGATCCCCAAGCAGCATCAGCAGAGCTCTTTGAATACTTAATGGAATTTCTTGAAGTGTGCTTGACATACACACATGAAACTATTTCTTGTCTTTAGAATGCAACTTTGGGAAAAGAGGTAGTAGAGGATGAGAGTGAAACACTGGTTACTAATGTTCTGTACGAGGTGACATGGGTTACAGAAACCCTCAGATGTTGCTGAGATAATGATTTCATGATTGTTTTGAGCACTGGCTCCTTCAATGAAATAAAGATGCACAGCTCAAACTGCTTGGCAGGCAATTCATTCATTCCCAGGTTGTAGTCGTCATGAATTAAGTTGAAGCAAAGTTCATTTAACATCCACATCATTTGTTGTCAGGGCTGCCTGTTCACATGTCCTTCCATTAATTAAATCCCCTTGGACCTGGCCCAAACTATGCTTCCCACAAGTCTTTAGGGGACAGGTCACCATGGCTATTACTGGACAGCCACAGCTGAATTCTTCCTGAAAACTCCCTGTTGTTATAGTTCTTTCAAAGGGTACAACTGCAACAAAAATGCGAGTGAGAAAGAATATTTCACAGTAAATACATTTTCCAAATAAACTGGTTCAAAGACAAGCAGCTTTCCTTGCCTTTCAATGTTATTTACAGTTGTGTTATACTGACAGCCTTTATTTGTGTGAACTACTCTAGCACAATGGGCCCTTTACAAGTTATGCTGTTGTTCAATAAACGTTATTTATTTCAATAACCTTGAACGGGTCTACAGGGTACAATGGGCTTTTTACAAGAGCCAGGCTGTTGTTCAATAAACGTTATAACATTACATTGCTGAAATAAACCTGTGATATCAACATTAACATTCGTACATTTAAAAAGTAGGAATACAGACAATATCTACCATCTCCTAGAGACATTTGTGTTTTGGACAATCTCATTTAACGATATTTCTGTGACGTCGAACACAGAAAACATCAATGAAATGTACACAGAACCGTGGGGTATTTACCAATATGCAACTATGCCTCATATAAAACAAATATTTAGTATGATAATCAGGACACATTTTAATTTCATTTCAACTTGATTGAGCTGCACTGAATTTCACTTTTATAGCAGATTCTAGAAGCCTCTTTATTCCACATCTCATATGGGTGCCACACCTCTGGCTCCTTCAGTTGTTTCCAGCAGAGCCCTTGACATACTTTAAACCTCATCATAGTTCTAATTGAATTGCTGCTCAACTGCAGAACATTATTTTTAACAGATGTCATATCTAATGTTGATTTCAAGGGGATTGTTATACCTAAACCATGTTACTTGACTCATTAGGCAGATATTGGACTGTAAACATTAGGAATGGAAGGGGTTTAGTTTCAGCAAGATAAGACTTATTGGATAAGAATTATTTTCATATTCAAAGAAGCAACAGATATTGTTACATAGGATGGAAAATGGCTGCCATATGGTTTGTGTTATTACAACAAAGCCACCATATTACACATCTGGGATTTGGGTCTAATTTTCCTACAGCTGTGGACAGAAAGGCATGATTTACTGTCACAGCTGCCAATCCATGTCAGGGAATTCCCTCTTCCACAGCCTCTATATTTTACATCAACTCATTACATCGTTTGCATTTTACCTCCCGTGACAATGAACATCTCAGCATCGAGACCAACACAGTAAATTGAGTGTTTAATGAGCCAGGGGGTCTCCAGCCGTGTGCGAGAACAGCTCGTCAGACTCCATTATTTGGATATCACTGGCAGAAAAAAAAAAAAAAAAACATGTACACGTACACACTTCAGCCACACAACACCAGTCTTGCACTTGCACAGTGAATTTGCTCCTGCCCTGTTGTCGCACAGTTTTTGGTTCCTCTCCCCTCTTCTGGCTGAGGGACAGCTCCCATTGGCTGGGGCAGGGGGTCACAGGAGGACACCCCCCCCACTCACGGAAGCAGTCACGTGGGGAGGAGCTGGCGACGCCCATTGCAGCGTTCACTTGTCTGCCTGCTTTTCGGTGCTAATGATGGGATTAGTCTGCTCTGCAGCATGCTGTATGTGTGACAGTGCGCTGCAGGGGGAAATCCAGCGACACCTTCACCAAGCGCCAGGTTCGTTTCAGCTTTCGTCATCTCAGGGCCAAAAACTGGGTCTGAAGCATCTCATTTCACCCTGACTTTGTCCAGCTGGCAGACTAAGCTATTGTTACATCTTCAGCACTTTCTTTAAAGTAACTGCAACACAAAGGAATCAGTGTGACTGAATATGGTAACATATGCAGTCCCAGAAAATGAAAACTGAAAGAAATAAATGAGAAAAGCTTATATTCTAGCTGTCATCACACAGAGTGACATCATGAAACTATGTACCTAATTAAAAGGGAAGATCCTCTACTATCCTCTACAAGACTGAAAAACCCTGTAATCTAAGTAAGGATTTGAAAATACAAATTTTTGTGTTTTTATCACTGACTTGCCTCGCTTGGAGTGGGAGTTATCAGCCCTCCTCCTCCCCTCCCCAGAGCTGAAACACATTACAATGTCAGTGATTCATGATCAGATAAGATCTGATTGAATGGCAGTAACCACCTCAGGCTGCTGCAGCTGAAAGAAACCACATAAGAAACAAAACTTGCACTCCCATAAAACCTTTTCTACTCTCTCCAGAGTATATCTAATCTTCATTCAGTGAACTCAATGGCTCCTGTCCAAGTGTGACCAGTCAACACACGCCGAGAGGGATGCGATGGGGCATAGAGAAGGGCCTTGAAAGACCCGTTTCCACCAATCAGATGACCCTGTGGCAGAGGGTCAGTCAGGCAAAGAGGAGACCCAGTGAAGGAAGGCCTAATGAGGGCATGGGGAGCGTCGCAAGCTTGCTGAGCACAGCAGCACGGGTGAAACTCAGCAGGCAGGTGCGCTCCCTGCTAACAAAGACTTGGACGCAGATGGCATCTAAAGACGTGTACTTAAGGAAATGAAGGGGGTTATTTATGGGCACCCGTTTGTGACAAACAGCGCCGGACTAAGCGGGAATGCGCGCTGCCCGCAGACTCGCCGACACCCGGGACTGCCTGCCCGGGACTGCCTTTCTCTGATAAGGCCGCCTAGGCGAGTGGCGCTAGGAGCGACCTGCTCCGCTCGCTGTGCCTCTGGCTCAGACCCGCAGGAGATCCTCTGGGCTGTCTTAATTTCAGGCGCCTGCTGTAACTGAGGGTACAGAGTTACGCGGCGCAACATCACCGCTTCCGAACACAGGCTCCTGACACCGGCGTACAGGCCGCAGGGCTCACGTTTTTTGACCCCGCGCAGGCGTTTGGAATCCCGCGCACGTCCCTGCGTCCTGCATAATGCACGGTGTGCCAGGGCTGGGGCTGACAGCGGCGAGAAGTTTACATTTCAGAGTGATTGATTAACTGCCGGTCAGATCAGCGACGGGCGATTGAGCGCGAGAGGGGCTGATTCATCATTCTGAAGGCTAATGCTGGAGCGCGATGACAGGTGAATGACGCGATCGTATCGCCCGGCCGTCCAAGCCGGCGCGGAGGAGAGGGCGAGGACCGCTCGCCAAGGCGGCCCCTTTTCTGGTCCTCAAGATTGTTTCCCATTCTGCGCTGGATTGATAAATTGGATTTTTCCATCCTGGCTTTGACAAATGCGCCTTCCTCCAGGTCTGCATTGTGACCTGGTGAGCAGTAAGACCCGATCACAGTAAGAGTAACTGGTGTTAGGACTGTTACTGATCTCAACGAGTGGCATACGGATAGTGAATGCCGGGGGAAGCCAGGGGAGTAGAGTGGTGAAATCACAGTGGACCTCAGTAACCCTGCCAAAAATGGCAGGTTGTCCCTATTAGATGACACATACACCACAGCCCCGCTCTATTTGCCTGCGCAAATAGACACTACTCTCACGTGAGGAGTGCTGGATTTCACAGGTTTACTGTAAATATGACTGCTCGGCATGGCATCCTCTGGAGCTGGATGTGTGTTTCTGTAGTAAGGGCAGAGGGGGTGGGACAGGCACGGTGAGGGTGCTGTTAACACGTGCCCCACCTTTAATTTCTCTCTGAGGCAGACAACGAGTCATCATCACACACACCTGCTGTCTGCATTAAAATACTCATTACCCACACACTGTATGTACACGCACACAAATGCAGGCAGATAAATACATGTTGGCATTAGTGTCAATAAACTGCTCTGTAGTATGTGGCATCTTTTTGATTATCTTCTGCGTGCTCTGCGAGGCGGCGTGGGGGTGTGGTCTGTGTCCGTCCCACCTCATATGACACAGAAAACAGAAGATGCTGTGATTGTTACACTGAATAGGCGGCTGTGGCGCAGCAGCAGAACACAACAATGTGACCTATCAGCTGAGAGCAAGCATTTGGCGCCAGCCCTGTTCTTGCATTTTCTGTTCAACTGCAGATCTGCTATAAGATCCACCGACCGCCTGTGTGCCCAGCCCTCCGCCAATGGAAAACCTGCAGCAAATCCCTGCCGCTGATTTGGAAATCGAGCTCTGCTGAAAATTTGCATTCATTTACCAGAATGACTCACTGACATTTGAAACCAACTGAGAGCCGGACGGAAAAATTCCCCAGTTTCAAATCATTCAAATCACGCAACATTTCCCAGATAGCAGTTTTTGTATTTAGCTCGAGAAATGGATAGCTCAGTGCATAAAAAATGACTCTGTACCTTTGTGAGCAAAATGGAAGTGCAAAAATATTTTGTGACAATATATGCTAAATGTACAAGTAAACAATTTTTATTTTGTGTCAGTAATTCAATTAATTAATGTACTGATGTGTCATTTGTTATGACCACAATGTATTTTAAACAAACAATTTTATGTCCTTGTCTTACAACAGAGCGTGATTTTCCCTACATAGGACATCACTTAAAAAAGTGTAGGTTACACCTAAAAAGTAGCATGTCCACATGAACTTGACAAATACTGAATTTTTGTTTAAACTTTATGCACTGCATAAATTCTATGTGAGGCAGAAAGTTTGAAGAATCAGTGTAATACTGGCTGACTCCCGCCTTGTGCCGTGCAACAGGGTGCAGTCCTACCGTCCTTCCTGTAGAGGGCGATCTCCACCTTCCTCTCCTCGGAGCCCAGCAGCGCCTGGGCCATCTGCGCGATGGCCAGCCGCTTGGTGTGCGGGCCGTACAGGAAGTTGCAGGTGCAGGGCTTCTGCATGATCTCGGCGCGCGTGTAGCCGCACATGCTGCAGAAGCCGTCGTTGCAGAAGATGATGGCGCAGTTCTCCACTCGGGCGTTGGCGATCAGGAACTTACGACCTGCGGGAGGCAGGAGGGCGGCATTAACGATGAGTGAGAACGGAGCTCTCGTTCCCCCACCACCCTGATGGCCAACAGCCACAATATGTGGCTTTCCTGGTCAAAAAAAAAAAATTTTTTGCTCCCAGTTGCCATATGAAAACCATGTAGCATATTGTGACACTTACAAATGACCCTTTTCTGGTCTACGCTATGTACTCGTAATTCAATTTTCATTACTCAGTTTTCGCTTTTGAAGAGCGACCGTAGGTCACTTGAAACGTCACTGCCTGCACACAGTCATCCACAGATCTTGACACGCAGCAGCTGCCACAGTGGCACATTTCAACTGCTGAATAAAACCCTCGCTCCAAAGGCCTTTCAGCACCGTACATCAGATTCCACACTAATGGTAACCGCCGCAAAATCTGTCTTCATACTATTAGTGAGACTAAAAATAAACATTAAAAGCCCCCACATACTCCTTGGTGCTGATAAAATGAGATGGAATGCTAAATAATCGTTGGTGCGAAGAAGCGCGAGAAGCTGATGGGGCGTAACCCTGAGTCCCCCGCTTCTGCAGCGTCCTGCGGCTCTCCGTCTGCTCCGTGCGGATATGAACACTGATGCACGCAGGAGACACCAGGCTGTCAGCGCAGGCAGCACTTACTGTTCCCTACAACTGCCGGTGCTATTTCCTACCCAAAAACGCGATGTGGGAAGACTCACGTGAGGTGGTTTTTCCCATTCACGCGAAACGTTACGCTTACCCCTGTAAAGAGTTATGTATGAGGGCAACCAGCCAAATGTGTCCATTTGACCACAAAGCTGTTAAGTCAGCAGGTGCAGCTTTTTCTTGTCTGTTTCCGTGGGCCTTGTTTTGCTTGACTTCACGGATTTATAAGCTGCCCTGGTACATCCAAAACTGCTTTGAGTTTTGCCCACTTGTGAGATGTCCACTGAGGCCCAGAACGGTTCATTGTGTCTAACAGCACAGGGCAGAGGACATGCCTGAATGCCTGCTATTGTCCTAATGAGAAGGAAATTGTCTCTAGGTGAAAGAGGAAGGAAATCTACTTGATGATGTAGATACAGAACACATATTAAAATACGCAACAGACAAGACCAGTGTGGAAAAGATCAGACAAGAGGGTTATAGCTGTGTTGGAGGCCAGCCCAGTGACAACATGTAAAATTTACTTTCATACCCTGAGTAAATTAATGCAATTTTAAGTGCTGCAGTTGCAGACGGCTTTGCTGCCCCTAATTGTAATACGAAATATTTGCAATTTCCATCCCATTTTTAGAAATCCTTACAGAAACTGTCAGCAATAAACCTTCTTCAAGGACTAAACTGTGAAAGGAAAGTGCCCCTGCACAGAAATTCTTTTACGAGTTTGCTCACATAATTGCTCTTGTTCAATGTATCACTGAAGACCTTGTGCAACAATAAGTTCAAACTTTTCTGAGAGGGCAGCTGTCAACTCATCGGTTTTCACAAATTATTTGTGTTTGATTGCACTAACATCACCACAGATGAGTTTTATTTTAATCGAGGCTACTTTTAATTAACAATGTTTATAAATAACCCAAACAGGAACATCAGCTGCTTATCTGAGCAATTTGCTACAAATTGGGCTAATTTTATCCAAGACCTTAAAATATCAAGCTGGAGTTCAAGCTGCACTCGACAAATAGAACAAGGGATTTACAAGGACTGCAATAACTTGTGACAAAGATTTTATTTTAGAAGCAGTTGCTTAGTAATCACTTAATTTACCAGATGATTACATCACTATCAAGCTGGTGCTTAGACTCCATTTGGATATGGGAATCATTATACAGAGGTTCAAAGGCCTCTCTGGAATAATGGCAAAGTGGCTGAATCCTGTACTGTAGAGAATGGGAAATGACAGATACACAGACAGACAGAGAGACTCTTGAGCCGAGATGCTCAGGAGAGGGGCTCTGTGTCTGCTACTCTCATTCCGAATACCCAGAGCACCTGCCCTGTCGCTTGTAACAACAACAACCCCCCCACAACACACACACACACACACACACACACACACCCCCCCCCCCCCCCGCCCCGCCCCTCGGGGCCTTCGAACACCAGCTGTTACTGACTGAGGAACAAAGAGCCACCACAAACGACACAGAAGCTCAGAAACACAGAGGACAAAACAAGACATTGCTGACCAAAACAAAGCACTGTAGTACAATGGCTTCACCTTTTGAAAATGTAGGTTTATTAATTCAACAGTAATTAATTAATAAAATGCGTAAAACAAAATGTAAAATAAATTGCTCCATATAGCCTACCTTCATGTCATTTGTGTTTTTAAAAAAAAACAGATTAATTTTATAATTATAATTCCAACCTTATTACATATCATTATAACATAACAAATAATTGCCTCCTGTTACCAGCACACCTTTACAGACAGAATTACAGGAATATGTTAGCGAAAACCGGATGTCATGGGGAAGCATCTTTCAACAGAACAGCAGGAGGCCATCTCTTACATCCATTTACTGTTAACCGCGTAGTAAATGAAAGTGCAGTCAATTCTCTTTACAGGTCATTTTTACAAACAGCATCAATGCTGAGGTTTTTGACTAGTTTTGATAGTATCCCTCCAAAGTCTGCGTCAAATACAAAAGCTGTGCCACAGGCAGTGGTACAAAACCAAGCACTGTAATAAAGGCACTTGCCTTTGCATGGAAACAGCATCGTTATCATTTCTCTTAGTTGACAGAAAGCTAGGCACAATAAATAAATTACTTAAATAATAAATAATCCAACTACATAAATTAGTGACACGGTACATTACGCTCTAAGCCATAAACCAGATGTGTTACTGTGGTAGCAATATACTAATAATGAGAAAGTAGATCATGTGGAGGCTGCTTGTTTGTATAGCTAATAGACCGACTGTTCTACATTTAATGCATTAAAGGCACACTTCAGATCAAGGCAACTAAGTAAATTCCTAAAGGCCTTACCCGCCTATGGGAAGTGACCAAAAGGAGGCTGTTGTGTAATAATGTTACCTGTTGCTTAATTTAAATCCATTCTACCAAGCCATGCAAATTATGCAAAAATCATGCAAATCCCATAAATATTAACTGCATCTCAGACAATCAGCGCATTGGAAAATGGCTTACTCAGACTCATTCTTACACACAGGTCAAGTGCTTTCTCACCACAGAAAAATATGTATGTTTTCTACCATTTGTCCACAAGTAATCTTAACATGGATTCAGCACTGAAAGACCATGCTTAGACTACTGATTGAGGTTTATATGAAAAGAAAACAGACAAGTGCTCCTTGTTGAAGTAAACAGTGTTTAATATTCCCAGATATGATGTAAAATCTGGCTCACTGTTTCACAGAAAATCCCTTCCTAATGGTTCTTCTTTCCCAGGGACGGACAGTCCATCTTGGAACTCTACCTTATATCGATTCAGACTGCAGAACTTCAGGCCCTGGAGTGGCCTGTACAAGCAGACCATGGATGTCACCAATTATCCTTCACTGTGGATTTGTGAGCTCATCTGAGGCGGCTGCAATGCTGTGAAATCAGCGCAAGAATGTCTGATATACAGAGGTATAATCCTTTCTCATGCACCTCCTGACCAGAACACAACAGGGAGTGCCAAAGGCCTTCTGACCGCCAGTTGTATTGAGTTTTGTTCTCAAACCGTTCCCACAACTGTCCAGACCCTCTCATTACAGGTTCCTTAATGCAAGGAATATGAAGGGGACCTCTGACACAAGTCCTGAAGGGCAGACCTCACCACAGTCTTCTCTACAATCCCTCTTACTCGATGTGGAAATGGAGCACATTGACTGTACCAACCGTCATTCAATTACTTTAACAAAACAAGACTGACCCAGCGTATTGCACCCAAAAGGCCCACTCTAGCTTGTTAGATGTCTCAAAAATGTCATTAAAGGACCATAGTATTTAGAAAGAAAAAATTGGGATCATTTACACACTTGCCAGGCAACATAAATTCTCACTGCAAAAAAAGAGATGATTAGAATCTTCATTGCATCCCTGGGAATGGAAGTTGCTGTATGTTAAATAGTGATATCAGTAATATGTCCACATTCTTGCAAAGCAACTTGTAGATTAGAGGCCTACGTATATACTCCTCTGTGCTTTTCAAAGTAGGAGCAAACTTAACATCACAGATATGTTCCAAAAGACAGGACATACTATTAAAAATTGTTTCTATGGAACCAGAAGACACATAGGAGAACTTTCCTGATGACCAGCTGGCTTGACCAACTTGATGCTAGACAGCTCTGATCCAAAACTCGGGAACAGATAATGGAGCAGCACCTCATCCTCAAGACATGCTGGTATTTGTGTGACACAAATGATTAACTTTATCATTAAAGCTGATTTGTAATGATTCCCTTTCCAGCAAGATGAAAGCATCAGCCGCATTCTTGAGATACCTGAAAGGATGGCCAAACAATCACACGATGCCCCCCACTTTCATAAATATTAAGGAGGAAAAGACTTAAGGGACACTGCTGATTAATGTGGTGGGCATATATAAAAACATTTATGTCAGAACTTATCAAACTGCTCAAAGGGGACATAGAAGGGGACTACATGGGCAAGAAAAGCCTATACATGCAAACCCAGTGATGTATCAGAAGGAGACATAACAGGCAGGGATGTTTTGAATGAGTTGAGTAGTACATTTCTCAATTGACTCAGCTCCCCTCTCTGCTCACACTCCCTGTAAAGCTGAGCCAGCTGCTTTACCAAAGGCAGAGGCATGGGCTTAAGACCCCACTTGATCTCAGCCCCTTCTAGTAAGGTGACGCGATTCGCTGTGTACTGTAAGCTGCTGCGCTGCTTCGGTTAAACCCGGGGTCGCCACGGAGACAAGCGGCCGAGTCTGTCACCCTACAGCAGGCCGTCACAGTGGGAAATGCCATGTGTCAGAGACAGCAGCGTGAGAGCACTGACATCCAATCACGCTCGCTCCTATCTCTGTGTGACCAAGAGGTCACGATCGCGGAGTTTCCATGTTACTGGGAGCGCGAGGGAAGGAAAGTGGATCCCCTCACGACCGCTGCTGACACCAAACACGTTCAGCAGTTCAGAATCAGGTGACGCGCGGCATGAAGTTCTGCTCCTCGAAACGGCCATGACTCTCGCTCTACGCTCCATGTTTAGTGTGTCGCGCACACACACAGAGCAAGGGCGAACTGAGACCTCTCCCTTGGGCTGACAGCCGAGGCAGCATCCAGGCTCTATTAAAGAAATCCGCTGCAGGCTGGACTCATTAAAGCAGGTAAGGCACGTTCAGGTGCAGCGGTTGCCGTTCGTTTAATATTCTGATCCTGCTTTGATACAGATAGAGAGGATTGAGTCTGAAGTGAGATCGCCAGGGAACCACACGATCAGCTACTCAAGTTGCCCGGGCGATGTCCTGTTTGCACGCACAGAGTTACGTTTAATATCCTCCCCAGCTCACACTTCATATGTATTTGATTGTAGGTTGCTTGTTCCCCTGATAAGAAGAAGCAACAACATCTAAGTTAAGAGATGAGATTTCTGAGAGAGAAAGGATCACCACTACTTTTCTCATCAGACAGGGACTTTCGGACTCAAAACAAGATAGCCCAACTTCTGACCCTCTCTCTCTACATACTGGTTCCATCTTGCAGGTGGAAGAAGGAGAAGCCTGCCTGAGGATACTACATCAATTTATTCCACACTGTAGACAATGAACAGCATTGGACCATATAATACTAAATGCGTAACTGTACTGAAATAAATTGACACAATAAATTTTGTTCTGCGGCTTGTTTGCCTTTTCTCAGTTTTGTTCACAATTTCTAAGGTATCATAGCCTTTTCTCTAGTGATCAGTTCAACTTAAAGTATGGCCAAGTGTCTTACCAAGAGCTTGAAAACACACAGGTATTGATGGTGTTAAAGGAAAAGGCAAAAATCGCAGACGACCCAAGACACTAGGACCATATCAATAGGGGGTGGCATAAATCCCATCTGTCTGATGTTATCCCACCCAATTCATACTAATGTATCTTTTTTTCATAGAATTCTCCAGAAAAGTGGCATTGTGAAATTGTTCAATTAGGCTTAATAATGAAGCCCTTAAAATGAAATCACTGGCCCTGAAAACCCATAAATGTATGGAATGGAATATGGTTATTTTATAAAACTTCATAACCACACCCTTTAATTCGTTTTTTCCAGTATAAATGACTAGTCTAGTAAAGTTCCAAATGTTTGTTGTATCTGGGGGCTTGTTTAAAAGTTTAAACAATGGATTACTTTTAATTAACTTTTTTTCAAAGACTTAAATTTATTCATTTTCCAAGACTGGAATTGCATTCTTCTGATTGGTTCAAATACCATGCAACCTGCAGTGGGACAAGTGACCCAATCCAGGAGTAATTTCTTTACTTAAAGAGAGCTGCAGAGTGAGTATGAGACAGAAGTGTGGATGTCTTACCTATCCCTATCTGCATTGTTCTGTATTTGATTTGTTTTGAAGAACAGGTTAATTTGACAGTATCCTATTAGATAAGTGCCCAGATTCGGTCTCCAGTTTCTAGCACATGGGCTGTAATTTCTGTCTTACATTGTCTGTCTGACAGCATATTGATTAATAAAGAGCTGCTAAGTGCCCTCAGCAGCCCTAAGGTGCCGGGCATTGTGTCCAGCTCAGGTTTAAGTTTCTGCACAACCAGATGTGCTTTCCTTCTACAGTACTGAGGATGAGTGTTAGTTTCCCTATGGAAGCCCTGGGGCACTCTCTCTCTCTATGCTGATTGTGAAACTGGTCACATATCACCTGCAATTTAGAAAAGGCAACACGTGACTGCTGTGTGTTCAAGACAATCACACACAAACCAAGGCAAATCACATTTGTGTTCTGTAGCAATATTGAAATAGAGATGTTGCTGCTGAATGCCAAGTGGACAGATGCATTATTTCTATCCAGAGCGGTGCTGTCTTGACACTGGTATATTTTATAAATATGTGAACATACACCCTTCTTGTGATTCATTAGTACTGGCTAAAAACACACATTACTGGGTTTTGTGAATGTTAAAATTATCAATAATCCAGCTATAAAGGGGTGCTGTGTTGGTATCAATGTATAAGCACAGCTCCATGTATTTCTGGGTAGGGAGGCAAAATCTTCACATGAAATCAAATAGAGAACGTGATGCCAGAGACAGAAAAGCGTTTAAGGCATTACAGGTAAATTGAGTATTTTGTGCGATACAAATTTATGAGCTTGCTTTACATTTTAAAAATAAAAAATGATTGCTGCCATTGTTCAAACTGTAGGAAGAACAGGTGCATTACTGTTATCTCAGTGTCTACATCTACTGTATGTATAAGCCGATGGTGCTACATGTTGAATAGTCAATGAGATGCCCTTCAGCTGGATCTATAATCTAATGCTTAGAGTGGGTTTTGGAATTACCACCCTCAAAACATTCTGGACACCACCCACAAATGAATTATTTACTAAATGTATTGAGCCAAACAGTGACTGGTGCACACTAAAGACTTATTGATCTTCTTATAACATGCTTAGGTAGCCTTCCCACATGTTTGTTCACAAATTTGGAAACAGACTGCCACTTTTTATTTACTTTTGTATGATTACCCCTTTGCCTTCATTGCAGTTTATAGATAAAACAGACTAATACGATTTTTGTTGTTTGTCCTCAAACGCAGTTACCTTCTTTTCTTACATCTTGTCTAATCCAGATCGTTCATAATGCGCTTCAGATGAAAATAAATTATCTCAACTTTGCGTTTTCTACTTGTATTTTGCACCTATTTTGTAACAACACTGTAGAAAATTGCTATGACAATTGTCCGAATGTAATTATTGTTGTACAAGCCAAAATATTGTCTTCATCATGAAAGCTGTTTTTTTTTCAGCATGAATGGTATTTTCCACTTAAGTGAACGGGTATAACTAAGATATCTTGGTGCATGATCTTTGCATCGTTGCCGCCTGCATCGACTTTATGCAGGCTAAGCCCACAACTGGGACCACAACGCGCGTGCTACTATCAGGTCTGGGTACGTTGCTGGAGCAACGTCTTTTATAATCCCCTACTTACTCACACAAAGCAAAAAATATACATTTTTACAGAAAAGAGATGCATAAAGATACCTTTTCCGGTGATATTCTAACATAAATTTACTGGGAATAAAAATCCGTGGGAGGTACCTACTGCGTCTTGAAAATAGATCACTGTCCGCCAGCTTTTTTTCTGCAGTTCAACCCATAATAACTAGTTTGAAATAACTGGTAATACGCACCTTCCCTGTGGTATGGATAAATATCATTATGTAAAACTGTCAATACGGAGGCGATTGCTTAAATCTAATAATCCCAACAAAATGCGAGGACGGAATGTATCCGATAACTTTATTCATTTATAGTATCTGCAAGGTTTGAGTTTTTATTGTTGTCACCTGTGTACTTCACATACCTCACAAATCGACTTAATATCATTTTAATGTAGAAAGGTACCTGAACTGTAACTGATGTCTGATTTCTTAAAACATTATAATCAATTAAACAAATGACATGCAAAACAAACCGTTATAATGCAAGGCGGTAGAGAAGTAAAAGATTTACTGTAATTATAATTAGCTACCTGCTAACAAAATATCAATGATATAATAACTGTACTAAAATTATAAATTAATCTTACTCTGGCCATCGAATTTCCGGATGATCGTGTCCAGGAAAGTGTTCTGCGGTGCCACGTGCCCCCTTCGGACCGGCATCCTGGCTTGCACTCCACTGAGTTAGGAGACTTTCGGTAGCCCAAACTGTCCTTTACGCAGAGAGGCACGCCAAGGGTCACTGCGCCCTCCCCATATGGGTCAGAACAGTAATCCACGACTAAAGCACACTTCAGAACTTCCAGAGATAAACTGGCCGAGTCAATATGAAGATGGAAAGCTCCCTGTAACTGAGCCACCACCTGGTCGAGGGACAGGGGGATCGAGAGACAGTTTCCAGTTTCCACTATGGGGTGCGGCGCGTGTTTGTTTACGTCCTTTCCAACTGTGAACGTAAAGGAAGACCCCTCTTCCGTTCAGCTTTTGACGCGCGGTTACTCGGTGTCGTTTGAGTGAGTGAGGTCCGACGAAGGTGAGTCAATCGGCCTGCCGAGGTGCAGTGTCTTGGCCATTCTTGCGTCTGCTCCCCCTTTGTCCCACAGCCTCCTCGCTCCTACTCGATACACCCTATCCAACAGGGGAAAGCGGCGACACCGTTCTGCGCTGGCTTGTGGAGATGCAGCCGTACAGGGAAGTCGCGTCCAGTGTTCTCCGCGCTCTACCCAGATGATCTCAGCTCACCGGTAACGGCGGCTGCACCTCTTTAACCCCTTCCTTAACGGCGAGGGACTCTTAAAACAAGCTTCACGCCGTTAAAAAAATCATAACTTTAATAATTAACTCCAGTAGCCGCAACTATGATATAAAATTTCAACTGAAGAATAGACCCAGTAATTTTCAGAACAGTACATTTCCTAGTTTCATAATGCGTGTCCCTTTTGTGCGTTTACACGATGAAAAAATCCAAACGTCCCTGTTACAGTGACGTTAAGAGTGAAGACGATGCGCATATCATTTAAATACAAAAGAAGAAAATTTGTGTAACCGCTGACATGGTCACACAGGTGCATCTTGATTTGCATTCACAGGTGCTACAGTCGTGACACCACGCGCTAGCGTTTCAAACATAAAACGTGTAGGCAGCCGTGGCTGCGCAAATGTCTGCGTGAAGCTCATTAATAATTTATGAGGCAATTGTTATCAAATGCAAATACAAAAAATGGTTTCTGTGTAAGTACAGTTTATATTAAACGAACTCACCCCTCTTTTGTTAAAAAATGTATTATGGATCTGCATGTCGTTTTGTTGGGTTTAGGGGAGGACACTGCCGTCACCTTCATTTGCCTTGTGTGTGAGGGCTTCAGACTATGCCAGATACGTCACTGCGTATGCACGAGCATGAATGTGGAGTTCCCCTGTCGTCACTGGAAGATAGACAATAGCTTTGAGTCGGGATGTGTTGACACTGATGTAAACCCGATATTTTGCTGTTTTTAACATGTTCATTATCGATTCTGCCTCAGGCAGCCCCAGAGAACGGGAAGGTTCTCGACCCAGCTAGTTATTCTTAAGAGGTTACACTTTTAATACGTTTTTAGAACGAATCCATATCTGCACCCTCCCCGCTTCTGTGAATGAGACGGGGAATCCGCTGAGCTCCACCGGGCGGCGTGCTAAGCTGCCTCCTCACAACTCCCATATTTAGTAAGGAGTGCTAACACACGGATGTCTTGGAAGCGGCGCTCTTGTGAGGTCTTCCAGTCTGCCGTTGATCTCCACATGCCCCCCTTCCTCTCTGTCTCTTACAGAGGAATTATGTATCCGATGCTAAAATAAACACAAAACTTTCATAATGTTATCCTTTCTTTCATTGTTCTTCTTCTGCTACTTATTATTATTATTATTATTATTAGTAGTAGTAGTACAACGACACCAACAACAACAACAACAACAACAATAATAATAATAATAATAATAATAATGATAAATGTGCCCTTCCAAGCTTGACAAATTTATGGCTGTGCCAAGATTCAGTCTAACAACAATGTGCTTTACCCTGTTATGCATGCTGTGAATACACTTTTCTGTTTTTATAACAAGGATCAAGGATGTCATCGCTATCATAATAGTAATCATTTTAGGCAGTTTTACATCCATAAAGCAACATTTTTACAGATCCATGTTATGATGCTGCAAATAAAGTTGATAAAAATTTCAAACAAACAAATCAACTTTGTTTACTGTTTGTTTAAACACCCAAGTCTTTTAAACACTAACCATAAAACTAACTTTGTGACCCCTTTTTTATCTTTCTTTTCTCTTTGTGTCTTTGTGTCCTTTGCATTACAGGGGTCATTCAACATGTAAACAGTATCAATTTATGCAGTTTAGCCATTCCTTTGCTTTTATATCAAACTTTTCCATTCTGCGCATTTTTTTCCTCATCCTAGATTCCTGTTTGGATTAAGATATTTTCACGGCACAAGTGTATTGATGGAGTAATATTATTGTCTTTCTGTCAGATTCTGACATGTACGTCAGTGTCCTGACAAACACGGACAGTACTCATAATGTATGCTGACATGCCCTCTCTGGCTTGCTCTGTAGGGATGCTTGATCCTGGGCACGCTGTCGCCAGACACCTCCCACCTGTGGCTCTGTGCCTCGGACTTGATCTATCTGGGACGGTGAAGCCCGTGTGGACTGCCTCAAGTGCCGGCGTTGCTAAATATTTACGCCGACGGGGCCATGCGTCAGCTGTGGCCACAGCCTAGACATCGCCCAAAATAAATGGATGCTCCACTAATGAGCAACCGTGTTCCCGGTGCCAGCAGTGTCCAAACTGTCCTCCTGAAGAGGTGGGCTCCACCTCTGGTGGTTGGAGGAGCTGTTGCATCAGAACCAGTGGGTGGTTTTATATGTATATATAAAATGGAAGGCCATACTGGAAAGGCTCAAACTAATACAATCCAACCTTTGTCAGAACTGGAAAGTACTGCTGTGTACTTATATGTGTTGTTTGTGTATCTGTAATACAAGCTGTGGCGATTTGATGTGATTCCAAAGCTTTGTAATTCTGGCCTTTTGAGAACTGTGCTTTCCTTGTGCGTGCATCCTCTCTGGACTGAACAGAGCTGTGTGATGCATATTGGATCAAAGAGCAGAAAATCTCTGTATAACTTTATAGCTATGCTCCAGGTAGAAGGCTCTGCTGAGGATGGCGAGGCCCCATGAGTGAGTACACCTGCTGTCACACTGTGTACTGAGGACTGTTGCCAGGGCGTTGGGCTCCCTCTGTGGAGGACTAATGGTTGCAAAGAGGGAAGTTTAGCTTGTCTGCCAGACCTGCAAGATATGGTGGAGGCAGAGGTCCTATTTTTTAACTGTGCTAAAATTTCTCACCTTCCTAGCCTCAATGAATCCATTCCACACCTAGTCCGTGTCTGCTTGTTTATTTGTTTTGCTCACTCTTTTAGCACCCATTCTTACATTCACGGGTGGAAATCTTTGCTGTTACATTGGCTTGAAGCTCTGTGAAAAAGGCTTTTCAATCAGAAAAGCATAATGTTGTACCCTCGGGGAGGTCAGTTCTTGTCTTGTCCAGCAGCTTTTATACACCCTGGCAGTTAGCAACCACTTTACACCTGATTCACTGATTGAAGGGACTTTCTGTTCACATCATGACTTGAATCGCACCATTAAGGGCCCAGGCAGAATGAAAAGCCCACAGACAATGCCCAAGACCAGACTTGCCCATCCCTGCTGTACACCCAGCCACATACACACACACACGCACACACATTATATATGAACACCAATGAGCCCTATTCTATGGGGTATGCTCCCTGTTTATTGACAGCGTAATAAAAGCATTAAAACCTGTACAGCATAAGGATCTCTGGGAGTATCATAAGGCACTCTATAAAAGGGATTCCAGTCATATAATGACTACAGGCTACAGCGCATATTCATTCAAGGACACAGAGAGATTCTGTCTGTTCAGGGCTGTCCATCTGTCCCTCGAAGCTTGGTCAGCGCCTAGACAAGTCTCCACCTGCAGCACAAGAAAATTCATTTCACTACACTAACGTCTGGTTAGGAAGAGGGAATAAAGCCCGCATGCGTCTGATGACTTGCAGTTCACCTTTGAACTGGCAAAGCCGTCAGACTCGCATGTAAAAATGCAGTGGATCATGTTTTGAGTGGATGTACTGTAGAATCATTGGCAGTCAAGTGGAAGACTGGAAGTGCAGTCTTTTGTGATCTGGAGCTTTGAGACACTACTGTAGATAGGCAGCACTGTATACTGTGGGACAACTGTTGCCTGATTATAGGCATTCACACAGCAAATAAAAAATGCAATGTATGTGTATTTTTGTCCCTTGTAATTACCCATGATAATTACGGAATAAAAACATAATTGATTTTGAATGAGAACCTGATTAAGTAATTAATGTTTGTACTGTGTATAATTAAAACGCAAACACATGTTCACCGGGAAGAAGCGCCCTCCACGCGTTGCGTGAGCAGGGGTGGGCGGGGGCGGCGGCGGGGGGGCGGCGCGCACGAGTGTGTGTGTGTGTGTGTGTGTGTGCCCACCCTGGCAGCTGGTGCACTCGCAGCTGTGTATGATGGGCAGGACCACCGGCTCGGTCTGGCCGCTGTCGCAGCTCAGGCTGAGGAAGCGCACGGGGTTCTCCGGGTCCAGCCTGTAGCTGCAGCAGTCGCACACGGCCTGCAGGTAGGGCTCCTGCAGGGCGAGCAAACACAGAAGGGTGAGAACCCGGGTCCACGCTGGCAACCGCAGCCAGCCGCGCCGGCCGCATACCGTCCGGTGGGCGGCTTCCAGAAAGGCAGAGAGCAAGCTCTGAAAGCCGGCAATCACATCTCCGTGTGGCGTTCTGCAGAGAGCTCGGAGAGAATACCGTTGCGCAGGGCGCACCACTGCATGAAGTTTAGATTGACTGGACTCATCGATCAATAAAAGAAGTTCACACGGAGGGCACTTGCTATCTTGAGAGTGGAATCATCGATAACACTGACACCAAAATAGAAGAACAAAAATCGGCGCTGGCTGAGTTAGAGCAAGCAGAGATGGGAATCTAATCCTCTTTACATTTCAGCTTGGGAGACTCCAATGAGCTCTCATGGGTCAGAGAAACAAAGGTAAAAGCCAAAAAAGAAGAGTAAATAACAGGCGAAGGAAAACCGTTATTGACAGACCTCCAGGATGACATCGGTCCTAGACAAACAGCGCCCTCTGCAGTAGCTGACTTCCACGTTGTCAAGACGACAGTCTCCCTTAGTGATGTTCCTGACCTCCGTGTAGCGACGACACTCAGGCACAGGCTCCCCTGGGAGGAGGAGGAGACGTGAAATGAGAACGGCAGAAAGAGAGACGAGGTGATGAGAATGCAAGAACACAGGAGGAAGTTAAAGGGTGGTTGAAAAAAGATTTATGAATGAAAGAGGGAATTAATGAAATTTATTACAAAAAATTTTGAAGGGAGGGGTCAAAATGATCACAGGCGAACTAATTCTTGGTGTCACGTTCAATAGCGGATAGTGACTACATATTTGGGAGTAAAAGATCACACGATCAAACAGATGTAATTCAGTCACTTCCAATCCATCCCAACTTACCTGGGAACTCCTTCTTGCAGACCGGACAGCAGCTTCCTGTCTCTTCCACTTTCACTTCTCCCTAAGTGAAGGAGAGAGGCAGAGGGAAACGATGTCACTTTGACAGAGCGCTCCACACCGAACTCCACTCTCCTTCTCAAAATAGACTCTTGAATGAATCATCTCTCACGAGGATCCGGCCAACAGTGCGGCCTGACATTCTTCAGCACCGCAGACACTCCCGCACAGTGTCGCGCCCTGGACCCGCCGAGAACCAAGGGCAAAGGCGGCCTTCTGAGGAGCACGGCACACAGACGGCCTTTTGTGTTCACGAAGGAGCTGTGCGCCAGAAGAGGAGGCGCACTGCAAACTCTTTTTCCTTTTACTGTGTATGAGCGCTATACGCTTGAGTGCTATGGTGCCGGGCATGAGGCGATCCACGAGGTCCAAACAGATGCCGTGCTTACAGACATCCCCCAACCCCCACAAGAGGATTTCTCACCTCTTCACACTGCAAAGAGGGGCACCCGGACTGGCACTCCTTCAGCCCATTCACGCAGCGGCAGGCCTGGCACCCCTCCACCCACTCAGACCCTGCCTGTGTGAAGAAGGGGGGGCACACTATGACTGTGAATTGGCGCAGCAGTATTAGCAGTAACCATGACAGTGCAGTAGTTCTCTGGCTTACCACTTCTGTGTTTCCTAATGGATTATTGTATTCCTCATATTGACACCTCATATTCTTATAAAACAGACGTTAATGGATTTCATGAGTCAGCTGTAGAGCGCTTGTAATGACTTTCAATAGGTTCATGAATGACTGATTGGCATGATATTTTTAGAAACATTTTTTAAATGTCTTGAGGCGCTTAGGCGTCAACACAACCCGCGGCAGTCCTTTGTTGGGAAATAAACAAACATTAAATGGAACGAGCTCACAGCTTCACGGCTCCACGGCTCCGAACAAAGCACAGGGTTATTTGTCAGGAGGGGCTCGCGCGCCTACCTCTCTCCTCACCCCCGCCTCCTCGCACTCGCACAGCGCGGCGATCACGCATCGCCCCTCCGCGTTTCGGTAGAGCCCCTCCTGGCACACGCAGCCCTCCTCCGCGCCCTGTCCGGTGCAGTTGAGCGGCGCGGCCAGATACATCTGTGCGCAGCTCCTCTCACACGCAGGCGCCTGTCCCGGCACACTCCTCCGCCAGCGCTCTCCCACAGGGCATGCTGTTACAGAGCACGCACAGCAGGGGGCGACATCAGCAGGGGCTGCTAGTTTGCACCATTCACTACACCATAACGATAAGCATTCCTCTATCTCGGATGGCTACAGTATGTCCTGAAAGTATGATTTGTCACAAAAAAAACCAAACACCATTATCATTTGTAACTTCCAACAAAAGTTTAGTTTTTTTGCATGCTCGTTTTGCTTGAATTTATCAATTGGGAGACCAGCCGTATTTACTTTCTTGAGCGTTTTTTAGAATGAGTCTTTAAAGAATGGTCAGACATTTCCACAGACGATGGGACGGGTCTGGGGAGCCCTGCCTTCCCCTCACCGCAGTCCGGTGCTCGGCAGGGTCTGGAGCGCCGTGCAGGCCCCTCACACTCTGCCCCGCCGTACCGCCGGGCCCGCAGAACCGCCCGGTCTGACCTCTGCTCCCCGGAACCGCAGCTCACAGAGCAGGGGCTCCACTCCGACCAGCTCCCCACTCACAGTCCACTGACACAGGAACGCAGAGAGAGCAGAGCAGAGAGAGCAGAAGGAGAGGGTCACAACCAGCCAGATGCATCACGTCCCGCCGGGACCTCAGAGCCAGGATGGAGAGATCCAGAAGGTTCCCTCCCTCGACAAACCGGTGTCGCCTCTCCCGACAAGCCTCTCTTTGGCCCCCTGCTGGCAGTTTGCAGGAACTAGACAAATGCTGTGGCATCAGACTGCAAGGCGTTGCTCTTGAATAAAACATCCATATCCTATCAATCCATTTTTCCAGCATTTTTAATAATTGAAATGCTGCTTATTTCCTAGAGAAGGTCGCATGCATTCTCATTAATAAAGAAAAATTGCATTCTTTGTTTGCTCTGGGGTATAGTAGGGGGAAAAAGCAGAAGTCAGTCAAGCATGAAAGTCACACTCACCATCACAGGAATCTTCTGTGCAGTTAAACACTCCTCCCTCACAAATGCTGTAACAGGAAAGCATAAGAGGGCACTGTAGAATGGAACATTCTTGAGAACATCTGAACACTGAGCTCGTAAGAATAGGTATGCTACAGAACTGCAGTCTACGAGTGCACTACCTGTAGAATGAGTACACTTTCAGTGTTATTTAATTTTCCCAGTGCCGATAGTCACAGATGACGTAATCGGTGCTGTAACTATTACAGGATTAATAAGGAATAAAGGGGTACCAGGTGTTACAGAGACTCTGCAGGACGGTCCCAGGGGGGATCTTCTCTCTGTGTTCACCGAGAGTCTGGTTTTGGGTCCCATAAAGCGAGAGGGAGGAGCAGGGGCACGCAGCATGGGGGACACAAGATCCCTCCAACAGCACCTGTGGGCATTCAGATGCAGAACAAGCCAAGGAGTGAAGTAACTTGAAAGGAAGCAAAGAGAAAGCCAGCCCTGACAAGATGAGTGTCTATTTTTGACAGTTCTGAGATTACTTGAAGGACAGGTAAAGGTGAAGAGAGACTGAAATCTTATTATCTCATCTCCATGCAGCTCAAGTCTCATTGTAATCAGGTCAATATATTCACCTGAACATAGTGAGACTACATTCACATCGTTCAAAAGCATGGAGTGCAGGCGGTCTTACTGACAGTCACAGCTCTATACAGTACAACAGTAAACTGGCTTTTGAACTTGAGGTGTTCAGATCAGTTGCACACATCACATATTTAGGCACGCCCGCACCGTCACTCACCCTCCCCGGTGCGCAGGTGCAGCCCGGCTGGCAGGGTCCCGGCACACACTGGGCCTCGGGCCACAGGTCCTCGCAGGTGTAGGGGCAGGAGCTGGCGCAGGTACTGAACACCTGTCCGTCAGGGCACACTGGACCGCAGCAGCGGGAGGGGTAGGAATGGGCGGGGAGACGGATTATCGTGCGCAGTGACAAAACCCCTCAGGCAGCCTTTTTTTATGAGGCAGCAAATGAGTCAATGATGGAAAGAAAATAAGGCTGCAGTCATGGTGTGGAGGGAAACTACAGCCTCCCACATACACATCCTTTATTTCTGAGGGGCCTGAGCTGAATTTCAAAAATGTAATGTTTGCCTTGTTAGACCTTTGTGTTTGTGTGTGTGTGTGTGTGTGTGAGTTACCTGGCATGCAGCTGTGTGTATTACAGGCAGTGTGCTGCTCCAAAGGAGGGGCAGTCCTCTCCTCCTGGCTGTGGATGCTGTAAGATGGTCTTATTTCGTACTGACAGTCCTCCACCACAGGAGGCGCTGCACTCACTCCATGACGACCACTCATTCAGAACACAGCCAGCTAAGGAAGGAGGCGGTTTCGCATAACAGGACAAAAGAGAAAGAGAGAACAAGAGGTAATCAGGATGTCAGGATCTCAGTATGCACTATATTCACTGTGGGATTGTAAGAATGAGGGAGAGATTAATTCTGTTTGCTTGGCAAAGACTGAGGCGCCACAGTGAATATTTCATAATCTCATTAGAAAGAGTGATACCCTGTTCACGTCCTGTGAGGATGTAACAATGGAGCAACTGACCTGGACAGGAAGGTAACACGCATGGCTCATCCTGGACTGTCTCAGTGCAGGGCGGACCCCCCTCCGACACCTGACATGGTCTGCTCCGGGTCCTCTCGCCCCTCCCACAGGAGGTGGAGCAGCTGCTCCACGGTCCCCAGGTCCCGTACACCGGGCAGTGCAGGTCTGTGCATACCAGAGAGCCGTTCTCACAGGAGCTGGACAGACAGGGAGAGTCAACAGGGTACTGAAGGTGACGTCACATTGTCACGGAAACGGGATTGCGGTGTCGGCCTCCGTGCGCCCTCACCAGGTGTTACAGTCCACGGTGATGTTATTCCCAGGTAAGATCTCCAGGGTGCCGTTCTCCACCGGGATGCCGCAGCGACACTCCGACACATGGACGCACTCTCCGTCCTGCAGGAGCCAGCCGTCCGGGCACCGGCAGCCTGACCGCAGGGAAAGGAAGAAAACGAAAGAGCACAGTTCAATGCATCCATCCAGTGCTCTTTATTCAGAGACCACACCCAGTCACCTCCAATAACCTGCAAAGAACTTTCCTGCATGCTAGTCAGTTTATACAGGACTCGCCTCTTCCTCTGTCAAAGCCATTTGGAGAAACCACAGGAATTAAGCTCAGCCAAGCTACACAGAATGCCGTGACGGCTGAGAGTGACGTCACGGCTGTCGACGTACCTTGGTGGCAGGGTCCCTGTAGACACTGAACGTGCTCCCAGAGGTCAGTGCAGCTCCGGGGACACTGATTGGCACAGGCCACCCGGTAGGCACGCCCCCTGTCCTCGCACCTCTCTCCTGCGGGACATGGGCCACCATTAACACTGTTTCATCAGTTACTGCCTGCCGCCCTGCATGAAGTGTATTTACAGTGTCAGCTGGGCACCTACTGTGAGAAATGTCTCTGCTGTGGGTAACATAATTGCAGTAGCATTTTGCAGCATACTAATTACAGCAGAGTAATTCTGTACATTCTGTACCTCCTGGTTGTCAGGATGTGTTAACCTTGTGTTAACCTGTGCAGAGGGAAGTGTTGTGGTAGTGTGTGTTGAGGATGCGGACACCAGTGTTCTAGCTGTGTGTTTGTCTGTGCAGAGAGCCGTGATGTGCCAAACTTGTAGCTGTATGAATGTTTAACTGTTCATGGGGCTGTGTTGAGTGTGTGTTTTACTTACACAGAGTGCAGAGTCCTACCTGTGTGTTTTCACCTGTGCAGAGGGCACAGTGGCAGCTGTGTGCTTTCACCTGGGCAAAGTGCAGTGTTGCAGCTCTGTGTCTGGGACTGCTGTCTCCGACACCGGGGTCCTACAGGGTAGGCCTGGGGTTGCCTGTACCGCTGCCGGAAGCCACCGCTGCAGGGGTCGTGGCACGCACTCCAAGGGCCCCATGCACTCCACTGGCACAGATCTAAGGGGCAACATCCAAATCAACATGCAGCACAGTGGAGCAGCACAGATGTCAGCTACTGCTTTGCGCAAACTATGAAGCTCTTAGCTTTCTGAAACAGGGTTTGTAACAGCATTGCTTACTGATAATTAATGGTTTATGGTAAATTATCAGATGTGGAAAGGTGGGCAAGCAATAGGAATTAAGTATAGTGCATACAAGTGAAAAAACCAAACTGGAAAGTGCTGCTCTTAACAGCTCCCTGCTGGATGTCAGTGTGAATTTGAGCTGATAACGCTGGTCGCTCTCTGCATTCAAGGCGATAATGGGCTCTGAATCTGAGACACACCTTGGCAGACGGTCGGGTCTGGGCACAGCCTTTCTTCCTCCAGTTCCCCGGCGCACTGCCCCGACTCGTCACTGACCGGCAGCCCGGAGTCCAGGTCCAGACAGGCCCGGTAGCGGCGCTGGACTGACAGGAGCTGGGCAGTCTCCGGAGGGGCGGTGCCGGGGTTTAGGGTGGACGCAGGCACGCAGGGGGAGCACGGTGTCCACTCTGACCACTCACTGAGGGCCACTGGGACAAAGGGCGAGAGAGGAGGGCTAAAGCGCCGTCAATCATCACAACGTCACGTTCCCTTTACCGAAGAAATGTAAATAATCACTTCCATCTTATTTGCATGCTCATGCTTACAAAGCAAACATTCACCACAAAAGTCAGTCATTTGTACATGAAGTGAAGGATTGTGGGTCTCATACCTTCACACTCCTGAGAGTCACACAGCAGTGTTCCATCCTGACAGAGGCTGTCACACACAGGGATGATATTTTATCAACAGGACACTGAGTAAAGCCTTTACACTCCTATGAGGGCCTGGGTGCTATATTAAAGGACTAGTAATATGTTATGTGATGCTTCGCACATTCAAAATTATGTTGCATTTAGAAACTGCAGATATAGTGAGGTCATTAAAATATTCCAGCCTTATGTCCACATATTACAGAATATTCTACTCTTTCACACACTCTCTCACCAAGTGCTGCAGCCCACTTTCACTTGCGCCCCCTCCTGGACAGTGATAGAGATGGGCCTTTCAGTGTCCAAGTTGAGCAGGTGCACACAGCCACACTGTTCTGGGGGAACGCATGTTCCATTCTGCTGAAGTAAGCCCTTAAAACACACAAAAAGACTCACATGTAAACACAGACATTGTACACAAAATTCAGAATGTCCTCTAGTGTGGTACACCTGGGGATACCTGTGGACAGTAACACCCAGGTGTGCACTGTGAGGGTCCATCACAGGTCTCCTTCTGCCCCTGCAATGCACACAGCTTCTCACAGGGGGCGCCACACTCTAAATACTGGAACGGCTCTTCACACTCTGGAAAACAGAGCCATCCAGTGGTAAGAGGACACAGGCTTGCAAGTCGCTGAACACTATAAACTGTACACAGCCAATGGGATCATACACGTGCGCACACACACACACATACACACACACACACGCGCATACATGAATGCATAGTGTGGCAGGCTCACCCTCACAGTCTCTAGGCTGACAGGTCTTGCTCTGTGTCTCCAGGCCTTGGCACTGCTGCCCCCTAATGGTGGGAGAGAGCGGTGCACGGTGGCGCTGCTGTATCTGAGATACACAGGAGCACTCTGTCCACTCGCTCCATGCAGACATGGGGCAGTCTGCACAGAGAGAAAGAGAGAAGGGGAGAAGGAGAAAGAAGAGAAAGAAAGAGAGAAAGATTCACAGTGTAGGGAAGCCCCAATAAATATAAATCCTGAAACCATGAGCTGCAATTCAGACAAAACTTCCAGCATTCACATGCTTTGTGTTAATGTCTGTTGGGTTTCACCTGGTTGTACTGCTATGAGAGCATGCAAAGCATACAATGGAGCTCTATTTGCTTCTATAAAATTGTTATTGAATTATCGATCATATTAAATATGTTTAAGACATGTTAAGATATAGACAAAACAATGGAGACCTGACCTCTAAAGATGTTATTTGAATTTGAGTTTCTGTCTCCTTTACAGCCCATTATTGTGTATAGAAGTGGGTGTCATTAAACAAAGTGAAAAGTGCAAGTGTAATATCAGGCTTTGGTGTAGTGTAGCAGGGAGTCAGTACCTGGACAGGGTTGTTTGTAGCAGAGCTGTGTCTCTTCTCTCTCCCTTTCTAGCTCTATTTCAGGGGGGCAGGTGGTGTCCCCCCCCTCGTCACACACGCAGTTTCTGCGGCGTGAGGTCACCCCAGCGCCACAGCTGCGAGAGCACACACTCCACCGGGACCAGGGGCAAAGGTCATCTAAGACACGAGGCAGATGCGCATGTTTACAGTTTCCTCAACCCTGAAACTGCCAGCACGCTGCTGTCACTCCATTATTTGGACGCTTGCTTATTTGAGAGACGACTGAAGGGTTCTGCAGGTTTGTCAAGACACGTTTTGCTGTTCATACCGAGACAGGGTGGGGCGTGGCAGTTCTGGGCCTCTCTCTCAGGCCCAGGGCACTGTGTCCCGTTGTTGCGAGGTGGAGGGTTGATACAGGCGCGAGTCCGTATCTGAGTCCCACGCCCGCAGGTCACAGGACAGTCTGACCACACAGACCACGGAGTCCAGCCGCCATCCACTGTCAACAGAGGACAAGTTTCAGGAGGAAGTCACACAAACTCACACACTGTTCATACCAACTCATGGCAGAGACAGTGACACCCACCTCGACACTCAATATCCTGGCAGTAGTCTCCCTCTGGCGTACAGGTGCTAAAAAACACATACAGCGTTACATTGGCGAAAAGTGAAATTGCTGCAAATTACATGTTTTTGTGTGTTTTACGTGTGCTATTTTTGTGGATGCTGGGTTTGGGATGACTAAAAGTACTGTGAGTCATCCTGGAATAGGGACACTATTAATTATAATAATGCTTTTATTTTAATTCAATAATGCTTGAATTTTAATTCAAGCATTATTATAACAAATTGCTTATAATAATGCTTATTTCCACCCTTTCCCATCTTGTTTGCAAATCAATCAATGCAAACTCTTCTCCCCTTCACTCACCATTGTTTACACTCTCCCTCTAGCCATGTGTCTCCAACTGACATCTCCTGGTTATTGTGACAGAGAGGGGGGCATGGCCCGGGATCACATGGTTTTTTCTGCACCTCCTCGAACTGACACTCCACGCCATCAGACTCCGGGATCAATGACCTGATGGCACAAAAAGTGACGATTTTGCCATGGCTTTCAGCCCTCAGTTCAACATTCAAACGGCAGTCTTAAACTACTAACTAAACTGACAGAGCACACAAACATAGCTATTCAGTTACCCAACAAACTTTTTTCCATCTGCGCTGTTTTCAACATCACTAACAGGTGTGAATCTAAAATGTCCTCCCCACAATGACAACTGTCTTCACTGATTTCCAGCACAATTTATCACTCAGTACTCAGACTCAGTACTCTCTGTTCTAAGAAGTCCAGGCTAGCTACATAAGTGGTTTCCTGTTCTGTGCTGCCCAGGTCCCACCGATATTCTATCATGGGTTTCGCGAAACCTCTGTAGGACAGCAGCAGCAGCGGCCTCATTGCCCACCTGAAGCGCGTTCTCTGCCCCGGCCCACAGGAGGCGCTGCAGGGCGCCCAGGCAGACCAGGTGCTCCACACACAGCTGGGCTCGCCGCAGCTCTGATTGGTGCAGGAGAGCAGCCCGTCTGCGCAGGTGCAGTTGTTGCAGTCGTCCTGGTGCCAGCTGCCAGCCGCCCAGCTCCGGCCCAGGGCGTCGGTGCAGTCGCACTGCCACGTCTGCACGCAGGAGCCGTCCTGCTGCAGCTGGCCTGCGCGCGCCCAACGCACAGGAGAAAGACGGGTCACACATACATGCCTTTCCGTTCCCACGGGAAGACATTAGAGCCCACCGGCCATATTACAGTCTGACACTGTACTTCTACGAATGCAAGACATTACTTCTCAAACAGCAGCTGAAAAGTCATTATTTAAGGCTCAGAGCAACTTCATAAAAAATGCCTGCCGCTCCATCAGCTCTCCTTCAGCTGAGAGCATCCAAATTGCCTCTTAAATTTTGCCCTCAGGCAATGTGAATCACTGTTAAAGTCAGTGCCGGTTAAAATGTAAGGAAACGGCTCATTGCAGTGCGGTGTGTGTCCTCCCCACCGGTGCCTTCTCTGTGAGGTGCCAGCCACTCACCCGGTGGGCAACGGCAGCCAGGCTGGCACTCTGCTTCCCCCTGGCACTGGATGCCCTGCTGCAGGTCTGAGCAGCGCTGGGGACACTCGTTGGCACACGGCACAAACTCCTGACCTGGCGGGCACCCTCCGTCATCTAGGAGACACACAGGTGACAGGTAATCTCTCGTACAAGTGACACAGCAGAGATCAGAAAATCATTTTAATTCAATGCTGATGAACACAGAGGCATTCTTTTACAGTATGACCAGAGCTGTATAGGAATACTGAGGCACAAAGGTGTGATTGCTATCATGGCAATACTGCAACTGTGTGTGGTAGCATAGTGGTTAAGGAGCAGGACTTGTAACCGAAAGGTTGCTGGTTCGATTCCCCACTGGGACACTGCTGCTGTACCCTTGGGCACGGTACTTAACCCACAATTGCCTGAGTAAATATCCAGCTGTATAAATGGATAACATTGTAAAGAGCTGTAACCTATGTAAGTTGCTCTGAGTAAGAGTGTCTGCTAAATAATGTAATGCAATGCAACAATGCACTACAGCAGAGTTAATGATAGCAAATTTGCAATCTAATGATTATGTCTCTATTCAGCACTGATGATGATCTAGGAGATTAACGGAGGTGGGTCTCACCACATGGTTTGGTGTTGCAAGGCTTCACTTGGTTCTTCTCCCCCTCACACTTGCGACCCCCCGTTTTTGGGAGGGGGGCTCGAGCAGGAGCGGGTCGAATGGAGCGCCCACCCCCGCACCGCTTGTCGCAGCGAGACCACGGACTCCAGCGAGACCAACCCCCATCCACTGTGTAAGAGAACAAAGATGATATAGTGGACAAGAATATTCCTCCCTCTCTATGTCTTTTGGGCTGTCTTCTAGTAACACTGATGTGACTCTCACCATAGTGGTCCATATGCAAAATGTGACATGAAACCTGTCACAAAAGGGGCACTGTAATGTGGTGAGTAATAATAGAGGCATAGACTATTGAGCTGAATTAGTAGCAAAATTGTGCAGATCAATACCAGCCAGCTCAGTCTTATCACATCCTGTATCTCGCTGTCAGGACATGGACTCTCACATTCCGCACGTTATCATGCCTGTCAGCCTGTCAGTCCATCAATAGACTAGCGGCAGCCTCACCTCTGCACGCACGGATGTTGCAGAACCGGCTCTCGACGTTCCCTCCCAAGATGTCCTCGCACCAGGAGCCGTTGACCCCGGGCGCCAGGTAGGTCCTGATTCGCTGCTGCTGCCCGACGCCGCAGGAGCGAGAGCACGCCCCCCACTCGCCCCACTCCGTCCAGGAGCAGTTCCTCTCCGCGCAGCCCTCACCCTGGCAAGGCCCCCCGTCTGACCGCAGGACAACATGAAACACAGCAACGATCAGCACCCAGCGGCCTGACTGAAACACGGCACTGATCAGCACCCAGCAGCCTGACTGACGCACGGCACTGATCAGCACCCAGCGGCCTGACTGAAACACGGCAACGATCAGCACCCAGCAGCCTGACTGAAACACGGCACTACTGATCATTGTCTGATGGCTCCATACAACCTGGGCCACAGTGCTAATTGCTGTCTGACAGTGCCGCACAATAACGCGATTGAATTACAGCATTGATCACAGCCTGACAGCAACACACCACCTGACATTGTGCCAGTGTTATTAGACAGGACACATTGCCAATTACTGCCAATGCTTACTGGCTGCTTGGAAAATCAGCCTTAAGAGCATTAGACTGATGCAGGCAGATTTGAAGAGCAGTAGCTGGGCCAGAGGGAAGGTTTGAGATCTAATAAAAGGAACTCTAAAGCATGAGAGAGGAAGACAAGCAGGGCACTAGAGCAGGAGTGAGGGGCAGTATTCAGGCAGTAGGGTAGGAGGGAGGGGCAGTATTCAGATACTAGGGCAGCAGGGAGAGAAAAATAACAAGATATTCGGGAAGCAGTGAGGGGCACTATTTCAGCACCGAGGCAGGACTAAGTGACAGAACCAGGATTCTAGGGCAGGAGTGAGGGACAGTAGCAGGCCAGCAGGCCAGGAGCAGTGCTTGGACACTGGGGCAGATTGCATTGGCAGTACCAGGACACTGTGGTAGGTTGCATGGTCTCTCCTGACGGATCTCCCCTGCGCAGGGCGGCCGGACACATTCCCTCTGTCGAGACTTCAGGGCTGGAGCTAGTGTGTCGCTACAGGATCGAGAACAGGAGCTCCACGCAGTCCATTGAGAGAAGCCTGCATCCTCATCTACAGGGAGACAGACAGAGGCAGGGATAAATTCTCTACTGAGGGAGGCCAAAATCTTTATCTTCAGGGAGGGACAGAGAGAAATTCCACATATAGAAGCCTGAATGGACATCAAAGACAGGGCTAGGCTATGGTGAAGGAAGCCTGAATATTTATCCGCAGAGAGGGAGAGAGGCAAAATAAACTACTCTGAAAGAAGCCTGCATCCTTACGGACACAGAGCTTTGGGGAAATAAAGAGGGGTATCAAACTGTGAGAAAAGTCTAATGTAACTGTACCAAACCAGGGTAAGCCTAATGTAATTGTACTAAATACAACTACGAAAAGCCAAATGTTATTGTGCTAAACTCAGCTGAGAAGAACCTAATAAAACTGTGCTAAACTCAGCTTGGAAGAGGCATAAGCAGAGAGAGACACAGAGCAGGAACAGGTTCATTTCGACTGTGAGACAGTGAGAAAAGCTGAGGCTGCCATATCACTACACCACTGCTACACTGAGAAAGAGAGACAGGTAGATACAGAGAGCAGGGTTACCTGGTACAGCAGGCTCTTCTGTGGGAACCGTGATCACTGTTAAGATACAAGAGAGCAGTTACAGATAGTTACCCTCTGACCTCACGAAGCATTCTATTTTAAAAATCACTGTACGCTTTTAGCTTACTCTGCCATTAGAGTTGAACTCTACCCCCAAATGGCCATAACTATATACTTCTGCCTTTTACTGTAAACAAATTCTGCAGAGCAGCCATTGGGGGCAATTTAAAATGCAACTTCTAAACTGAGCTTAACTCTCACTTGGGAGCATGTCTAGTTTTAACTGGAACAGGCACTAGAACTGTTGTGGTTCAAGCAGCATTGATGCATACTGATTAATATACTTCATGTCAACACGACATTAACACAGCCACAGCAAGCACAACCTATATACTTCATATAGGTTCATAGTGTGCAATCCACCTCATAGAGGGCACAAGTCACTGGCTAGATGTCCAGCTTCATGTAGCCCAACGTTTCCCAAACCTTTCCCGGAGTACCCCTTGTCCTGGATGTTTTAGATCTCTCCCTGCTCCAACACAGCTGATTTAACTGATCAACTCGTTATGAACTCCTGAAGCTGCTTAACAACAAACTGATCATTTGAATCAGCTGTGTTTGAGCAGGGAGAGATCTAAAACATGCAGGACAAGGGGTCCTCCAGGAGAGGTTTGGGAAATGGTGATGTAGCCTATAGCTTGACACACAGTCTGTAACTGTCTAGAGGGAGATACCAGGTATGAGTTTGGAATTAGAGTATCTGAGGCCTTTTATCATCCAATCCTGCTTTTTCTTCCCCCAGCTGACAAAGGAAGTAGAACCGAGACGCTGGGGGGCTGGAGCCCCACCCCCTGGCGCAGCGGTACCTGGGCAGTCCGGAGCCTGGCAGTAGGCACTCTCCCGCCGCGGTCCTTGGCAGTCACGCCCCCCGTGCGCCGGGGCAGGGTTGGTGCAGCCCCTGGTGCGAGACTTCTGCCCCAGACCCCCGCAGGACACCGAGCAGGGGCTCCAGGGCCCCCAGGGGGACAGGCCCCCGTCCAGCGGGCAGGGAGCGAGGGAGCAGTTCCACCGGCCGTGCTGACAGGAGCTGAAGGGCACACAATGACACGCCCCGTACATCACCCTGGCGCTCGTGACATTATCGTATCACTGAGAAAGGTCTGCGTTGGAAGATGTACCCGCTGGATGTAATTTGTCACAATTTATAGCTCTAACCAGGTCATAAAATACTTATTTTTTTGTGGACCTGGGAGATAACGGTTATAAATGCGATGCCCTCAACTGCTATCCTTTTCAATGCCATTGTAAAGTGCCTTTAGAGGGTATTGTGATCCTCTTTTGTTCACCATGGTTACAGTTTTTAAAGCATTTTCTTGTTTCTTCCCCTTTCTGCTTCCCTGTTTTAGAATCACCAATTGTACCTCACCACAACAATTTCTGCACTCAGAGAGGAGCGGTGGGGTGCAGGAAAAGTAATCCCGGAATATACTTGCATTCTAACAACACTTGCTTTTCACATTATAAGTCCCACAATACACTGGGGGATTGAACACCAAATGGAGGATCCCAGACGTCATCTGAGCACCTCACAGACACCCGATGCGGAAACTCGCTCCACCCTGGTGGAACGAGGCGAACTGTGTTCCGACCCCAAGTTATACTGTATTTGAAGTTACTGTTTAATGCGCGCTGCCCTCACCAGGAACTGCACCCGTGTGTCAGCGTCTCTCCAGACTGCAGTTCCACCCCCGCTGTCAGGTTCTGCCATCCGAGGTCCTCAGGGTCGGGAGTTTCCGCAGCCGTCACAGAAACGTTCTGCAGCAAGGACAGGAGCTCGTGGTCCACCTCGCAGGGACACTCCTACACACAGAGGAACAGCCAGGCACAGTGTGTTAGTACCTGTCCTCCTCTGACCCGATTCACAATGTGTGCCTCCAAGCTCCCCCTCAATTCCAGCCCCTTGGTATGGTCTTTATACCCTCTGCCATAACACAGTCTGTTTCCTACATAATACTGGTAGTTTAAAGACATAAACACATGCTGGAGATTCTGCTGCTCTACCTTGCCCATGTATACGCAGACAGCAGGTGGCCTCTGAATGAGAGCGTCTGCTCACCTCCACGCAGGACCCGCGGCGCTGGAAGGTTTGAGGGGGGCAGTGGCACCCCTCCTCGCAGCCCTCGGAGTAGCACCCCTCTCGCCCGCTGACCTGGGCGCAGCTGAAAGGGCAGCCCTCCCCCCGCTCGCACTCCCGGTACAGACGGCCCGGCGGGCACCCCACCTCTGGGATGGGGGGTAGGTGTGGTGGCAGGAGGTAGGGTAGACGGAGGAAGGGCGCAGAAGGGGATTCCAGAAAAAGAAACAATCAAACACAGACAAGTCAGTTCCACAGCGCTGATCACTCTTATAGCATAATTCAGCTTCATAATTAATTTTATGCATGCGCTGTACACTTTGCTCCTCTCCTTCACTGTAGAAGGAATCCACACCGAAGAGCCGTTATTCTTTCATTATAAATAAAATATTGAAATTCCCTTGTAGATTCTTGAGCAGCTCTATGGTAATCAACGTCTCGCACAAGCCCCATAATGCATTTTGCATTCAAATAGAAAAAAAAGGCTCAATCTACCTTGCAAATAGGCACTGGGTGATGGAAACAGTGAATAGCAATTCCGAGGGGCTTTCTGTCTATTTCAACTGAAATCTTACAAAACAATAACATCCTTTTAAATGGATTCATTGCTCTAAGACAGCCACCTAAACATGTTTGGAAGGTTTATACTAAGATTGCAACAGATATGATTTGGTGTAGGGACTTTGAAATCTAGTCCAAACACTAATGACCCTCTGGAAGGGGGGATATGTTGCATGCTGACACTTTATGACTAGAACGAAAATGGAGTAATCTGCTCCTGTGATTAAACGCACTCCATTTGTATGCCAGATGAAGTGTGACACGAGGAAACACTCCCTAGAAACTCCATGAAAATAGAGTTGTTTCAAGGTTTAGCATCCTTTCAACAAGGTACCAATAGCAGGCTGCATGACTCCAAAGTGAAGAATGGCCTATGCCGAATTATTTCACTTCAACACAGATGCTGAGTCTCCCGGTGCCACATCCAGTTAGCCTTGCCTTCGGGTCACCATGCGTATTCCGGAAATCAATAAAGTCCTCCGATAATTAAATCAGCTCTGAGCGGTTCACACATTAAACATTCATTCATTAACAGAACTCTCAAGCTGGCCTTAATAAACCTCTCGCTGTGCCTACAGCCTGGAGCGCCTCTCTGGATAATCAACGCCTCTTTAAGAGCTTATATCCCAGTCTCAGTTTCCACAGAAACATATCTGACTAGAGTCACCCGGTAGAGAGGGTACCAGCACCAGCCTTACAGGCTGTCAAGAGACCCCGCAATAAATCACAAATTACTTACTTCAGATAATTTCAAGTTACATTCAAATCCATCCATAACTTCTCAATTATCCTTCATGTACACAAGCTAATAAACTAACAAACAGAAACACACTTGAGTGATCACATAACATCCACTCAACCTAGGGATGACAAAGGTACTTTTGGTACTCTTGGTGGAACTGAAGTGTACTCACTCTCACCTCCATAGACATTGAGTGTGTCACTAGCTCCCTGGTTCTGGGTGATTCACCTTTTCAGACATTTGTTTTTAGGAGCTTTAATGCCACTCACCAAGGCACACCTGGGTGTTGCAGGTCTTACTCTGCCGTTTCATCCCAGGACAGGGCGGGAAGCGGCAGGTGCGGGTTCGAGACTGCTCCCCGCCCCCACAGCTCACCGAGCACACGGTCCAGGGCGACCAGTCGAACCAGGGCCCAGAGTCTTGGGGACAAAAACACAGAGAGACGTGGGGCTGTGGCTTTCATTTTACAGTGATCATTTCAGCCTCGTTACAAGGCTATGTAAAAATGTCAGTGGGGTTCGGCTGCCCTCTGTACCTGCGCATTGCTGGGTGTTACAGTCCTTTTGCTGCTCAGCTATTCCGACGCAGCCCCTACCACCGCTCTGGGGGGCGGGGTTATCACATTGTCGCAACCGCAGCATGACTCCACCCCCACATGGGGCTGAGCATTCTGACCATGCTCCCCATTGGCTCCATCCCCCATCTACATGGCAACCAGGAACTGATTGACACTGCAGGACACCTTCTTCACAGGTGCTGAGAAAGGGAGACAGTGTTAGGAAGTAGAACTGGGAGGAAGCTGTCAAGTAACTTTTTTACCGACTTATGATAAACCCTCTACATTAATCTCTCTTACATAGTGGGAAAGTTACTTTCTGAATAAAAATAGCCGACATAACATGCATTTCAAAATGTTTGTACAGAGCACTGTCTTTTAATTAAATATAATGTATTTCTCATATCATAATATGACATATCCGATAAATAGATTAATGAAATGTTAATTTGTGGAAATTACATCCAGTGTGGCAATTTTGCCCACAGCCCAGAACCTGTCCATATTAATTAGATATATTTGTGCAGTGTACAATATTTTGCCTCAATGTAACGTTAAAGGACATATGCATGGGAAGTACCAGTTGTTACAAGCACTGACGATGATCTCCCCTGGTTCTGCATATTGCCACTCTGAGAGGCCAGGCCAGGCCCATGAGGAATTACCCGAGTCCATCCCCACTAAATGCAGAGAGAGAGGGCAAAGGGAGAGAAGCAGGGATGACACCACGAGGACGACTGATTGAGACCCAAAAAACATATACAAGTGAAAGCACACATGCTGGTGCAGCCAACATTCATGAGTGTGTCAGTGATGGGGTGGCAGTGAGCCCAGGGTGTTGCTGAATGCATTTCTGCTAAAGTGGGTGGATCTGCACTCTAAGGAACAGAAAAATGGAGAAACATGTTTATAATATGTTTATAATTTTTGCATTTCTCCTCTAACCTTAGAAAAAGTAACTGTACAATAGGTTCATCTCACAGCAACAACTCACAGTTAAATGCAATGCTCTGATACACTTGCATGCCAACCATGACTGTTTTCCACACTACACATACCACAGTGCACCAGGAGAGCAAACACTGAATGGAGGACAGACACATCTCCCTGATGGCATCTGAGTGACTTGCAGGAGCCCAAGCAAGTTGTGGTGTGGTAAGAGCAGTGTGACAAGCAAAACCCTGTGGACAAAACCCACTGTACCCCAGTGGAACTAAGCCAGTTGTGTTCCATCACTACAGATGGCCAGTCATTGCTAGATTCAAACTTAGGTCTGGGCTGTAGGACTCAGCTGTGCTCAGAGCAAGCACCTTTGCTAACTGAGCCACTAGCTCAGCCCATTTAAATAATATATATCATTACTATACCTGTTAAATATCAGATGATGTAAATCATCCTATGAACTTTCTGATAGAACTTCTGCTGACATTAAAAACTAACCAATTTGACAAAGTGAGTCATCTGCAAAATTGCAAGTGATTCGTGATGAGAGGTGTGGGATGTAACCCAACGTCGTGCATCTGCTAGCCTTTAAATCCAGCACCTAGAAAAGCTCAGAGGTGTAATTCATGGAATAAGCTGGTAGTTCATGTCAGTTTGAATAGTACATTACATACTTTCTTAGTTGATGCCTTTCTACAGTTGGAGCTTAATTTTTTTATTTATTTTTTTGATAAGGCATTACAGGTTAAGCACCTTGTTCAGGGGTACAACAGTATCGCCCAACCTGAGTATTCAACCTACAACCTTTATGCTACAAGCCATCTCCTTTACCCTTACACCACACTAATGACTGAAAAATAATAATAATCAAGTGTTTTCATGTATCTGTTCTGGCCTCAACCACATGGTGTTATGCAATAACACCATGTGGTTGAGAATTAGTTACAGTATGCAATTAGTGGCAAAGCATCTCTCCTTGAGACATGCTAGTGAATTATGTCAAAACCATATGTCAGCATGTCAGTGAGTCAGTGGCAGTGAGCCCAGGTGTCAGTGTGTCATTGAGACAGCGACTATAACGCCCTGGTGTCAGTGTGTCAGGGGTTATGAGTCCAAGTATCAGTGATTCAATGGCTTTGAGCCTAGGTGTCAGTGATTCGTGGCAGTGGGCCCAGGCATCAGTGATTCAGTGAGTCAGTGGCAGCGAGCCCAGGCGTCAGTGATTCAGTGAGTCAGTGGCTGTGAGCCCAGGTATTAGTGATTCAGTGAGTCAGTGGCTGTGAGCCCAGGTGTCAGTGATTCAGTGAGTCAGTGGCTGTGAGCCCAGGTGTCAGTGATTCAGTGAGTCAGTGGCAGCGAGCCCAGGTGTCAGTGTGCTTTCACCTGCAGTGCTGTTGTGGAATTTGCAGCGACACTCCTCACGCTGCACGCACTGCCCATCCTGTAGAACCATGTCACCCGGGCAACCACAGGAAGGACGACACTCAGGCGTGTCAATGCACACTGTGTCACCGTGGAGATCGGAACAGGATCGCGGGCAGGGCTTCCCACAAGGCCACTCCTCCTGACCTCCGCCACAGTCTGTGGAGAGAGGGACAGCATGGGACTGAGTGTAGTGACAAATTCACACTGAGCAGAGGGAAGGCCCAGAGTGATGCAGCTACAGAACGGCAGTTGATGATGCTGTCAAACACACTTTATGGCGGGGAGACACCAATGGAGACAGACAGAGGGACCGAGGGAGACACTGACCTGAACAGACAGTGACATTGTCATGGCAACTGCGACTCTGGCGTCTCTCGCCAAGGCAGGGCAGACCTCCGAACCTGGCAGGAGGGCTGTTGCATTCCCTGGTCCGCACTGACACCCCCTCACACGCATCACATTCCGACCAAGAGCTCCAGGAACCCCATGAGCCATGGACTGAAAGAGAGAGACATAAACAGGGGAAGATTGAAGAGAGAAGAGGCACAGAGAGGAAAACAGAGGGGGCAGGGAGAGATTGAAGAGAGAAGAGACAAACACAGAAAAAAGAGTTGAAAAAAATGCCACACAAAATAACAAAAACCTGATACAACTGCATTATGGTGACTGTATATCTGTTATTCATATTATATCCTCAACCAATCAGAGTACATTATGTGGCTAATTAGTAAATATACAGGTGGATATAAAACTGATGCACTGTAAGTTATTTAGTTTACCTTAGTGTATGTAGACCCCCACTAAGACAGAAAATGGATATAATAAATGCAGAATTGCATCTGTGATTAGCATGGTCTTAAAGAGAGGATGAGCATAGAGCCTGCTCATTGTAAGTTTGGAATGTGAAGCTTGAAAAACTTCTCCACTGCAAGATCAATCATCGCAAACCACAGATGTATGTACCTGGACAGAAGGTGATGGTGGGACAGGGCTGTCTCTGGATCTGTACCCCTAATCCCCCGTGCACCTCCTGCACCCCGGGGCAGGCCGCTCCGCTCCCCTTTGGCTCGGGACACCCACAGCTGCGGTAACGGGACACCCACTCTGCCCCGCATGTGCGGGAGCACGGAGTCCAGCTGGACCACTCACACCACCCTCCATCCACTGAGAGAGAGGAGGGAGGGGGAGAGGGTGAGAGAAAGAGAGAGAGAGAGAGAGAGAGAGAGAGAGATGCAGGGGAGGGAGAGAGAGAGAGAGAGAGAGAGATGCAGGGGGAGAGAGAGAGAAAAATATGGGAGAGTGGGAACAAGGGAGAGTGTAAGAGAGAGGGAGGGGGAGAGAGAAAGGGAGAAAAGGGAAGGGGGAGAGAGGGAGAGTGTGAGAGAGAGAGGGAGAGGGAAGAGGGGGAGAAAGGGTGAGGGGGAGAGGGAGAGAGAGAATGAAGGGGAGGGGAGAGAGTGAGAAAGAGACAGAATGGAGGAGAGGGAGAGAGAGAGAGGGGGAGGTAGTGTGTGAGAGATACAAGAGTGATGGATAGACAGAGAGGGGTTAGGGGGAGAAAGAGAGACAGGGAGGGAAGAGGGAGGGGAGTAGAAGAGAAACAGGAGGTAGAGAGCGTTATTGAGTGTGCTCGGCATGTATGTATGCATGTGCGTTTGCGCATGTGTGTATACACATGTGTCTTTGTACCACTTCTAAACTATGTCTAACGTATGTCCACTATGTCAGTGCTTCCATAGGTGCCTGTTTACTTGTGTGAAATACAGCAAGAGAGCAAGAGAGTGTATACACCAGTTACTGTGAACACGTGCCCATGTTGTGCAAGTGTGTCTCAGTCCGTTTGCAACTGCAGGCTGCTCACATCCTCACCTGGGCAGGTGCTACTGCTACAGACGAGTCTTCCACCCTCACAGGTGCTGAAACACAGTAGATGCAACGGTGAGGTTACGCAGAGGAGTGAGCCGGGCACACCCCTGCCATCAGTTCAAAAAAGCACCCACATTCCCCACACACCCCTTTCCTGCACACAACCTGCTTCATGCAGCCACGTCCTATAGCAGACTCTCAGAAAGTGTCCGTTTCGTGAGCTTGTCGGTATGATTATCTGCCTGCTGGTCTGACGGCCTATGACACACTAAAGAGCATATGGGCCACGGAGCCTGGCCCAGGACACACCCCCGATACCAGCTGTAAATGAGACAGCATTTAGCAGCAGAGACAGCCGCGGAGAGTGGTGCGACCTCCCCCTTGCCCTCACCAGTTGTTGCAGCCGTCGGGGGCAGGGACGGTTTCCCCGGGCAGCAGGCGCTGGCCGGTGCTCAGGTCCAGGCAGGGGCAGTCGTTCCTGTCCACACAGGACGTCCCGTTGTCACTCAGCACTTTCCCCTCGGTGCAGTAGCAGCCCGGCTCACAGCGCCACTCGCAGTGCTGGAAGGCGGGGCCGGATCGAGGCGGAGAGAGAGAGATGCCTTTTCACCCACTTGAGGTTTTTGCCATGGAGATCTTGCTAAATGTATGCTGATAAACCGTTTGGACCATTTGAGAGGCTGTACCCATCGCAGTTTATCACTGTGAGAGCGAATGTGTGATTGACAGTTTGGGCAGATTAAGGCTGAGATGCAGGACGTAGCATCATTAGAAATAGCAGGTGTAAGAGCAATGCTTGATATCAGACTATAAGGTACAGAGATCACGACACGATACCTACAGTATATTCTATGGAGTTTGTTGAAGGACGCTTGCTACCTGCTCTATATCATATAGAGATCATTCAGTATAATATCCGCTTTACATGATACAAAGATCATTCAGTGTTGCTTGATGTCTGCCATACATAATATGGAGATCATTCAGCTTTATATTTGCAGCAGCGTCTGGTATGCCAATCACTCAGAGACAGACTGAGTCAACATGACACACACTGGTGAGGGGAAACTCACAGCCAGGTCGTCACAGGAGCGGGGACATGAGGGGCCGCAGCTGCTGAAAGCCGTTCCTGGAACCTCAGAGCAAGGTGCAACTGGCAACACAGCCACACAAAGGCACAAAGGCGTAAGTGACAGAGCACTGCAGTAACACACACACGCACACACACATGCACACACGCGCGCGCACACACACACACACACACACACACACACACACACACACACATGCACACACATGCACACACACAGACACCACACACACACAGTGAGGGAATGTCCAAGCAGGGAGGACTCAGGAGGAAGTTTAAGGAACCGAAGGCCAGTCATTGACTAAAAAGCCTCACCTGCCTAATGCCTAAAGAGCTAAAACAGGTGTGTGGCTAGAGAGCAGGTGTTTGATTTGAGCAGTTAGTTTACTGTGGCTCTGACACGATTGTTTTTTTCTTGGATTTTCCCCTTTCAGTGTTCAATGTCTGTTGCACTGGCCAATACACACACATACACACACACACACACACACACACACACACAAAGGGAAATTAAGATAAACACTGCACATAGAGATACAAATGTCCACACATATCCAGCTAAAGAAAATGGTACTGAAGACATAATAATGAAGTATTTGTCTTTTCACAGACCCTAGGCAACAATACAGTGCAAACTGTTCCTTGTACAAGAGTTAATGTAGTGGCTATATAAAGGGAACTGGACTTGTTTCAGAAAATTGCTTGTGTTTGATTCAGTACCTGGGCAGTGGTTAGTGTTGCAGGAGATGACCTCTGTGCTCAGGCCTTCACAGTAGTCCCCCTCCCCGACCGGTGTTGGATTGTCACACTCCCGTCTGCGGCTCTGCACCCCCCCGCCACACGACTTGGTACAGTCCGTCCAGGTAGTCCACTCACTCCAACCACCATTCCCTGCAAACATCAAACGTTGCCCGCTCACGCTCAACTCAGTTCAGAGGGTTTCATGTGTAATGCAAAGGTTTATAAACGAAGGGCTGGCAGGGTCATCTCGTGACGGAGCCCTCTGGTTTCCAGATGGAGGGGTAGACAGCGGAAGTGTTCCCGTCACTCACTGTCGCAGGAAGCCGGCACGCAGAGCTGGTCCTGGCGGTCGGGGCCGAGGCAGGGCAGGCCGCTCCCCGACCGCTCGGGGCTGGAGCAGAAGCGGTAGCGAGACTGCAGGCCCGGGCCGCAGGTCACGGAGCACTCGCTCCAGGGCGTCCAAGCCGACCACTGACCGTCCACTGCGCGAACGGACACAGACGGACAAGTCAGCGGGAAAGAGAGGGACGGCATCTCGACAGTGAGGAGGACCTCACCACACCAGCACGGGGGAAGGAACAGTGCGAGCAAACTCACCGTTACAGCTGACATCAGTGCAGTTCACCAGCCTCCCAGATTCACAGGTGCTGTTGGGAAGGTTAACAGCCTATGAGCATCACACACGACTAACAAAGAAGCACAACTTCTAACACAGAAGTACAACACTAACGCACAACAAAACCTATATAAAGTGACACGAATCTCATCAAGTCTGTGCCAGTAGAAAGGAATTACAGAACAGACAGCTGAGAAAGCTGCTATATTGGTGAGAATAGGCGAAATCTCAGGAAGTTGTTCTGAAGCCATTACCAGTTGTTGCAGTCCCTGGGGACAGAATCTCCTGGCTGATACTGCTCCCCATCCACATCACAGCGACAGTGAGACTCAGAGACACAGTGCCCATCCTGCAGGATTCAAAACACATTGCTGTTTGTTTACGCGCATGCACAGGACTAAAGTATGTCCATAATACACAGACACACACACATACACTGAATTAAATAAAACTGCCTCGAAAATACTACCAGCCAAGGCCCAGATAAATGGCATAGTAGCAAACCTGAAGCACTAGCCCTTGTGGGCAGTGACAGCCAGGGGAACAGCTTGTGTTGGTCAAGTCCAAACTGAGGTCAGAACAGGTCAGTGGCCCCATAACACACTCGGACCACTGCTGCTCACCAGGACAGGCCAATTCATTACCTGAGAGACAGTGAGAGAGAGAGAGAGAGAGAGAGAGGCAGAGAGAGAGAGAGAGAGAGAGAGAGACAGAGAGAAAGAGAGCGAAAGAGAGAGAGAGACAGAGAGAGAGAGAGGCAGAGAGAGAGAGACAGAGAGAAAGAGAAAGAGAGAGAGAGGCAGAGAGAGAGAGAGGGAGAGAGAGACAGAGACACAGAGAGAAAGAGAGAGAGAGAGGGAGAGACAAAGAGAGCGAGAGAGACATCAACCTTTATTTAAAATGATGAGACAGAGGAAGAAAGAGCAGCAGGGATACAGTTTAGAACTGAAGAGCTGAATAATAAAACAATTCATGAGAGAAGGAATCACACCTGCTGCAGGACCATCTGTGTTGATGCTGAAAAGTACTAACAGGCTTCAGCCCAGAAAACCATCACACTGCTTCAACTGAAGTGGAAAAATTTGTATGCAATCTCAGCCAACCCCCGGCAGCAGACTTACCACAAGGGTGCAGGTTACAGGCGCTGAACTGCTGTGCAGTTCCGTGAATTCTGTGAACCCCGCGAGTCCTGTTACGGTACCCCCCGCCACAGGACACAGAGCACTCCGACCACGAACTCCACGGCTCCCTCACACCTGCAGCACACACAGACACACACACACACATCAGCATCATTATCCACATACTCACACATCTGTCCAACTTCCACATACTTTAGGCAGACCACAGCCAACACACACACATACACGCACACACACAAACGCACACACAATGTGACAGTGATGATTGTTGTCTCCCAGGTCTGCTGTTATCCCACCCAATGTGACTAGAAGCCAGCCGGCTCATTATTTTGCTGTTGAATATTATGCGAGAATTGGCACATCAAATAAGAGCTAGTGTTCCAGATGCATTGAAATTGTCACTATGAGCAAAGCTCAAACAGGGTTCCAAAATTATGCACCATCTTCATTAGAACTCAATGCCTTTTCTGTTGACTTTAAAGCCAGAGAGTCACCAGTCGTGTATACGACAAATAAAAGCTAGGATTTCCCATGGGATTTTTTTCTCTTCACTGATAACATTAAAAGGCAGAGCGTCAGGTACTCTGAAATCAAATGTATTTGTGCTTCTCTATTTCATTACGATCTCAAAATCCCTTGGCCACCATCTCCCCTCTTCACCATGACAGGGTTCCAGGCTGCAGGAGTCGATCTCCACTCTGTTCCCCTCACAGCCACGCCCGCCGAAAGCCGGCTTAGGATTGGTCGCTGAGCGGTACCGCCGCCTCACGCCCACGTCGCACGTCCGACTGCACGCGCTCCACGCTGTCCAGCTGCTCCAGCCGCAGTCCACTGGGACAGGAAGACAGCAGGGGAAGACAAACCGCACATCGCACGCTGACTCAAAAGTGGCGGCTTTTCTGTGAGCTCGTTTCAATTTTTTTCTCATCACAGCTGATGAAGTGAATTGCAAGAATGAAATGACTTACAGAATGGAAAGCCAGACAACTAAATAAAAAAAACAGATGAGGCTCAGTCTTTTCAATGGTGAATTGAACTGCGAAAAGAGCTAAACTTTCTAAAAAATGAAATCATTACACAAAACATCATACACAAAACACACACTGTTACATTCACAAGCTTTTTTGTGAATACATGCCATGCTTTTTGCTATCTTCAGAAGATCAGAGAGATGTGTTTTAAAGAAATTAACTTAACCGTAAGTCTAGTCATGCTGGGAGGAAAATTCTATCTTCCTCTAGGTTTCCATGGTAACTTTGAAAGTTTAGAAAACTGATTCACAGACAAACACAAAATGTTGACATGACACACTGATTACACTTGTGTCACATAGCAGATGAATTTATCTTATAGCTCTTGTCATTTGGGGGAGGCCTTAAAAATAAATACTCATCACATGAACAAAAAAAAAAAACAAAATGGAAAAAATACAGAGAGAAACAGAAACATTGCAAAAAGCACAGACAGTCAGCAGTACAGTACAGAGGAGGTCAGCAGCTGATCTTGCAGGCTGTGAGGCCCCCTCACTCACCAGGGCAAGGTGCTGTTCCACACTCCATCTCTCCATTGTTACATGTGCTGTAAGGGAACAAGGACAGAGCTTTAAGGGTCACACGAATATCATTCAAGTACGTTCCGCAGTGAGACCTCCACTGAACACCTCCTATACGAAGCTTCTGTATAATACTTAATGAGTCAGTGCGTGGTCTCTTCAAAAACAGGACTGCTAAGCTGCATTTTGTTTGTGGCATTCTATACAGCTAAAATTCCTAGATGCAGATATGTACTGACAACATACCAGTTGTTGCAGGCGTCCAGGGTCACATTGCCCCCTGGGGGATGGAGCACCCCCTGGTGATAGCAAGGGCACTCAGACAGGGGCACACAGGAGTTGTTGAGAAGGTAAAGGCCCAAGGAGCAGTAGCAGCCATCGTAGCAGGCGGTGGCACACTCCACCGCGGGCGTCATGTCCAGGCACACCCGTGGACACGCCCCGCCGTGTGCCTGGCACTGGTCAGCACTCATGTAGGTCATGCCCTCAGGACAGACCCCTTAATGACCCACACAGAAACAAGGAGAATTCACTTTAAAGCTATTCTGACATTAGAGAGACGTGCACGCAGTATTGGAAAGAAACACCGCATTTGCCGCATATTTAACCACATACGAGCAAAATTCCCAGCACAGGAACCAACCTGTGCATGTGCGCATCCAGTTCAGTGTATTATCATGTATTACCTGAGCACGGGTGGGTGTTGCAGTCCCGTGTCTGGATGTGTGGCCCTTCACAGGTCCTGCCCCCATGTTGGGGGGGAGGGGAGCTGCAGAGGCGCTGCCTGGTTTGAGCCCCCGAGTCACACTCCGAGGAGCACTCCGACCACTGGGACCAGGGCGACCAGCCTCCTGGCACTGAGGAGACGGAGGCCAGAGGAGAGGAGGGGGCCAAAGAGAACTGAGTCAATCCCAGTCTAAGACAAGAAGCCAGCAGCTCATAAGAGAACCAGATGTTGTTTATGTACTAAGAATCATCTGTGAGCTTAAGGACATGCACAGTAAACTAGCTTAAAGTTGTGATGAAAACGCGATTCTGTTTGCTCAGGCTCTGAGGGGGAGTACCGGGGCAGAGCAGGGTGTTGCAGGGCTCCTGTTCCTCCATCTCGCCCGGGCACGAAGCGCCGTCTGTGTGATTACAGCTGCGGAACCTCCTCCTCAGCCCCACGTCGTCCACGTGGAGGAAACAGGTCTTGCTGCACTCTGACCAGGCCGTCCACTGGCCCCAGTGAGCCTCCTGCTGCTCCGGGCCTAACAGTGTGCGCACACACACAAACACACACACGCACACACACACACACACACACATGCATCAGACAAAGGGGACAGTGAGTAGGGAATCCAGATTTGAATGTCCTGGACCTGAACCCTGCTATCAAGATATCTAGGAATGTGTTTTCTTCCAGTTCAACTCTAATGGAAACACAGCTGCATAAATAATATTAATAACTAGAGAATGTAATTCCAGGGAATTACGAGTGCATGAAAATGCAAACAGTGTAATTTTACATAGATAAAAGTATATAGGCCTACATCAAACAGATGTAGGTGGTCAGAACAGCTGCCACAAGATTCTAATTGCTTAATGGCTCTATTGTGATGTCATAAAGGCCAATGTTAAGTCTATGGGGAAAATTTTGATAGTTTTTAATTAATAGTTTAAAAAGTATAAATGTTACAAAAATAAAAAATACATAGCATAAGTGTCCTTTGTAAGACCTACGCAACACAGTTTGAATGAAGTTTCTACGTTAAACGGTTGAAGCTGTATTAAACGCACAAAATTGGTTAGAAGAAGAAAAAAGAATAAGAAAAATTCGGATAACAATAGAGTGCATTTTCATGCACTCTAATTAGATTATAAAAAGGATTTTTGTGGAAGTGAGCAAGCCAACACACATTAACCAGAGAAAACATAGCGAGTAGAGATAGAAATACCTAATGCATTACTGGATATCATAAATAAACTCCTGTGAAAGCTCTCTGTGCAGAAAGTAGGTGACAGTCTACCTGGAGGGCAGGGGGTGAAACACTGGCGAGCCTCAGTGGAGTCCCCAGGGCATGGCTGGCTTCTAGTCACATTGGGTGGGATAACAGCAGACCTGGGAGACAACAATCATCACTGTCACATTGTGTGTGCGTTTGTGTGTGTGCATGTATGTGTGTGTGTGTGTGTGTGTGTGTGTATTTGACGTTCACCCCAGTGTAAAAACACGCACCTGTAACGCTGCTGCAGGCCAACCCCACAGGTACTGTCACACGGAGTCCATGACGACCAGGCTGACCAATCACAGAGAACAATGCAGGAGGAGTCGTCACAAGAGACGCGCCCATCTTGGCACACACTGGAGATGGGCAAAAGACAATGAAAATGAGTGCGCACGTGGTTGCCTAATAACAGCACTTATAGCCTGAACAAGCGTGGAGGACCGGGCCAAGCTGGTTAAATTACCATTTGCTGCAGTTCCCCTTGCTGACTTCCTCTCCTGGCTGAAGCACCCCACCATCCCACAGACAGACACACTGACTGGCGTTGACACAGCGTCCCTCCTGCAAGAACTGACCGGCTGGACAGCGGCACCCTGTCACGGAGGACAAGAGACCGAGAGCTTCGACACCACCAACTTACACACCACATTCACGTTTACAATCGCAAAAGACTCGAGAGGAGGAACAAGCACACACATACACACTGGCACACAAACATACACACACACACACAAACACACACATACACACACGCACACACTGACACCAATATTCAGACAGCCATAAACACACACATGCACACACTGTGCTGCTCTGTGTGTAATACCTGTCACACAGTGTGAGGTGCAGTTCCTCTGAGAGGAGATGTCGAGACAGGTCAGGGGGCACGCTTCCACTCTGCCAGCCAGGCAGTCTGACTCTCTCACCAGCACCATCCCATTACTGCAGCCTGGATCACAACACACGATTACATTCAGCACAGTACTCACCACAACCAACATCACAGCCCGTTTCAGGACAAACATCAATTCTGTGATGTACAGTATGTATTTTTTCATGCTTCCCCCAACAACAGCCTCTGGAGCAGGGGCACTGAGGTGAGACAAATACAATCCAAATACACTCACAAGCAGCCAGTTTTTCCTACTGCATTTCACACAGTGCAGCACAATGGAGTGGGCACTCATCGGAGGAGAGCCACTACTCTGCTGATATCATCCAAGCAACTTGCGGGCACCTGACAAAGGTCCTGGACGACCTACCCACCCCTACCCCCAGGGCAATGAAGCCAATTTGGTCCAGCACTGTGGGATCCTGCCATTGTGGCACTGCTGGTTTCAAGCCCAAGCGGTAGAGCTACACCTGCGCTCAAAGTGAGTGCCTTGCTGACTGAGACACTCAATTCTGCCCAAGTTTACACACACTTTCTTAATGATACGATGCACACGTTTGAATAAAAGTACAAGGTATCAAGTCAAAATAAAGACCAGTCGGTGCTAAGAATGGAGAGGTGCAGTAAAAGACAGCAGGAAGAAACAGATGGAATGAAGGGCTGCGCTGTATGAGGAGCTTGTAGCTGAGCTCTCACCTGTGTGTGACTCAGTGTTGGGCCCGCAGGGCTGGGTGTTGCAGCCCTGGGTCTGCAGGGTCATGCCCTCGCAGTCGCGCCCGCCGTTCTTGGGCGGGGGGTTGGAGCAGGTCCTGTTCCGCGTCCGCACCCCTCCGCCGCAGGGGGCATCGCACTGGGACCATTCCGTCCACTCCGACCACTGCCCGTCCACTGAGAGAGGGGGGGGAGAGGGGGGAACAGGCAGGGAGAGAAAGGAGGAAAGGGGTGAGTTAAAAAGGAACGGCGCTCGCCCGTGTACGGACGCCCCGGACCCCGCCCCGCGCGCATGCTGACCGGCGCAGGCCCGGGTGAAGCAGGCGCGGCTGTCGAAGAGCGCCCCCCCGCAGTCCCCGCCAGGCTGGGCCTCCCTCAGGACGTCCCGCTGGCGGAACAGAGACCCCAGACCACAGGTCACACTGCACTGGCTCCACTCGGTCCAGGGGGAAAGGATACAGTCCACTGAAGGGAGGGACAAAGAGCAAGACAAACAACTAGCATCACGCAAGGACGTGAGCAGAGATTTAATGAGCAGGACAGGCAGGTAGTGAACATGCATGCCAAATACTGCATTTAAGCCAACTGTATATTACATCACTAATCCGTCTGCTCTTGGTGTCATTCTACAGAAACTGTATAATCCAATGGGTTTTATGTAGGCATGACCACTTGTGCTATGCAGGGATTTTCAGTGGCTGTCATACCGCAGCCCTTTTCATCGGAGCCATCCAGACAGTCCCTCTGCAGGTCGCACTTCTTGTCCAGGTGCACACACTCCCCACTGCCACACTGGAACTGCTTTGCAGAGCAGGGGCTGGGCACTAGGGGGCGCTCTGATGGCACTGCAGTCATTGGGGAGGGAGACGGACTGCCTACAGGAGCAGGAGCACATGATGTCAGAAGTATTACATACTATTATTAGGGCCATGGGAAATAACACAGAGCCAACATCCAGGCCAGTTTTCTCACAAAAACAAGTCCCAAGCCAACTGCTGCAAAAGTTTGAATATGCTACTCCTCCATATGAATTTCGAGTATCACATATTTGCTGGTGCTCAGTTCGCTGGGCTATGGCATCTTTGCCATACACTATGTGACGTAAAATTTACCGCACTGATCTTCATCAGACCCATCTGGGCAGTCTTCCTGTCCATCACACACAAACATGGTGTCCACACAGCCGAAGGCCCGACAGGCAAACTGGCCCTCCACACACAGGACTCTGGGAAGGCCTCCATCCGATGGCGTTGGGGTCACACTACTGAACTCTGCAGTTCAAAGGTCAGCAGTTACAAAAGAGACAATGAGACAACAAAGACCACAGCCCCATGGTTCACAGATAAACATAGCCTTTGAATCAGATGACATCTGAGATTCAAAAACTGCATGAGGTTGGCAGGGAGACTGCATGAGGATGAGACATACCAGTCCAGGGGATGGGGGAGACGGTGTGAAGGCCGGGGTGCCCATGATCGGGGGTGAGAGGCTGCACCCCGGGCCCACCGGTGACGGGGGTGCCGGCCATGGGGGTGGTGACCCGGTGAATGCCCGGTTCCCCTGCCGCACGCGAGGCACCCGTGCCCAGCCCTGGGGCCCCTGTGGTGGGCGGGGTCTGGGTGGCCAGTCCAGGCCGGCCGTGCTGGGGCTCTGTGGTGTGGAGCCCTGGAAGCCCCGTCACAGAAGACGCCCCGGTTGTGGATGGGCCCATAAAGCCCGGGCTTCCTGTGGGACCGGTGTGGTCTTTGATCCCCGGGAGCCGCGAGGTAGTACCTGTGCGTGTGTGCATGCGGAATGAGGTGGAGAGCACAAAGAGAGGAGGCGAGATCGTCATGAATAACTGTCTTCTTTTAGCTATCTTCTTTAAATCCTCTTAAAGAGATCAACCACCACATCAGTCTTGGTTTTGGCTGATTGCTGGTGTCTGTTTTATATGAATGTGTGGTTGGTGGTTGGTTATCTGAGTGCTGAGGGAGCAAAAGGGTTAAGAGTTTCTTCCTCTGACTCTACCTCATGACCTGCCCTAGGAGTGGTAATGGCTGAGTTGCTAGGCTCCTCTGATTAGCAAGTGGGGTTCACACTATAAAGCTGGACAGAGCATGGCTGTCTGTCAACCATGTTGTCATGGTATATTGGCCCTCTCAGTACTGCGCATGTTATGAGTGTGAGTTCATTTGAGTAAATATGTATGTGTTCTGTAGTGATGCTTCTGCACCCGAACCAGTCTTGCATGTCAACGTCTGGGTCACTCACCGCAGCCCAGCTCGTCGGAATGGTCGTCACAGTCCAGCTGGCCGTCACACAGGGCAGAGACGGGGACACAGCCTCCGCCGCGACAGGCAAAGTGTCCTTTCTCACACAGTCCACCTGGGGGCGCTGTAGTCAATTTTGCGCTGCTTGGGGTAACCAACTCATCTGGACAGAATGAGAGAGAAAGAGTGAGACAGAGTCTCAATGCTGTAGTAAGAATTGGCTAACGTGTGTGATTGATCAATGCAAATGCAAGTACAAAAACACACAGAAATAGGCTAAATCAGATGACAAGATGGAAATGAATGGACAGATGATCGTGTGGGCCCGAAGGGAGGGCAGGCTTACCGCCTCCACAGCCCAGGATCTCCACGCGGAGGTAGAAGGTGTGGCGGAACTCCACGGGGATGATGCGGAGGTAGCGCGCTCGCACCAGCCTGCCCAGCCACCGCGTGACCGGAGTCCTGCCGACCATGCGCACGTCAAACACCTGCACCGCACGGAACACACAGGGTGCCTGTTAACGCCATGGCTGCAACGCACGGAAATGACTCTAGCTGCGCTGCTAAAACAAAGCCAAATGTGGCCATGTGTAACCTTTTCCATCCAGGCAGATGTGTGGCTGCGATTCTTGTATGCTGTACCTTGACTGGGGCCCCTCCCTCTGAGCTCTCGGTGTAGTCTGTGAAGTGGGTCTCCACCAGGCTGAAGGCCAGGCGATACTTGGTGAGGTAGCCAGACATGTGCTCGCTGCCCTGTGTAACCACCCCCGACACCCAGGTGGGCTCGCGGAGGTCCACCTGGAAGTAGGGCTGGGGGTCGTCCGGCAGCGGGCTCCACCCTGGCTCCATGACCAGCCTGAGAGGAGAGAGCACATGGACACAGTCAGTCAGAGGGAGAGGGCGACCACACGGCTTCACAGAGACAGAAGAGCCCAACTGCACAGTCACACGGACAGAAGAGCCTAGCAGCAGAGTCACACGGACAGAAGAGCCCGACTGCACAGTCACACGAACAGAAGAGCCTAGCAGCACAGTCACACGAACAGAAGAGCCTAGCAGCACAGTCACACGGACAGAAGAGCCCAGCAGCACAGTCACACAGAGACGGAAGAGCCCAGCAGCTCAGTCACACAGAGACGGAAGAGCCCAGCAGCACAGTCACACAGAGACGGAAGAGCCCAGCAGCTCAGTCACACAGAGACGGAAGAGCCCAGCAGCTCAGTCACACAGAGACGGAAGAGCCCGAACACGCAGTCATGCAGAGAGGCACGGCTTGACACCACTGACTCTCATAGCCCGACCTGCCAATTTAAAAAACTCTTTCAGAACGTGAGTGAACCTCCAAGTCCTATGATGACTTAGGCATATTTGAGAGATATTTGAGAGATGTGAGATCTACTGTGCTAACAGAAATGTGAGAAACCAGAAATGTATGTTCCACTGCATCTGCCATTCTGTTGGCTTTGGACATGCCTGGACCTCTTTCCCCACAGGCTGCACACTCACACGTTGGGTACGATGTTGAGGCGGCCGGCGTCGGCGGGGTTGTTCTCGCCGTGCGTGGAGGAGCTCAGCTGGCCGTAGCGGATGCGGCCGTCCTCCAGGCCAAGGGGGGAGGAGCAGATGCCTGTGGAACACAGAGGGACTATGACACGTGCTGCCTCACATGTGACCAGGAACAAATCCATTGAACTGCATGTACCAGAGTGAACTTTTTAGGGATAAACTGTCATTACAATGAAGATAAGAGTAAAACTACTGTACCTAAATGCATAACACTTCTGTAAACCTTCACACAAGGGAAAAAGTAGTGCCTTGTGCAACACCATCTCATGCATTATGAGTAAAGTTTAATTACGCCTAATATTGACCTGAATGTGCTACATGAGTAAGAACTGCAGTGCAACGAGATGACCCAGCCCACCCACGGGCATGAGCTGTTATCAATAATACCTTGTGATCCAGGGCCTCCTCCACCCTGACGAAACACAGTGACAAAGAGAGAAAGCCGTTAGACATGGGGATGCAGGTAAACAGACTTAAGTACTGATGCATTGTGGGTTAAATCCATGATGAGAAGAGAATTTGATCTGGGCAGCTAGTCAGGGTGGGTGCAAAAAACACTACATATCAGGAGGGTGCTTTCCTTTACAACCAGGTTTGGGGAGTAATGGAATACATCAAAAGGGTTATGTATTTAAAATACAAAATATGACTAACTGTATTCCGTTACAGTTACCATTTAAATTCATGGTAATCAAATTATAGTTACATTTTTAAAATATTTAGATTACTTGAAGGGATTACATTGGATTTTTTATTCTTTTAATTTCTTTTTTTTTTTTCTTTATTTAATGTTTTTTCAGTTGGAAAATCTATCCAATGATAGGCAACTGTGTATCTCCCATATGCCCCTCAAAAAAAAAAAAAAAAAAAAAAAGCAAAAAGCCTGCCTGACTCACAAGACAGCAGAATGGAGAGTGAGACAGAAAGCAATCAGCGCAACGCGTTTATGTCATGGAAATACCGGGACCATTTTACTTTCAAATTTGGCAAAGGTCACAACATAACAGTACAATGCAAGCTGTGTTTGCCAGCAACCAAACTGCTACCCGCTTCAAAAGAGGCGACCTTTAACTTGAAGAAGTATCTTTAAGTAAATTCTCTTTTTCATTATTTAAGCTAATATCGATCGCTAGCTAGCTATCTTACATAGTTTGGCTGCACTGGATTAGCTATTTAGGTAGGCAGAGTATTAAAGCTAACTAGCTAAGGAGTAGATACAGTGAGAAAACAAGTGAAATTTCACATTTTCAATTACTCCAACTTCGATTACTCCAACAATTTCACACTACGCATATTATACATTAAATTGTTATGCTACTCCTTTCTCACTCACAATGTATTTAGCGTGGCTCGTGTCTTTTCTGACTCATGTTTTCGTGTAATGTACAGTTTTTGAATTAACATTTACAATTCTGAAGATGAAATGCCCATAGACTTAACACGGGGGTGCCAAAATGTTAGCCACAACAATGCTAAGTGAGGCTGCGTTCACACGTAGCATCTTTTTTGAAGCTGTCAGCGTCTGTTTTACATAATAATCCTATGAAGTAGACCGTGTTTTCAAAAACGTCCTGAGCGTTTTTTTTTATGCCGTCGCCAGCGTTTTTTTCTGCAGCTCAGGGCCGTTTTTCCAGTTGAAAAAAGCTCAATTTCTCAGAAAAAAACGCCCTACGTCAAGCGCTTTTTTGACAGCTAACCATGGAGTAGTGACACCTGTCGTTTCCCATAACAACCACCAAAAATGGAGAAGTTAATTGTGCTAGTTTCTGAGCACAGTGACATTCATCATAAAGATGCCGTCTGGAGTCAAATTGGACGGATCCTAGGAGTTTCTGGAAAATGTGTTTACTGCTTTTCGTTAGCAAAACTAGCCTGTTAGCTAACGCTAGCTCTGCAACAATGTATAGCCAGCTAGATCACTAACAATGTACATGCTACTGTTGTTATGGCAACAAAAGACCGCTCTCAACTGCTTTTTGGAACAAACGCTGCCAGCGTTTTTTTTTTTTTACTTGAAAAAATGCTCTGGCCAGCGTTTTTCATCAAAAAAGACGCTACGTGTGAACACAGCCTGAACATTCTAAAAATAACAGTTCGGAACCTTAGTCAGATGAACATTCTTTAAAAAAAGGAATCCAAAGTATTTAGATTACGTTACTTACCTTGAGTAATCTAACAGAATACAAACGGAGTACAAATCACATTTTAGGGCAAGTATTCTGTAATCTGTAGTGGAATACATATTAACCCTCCCAACCCTGTTTACAACCAACTTACCGACCCTGCAGTCGTGCCCACCTGGGGCAAGGTGATAGCAGGAGTTCTGAGAGGAGAGGGAGTGAGTGTGACTTCTGTCCCATTAGTGCCATTTCTGTGTGAAAATGGTTAAGTGTGAATGGTTAAATGGAAGCAGTTCAGAGACAGATGTGGAAAAGTATCTTATCGGTTCTCGGTTTTCATTTCGCACGGTGTAACCCTCTTGCCAGCGTACATTACATCGTATGTCACGCCGTGAAAAACGGCAATTTAAATGTAAATGAATTATGCCCTCTAATTGGTGTCAGGTGTCATGATGGTGGATCTGTGTGTGGTGTGGTGTTTAACCTTTCCCCCCCTGGGTGAGGGGTGGTGGTATTTGCACCAGGGAAGCAGCCGCTCTCGTCGGATCCATCAGGACAATGAGCGAATCCGTCACAGCGCAGAGCCGCTTCAATACAGCCCCCCGGTGGCGGGCAGAAGAACTGACCCTTCAGGCACCCGTGAGGGCTCCGTGACGTCGGAGGAGGCTGAGAACCTGTGGAGAACCTGGACTTACTCACTTTTACCACTATACCATGAACTTGGAGTTACTACATTTCCCCATTAGACAGTCCTTCTTGTGTACTTTTTAGTTTTCTAAAATGGAAGTCCATATACAAGGGCAACAGTGTGGAGTAATTGTAAGTAGCAGGACTTGTAACACAGAGGTTGCTGGTTTGATTCCCAAGTGGGCCACTGCTGTTAAACCCCTGGGCGAACTACTTAACCCAGATTGCTTCAGTGAATATGTAGCTGTATAAATGGATACCATGTAAAGATCGTAAGCTATGTAAGCTGCTTTGGATAAGAGCGCCTGCTAAGCAAACATAATGAATCCATTTTCCTGTAGACAGACGAATGAAGCGGGTGGACAAACACGATCGGGAGCAGCAACATGGCAGCCCTTACCACAGTGCAGCTCATCTGAGGCATCACCGCAGTCATTGACCCCGTTGCAAAGGACTCCTTGGGGCCCAGCGGGGACGCAGTGTCCATTCCCACAGCGGAACTCCCACTCCCGGCAGGCCCGCCCGGGAGTGGCCGAGGGTAGGGGGGGAGAGGGGGTAGACAGCCACCGTGGACCTGAAAGAGAGAGAGAAGGAGAGAAGGGGGAAGAGAGAGAAACACTGACTGACATCAGCAGCACAGGGACTGAATAACCAGAGAGTCAGCTGACGGTTCATAACCTGAACCTTACAAGGGTTAGCTTAAATCCTTATGAACAGTTTAAGGTTACAATATTATATGAGAAGTATAATATGATGCAATACATCTTTCACTACATGCAAAAATATATGTAATTTCTCATATTTCTTGATTTATATTTTGACATACGATTACCACACCACTATAAAAATGTCCTATCGGATATTTAAATGTACTATAGAATTCCAAAATGAATTAGCTAAATACTGCAGAAAACTCTACAGCAGGAGATTTTTGTAAGAGACGGCCTGTGTCTCTGACCAAACCACAAGAAGATGAGGCGTGTACCTTCTCCACAGCCAAGCAGCTCCACCCTCAGATAGATGCCGTTCCGGAAGTCATGCGGCAGCACACGCACGTACTGTGCCGATACCATTCTGTCCAAACGGACCTGGGTTGTGCCGCTGTCGTCACGGTTACCCTGGAAGACCTGGGCGAGGCGGGGGCAACCGAAACAGTATAAGAGTAATAAGGAGATTGTCTAGCAGAGTTACACATAAAGGCAATGAGCTGCTAACTGGGTCTCAGTCGGTGCCTGAGATAAATGAACCTGTTTTGTCTGCTGTGGTCAGGGAAGGAAAGAACTTATAAAAGATAGAGTTTGGAGGTGGGTTATACCTTTGCTCGGGGCCGGGCGTCAGTGATCAGTTCCTGATAGGTGTACCACTGTCTCCCATCATTGCTGAACTGCAGGTAGAAACTGGACACAAAGGTGTCAAATACACCTCCACCTTGGGTTATTATACCTGAGAAAGGGACACAGAGGATAGGTAATGACACCACAAGGTCTGTTCAGCTAATCTGTCGGTGTATATATGGAGAAAGACAGCAACCAGTGTTTGGGATGATGTCTATGCAGCTCAATAACGCTGGTGTTGTGGCAGATATCCTCCAGATGCAGGTGATAAGTATATCAATGCAGAGTGATGTGCAGTAGTAATGGCAGTAAATCAGTGTCGGTGTGTTACTGTATCAGTAATGTCAGTTTTCAGCTTATCGCTAATATTAGTGCATCAATATATTAGTAATATCAGTCTATCAAAGAATCAGTCATGTTAATGTAGCAATGTATCAGTAATATCAGTCTATCGGTATTATCAGTGTTTCAGTGCATCAGTAACATCAATGCACCAGTTACAGCATATCAGTAATATCTGTGTATCAGTGTATCAGTAATGTCAAAGCATCGGTGTTTCAGTGCATCAGTAATATTGTATCAGTTACGATACGTCAGTGTAGCAATGTATCAGTAATGTTAGTGTATCAGTATGCTGGCTCAGGCCTCATCCCTGTCTCTCAGTACCAGTGATGTTTCGGGGCTGCAGCAGGTCCAGCTGTAGATACGGCGGCTGCACGGTGTGGTCACTGTAGTCACTGTAATGGACCTCTGGGGCCCACGGCGGGAGGTCGCGGTATTGCTCCGGCTCCGGGCTCCAGCCCTGCAGGTCGCGGTGGGGGTCCTGGGAGTATAGCCGCCCCGCCGAGGGCGGGTGGCCCAGCTGGTGGGAGGAGGCGCTGAAACTGGAATCTGGGAGAGACTGCACCCCCAGAGGACTCCAGCACTCCTCTACAAAGTGACAGAGAGAGGGATTTCATTTTTTAAAAATGTGTTTAATGTTTAATCAGATCCAGATTGACTGGAATCGGTGCAGTACAACATTTTACATTGTCAGACTGCTTTCAAAATGAAAAAATACCCTATAGGTCAGGTCCATTTGCAATAGTGTCCTATAGTAAACTGTCCAAATAGCTCTGCAAGCTGGCGCGTCCTACAAGGTAGGACATTTTATGAGGGAGACAAACAAAAGTGAACAGAAAACAGATGACTGGTTAAACACAGTACCAGAGGACATTACACTACTTACAAATCCAAGGAGAGAAACATCCGTGTAAACCAGCACAGTTATTTGTATGTACACTAAGTACACACAGACTGACCTTCAGATGGGAGTGGATAGGTTGGTACAAGGGGTGGGTGCTGTGGAGGTATGGAGGGCGCAAGGGTGATGGGAAGAGATGCCGGAGTCGTTGTCAGGGAGATGGTGCCATTTCCACCTGACAAAAAAAGGAGGCATTTATCACCAAGCTCCAGGTCAGACAGGCATGTACTCTTCTACTGTTAAAGAGAAACACGCTCTGTGTTTCAAGGTAACTGTAAATGACAGCATGGATGTTTTGTGGCCTATACTGAAAATACTATTGACAGTCACCTCTTTTTTTTTGTATCCTTTGGATCCAGACTGTTTAAAACGTATCTACTTAAGCCAATGGTAGAATGGGGCTGTGTGATACTCCAGGGTGATAAATATGAAGACAGTCTACTAGAACGGCTGTTTACCTGATGCTTCACAATAGCAACACTTGTCTCCCTCTCCTGGAATTAGAGTCCTTCCCTGAATACACACGGATGGAAATAATGTTTATTGAATCTGTCCTGCTATCCAACCAATTCATTCAGATATCATTAGGTTACGGAGACACGCATGCACAGACGACTCCTCCCCTCTGACCTCAGGACAGCCGGCAGAGTGTGGACAGTAGGGGGCGCACTGCACAGTGAGGTTGGGCAGACACTGGCACAGCTGGCACTGCCCCAGTTTCCAGTGGTCCCCAACGGCATGGCTGTGGCCCTGGAACTCACACTCATCGCACGGCTCGGTCTGACAGCTGAGAAACACACACACACACATAAGAACACACATGGTCCTGTGATTTATTCCCAGCATGCACTGAAGCATTTGACTTTTTTACCAGGACAATAAGCTCCTCGGTTTTTCTTGCCTCCAGCGTGGGAAAAGCAAGGAAGCATTCAATTGGTGGATGAGGCAAACAAGAGCAACTGTGTTGGTGGATTCTGTAACAGCTGTACAGCTGCTAATGTTATATCATTCAAGTCAATAGAGTGTCGCCCCTCTCATTCTTAACACCTCTGCTCGTAAGGATAAAATATAACTCCACAGCTCGCAGCGGTTTTAAACTATGCATCCCAGCTGAGCTATTTCATGTCATTTAAGCTGAGGGTGAGTCATTCTTCTGGCCAGCCCACAGCTTTGAGTCACTAGAGTCCTTTCTGAAAATTCATCATTTTCACTGTTAGAGACACCTGATTTAAAGAGATGGCCTGGTGAGATCTACAGACATAACCACAGGAGATAAAGCATGTTGAAGGCAGCGTGCGAGGGAGTAATAGCTAAAGATGATATCATCACATACAGACACTGAGAGAAGTCACAGAAGGTCAGAGAGGGCAGAGGTTGGATTGCCTCACCGGCGGGCCTTGCGGTAAATCCCTCGGCATTGCCGCCCGTTGCCATGTTTACTGGGGTTGTTGGGGCTTCTGAAGGACCACTGGACGCTTTGTACCCCACACGGGCCTAGGCACTCACCCCAAGGTGACCAGGTTGACCACCCACAATGCACTGCGAGACAACATGAATGCACAGCATACAGTAACTACTCACATTATACATTAACTATTCCTTTCTCATTTACAACGCACAATACAGTGATAGTAACCAGACATCAGAGACACACGTTAACCAATAACTATAAATCACACAACATAAATAGTATGCCTTAACCCCAGTATACTATACCAGGTAAAACACATACTGTTCTTGCACTGAACAAAAACAAAACTACATGTGACATACGAATGTCCAGTTATGCAGTTATAAAGACTGTTACTATACTAGACACAACGTGCCATGTAATATCTATGTCAGTCACATGTGCTGTAACATAACAGGCAAAAGAGTGAGGTGATGTGTGAATGGACAGTGTTGGGTATGCTTACCCGAGCACTCAGGGTTGGGCTGGCAGCGTTGGGGCCTGCCTCTCTCACAGACGCAGATCTCACACCCAGCCTTCACCTGCTGCCCCGGCCAGTAGCGTACCCCCGAGACCTCACACACACACTCCTCCGGCAGCACACACTGCTGGGCGTGGCTCATCACCTGCCCCTCGGGGCACCAGCACCCTGCAGGTCACATGATGTCCAGAGGAGAGAAGTGGGAATACACAAAAAACACAAATGGTAACCAAATGACCACAGTTGAGGTGTACACTACAGACACTTTGCTGTTCATACTCCACTTTTTACTAGCAGTAACAGAGAAAAAGCACATTCAAGACTGCAATGGCGATTCTTAAGGTCTTCACACATACAGGGCGATGCGAAAAAAACGACGCGAAACTGCGAAAAAATCGTTGACGAATTTAACGCAACATTAATATTCACATTAAACGCGACGCGATTATGCGAGCATTCCACAAAAATCCGCCTGATGATGGATTCGTCAAGTGATGATGAGCTGGTGCTTATTCCTTTACAAAATAAAAGGAAAAAAAATTTTGGGTACATCCTGTCCTGAGAAGTAGGCGAGAACGCGGGGGTTTCACTGCTTGGCTCAGGAGTTGAAACTCTATCACGGCCGCTTTCGGAGCTACTTCACCACATCACAGAGCAGGCAACGGACCATGGACTGTACACCCACCGTTTTCAATCATTGCCAAGCTCCTCTCCTATTTTTTTTCCAGACATTGTCTTTAAACTCGTTATCTTTATAATTTTTGCTGCCATTGTCAAACAGCGCTGCGTTTTGAGACACAAAATGAATAAGAGACTCCGCCATGCCTGCAGCAGTGTGGCGTTTCCACAACCTACGCCCTGATTGGTTGAACGCCTTCCTTTCGCGGACGGAATGTTAGAAAAATCGAGCCTGTTGCGAAAAAATTAAACGTCACTTCTTCACATATGAACATTCATCTTTGATGTGAAAGTATTCATTTACAGGATAGATGTTCGAAAAAACACAGTGTCGCACGAAAAAATCGTAACGACAAATCGCGCTGTATGTGTAAAGACCTTTAGTGTTCCACAGTATTAGTAGCATTAATGGTGGAATGCTGAATTCCAGAATTCCAGAAGCAAGTTGCTGTGGATGCACCTCGAATGAATGCTTTCAATGCAACCACATGATCACATGCTCAGTACTGCCACGCCCGCTCACGCCTCACCTGAGAAACAGCTGGCGTTGGTGTCACACTCAGCCTCACTGGCCAGGTGGGCGCAGGTCAGGGGGCAGGTGGCACAGCTCCGCATGACAAGGTCTCCTGGACACGAGGCGTTGGCACAGCTGTCCTCCGGACAAGGCTCTGAGGGCCGAATGGACACACAGAGGGACACGGTCCAGACACACCGGCAGCAAAGCAGGGAGGCAGGTTAGGTCTGCCAGCTTTATAAATCATAAAACAACCACAGGATTTTTTTTCTATTGATTATGTATCCCCTTTACCCCCACAATTAACCTGTTTACCTCACATTCGAAGTTACGCTTTTCAGCAGAAGTGACCAAAACATGCATGATCTCGCTGGCTATCTAAAAAGCAAAGCTCTGGCAGATGCTGTTGTGAAACACAGATAGAAACAGATAGCATGTGCAGTAGAAGTCTGAAGAGTGACATACTGATTTCGGTGGCGATGGCAGGCTGGCCAGGCAGATCTGTGCAGGCCCTGCCACCGTTCTGGGGTGGGACGCATTCCCTTTGTCGGACCTCGACACCTCCACACCCCTTTGAGCAATTCGACCATGTTACCCAGGGTGACCAATGTCCATCAACTGTCAGGCATAGACAAATGCAACAATCCCAGGTCAGTATTGCAAGTGCATTTTAGAATGGGAAGTATACTACGTGCTCAAGAAACAGAAACCATATAAAGCAGTGGAGTATTACTGCTGCCTTTATTCTGATTATCATCATTATTATCATTATCAATGTCACCATCACCACCTGGACAGGAGGTAGAGAAGCACTGCTGTCTTTGAGTGTCCTCTCCCCTGCAGTGGCGGAGAGCATCCCCCAGAGGGCAGCGTCTCTGCCTGCTCTTGGATCCCGTCCCGCAGGTTCGGCTGCAAGGGCCCCAGGAGCCCCAGGGGCCCCAGCTCCTGCAGCCCTGCTCATCAGAGGGACCTCCGCTGTCAGGGCATTCTGGGATACCATTACACACCTGCCAGGAGAGGTGATACAGCAGAAAACACAGGCTCTATTTCACAACTGCATTTTACAGCCCGTGCAGCAACGACGGCAGAGAGTTCACTGTGTCGTGCTGCGGCCTCAGTCTAATCCTCTAATTCGGTTGTGAAATCCCACGGTAAGCCTCATTACCTCTTTAAAGGTCAGACAGGTGCCATCCAAGCAGGTGTATTCTGGGCAGGTGTGACTGGTGTTTCTGCCGCCTGGAGAAACAGGCGTCGCCGTAGGCCTGCCTGGTTAAAGCAGAGAGGAACAGCAGGTGAGGTCATGCACAGGTTCAGCGCTATAAGAAAGCAGCCTAATTCACCACAGTCAATGCCGCCGAAATAGAAACTCAGAGAGGCACCGAAATAGAAACTCATTATTGTTGCTATTGAGCGGCTGAATCTCTTTGGACACACCATCTGTTTCTTCCCCGTCTCTTAAGATCAAATACACTAATAACGAGCATCATATGAGTCATCACGTTTCTCCCGATGCCTCTGCTATGGGGGGCGGGGTGACACCACAGTGGCGTGAGGGTGCCTGTCCTGTCCAGGCGCACTCTCTGTTTCAGAGCTCACCACACAGCCGCTCGTCCTCGCCCTGCGGACAGTCCGGCATCCCGTTACACACGCGGGACATGTTCACGCACGTGCGGTTATCACACGGGAAACTCCCGGGACAGGGCGGGATCTGAGCGGAACCTGAGAAAGACACCAGGCAGACGGAGATGTTTATCAGTAGAGAAATGCACAAACTAACATATGTGTGCATGCTGTTGTTGCATCTGTTTACGTGTGCAGGAGTAGATGTGTGTATGTTAATGCATAAATGTATGTGTTTGTGTGTGTTTGTGTGTGTGTGTGCTTACCGGTATATGAGTGTGTATGCTGGTTTATGTGTGCGCATGAATAGTGTGTTCATGTTTGTGTGTGTTTATGCATGTAAATGCGTATTGTGTTTGTATGTGTGTGTGTGTGTGTGTGTGTGTTTAATGTGTGTGTGTGGTTAATGTGTGTGTGTGGGTGTGTCTGTGTATGCATACGTTTTGTGTGTGTGTGTGTGTGTGTGTGTGTGCATGTGTTTAATGTGTGTGTGTGGGTGGGTGTGTCTGTGTATGCATACGTTTTTTGTGTGTGTGTGTGTGTGTGTGTGTGTTGTGCGTGTCCATGCATACTGTGTTTGTGTGTGTGTGTGCATGTGTTTAATGTGGAGCTCCTCACCGCAGTTGTCCACGCTCTCGTCAGACGCGTCTCTGCAGTGCGGCACTCCGTCGCACAGCTGCTGGTGGTCCACGCACTGCTCCCCGCTGTGGCAGAGGAACTGGCCCGGCCCGCAGACCCGCTCGCACCGCTGCTCGTCACTGCCGTCCCCGCAGTCGGTCTCCCCGTCGCAGCGCCAGCCCTGAGGGACACACTGCCCGCTGGCACAGCGGAACTCGTGCTGCCCGCAGCCTGGGTCAGAGAGAGAGAGAGAGAGAGAGAGAGAGGGAGACCGTCGGCCTCACTTCCTGCTGCTCGATGGAGACAGATGCTCCCAGCCCTGACAGTCCCTCAGCTATGCATGATATGTACCAGATAGCAAGTTAATGGGTCAAAATGTGCCAGGTCATTTAGCTGATTTTCAACAGGGTGGTTTTACAGTCATTCACACCAACATTTCCCAAACCAAGAAATGATGTTCTGCTTTTTTTGGTCTTGCTTAGTTCTTTTCAGAAACTTTGCTACTTCCTGTCTTTCTACATGAAGCTCAGTAAGTATCGTTAAGTGTCATGAACATGGATTATATCCCAATGTACCGCATTAGAAACACCTAAGAACCCAAGGGTGATGCCTGCAAAGATACTCTAGGCTTATGAGAATAGGGATCAGTCCAAAGTCTTACTAGAGCTGGACACAGGTGGGGACACAGTTACAGTCACGGTTACAGCAGCAGCGGTGACCGTTTGGCAGTCGGCCTGCTGCTCGTCCTCTCCGCCCTGGCAGTCGGTCACACCGTCACAAAGCTTGCTCCTCATTACACAGGTTCCATCAGCACAGAGAAACTGACCAGGGGCACAGGTCACTGTCTCACACACACACACAAACACACAGAACACGTGTAAGTAAATACGTATCACTGCTTTATACATTGATGGTCATGTTGAAAATTAGGTGTAATCTTTTTCACATGTTCATACTTTCACTATCTTAACTGCATGAGAACCTCTATGCATACATTTTCATATATTGTCAGACACAAAATGTAAAAATAAAAATTAGTACAGGAGTTGCAACTTTTGAACTTTTCTAACATTTGATACAGCCCAACCCATACAGAAAGCACACAGAAGACAATATTGTACACTTTTGATGCTTTCTTTTACTTGGTCTCAAAGGTATGAAAAAGCCTTTAAGAAAGTTTAGCAAAAATGTTTTTTTAAAATTCAATCAAAAACAATGGGTGCTGACACTCAGAATTATTCAGCAATTCAAAAGTGGTTCAATAGAAGCCACTCCAAAAATACTAATGTGTATCTTTTGTTCATTTTTCTTCAGTCTTGCAACAACAGGCACGAGTTTCAGCATAGGCCATTGTCAAGATGTACAGCAAAGGGATGTGCCCAAATGTTGAACAACGATGCTGACGTCAGCTGTTTCAGGACTAAACTATTGAGCTGTTATAGCTATGCTGAACTACAGTTCATTCTACCTCTAATAAATACTGACATAAGAACAAACTGCAGTTAGAAATCAAAACACTTCGAACATAATTAATTCCACACTAATATTGTTTAAAAAACGCTTAGAACTAACTCCACTTAACTAATAGCATTATAAAAATCCATCTGGCCAACTTTCAACATGTGATATGGTACTGTGGAGCACAATGGTGCATAATTAATAGAAGAAAAAAATTTAAGAAATTTTAAATTCATTACCAAAACACACTGGAAAAAAATGATGTGCCGTTTACATAAGTGCCTGCCTCCCGGCTGATATGGCAAGAATACAAAAGATGCTTTTTACAAATGAAAACCCTGTCTTCTTGAGTCTTAAGGCCAGCAAATACAGCTGGAAATTGGAAATTCTGTGCAGACCTAAGGAGGCGTCACATTAAAAGGCAAGTCACCTCAGTACCAATTATCCCAGAGACACTCAAGAATAATTACCGTGAGTCAAACTATGATTTAATGTTTTAATTTAGTTAAGCACATTGACTGGGTGGTACTGTAGCTATAACAGTAGCAGTAGTTCACACAGTGACATTCAAATGATTAACATGAGTCACACTCATTTTCATTTTATTTATTAAAGGATTCTATAAAAATGCTCAACACTTCCAATACATTTTGTTCCATGTTTGAAGAACTTATCTAAGGATATGGCTGAGTTATTTTAAGAGAAGAACTGTCAGTGCTCCCGCCCCCTAGCTGTTGTGTTTTTTGTTTTTCTGTCCATGTGCTTTTGTTTTCCTTGTGTTCTAGCCCTGCCCCGCTCCCCGCCCGGTCTCCACCCGCTTGATTGCCTCATCGCCTTCACCTGCCTGCCTGCGCACCTGTTTCCCATTCCCGTTGCCAGCCCTGCCCTATATCTTCCCTGCGTGTCCCTGTCCTGTTGCTAGTTCGTAACAGTGTGCTTTTTGCCTGTTTCGTCCCCGCCGGTTTTCTCTGTTTGCTGTTTGCTGTTTTTCGACCTGATTTCTTGCCTGCCACTCTGCCCTGTTCGCCCGTGTATCTGCCTGCCCGGTGTTTGACCCTGCCTGCTCCGTTCCCCTGTATCTGGATTTGCCCCTCGGACTGCCTTTCTGGTTTTGACCCTGCCTGGTTTACCCTTTACGATCTTGCCTGTGGACTCAATAAATCTGCCTGAATACGACGCTCTTGTGGTCTGCGAATGAGTCCTTGCCCGAGCCCTGACAAGAACTTTGTTTAAAACGTAAACATCCATTTCCACCACTTCATTTGGACCTCCATTTTGCGGAATCAGCTGCTTATGTGAATCACATATGTGATTCATCACATGTGATTATTGTAAGCAGAACGCACCGTATTAAATATAGCCTCAGCAACCATTCGGCTGTTTTTGAATCGCGCATCCTGTTTGGTCCAAATCGCAGAGAGCGTGACGGGGGGTACCTGCGGGCGGGCAGATGGCCTCGTCCGTGCCGGAGGGGCAGTCCCTGTGGCCGTCGCACACCCTCTCGGCGGGGACGCACTGGTCCCCGGGACACTGCAGCTCCCCCGGGGCGCACACGCAGCCCCGCTCGTCGCTCAGGTCCCCACAGTCGTCGTGCCCGTCGCAGCGGTGGAGGTAGGGCACGCAGCGGCCGCCCGAGCAGCGGAACTCCCCGCCGCCGCACGTCACCCCGCAGTCTGAAACAGCGAGGTCAACGGGTGTTTCTCCCTGTTCGGGACTCTGCACGGGCAGCTATGCCACACTGAAGGACATGCACATGCAAACGCTGGCGATAAACATGGGTCCCCTAACTTGTGTCCGGGTACTACGTGGACGGGCTGCTGTTTCTATAGGTGAGGGGGGGTTAATGGTTTAGCCAAAAGCAGAAATTGTTTTTGGTATAAAGATGCAGAGAGAAGATCAACATGAACCTTGAGCATGTGCAGCCAGACAAAGGCATCAAATGAAGTGTGGGAGAGGTAGATCTGTGCACCTGGGACTACATGTCCATCAGATGCCTTTATAAATAAAGTAACTGAAGCTCAAGTTGATGGACCCATGTCAGCTGGTGCCAACAAGCTGCAGTAGAATGTGGCTAATGGAAACCAGCCATCATGGCAGGGCCTAATGACAGAGCCCCTCACTGAACCACATGCTCTGTAAGGGGGCAGGAGCTGTAACACAGAGGCGCGGCAAGCAGAGCGGGTCCGGCGCGCACGCACGCGGACCTTTTCGTCCGAGTCGTCGGCGAAGCCGCAGTCGGGGTGGCCGTCGCACGCGCGGCTGGCGGGCAGGCAGCGCCCGCTGGCGCACCGGAACTCGCCCGGGGGGCACAGGGGGAGCGGGGTGACGGGGGCGCAGAGCTCCTCGTCGGACCGGTCGGCGCAGTCGGGGTGGCCGTCGCAGCGCAGGGCCCCGTCCACGCAGGGGCCGCCGGCGCAGCGGAACTGCCCCGGGGCGCAGGTGGCGGCGCACAGCTCGTCGGACCCGTCCCCGCAGTCGTCCTCGTTGTCGCACACCCACAGGGAGGGGACACAGCGGCCCGTGGAGCACTGGAACTCTGACTCCAGGCAGGGGGTGGGAGGGGCGCAAGGGGACCCTTCACACTGCCAGTCGCCATCTCGGCAGGAGCTAAGAGGACACACACACACACACACACACACACACACACACACACAACATCATCCTCCGCTGGGAAATCCAGTACTTTCACAGCCTGCGAAACACTGTTTTGAGACCAGGTCTGGGAACATGAAAACATTTACATTTATTCATTTGGCAGAGGCTTTTATCCAAAGCGACTTACATAGGTTACCATTCCTTACAATGTTATCCATTTATGCAGCTGGATATCTACTGAGGCAATTGTGGGTTAAGTACCTTGCCCAAGGGTACAGCAGCAGTGTCCCCAGCGGGGATCGAACCAGTAACCTTTCGGTTACGAGTCCTGCTCCTTAACCACTATGCTACACTGCCGCCCCAGACAACCTGCCCCTCTGTGAAGATGTGCTTTGACCCAGATGATAAATGCATTACAAATTCGAAAAGCCATAGTTTTAAACAGCCACAGGCAGGAGACTCACCAGTTCCTGCAGTCCTGGGTGACAGTGGACCCAGCAGGAAACACTGAGCCCTCCCACTCACAGGGGCAGAGTGACGGGACAGTGCATGTGTTGCCTGTAGGGGGGAGCCAGAGAAGCAGGGGCAGGCATTGTTAAAAACACTTTATGAAAATTCAACATTCATGGGCAGCTAGTATTTCAGGACTTAACAATGCCTACACACAGGGAATGTTTCCTTTTATTTGCTTTGCATCTTTTCCCCCTTTACCCCCCCTCCGTTCTAGTAGTTAATTATGCATATAAGGTTGTCACCACTGCAACAACAACTACTGAAACCCACATGGGAGGGAGGGGCTAGGCTCCTGCGATCATCTGACACATGCATGCCTTCCATGACTATTTTCCACACTGCAAGTCCCACAGTGCACCAGGGCAAACACGGTTGCAGGACAGGATGGGAAGATAGGATAGAGCATCTTCCCAATGCCCAAGTGACTCACAGCAGCCCACAAAAGTCCCAGGGCACCAAAGGTAAAGCAATTTGGGGACCCTGGCCAACCTACCCACCATTATCCTCAAATGAACAAAGCTAATTTGCTCCTGTGATGTGGGCGACCAGTTACTGTCAGGAAATGACAAGGCCAGTTTTGAACCTGCGCCATAGTTCTCAGACTGCCCTTAAAACAAGCACTTCTACAGTAATTTTCCTTCATCAGCGATGTTTTGAAATGCCACCTCCCACACAGTAGTATGAAGAGGGTCAGAGTACGCAATCAAGCAAAAAGTTTCCTTATCTCTCACTATCACTTGCACCATAAATTCACCAAGGCTAGTAAGCAAGTATAACACATGAGTTAGCACTTTCATTCAAGAGGTTTTTCTACTGAGGGGATGTAAAACACCCAAGCGTACACCTGTGTCATACTTTCCTCAAATGGCTGTAGTTGTCTCTTACCGTTCCAAACGGTCCCAGGGGCACAGAAGCAGCCCTCCACACAGGAGAGGGCGCTGCAGCCGGAGTCTGGGCTCTGTGGGCTGCTGGAGCAGGTGGGGGTGCAGGCTGGCCCGCAGGCTTCATACACCAGACCATTCTCACACTGCAGGGCTGCAGAGAAAGACCGGGGGGGAGGGGGGGTGTGAATGTATGGCTCCGTGAGAGAAGGAGTGAGCGGAAGAGGAAGAGAGGTGTCACTGGATATAACCCCAATTACCCACACACAGTTTACTAAGGTCATTAACAAGTAAACAGACAGAGTAGCACCGTATTAAAATAAACTAAAGGATGCACAAACCCACATGGCTTTCAATACAAATGGCTTAGTCAAGAGTGGTAAAGACAGCATTCAGGGGGGATGTTTGAGACAAAGCAAACATTAATTGAATGAGCAAAGGCTGGTAAAAAGTTAGAATTTTAAATGATGCACGTTAAAAAGAAAAAAACAATAGCCCTCATCATACTGGTCATGGCTGGCCGGGAGCCAACTGCAAGCATTCATTCAAAGCATTCATTCAAAGCAGCATTCAAAAACAGCCAAGCCTAATAAATATACCAAATGTGAAACAAGTGAATGAGTGAATGTCATGAAGATTTACTGGTACAAGAATTATATTCAGCATGGGCTTGGGCCTGGCCAAAAACATTCAAAGCAGAACATGAGCAGTCACTGAGAGTCCCATTGGACAAGAACTATGCGAGGATGCAAGAACATGAAAAAAAGAGAGAAGAAACCAGACCAAAACAACAGATTTCCCGCCAGTCTTGCTTAAAAGCCTTTTAAGTATTTCCCTTCATGACTGAGCCTTATGCAGTATTTTGGGAATGATGTCTGTGTGTATGTGAATGTGTAACGTGTGGCACAGCTGTTATGGTGAGGCTTTTTTCATTTTAGCGAAGCAGTGTTTCATTTGTGCAGTGTGTGTCAGCGCAGCGTCTTCAGGTGCCCGTCACCAGCTCAACATACGGCAGAGCTCTTGGGACCTCCAGCGGACGTAGACGCCTCTGCGGTTGCACTCCTCAGCGTAGGAGGCGATGGCTGTGCACAGACACTCACAGTCCCCGCCAGAGTCACACCTGCCACAAAGCGCAGAGTTAAACCACACGCTGTCACAGTCCAGTCAGCCTCGTCATACATAATAAATTTGGCACAACAGATCTAGGCGATATCAGACCAGTTAGGGCAGCTTTTCCCAAACCTCTCCTGGAGGACCCCTTGTCCTGCATGTTTTAGATCTCTCCCTGCTCCAACACAGCTGATTCGAATGATCAATGATCAACTCCTGAAGCTGCTTAACAACAAACTGATCATTTGAATCAGCTGTGTTGGAGCAGGGAGAGATCTAAAACATGCAGGACAAGGGGTCCTCCAGGAGAGGTATGGGAAACGCTGAGTTATGGTATAGGTTTTAACATAACCATCCAATGGATAATAAGACCACTACAACAGATCTCTTTTATCCAGTAGTATATAAAAAGTCTATCTCGTGTTTTTCAGTACTTTTTGTTGAATTAGCAATGCAACACTCTGCATTATATAAAACGTGTTCTCAAAAGCCGTGTGCCGCAGCTCCAGGTCGGGACACTCACCCACAGGCGTCAAAGACGCACCAGTCGTAGAACTGCTGGAAGGGGACCTCCTGATGGCACGGCGCAAAGAGCTCCTGGGTGATCACAGCGCAGCGCTTCCTTGCCCACGTCACACGGTGGGGGTTTTGCTGAGGCACAGAGGGTCAAACCCAGGTCACATGACTCTCTTTCTCTCATATGTTACATTACACTTGAATATCTTAAATATAATATTCACACAATGCTGCTGCCAAACTAAAGCAATCTCATCACCTTGCTACAATGTCACAGTAATGAGTTATGAGAATGCTAGGCATTGGTTAGGAATATGTTCTATATTATTCCACGCCTAAGAACCGGAAGCTTGATGTTATCATTGTGGTCAGTGCTTGACAGTTGTCTCAGTGTTGGGCAATGAAGGAGGTTCAGGATGGAGGTCGGACAGCCTAGGGTACTCACAGTGCAGGGGTCACGTAGGTCCTGATCTTTGACATCAGGGCAAGAGGGGCTGGCCTTCCAGGAGTTGCCAAAAAGCTCCGCTGTAGACTCCACAATGCTCTGCCGCGTGGTGAAGTCGTTTTCTGTGTCCCCGTCAAAATTCCCACACAACCCGCCAACTCGCCCACGGTACTTTGGGGAAAGACGCACATACACCCGCATACCTATGCACAAGGTATGGGGGAAACATTCATGAACTGTCAACAAAACAGATTGCTAAGACACAGTGTTATTATGAAAGGAAAGGTCAAAGCCTCCATGTGTTTGCAGTCAAGAGTTGAGGAAAACAATGTGTGACTGCCAATTCCAAGATAATCCCATAAGTACTTAAACCCTCATTTTAGGAGTCAGAATTGACATTCCGTCAATGTTAACAGATGCTGAAATCATTAGTGAACAAAATGAGCTGGCTCATAACCAGCCCTCAGAAAAGCCCTAGCTAAAGAGAACTGCAACAGTGAATTTTGGCAGGAAATCTTTGTAACAACATTTGACAACCCAAGGTGAGATTTTTAAGATTGACCCCCCACACAGAAGGTGGAAATCACGCATCTTATAACCCTTTTTTCAGCAATGTGAATAATCAAACTAAACAAATGCCCTCAATTTTCATGCCTCCTTTGTCCCTCACTCTCACAAGCACTAGAATGATTTCTTGACTATATCACCCTATAACACACAAAGTTGCCATAGCAATGGAGTGCAGCCACAATGTGTTGTCTATAGTGGGACTGATTCTCAGCTGGTAATGTTAACCACAGCGCCCCCTAGTGGTCATACCTCCATCCCAGAGAAGGGTGACCCCCAGGCGGGAGGAGAGGGACACAAAGAGGCCGATCCTCTCCAGACTCAGTCCACTGCCTGAGTAAGTCTTGGGCAAAGTCACAGGCATGCCGTTCACCGTCACTGCCTTCCCTGGGGCCCAAAGGAATTAAGTTTAACAGCAGGCTGGCCTTATGAAAGAATTCTCTCTCTCACTGTTACTCTATTCTCTCTCACACCCACCCACCCACTCACTCACTCACCCACTCACTCACTCACTAACTCACTCACTCACTAACTCACCCACCCACTCGCTCACTCACCCACTTGCTCGCTCACTCACTCACTCACCCACTCACTCACTCACTTGCTCGCTCACTCACTCGCTCACTCACTCACCCACTCACTCACTCACCCACTTGCTCGCTCACTCACTCACTCACTCACTCACCCACTTGCTCGCTCACTCACTCACTCACCCACCCACTCACTCACCCACTTGCTCGCTCACTCACTCACTCGCTCACTCACTCACTCACCCACTCACTCACTCACCCACTCACTCACTCACTGCTCACTCACCCACTCACTCACTCACCACCACTCACCACCCACTCACCACTCACCCATTTGCTCGCTCACTCACTCACTCACTCACTCACCCACCCACTCACTAACTCACTCATTCACTTACTCGCCCACTCACTCACCCACTCGCTCACTTACACATTCCACTCATCCACTCATCCACTCACTCACTCACCCACTCACTCACTCACCCACTCACTAACTCATTCACTCACTCACTCACCCACTCACTAACTCACTCACTCACTCATTCACCCACTCACTAACTCACTCATTCACTCACTCACTCACTCACCCACTCACCCATTCATTCCCTCACTCACTCCCTCACCCACCCACTCACTCACTCTCTCTCTCGCTCCCCGTTTCTCACCTCTCAGCAGGTGCACGGCGGTGTTGCCCACGGTGAAGGTGACGGACTTGGTGCAGGTGACGCCGGTGCTGCCGCAGGGCACGTTCTCGGCGCTGACGCTGAACAGCCCCTCCCTCTCCTGCACCAGCACGTACTCGCAGTCCCCCAGGAAGGAGAAGCAGCGGCCGTCGAAGGTCACGTAGTGCGGGTCGCCCGTGGCCACGCAGGTGCCCGCGCACAGGGAGTGCCCGCAGTGCCAGCGGCGTTCCCGACACACGCTGCAGGGGCGCACAGGGGACAGACCGCTCAGCCCTACAGCCCACTCACAGAGACGCCCTGTACTCTCCAGCCTACTGGCAAACACCGCGTCTATCCACGGCACAGAGCAAAGCTCACCAGGTGTTGCAGTCCTTGGTTATTGTGTCGTTGCTGTAGTACAGTCTGCCATTGTGGTGACAGGGACACTCGGCCGGAGGGACACACCGGTCACCCTAGGGTGGGAAATGCAGAGAATAAGGCACAGACCACAAGACACACAAAACACACACACACAGACACTGCTGGGCTCTGTGTGTCATGAGAATCTCTGTCAATCTTATGAAGTCAGAGGTGAAGCAGACTGTTCGAACTGGGAACTGACCAGCAGCACCGTCTTTCCTCCGGGCAGACACACCCGTGGATGGGGTCGGCACAGGGTCCGGGGGCGTCCAGGCCGGAGCAGGTGCGCAGGCAGGAGCGGGGGGAGTACACCAGCGTCCCGGGACACTGGGTCACCTCGGGGCAGGGCACGTCCGTGCAGTTCCACGCCCCCCGCTCGCACACGCTTCACCGAGGCACAGCGGCACAAAGACAGAAAGAAAAAGCAAAGAAAGAAAAACAAGTAAATGTATGTGAGCGAAAATGCAGAGACAGCGACACACAAAGTCAGATCAACTCAGTGACCTGACCTCATCAGGAAAAAAAACATCTTAATGCGGAGAATATTTTATCTTTATGTGCCAATGCTAATCGGTAAATCATCAACGGACGCTCGGGAGTGACCTTCCCAGTCCATTCCACCAGATAAGTAAAAAAAAAAAAAAACTTTTGGCTGAAACTGAGCGAAGAGTTTGCCCTCTGCTGAGTTAGCACCCAGGGGCACAGACGGTGACACGAGGGACTGAAAAGGGCAGGACTGACATCTCAGCTGTCTGTCACATGCTCCATCACTGCGCAAATCCCTACGAAGATGAAATTACTTGAGAATGGGCAGAGACATGCCAGGGATTACAGAGCAATATCACAATTTGATAATCTATTCATTCCTTCCCACTGAATATATGGTGAAGCTAACAGTTGAAATTCAGATTTCTGAAAGGAACATCCAGCTAGTTAGTGCATGGGCACTATGATTCATCTCAGATCAGGACAAGTTAGAGAGCCTCATTATGAGAAGAGCTACACTCAAAGGCACAGCCCAGTATTCCTAGAGATTTCCTTTGTTATCAAGATCGCTGTCCTTGTGGGAAGTACATGGTGAAATATTAATGGGATAATCTTGTGATCCTGCAAAAAAAAAAAAAAAAAAAACATCTGAGGTAACACTCTTTCATCATGACATAAAAATCGCTAGGTCATTCGGATACACCTGTATTTTGGGGTTATGAAATAATCATATAGTCATTTTGAACTCCAGAAGCGATTGTCCTGTGATATCCAGAAAAAGCATTTTAAGTGTGACATAATGAACTGCTCTAAAGAAGCTAAGTGCCAAAGGAAACCTTTTTGACCACTAGCGCATGTGGCACATCTGTGAATGCACAGGCACCCTCAGAACAACGGGGGCACAGAGTGTGCTGCAGATCGTTTGATTTCATAAGTGCAATCGATTAATCCAAACTCCAAGTTACCAATCTCTAATCTTATCTGAGCCCTGGAGCACATTCAGAACTCTGCAAAGGCAGCAAATGTTTCATTTGACGTCACTACTTCGTTCATTGGGCAGATGAAATGGTCACTATGTTTCGCCCACGCAGTGACCCACTTTCTGCTGGTTGCACAAGTTATGGGTCAGCTTTGGCTCGAAATGTGCTGACCTTAAACGAGGCCCTCTTCTCCATTATCACATTTCCATTCAAGCAGATCAGGCGCGCGCACACACACACACACACACACACACACACACACACACACACACACACACACACACACACAGGAATGCACGTACGCATACCCGTACACGCACGCACACACCCTGAGGGAGACCACCTGTGTGAATGTTTCCAACCCCTCTTGAGCTGACATATGGCAAAGGGATGCAATGAAATCAACCTATCCTGAGACAACAGGAACAGGCCCATAGGGAGATTTCATCAGAGCTCTAAAGCCACTGTGATTTGAAGACAGACACACTGACGGATGCTGTGGCAGCACTTCCCACCCAGGCTTTGTATATCCCACACTTCCATCGCAACAGACACCCTCTCAGGCCCCCCAACACATGACAGGAATGAGAGAGAGACAGGGCAGTACCAGAGAAAAAAAAACAGTTTGAATCGGTTCCAGAATGTACAAATCACTCTGGATAATAATCAGTCATGCAGACATCACCCCTATGTAAAAACGCCCATGCAGTGAGACTGTTTCACAGCCTCCTTAATCCAAGTGAACCCTGGAGACAATGGCTCTCTGCACCCAGCAGAGACACAGTGCGAGGGCTGTGCCTTGCTAACCGTGAGGTAAAAGGCTTCTGCTGAGTCACCTGCTCTTCACAGCTCCTTATCTGACCTCACAGCTTCTTTCATCTGATTCTGATAAGAGCTGCCGCAGAGATCATGATGGCCAATAAAGGGCTTATCATTCAAGGGTCATGAATACCGGAGCGTTCATTGCCAATTACCCCCATAAGCTCACCCGTGCTTTTCCCTGTGCTACCGCTGGCTTTTGACATGAAAACTGAAAACCTGAAGAAAATGTATATGTAAACCTTAGTATGTTAAAGTAAACGAAACACATGTCCACAGCCTACATCTGAAGTCACGTAATCAATTCATTGCACCGCAGTCGTCCAGAGGAAGTTGACCGGCGAATGACCTGTTGACGGCTTGATCCGTCTACCCACCACGTGTTGCAGTTGTCCAGGATGGTGTCTCCAGGCTGGTACGTTGTGTCGCCTCTCGCGCAGGGGCACATGCTGACGGGCACGCACTGCCCGCCGTCGTCCCGCGCCAGGCCCGCGGGGCACTGGCAGCCTGGCACGCAGCGGGGCGCCTCCCTCCCGCAGCTCCAGCCCAGCCGCAGGTCGGCGCAGGAGCCCCCGCACGGACGCCCGCACTCCTGGTACACCTGACCGCCGGAGCACTGCACCGCTGAGGGGAGAGGCAGACACCATGGGGTGGGGGAAGCTGACACAGAGGGGCACCGACACCAAGGGAAACAACTAAGCAGAACGCTGCTGCGAAAGAGTGAAAGAGCAGAAACGAAAACGCAGATTGCAGCGGAGCGCGCGGGGGCCGGCCCACTCGCCCCGGCGCGGACCCTTACGGCAGAAGGTGTGATTCCTCCAGCTCACGGGCGCCCCTTCCTCGGCGCAGTGCTGGGCGTAGGCGGTGAGGACGGCGCACTGGCACTGCCTCTGGGGGGCGCACCCGCACACCTCGGTCAGACACAGACGGAAGTACGGCTCCCTCTCCACCACATCATGGCACAGCTAGCAGACCAGCAGACACAAACAGAGACACGCCGTTAGCTCGCTCTCATACCCTCCTATGCACAGCCATACTCACATAAACAGCGGGATCCCATAACGGCAAGAGTCAGAAAAGATGGCCACAGACGTGCTCATCCTGCTTAATGGATTCCAAGCCAGGAGAGCTAGAGTGACACTAGAGCTAGAGTGGGTAGGGACTTTCCAACTGTGCTAGCTTGTGTTTTAGACATATATATTCACATATAGCTTTTCAAAAAGATTTAATTTACAGCACTTTACAGCACTACATTTAAACAGACAGACACCCATACAGAAACAAAATTTATGGTAATTCATTGAAAAATACGCTGTTCAGCCCAAGAATATATTGCACATACATTTAAAATATATTAATGCAAAGTAATACATTGCAGGATACCAAACTGACAATAATTTACATATTTTCAATATATGAACTAAAAAATATATTCTCTAAAATATGTTGTCGCTATATCGTTTTTTTGTATGGGTAGACACACTCACTCACACACACGCACCTGGAAAACATGGCCGTGGATGACGTTGCAGATGGTCTCGGCGTACTGCCTCCTCTGTGTGTAGGTGCTGCAGGGGTCTGCAGGGGCGCTCGGGGGAAGGAGGCACTCGCCCCGGGTGAACTTGCCGGCGAAGGAGGCGACGCTGCTCTCCACGTCCCCCTCAGGGGTCATGAAGTCATCGTGCTGACTCCAGGTCAGGGTGCCACACAACCCTCGAACCTGCGGCCAAGTCCATGAGGTCTTTAGGCTAGCGCTCTGGTCCACACTGTGGACCGGCTGAGCATATGAACTCTAAGTGCACATGATACAGATGCTCTCTCACATCCCTCTTCTTCTGTTCAATTCAGTTGTGTGGGCGTGCAATACATTTCATAAATACAGCCAAAGCACACAGCGCATGGACTCAGATAGTCCTGCACATATCTCTTAAGGGACTTAATGGACATAATATTTACTCATTTGCTAATTCCAGACCTCTCTGCTCACCTTGTGTGCAAAGCCAGGCTGGAGGGTGATGAGGGCAAAGGAACCGTCAAGGTGCCACATCAGCTGGGCACCAAATGCCTGGATCACTAGGAAGGAGGAGGAGGCCCGTCGCACAGCCAGGTCTGCTGTCACCACGGGCAGCGCCTCCCTCTGGCCGTTCACCATCACTCCACCTGCACGCTCAAACATACGGTTGATTATATAACCACATCTGAGCGTAAGGTCACACGTATGTCCAGCACTACTGGTAACTGCATTGTACCTGTGTAAGTAGCAAAACAGACAGACACAGCACACTGATACCAGTCACCACTGGACATGACCCGCTGCTCACCTGTGTCGCTGACGGTCACAGTGGTACGGAGCGCAGTGACGGACATCTCCCTGAGGCATCCCTGCCGCCCTCCCGCCACACACCCTCCACTCTGAACGGTCACCAGCAGCTTGCTGTCTACGAAATCCTGCAGACACACACACACACATTGTCACCTCCTATGGGCACAGACACCAACACTTCAGAGCTGGAGTTGCTGGGTCAGCATTATGAGGTGGTATGAAAGACATGAAGGACAGCGGAGTGGCCAGGTCCAGGCTTTGTTTGCACAGCTACAGTATGTCAGGTCCTCAGCACTTCCTTTAACTGCTTGGTAAGCCGTAATAACTCTGCCACTGTGGCCTTTCAACAAGGTTACCATTACAACCTAAAGGAGCCTGGCAAGAGATGCACAAGCTGTCACCGTCGATAGAAATGCCTGCTACGACCTGTCCACATTTTACATTTACATTCAGTCATCTATCAGACACTCTTACAGTGAATTACAAACATGCATGCTAAAGGCTAGGCTAAGAGCAGAGACCAAATCATCAGTGTAACAACCGATAGTAGGGGTCATTACATAACATACAGCACTTAAATGCGTGATGTGAGTACAAGGGTAATTCTGTAGTAAACCGTGCGCTTTACTCATGCCTATTAAACTCACATGAACTGGTTTTTATTGTAATCATTTCCAGGGACCAGAGTTGGGGGTCAATTCCATTTCAGTTGAGTCAGTTCAGGGAATGAACTGAAATCCAATCATGCTCTACGCAGAATTTTCAGTTCAATGAATTGATTTTCAGTGAAATTCCTGAATTGACTCCACTTACAATGGAATCAATCCCAACTCCGCCAGGGCCATCGTTTTGCATTAACATATTGGGTCACATGTATCAATGGTGCGTATGCACTAAAATCGCGCTGAGCACTTTTCTATACATAAAATGGTATTTATGAAAAGATACTTCCCGGGAAAATATGCGTACCTCTATGCAGGGGCGTAGAGGTACGCACCAAATTTTGGGCCCCGGACACAGTAGTGTGCCCGCCCCCCACCTCTCCCCATCCCCTTACCAAGAAAATAAAGGGACGACAAAAATACATAATGTATTTATTATGTTATATTTAATTATCAGGTTGGTTTATATGCATTTAAGGCTTAAACAGCTGACAATCAATAAGGTAAGTGTAATTTGAATCATATATCTTGCTGTAGTTCAATGAGGATTAGACTCAAACTTAGTCTCTGTTCGAAACAATGTAACTAGAGAGGAATCCAAAAGAGAAAAACCAAAAAAATTAGAGTACAATATAAACAGCTTATAATCAACAAGGTAAGCATGCTTCATCAATCAAACTGGTTAAATGAGGATTTTACTCTTGCTATCTGTATCTATATATACTATGTTTTTTCCCATACATACATATCTATGATAAAGTTTAATTTATAAATTAGGCACAATAAGAGATTCACAACAGCAACTAATAATAAAATAGAGCAATTATAACAATATATAGGGTTACTTGAACACAAGCACTGGGACACCGCGACAGTCGATCTGATGACCGAGACGGCTACTAAGTGACTACCGGACGGGCATCGTATACAGCGTGGATACGCTGGAGAAAGGGATGACTGACGTCCCGGGGGGGGCGCGAGATTTCATCACGCTACCCACAACGGCGCGCAATTTAAAACTTATGAATTTTTTATTTCTGGAATTTTCCATTTAATATTTTCGGAGCGCGGGTAACTGAAACCGCGGATAAGGAGGGACCACTGTATTCACTGTCATTTTCACTGAAACTGCCCAGTAAATGGTTGCTTGGAAGCTGGAACACCTGTTAGCTACTTTGCTGAGCTCACCTTGTCTCATGTCTTCAGCTACATTGCTCTTTCTCCCTCTGCAGCTGCTTCTGGAACTAACAGTGTGTATTTTACAGGTTAGCTGCTGGGCTGAAGCTAACTTCGCTGGGTTATGATCACAAAAACATTGTCTGTTACATTAACTATTAATAAAATGCTTACTAGCTGCACTGAATCAAATCCTGCTTCTTTATCAGCTTGTGCGTGTTATGAATGACTGCTAACTAGCTAATCGCTTGTTAGCAAGCTAATTTACGGTACTGCAACATATTTACTGTTTGGCACTTTAGGCTCACCTGTTTTCTGAGAGAAACTCGTCAGCAGTTGCCTGCCCTCTTAACTTTCTCTCTCGCTCTCTGCCCTACTTGCGTTTCTGAAATCCTGATTTAGATTTTGGTTTCAGAATTGGTGAAAGCCACTGACTGCTCTTTTTAACCACGTTATTTACACCATAGATTTGCGCATCGGAGGATCAAACCACTTTTGCTTTTGAGGCGGGGAAGGGGGGCGTGGGGACAGGAAGCAGGCAGATAAGCAGAACTTATCATGGAAGTTATTATTTATTTCTATAATAACAGAAAGTATCAAAATTAGAAACCAAAATCAATTTATTTCCGAAGCGTTTGGAAGGCCCCCCATCCAGGCAGGGCCCTGGTTAGTCAGGTCCACCATTACCCACGGCCCGACGCCTCTTCCTCTACGCATGGTCTCGAGGTGGCGTACGCATAAAATTTGTAATTTGCAAATTGGCGACACCAAGAGGAACTAAACGGGGATGCAAATAAATGGGTCTTGTGTCAATCATTGATGAGTGTTATCGCGCCAGGATGAAGTGACTGAGTTAAAAATGGTTAATAATGGCGAGGAGGCAGATTTTTTTTATATAGTTAAACACAGTGCTGGGCGGTATACCGTTTCATCCGGTATACCGGTTTTAACTTCCCGTACGGTATGTATTTTTCATATACCGCCATACCATACCGTAGCTGAAACAACTAAAGCGGCGTCTTAACCGAACGCGAAATTTTGCTTAGCTTTCCTCGCGCGGGTTTGATTCTTGCCTGAGAAATGGACAAGCGAATTAAAACCGGAATACCGGTTCATCCAGTATACCGGTTTTAATTTCCCGTAAGGTATGTATTTTGCATATACCGCCATACCGTACCATAGCTGACAGAACTAAAGCGGCGTTTTAACCCAACGCCAAATTTAGCTTAGCTTTCCTCGTGCATGATTGATCGCTTGCCTGAAAAATGAACAAGCGAATTTCGGGCCACGTCACAGAAAGCATTTTTGATTGCCAACGCTGCTAGCAAGTTGCTGAAGAGCAGGGGCGTGGCTTCTAGCCCTACTTGAAGGTGATTGGCTTTCGCTGGAGTTGAACATTTTTTAACTCAAGCGAACCGGATGCGAACGCTGACGTCGCCAGTTTCGCGTCACTCGCAGTTTCGCCGCGATTAACTCCGCCCATTCGCCTCCTGCCATGGGCTTTTCATGCTTTCGTGTCGCTTGTAAATTTCGCTCCGCGTTCAGTTAAAAAGCAGATTGTCTGTAGTTTGTGTGCTTGCGAAAGCTACAACGTGAGATTGTTTCATTAACAAGGATGGCATTTATCAATTTAAATGACCTTAAATGCTCATATCTCAGCTTTTGTGAGGTCTGTGTTCTAAACGTTATTGTTCATTGCACTCAACCTAACATAAAAGTTTATTTTCAGTAATTTAAATCGAGTTAACTAAATTTAGTTCCGTTTTGTAATTTGAATTTTGTAACACAAGAAAGCTATAATGTGAAACATTTAAGAGAAAGCTTTGGGATTATTTGCCACTTAATTATTCAAATTGCCATCCTTGTTAATCTCATGATGTAGCTTTCGCAATAGCACACAAACTCATGCTGTAGTTTTCGGAATAGCACACAAAATAGCAGACAATCTGCGGTGTGTTAATCATTTATTCTAATAATCATTTATTCTAATTGTGATTGGTGTCGATTATTCTGTGAATTATTTGTTTTATTGTAATAAAGGAGGATAAAGGGTACAACTAAGACCGGAGATGCACTAGAAGAACTTGTGCCCAAGAGAGCTGCAGCCAGGTAGCATAACAGTCTTAACAGCTGGGAGAGGCTCTTTTTAAGTTCCGCTACGTTGGTAGATTAAAGAACAGAAAACAAAGCTGGACGATGAAGAATATATACATGAAATTAAAATGTTTTTATATTCTATGTACTGACAGTAGAATAAGTCACAAACCTATATAAAGGCCCAGTCATGCAAAAAAAAAAATACCGCGATATACCGTGAAACCGCCAGAATCTTAAAAAATATCGTGATACAAATTTTTGGTCATACCGCCCAAAACAGTAGGTTATCATCCTGCTATGGCTATTTCTGCATTTTTTTCATCCTGCAGGTGACAGTATAGTGGCGTTTTGACTAGACACGAACAATTCCCTACCTTACCTTTTCCATGTGTTTGTGCGTCATGGCCATAATATGAAATAGGAATATTTGGGGCAGATTGCCAGGTCACCACCCAAAATTGGTCTGGTGGTAGGTTTAATGAAATTCATTGATTGCATTCACCATGCAATAGCCTCTGAAAGGCTAAACAACAACAACACAAAACTACTGTTTCAAAATCAAATACATTTATTTCACAGCAGTATGAAGCCAGTATTAAACCTGAGTGTCCTCGCACAATTTAGGGAATCAGAGCACTCAGAATGTAGGTCTACAAGACGTGAAGTAATACAATTTATGAATGAATCTAACCACCGAGAGATGACTGCTAATATCAACAAAACAATAGCCAACAGCGTCAGGGTCATTAAGTAAAAAAAAAGATGATCGAATTGTTTTGTCTGTCTTTCTGCTCATGCCATGCAGCTCTCTCACTCTCTCTCCCTCTCTCTCGTTGACCGAAACTTCACTTCCGTGTCGTTTCCAATGAGTATTCCAACGTTTCCAATATTTTTGTTGTTTTTGCCATTTTTCTATAGGGTACATAAAACTTAAACTGGGGGCAGAAAATACAACTGAAGGGGCAAAGCCCCCTTGCCCCCCCGTGGCGGTCGGGTGCGGACACACTGGTCCTGTGTGTGCTTATTCGTTTTCTGGCCTCTCTTGTAAAATCCGACCACTTCTTCTTCACCTCCTCCACTGTACGCACCTCTGGTGAAACTGCATTCATAGCAGTCACCACTTTGAGCCACTCCGCATTTTTCCGTCGATTTGAAATGCCGCTACTCTGGCCGCCAAAAAGGACATTTTTTCTCCTGTCCACCTCATCAACCATCACCTCTATCTTCATGTCTGAATAATTTCTTTTCTTACATCCCGCCATTGATCCTCAACATCAATCTCTGCATTTCATTCAGATTTACCTGGGATCTTTATATGCTAATTCAACTATTTAAAGGTGTGTCTTGGTCCATACAAGAACAACTGTGGGAGTGGACGCTAAGCGCGTTCATGTACACATGATCTCACGCTGATTTGATTTACGCTCAGATTTATGAAGACAATCAGACGTACGTGGTGTTTGATAACTCTGACGAAAAAACCTCCTTACACAAATCGTGAGATTGTGCATATGCATGGTTTTACAGCAAGTTGTCCACAATGATTGATACACATGGCCCATTCACGCGTCTCACCTCTACCGCTGTGAAGCCGCAGTCGCCGCCCTGCAGGGAGTACCTCTTGCTGTCGAAGGTGGTGACCTGCATGCCCCCGAGCAGGCTGCACTGAGCAGTGCACTTCTCCCCCGAGCACTGCCACTGCCCTGCTCTGCAGACACTGAGAGAGGGAGCACACAATGTCAAATGTGCACAAGCACCAGGGAGGACACAGAGGGGGAGGATTCAACCCCATTGTCACAGCTACCGAATGAGCCAAGACGGGTCCACTTTAAAGAGAGCAGCCTGAACGCTTTGTAACCTGAGGAGCAGCAGCACATGCACACAGCGAGTAACGCAGAGGCCTTCTGTCACGGCGGTAAAGTGCAGGCTGAGGGTGACACACGCACAGAGACGCTGGGAGTTACCCAGGGCAGCATGATAGGTAACGCCGCTCACCATGTGTTGCATCTCTGCCGGATGGTGTCGCCGGGCCGGTAGGCGCGGCGGCGGTGGAAGCAGGGGCAGTCGTCCAGGGGCAGGCACGCGCCTCCGTGCAGGTACAGGCCGGGGGGACACTCGCACCCCCCGACGCACTCTTCCCGGCACTGCCCCGACGCAGGGGGCAGAGGGGAGGAGCAGCTGGGGGGGCACGACGACACGCAGTCGGAAAACACCTGTCCCCTCGGACACACCCGCTCTGGTGGAGAGAGAGAAACAGAGAGGGAGGGAGAGGAAGACAGAGAGGCAGAGAAGTTACAGTTAGGTCCATAAGTATTTGGACAGTGCCCCAATTTTCATGATTTTGGCTCTGTACGCCACCACAATGGATTTGAATTGAAGCAATCAAGACATGATTGAAGTGCAGACTTTCAGCTTTCATTCAAGGGATTTAACAAAAAGATCATGTAAACCGTTAAGAATTACAGCTATTTTTATACAGTCACCCCATTTTCAGGGGTTTGCTTCATTTCAAATCCATTGTGGTGGCGTACAGAGCCAGAATCATGAACATTGTGTCACTGTCCAAATACTTATGGACCTAACTGTGTGTTCATGACCCCAGAATTCATTTCCTAAAGTGAGGGTTCAGGAGTTAGCTTCTGAAGTCAGAGAAGGTTGTTCTGCGTGACAGATAACTCTTTCGCATTACGATGGTGATAAATCAAGAGGAGGTTTTGGGGGTGAGGGGAAGTGGCAGGAGTGTCCTACCACACAGCTCAGGGCTCCTCCAGCTGATGATGATGTGCTGTTGGGCGCACTCCCGGGCGTAGCTGGCCATGGTGTCACAAGTGGCCCCCTCACGCTCCCCCACACCCAGGCTACAGTACAGATACAGACAGGTGTCGATGTAAGCCGCGGGATCCACCTGACCAGCACAGAGAGACACAATCAGGGCAGAGTCATACAACACATCCACCTCCAAAGACATATACCACCTAACAGTAATAGTACTTCACGGCTAGAATGTATTTGTGTGCTTCAGTGGGAAACAGCGGTCAACAGTTCAGGCCTGACATCTGTGATTAAGATGTGTATATTACATTCTGGATTGCTCTAGTAAGGCCTCAAGCCTGGTTTAAGGGACTTTTCAAAACATTTTGCCCAAGAGTATCACTGGTACAATGGGTAGAGGGCTAAAGGGGCTAAAGCTGAGGTAGGAGTTTGTTAGTCCGTGTCATAGTCAGTGTCCGAGGCACACAGTGTTACATTCCTCAGTGTCAGAGGCACAGAGAGGTCCATCTGTCTGTGTCAGAGTGCCCTGCCTCACCCTGTGATGGCACTGCGAGAAGGGACTGGCCAGCAGCCTGTGGCACGCCGCCTCCGCCTCCATGCGTAGCTTCGAGTCACCGATGACGTCACAGCTGTGCCCCAGCTCCGCCGCGTCGCTGCAGCCCTGTGGAAGACCGAGGGGGAGAGCAGAGCTGATTGCCCAGAACATCTGTGACACTTACTGGAGAGCCCTTCTGATGCTCTCAGCCTGAGAGCTGAGAAGACAGAAGAAGGGGCGAACTGAGAAAATCGTCTTACCTCTGTCTGCTGGTCGGGGACACGCCAAGAGTTCCCGAAACTGGCAGCATACTGGGACACAGTCCCTCCCACTGTGGTGAAGTCATCTGTGCAAATGAGGGGAAGACAGGGGTAACACCTCATTAGGGTAGATGACATGGGTAGTGAAAAATAAACCTGCTAGGCAGAACACACAAACCTGAGGCCAACAGTATGGACTCGTTTGGGATGTTTATAAGCAAAGAGCAGTTCCATCCCAAACCTGGCCACATAATATCTGTTGTTAAAGTTGCCTCTGGATGGCTCCAGAAATTATAGTGCTGTCCGGAATTACTGTAGAAATTCACCGTCTAAGATAGTTGAGGTAATTTGGTTGTGGGCTTCATTTATTTTAAAGAAAAAAAAAGGGTAAACTCTAGAGTCTGAGCTGATTGTAGCCAGCTTCATGTTTGAAGTTCCTCTGAATGGTTGGGGACCACAGATTCTCTCACCGTCAGCGTTGTTGTTGTAGACTCCACACAGCCCTCTCGTGGCAGCGAGGTGCTCTGCGGTGACGGTCAGGTAGACGCTGTTGCCCATGTCAAACTTCACCCTGATCCCCAGCCCACTTTCCACAAACACAAAGTCCCCCAGCCAGTGCCCACTGACCCCTGCAAAGAAGGACAGGGAAATCATATGGAATGAAGACAAAAAGGTCTACCGCTTTCCTGAGTCAATTAATCAATCAATCGATTGATTAATCAATCGATCGATCAATAATAACATGCGAACTAAAGACATTAGGTATATATCTAAGACCAGTCTGTCCTGACTGGCAGAAAATTTTACAGACCGTACCGTTTTGGAAGACAGCCTGGCCTGGAGGTATTAGCTGGCCATTGAGTGTCAAGTTCCCCTGCTGGACAGAAACCAGGTCCAGTCCCAACATCAGTCTCAGAGCCTGAAAAAATAACAATAGCCATTCATTCAGGAGACAGATAACACAACACACACAGCCAAATGCAACTGTTTCACCGTGCACTCAGCTCTCTATCAACTACAGATATTAGTAGGATTTTAAAGCTAAACTGTGCAACTTGGACCATTTTGTAAAGGTGCCCGCTACCATTCATCACCAGCAAAGAATGCTGACATAATATTAATATCCTGCATTCAACTTCTTAGGAAGTGGCAGTACAGTTGCCACAAATCTATCAAAATTAACCTTTGTTGTTCAACCACTGTGTCAAGAGCTGAAACACCATCGCTGAGATTTTCTCTGTAGAACACACACTTGAGGAACGTGAAACCCAGACGTGGGCAGAGGGCCTCACCTTGCTACAGTGTCCCTGGCTGTCGCACACCGTGCTGATGTACACGGCCCAGGTGCCATCTGTGGCCGAGGCCATGACGTAGGTGCAGCTGCCCTGGAAGTGGAAGTGCTTTCGGTCGAAGGTGCGGTAGTGCGCCCCGCCCCATGCCAGGCAGGTTGCGGAGCCCTGTGGGTCTCGAAGGGTCCCCAGAACCCCACGCCGTCGCAGAGGGGTAAACTGGGAGTCTGCAGAGACACAACTTCAGTCGTTATCAGAGTCACGACCAGTTTCAGTTGTTTAGACAGGCTAATAGGTCTGGAAAATCCCTTGGAACATAGACTAATCAATCTCAAATTTAAAAAAATAACTCACTGAGAATGATTTAAAAAATGCAATAGTATCATTAATGTTACTAATTCCTTTGCTTTTGTTGAATTTTTCCTTCAAGGTATTTTAAAACAACTGGCACTAACATAGTTATTTTGTGTTTGGGTAAATGCCCATTATCAAGATAGTCTTGACAGTTTCTGATATCCTATGATCTCATGAGTAAACTATGTGGGGGTTGCCAGTGTTGGTAAAAAAAAAAGGTTATCTCACAAACACATTTGGCATTTAGGAATCATGACTACTAGATGGAAAAATGGGGGCAAGGGTGCGGAGCAGACAAAATTTGAGAAGATTGCACTAACAGAACAAATAAAGCGGCTGTACTTTAAACACTAAGGTCAGCCTCTCCAGGAGAGACGCGCACAAGATACACACTGCAGACAAAGTAACAACAAAGTCCACAGCATAATCCATTGAAAATGCCCTGCCGTAAACTGCTGGCTTTAGACATGTGGACTTCATTGAAGCAGTGAAGGCCAAGAGAATTTATGATCTCCTAATGGCCCCAGAGGAGGAATAACTTTGTCAATGTGTCAGCCTCTGTCTGACTTTACTGGCTCTTTATTATCATTCACACATAGATGCCTATCATGGGAGCCTTCCCATTGGTTTTGTTTTGAATTCTGCTCTGCCTTTCATTCAGGCTCACTATTAAAACAAGTTAGGCTCTCCTGATGCTGTCCCCTTGACTATGCTCTTGACTATGATGAGATGATCCCTGTGAGTTCTAGTCTTTACAAAAAGTAGATATTCACACAAAGGGAATTTGTTTCCAAAACAAAAAAACAAAGCAATAAACCAGTGATAAAAATGCGCACATATATACGTTTAAATGCAATACAGCTATACATTGGACAAGGACATGTCTGAGAAGGAACCTCCTTCATGAGCAAGTTAAATTTTATAATGACTGAAATCTTATTTTTGAATGGTTAAAATTATATTTAAAAGATAAGCCTCAGAAATCAAAGGATTCAAAATAGATGCTCATTTTAAGTAAATAGATGTTGCTTGTTTACCCAAACTCCACAGTGCAGCAATTTGAAGTTTTAAATTTTAATAAATTGAAAGTAGTCATTTAAGTTTAAAATCCCTGGCTCTCTCATCACTTATCACCCTTATCATTTCTCACAAATTGATGCATCCAAACAGCCATGTAATACAAGTGCGAATGAGGATGAAACATAAATCATAATTTACAGGAAGATGAATCACAAATGCCATTCCGCAGAAATTAAAATGCAGAGCAAAGAGAGGACAGAATCAGGATAGATTAAAAGTTGAGTAGTGCCTTTCTACAAGTTAGCGAAGTCACATGAACTCGTCTACTTCCTCGGCTGAGGTACACATGTTGGCGTGAAAGTACGTGTAATTTGCAGCAGTTCTGCCAAAGGGAGCAGATGTTAGCACATGGCATCAAGGAGTGAAGACAGGAACGAGAAGTACTGCCTTGGGAAAATATGTATAACTGATAAGTGATAAGGATCTAAAACTCCTGCTTGATATTAAGACATATTTGAGGCTTGTTTTCCTTACAAAGATTCTAGTTTTTAAGAAGAAGCCAGTACATTCCTCAAAAGCCCATTGTGGTGACCACAGGCAGGGCGGCGATGGGGTGCACTGACCGGGCAGCAGGGTGTAAGTGCAGGACAGGCAGGTGAGGTCTGACGCGTTCCTCCAGCTGAGGCCCCACAGACTGCTGCAGCACTGCTCCAGGGGCATCAGGGAGGAGTTGTGCACCCCCGGGAACTCCTCGCAGCTCCAGGTGGAGTAGCAGTGTCCCCTCACACCAACCCCTGCACCAGCCCCACACACACAAAGCATGTGCACCACCCAGCACAGAAAGACACACACAGACAAAACAGGAGCATTAAAACTGACCACAGACACATCAGAAAGTGCCAGAGAAACTAAAGAGAATTTCATAATAAACCTACTGCCAAAAACCTCCCAAATAAACGTACACAAGCTGCACTTTCACATCTGATACAGAAACGCAGTATGTCTTGTAACAGTAAAGCTGCAGGGTTCTGGTTAAAGAATATATAACTGAAGAAAACAACAGAAATCAAAGACATTTATGTAACATTACTTCAGTTACAGTCAGTCAATGCCCCAGCATCTTAGCCGGGTTTGTTTTTGTTTTCTTGGCCATGTGCTTCTGTTTTTCATTGTGTTCTTGCCTTGCCCTGCTCTCCGCCCTGATTACCTGCCTGCCTGCGCACCTGCATCCCATCTCCTCATCAGTCTCGCCCTATATATTCCCCGCTTGTGTCTGGTCTTGTTGCTAGTTTGTCTCAGTTCATCTGTTTTGCTACGAGCTGTTTTTCCCTGTTCTGCTTGCCTGTTTTGCCGTATTTTTGCCTGTTCTCTTGACCACGTTTTTGGATCTGTTTTTGGTATCGTTTGCTGTGCTTTTCTGGATTTTTGACTTCGCCTGTTTTTGACCTTGTTTTCTGGACTTCGTTTTGGATTTAGTAAACTCACAGTGTGCACCCTGCTTTCCTGTCTGCACCTCAGTCCCTGCCTGAGCTCTGACATTACTAGATTTGATCGACCAATATTAAAAAATATGCATAAGGCAAAAACAATATTGTAATACACACATCTCTTAAAACCTTCCAAGATTGCTTAAAAAAAACAGATTATCAGAAATGGAAATATTGTTTTTTTCTTTAATCATAGCTAGCACATCAAAGAGAAGGGGGAAGGTCTTCTTCCATCTATTTACCCTGTGTGCAGCGGGGACCACCCCAGCCCTCACAACATGCACGCACTGATCTGTTCACCAGCTGGCTGTCCATCTCTGCTGGCCTGGAGACAAACAAAACAACACAACACATCATTGCACACAAAAAAACCGAATACACACAGCACAATGCACATCACATCAGCGAGTCACTGGCACAACATGTGGTTTTTTCCCCAAAAAAGGGCTGTTATTACTTTTATTAGTAGTAGTACTAGGTGGCAGTAGTATTCAAATGCAAAAAAATGAGTATATGCATTTATATGCCTTTATGAACATACAGATGTTTTACCTGAGGAAAAACATATCTGGTATGTTTGTTAGAAAATGTGCAATTGCTATTTTAACAAAGAGAAGCAATCTCTATGGGCTTAGCATGTCTGAAGAAAAGTTATTGGAATTCCATACATATTGGTGCTACTGAAGTGCTCACTTGGGGTTAAGACTGTGAGGTTGATAAGAGAAACTGCAAGCACATGTAAGGCGTGGCTTTTATCCTTTAATTTCACCTTCAGGTTGTTTTTAATCTAAAGCTTAATTAATAACCTGCTATGAGCTATTGTTTTTTATTGGGTACCTTTAAATATTTGAACTTAGTCGACCCAGGAGCACTGTTTTCACATGTGACAGAGGCAGTATTATTACAGTGCATGTGTAAAGACATGTGTTCAAATGACTTGCAGGATCTGACTTTGAACTGATAATCTGGACTCTCTTAATTGATGGAATAGGCATATTAGATCATTGTGGGAATCTTGTGATTGTCTCACTTGTATAAGTAGCAGGATGCATTGAGCCCCTGTTGCCTGTAATACTGTGCAATGCCATCGTCACCCCCGTGCACATGGCGCATCCTGTCCACATCCAGCTTCCAGCCTTCCAGATTGAATTGGTACACACCGGAGCAGCCCACTTCTCGTTGCAGACGGGGAGAGATTATCCTCTCTACTCGCTCCTCTACTGTATGTTCACACCAGTGCCTGAAATACACAGAACAAATAAGGACATATAATCACATCAGATTGGTGGGGGACAGTAGAGGAGGGGAAACATGTTGGAAATCTGAAAAACATGTCTGGTCCTGTGCTGGGTAGCCCTACATAAAGCCCTTTCTACAGTAGCCCTCTGACAAGCTAGACAGACATAAAAAGAGAGGATAAGATTGCAAATTACACTGAAAACACAGGAGAGAGAAGCTGCACAAGCTGACCTGCCTGACCACTGATATACCTGAAAACAAACTCTGCATGCAAGCGAGCTTACTCAGGCACTTAATATGAGTCTGTTTCTCTTTTATTTGTGGACCCTGACTTGTATCGCTGTTTCCAGTACATTTCAACTGCTATGTAGATATTATATATCATAAGGCAACTGTCACAACAACTCAGCATTCCATTAGCGCTGAGAACATGAGATTTCAATCTATCAACTTACTTAGCTATCACACTAGCAAAGCAAGTTAGCTGAAAAGTTCACACAGTAGGGAGTCCTCCCTAACATTATCTCAAATGTCTTCTGAACATTTTGCTTATTGGTCAGTAAATTGGTCCTCTCTCCTGCCCTTGCCTCTTGTTTCAGTCTCTCCCTCTTTCCTAATCTACCCTTAGGCATCTCTCGAATCACAACTTCTGTATTGCCTCGCTTCGCACATCTGTTCGAACCGCTCTTCCCTGACCCTCTCCAGTCAGTCCTTACCCAATTCCTGCCACCAGACGCAGTCCCAGCACAGACAAAAGCAGTGCCTTCATAGTGTTATTAGATCGCCATGGAAATTCCCCTCGATAGGCCTGAGAGAGGAAGCAAAGAAGGGAGGGACACCGATGATCAGTGCAATATCGAGGCAGATATGTTTCAGCCATGGCAGGTGTACTCAATGGAACAGCAGTGTTTATACCCTGCTGCCTTTCTGTCCATTTCTGGATGCCTCTCAGCATGGGTGAAATGTAACTGAGGACAAATGTTAACATCGTGCAAAATCAAGTGAAATCAACAGGTTCTGAAACTCTCACACCACAGGTGTGTAATGGAAAAGGTTGAGGGTTTTTAAGGGTTGAAAGTGGCAGCTTTCCCGTGGCTTTGACTTTTAAGTCGCATATGTCAATTACATGATTAAGACCCAAACCGCAGTGGATTAGAGTGATACTGTAAGTCAAGGGGTTTCTGCTAAATATAGATGCAGCACACTAGTATTTTTTTAAGTAAATAAGTATGAATTTGAAGTCATATTTTCCAGTGAAGGGGGAAAAATATCTCATTAAACAAACCATGAGAACTCATCTAGAAGCAACATATAAGCAACAAATAACACTAACCAAGGCTTCATTCTGTCAATAAACAGCTCTATGCAACCCAAAACATTTGAAAGTTCACAAATGGACATGAAAGTGAATCCATGAGATACACATGCAATACACACCAAATCTAGCTGAGAGCTAATGTAATTCCAATATTGATTTCTTCTCAGAAGGGTGTAGTACACAATGCAAAATCTAAACCCATGCCAAATTCAATTAATAAATAAAAACATGGAAAATAATGCTTTACATCTTCTGTTTTGCATGCCATAATATTAAAAAGCTTCTTAGTTTTGATTGGTGCAAGGATCAAATTTCAACTGAGTTCCTTAGTTCAAAAATTGCATTCAAAATTGTATGACTGGAGTTGGTTACCTGAGTTTTCATTGCTGCTCTGGGATCTCCTCTACCTGTTCTTGTCATCCCAGCTGATGAGAGATTCCTCAGAAAGCCAATCTGCTTGTTTATGGGGTGGCAGATCCCCCGGGCAAGGTTTTAAGTGGCTGGGGGTATCCGAGGGGCTCATTGTGCCATCTGAGGTGCTGGCCATTGGAGGAGCAGTCCCTGGGAACAGCTGAAGAGGTGTCCATTCGCCCTCACCATGTGACTGTAGCTGCTCAGCTTTGTGTCAAAGGAGCACTCCATGGGACATTTCCCAGGCCACTGGACTGGGGGGGTGGGGAGCAGGGGTAGGCATTGAGCTTGGTAACAGCAAGGTGTTTATGCTGGACTAATCCTATAAAGAGCTGCTTTCAGGGGTGGATTTGCAGGGCGTTTATTTAATAAGGGATGTCAACAGCACAGGGAGCCGGGGCATTCAACCTGATAAACACCCTCAGCTTGAACCCTCGACCCGGGCCTGCGCGACACAAACACAGCTGCTACCACACCCCTGTCTGTCAGTGGCCTGGGAGCCACTCTGAGCCACTTACGCACCCTTTATGTTGGATGTTTTGTATCCCCCTCTGGCCATTTGTGACTAATACTCAGAAAAATCCCCAAAACGTCAGGAAATTCACGAAATCCCCAAAATATCCATCCAGGCTTTCTGGGGCAACTGCATTGGTATCCTTAATGATGGAAACATGACTGAATGCTGTAACAAATTTCCCATCAAGCACTGATTCACTGATTTCGCTGTCTTCTTTATTGCATGTCAGTGTCAGGTCAAGGGACAGTTGTGTTTGGAATTTTAGTTGTAGTTGTGAATTTTAGTTGGTTTTAAATTTTTAGATCATATTAGCAGCAAACTATTTAGAAAATGGTAAATAAGTGGTTTGTGTCAAGGAAATGTTTACCGCTTTGAAATAAATGACGCAGCAGGATACGCCATTTCAATAAATAAATAAATAAAATGTGTTAATCTGTATAACACCTAAAAATCGCATTATTAAAAATGTAGCAACAATCCTTTCTGACTGCAGTCAAGGTACCTCACTATTTTCTTGAGAGTAATTACAGAGAGGGCTCTCCAGTCTTCGTATTTACCACCACTGGACTTTGTCATTCTGTGAGTATAGCATTACCCTACATTACACGCATTTAGCAGATGCTCTTATCCAGAGCGATTTACATCGGTTACACTTTTTTTTCCCAATGTTATCCATTTATACAGCTGGATATTTACTGAATCAATTTTGGGTTAAGCACCTTGCCCAAGGGCACAGCAGCAGTACCCCACTGGGGAATCGAACCGGCAACCTTTCGGGTACGAGTCCTGCTCCTTAATCGCCCTATACCGAGAAGAAATTAAATAACAGAAAAAAAATCTGCAATAATCTCTGGAATGGAACACTACATAAGAAACAACTTAAATCTAAATTTTAAACCGTGTATTGATTTCGTAAGATTTAATGAAACACACCAAATACGTTTTCTCACTTGCTCGGGTACGAAATGATTAACGAATCTGAGATTACGACGTTTCTCCGTCTCACGGTGCTCTTAATCACAAGGAGAAGAAAAGGCTGCCGCGTCACCCTTGAGGATAACGCGCTTACATAAAAATGCAGGAACCCAGAAAATTATAGCCCTCAAACTGTAAGTATTTTTTTCATCGGTGTTTTAGAATTGCTCCCTGGACTTCATCTTAAAGCTTCAAGCAAACAGATGCTCCGAAAAGCCTCTAAAATGCCCCTTTGAGAGTTGGTAAGTCGTTGGTAACTGGACCATTGCTTTGCAAATCAGTAACAAAGAAATGAGCAGACCAACATTTAACATGATTTTACACATGCAATTCACAACTCTATTTTTTTTTTCTTTTTCACCAGTCAGCCAATCACGCGTTCAATATCAAGGGTCTATGCAGCTAATTATTTACTGTTGGTGTACGTAGCCTTTTTTCTTTTTAATATTACTAACTGCAGCTAGCTACAGTACCTATACTTTTTTCTGCCTCATAAAAGGTGCAAAATGGTTGCATCGCGTTAGGTAGCTTTCTATTCGATACTTCCAATTGTGTGAAGAAGCAGCGAAACCTTTTAAGTAAATGTTGCAAGCTATATAAAGAACTCCATGCTTTCTCGTTATACAACGTATAACTTTGGACAAGCCGACACCTCAATCAGGGGTGTATGCAGTGATGCTTGACATTATTGAATCATGCTGGAAATTATTTGGTGCGTTGCTGCACAGCAAGAAAATAATCAGTTGAAAGAGTGATCACTCGATCGGTCTCATCACACCTTTCATGAGGACGAGGGGACAAAAGAGACGGTATATTCTTGCCACCATGCTAGCATGGCCTGGGTGCTCTCCAAGGATTCAGCTTCTAAGGTGAATGCATTTCTCGGTCTTTCTGCGCAGTAAGGACCATAGCATACATTGTATGTTTTTTGTTTTATCTGTGTTCAATAAATTGATATCCCTTTAATTCTGTGTGGCTCAGTGTTTACTGGTGTAACACAGGATAATCTATGCAAGGAATAATAACAACATAATGTGGCTTACTGTGGGTATTTTCCAAAGTATTATTGCCATCCAATTGAAAATTACAGAATTTACACTTCCTAGTTTGCCGTAGAGGACAGGAACCAATGCTAGAGGGTCTGTAATTTGCAGTCTCTTCACACATGAGCTAGAAGCTCATTATGCTGATGATTTACTACACGGTCAGCACATCATTCATATTGATTCATGCAAATCTTGCATCATTAAAATCTATTCTGACATCGTTTCCATAGCAGTTTGTTAGAATCTAAAATTCAGTTCAAACCTTTCCTTGGGTGTAAATACTTTCCATGCCGTTGTGACTTGTCAGGTATATACACAAGTTCTAGGACAGTTTTTCCTGGGATTGAGACAAACATGTTGGATTAATGATTTATAGTGCCCTGGGATTTCATAACTTTTATGGTCTATGGTTTCCCAACCCTCCTGTCTAGAAGAAGGCTGTTAAAAGGAGCACTAGAAGATCTGATCTTTACCTGTCTACAAGTGGGGATTAGAAGAGAAACAACTGCTGTGATTTTCCCAGACAAGAAAAGGTCTGCTGACACACTGAGAACTTGGAACAAGAGGAACCTGGAGGGTAGGAAGAACATTGGTATTTTCATAACATTGTTTAAGCAGAATATTATATTATTTAACAATAAATAGTGATTACTTGGGGAGAGGGCTAGTCGCACTATGATGCAGTTGTAATAACCTCACACATATGTACCACATAAAAACACAGATGTGCATGATATTAAGTGCATCAGTGCCCAGCTAAACATTTAACAGAGACTATTTACCAGAATGTTGAATGGTACAACAAGGTGACTTATTTTCATTTGCATCAGAATCCTTAAGATGCTAGTGAGAGAGTGAGGGAAATGAAACATGCATTTGTAGAACATGAAAAATGAAATGTGATGAATTTATTGTATTTGTAAGCATGCCCGTAACCAGCTATGAGCTCAGCGAGTAATTTTTTTTAAAGCTAAAAATAAAAAAGTTGAATACAACTGGATAAAAAAATCAGTGGTTGAGAACTTCTCCTCCGAGACAAGTGCATGCTTAATTCAGTTTAGAATTGTTAATTAGTGTTCGCTGTGTGTGACAGTTGTGACAGAGGGTGCGAGCGTAGCCACTTGCATCATCAGCGCTCCCCGACCCCGGACCTCACTATTTTTAAAACCCTGGTTACGGCCATGTTTGTAAGGAAGGATTTTATGCATATATACATGATCAGTGCGGTCGGGCTTCCCCTTGCAGTTCCCTGCAGTTATTTCTCTGCTCTCTATTTCTCTGTTTCTAGGTGTAGACATGTGGTGCCACTGTCTCCTGCTCTTGTCCACATTGGGCATGTCAGCTGCCGTCTCCAGAGGACGGGAGAATGCGATCCATGGGGCCTCCATGTTCGCCGATCTCACTCCCCGTGAGATGAATGCTCTGCGGGACTTCCTAATGTCTCGTAAGGAGTTAGGGCTCACCGCCACCCGGACCAAAGAGCTGAAGAAAAACAGCATCATCCTGATGGAGCTGCACCTGCCCCGCAAACATGATGCCCTGAGGGCACTGGACCGAGGCCAAGCCAAGCCTATGCGCCAAGCCCGGGTGGTGGTGCAGTTCGGCAATCAGCCCCAGCCCAACATCACCGAGTATATTGTGGGGCCCCTGCCCTCACCTACCAGCTACCAGCTCAAGACCTTTAAGGATAACCGGCCAATCAAGTTTGAGTCACGGCCCATGTCGTGGGGCGAGTACGAGCACATTAGCGCCCTTCTGGAGAAGATCACTCAGAAGGCCCACAAGCTCCTGCTGGAGAGCACGGGCTTCTCCATGTACAACTGCAGCAACCGCTGCCTGACTTTCTCTGACATAGCACCCCGTGGGCTAGCTTCGGGCGAGCGGAGGACCTGGATCATGCTGCAGAAGTTTGTGGAGGGGTACTTCATCCACCCAGTGGGGTTTGAGGTCCTCGTCAATCACCAGAACCTGGACCCAGAGCAGTGGACCGTGGAGAAGGTGTGGTACAACGGGCAGTACTTTGATAGTGTGGAGGAGCTGGTGGAGCGTTATGACAAGGGAGAGGTAAATAAGTCGAAGCTGCCGGAGCACGATGACCAGGACCTGTACTCCACCTACATCCCCCGTGGCCACGGAAACACACGCACAGATATACACGGACCCAAACTGGTCGAGCCTCAGGGGCCACGCTACCATGTGGAGGGCAACTTTGTGGAGTACGCTGGCTGGTCCTTCGCCTTCCGCGTTCGCTCATCCGCCGGGCTTCAGGTCTTTGACCTCCGCTTCAACGGGGACAGGGTGGCCTACGAGATCAGTCTGCAGGAAGCCATTGCTTTCTACTCTGGAGACACCCCCGCCGCTATGCAAACCAAATACATCGACGCTGGCTGGGCCATGGGCACGTCTGACTATGAGCTGGCCCCGGGTATTGACTGCCCCGAAATCGCCACATTCTTGGACGTGTACCACTACTACGACACTGACAAGCCTGTGCGCTATAGGAATGCCTTGTGCATCTTTGAGATGACAACAGCGATGCCTCTCAGAAGACACTTCAACAGCGACTTCAACGGAGGCTACAACTTCTACGGAGGCTTAGAGAACCATGTCCTGGTAATCCGGACAACATCAACGGTGTACAACTATGACTACATCTGGGACTTCGTTTTCTACCAGAACGGGGTAATGGAGTCGCGAGTCAGTGCCACAGGCTACATCCATGCCACCTTCTTCACACCTCAGGGGCTCCATTACGGCACCAAAGTCTACAACCATGTCTTAGGCAACCTCCACACACACCTCGTCCACTACAAAGTGGACTTGGACATAGCTGGTAAGTTCCCTGCCTTAACACGTGTTTGGTTGTTTCTGGCCTTCACTGAGCCTCTGATGACATGACTGAAGTACTGTGTTGAGCCTTGCTGCTTGGTGCATTCTTGCCATGTGTTCTTTGCAAGAAGTCAGAGTCTCTCCTGAATGAGTTCATTTTGATGAATACAGATTAAAGTATAGCACTATACACTATATTACTATATGCTATATAGACTTTACAGATTGCTGTACTACAATCTGCTTGCACTATATGTACTTACTTCACTGATGTTTAAAAAAGTGCAATTGTGCAACATGCAATTGTACCCTTCACCTGAGTGGCAACAAACATTTGAGGCAGAGACAAAGCTCATCAGGTACAGGTTTAGATCTTAGCTTTAGCCTAGCTACTTCCCCCGTCCTATGCACAGTACCCTTTCAGATCCTTAATTACAAGCCTCTCTGCTCAGGGCGAGAGAACAGCTTCGAGACCATGGACCTGAATTACGAGGAGCTCACCAACCCATGGAGCCCAGAGCACAAAATCAAACAGTCCCGCCTTGTGCGCACGCAGCACGAAAAGGAGCGCAACGCCGCCTTCCGCTTCGGCAAGAAGTTCCCCCGCTACCTGCACTTCTACAACCCCAACCAGAATAACAAGTGGGGCCACGCGAGGGGTTACCGCATTCAGTACAACTCCCACGGCCACAGCGTGCTGCCCCGCGGCTGGAGAGAGGAGAACGGCATCACGTGGTCCAGGTGCGGCTCCGAGGGTCACCTCACACCTTGGGCTGTTGGAGCCTTTATCCCACTTGTCATGCATGGGCCCTCTTAGACACCGCTTTGTAAACACTCACAACTTAGCCAAGGGACACTTGCCGCTTGTTACACCACAGCTCTTATTTTTCTGGTTGTTCAAGGCCTCTCCAGCCCTGAAGTAAACGTGGGACCTTCTTTACTGGGCAAGATTGTCAGGAGCTATCAATGATCAGTTATGAACAAATATTTCTCAGCACCAGGGTTGGAGATCCCTGCTGTAAGAGTAGTAAAAACCTTTTTTTTCAGCAAAAGGACACAATAAATATTAGTTTGGATCCACTGGCTTGGTTCTGGATTCAGTCAACTCATAAATCAGACACTACCGCCCATTTATGTCTTGTTGTCATGGCTAATGACAGTATGTAATATGCAATGTCCTTCTAACCAACACTCTTTTCACCTTTTACAGGTATCAATTAGCAGTGACACGGCATAGAGACTCCGAGGCAACCAGCAGCAGTATCTACACCCAGAACGACCCCTGGGAACCTGTGGTCTCCTTTGAGGACTACGTCCGTAACAATGAGAACATTGTCAACCAGGTCAGCAGAGCTATTTATTAGCACAGCTATGAGGCCTCATGTTCACTGTCTCACACTGTGCCGTGTTCTCACAACTAGGTATTGCTGCATCACAGTATCATCCAATCCTTATCTTGAAAACACAAAAAATACTTGTGCTCCAGTGTTCATTTCATTTATTCTCTTAACAAAACTAAAATCTTCCCATGGAAATTCATAAAGGATTCCTGTATTTTGTGTTAAATCTAATCTTACGTACATGGCAAAAATTTAGGGAAAAGTCTCCATTGTGAAGTAATCTGAAAAGATTAAGAAAATTCTTTAGAATCGGTTATTTTTGTCGTATACAACTCCCAATTCATGTTCATGAAGAAATCACGTAGTGAAATAATTTTTAAAAGTTTTTCTCATAATGGGAAAACCCTTTAATAATAGCGATCATAATGAGAAAATAAGAAAACATGTTAACTGTGGTTTGTCTGCTCACTACTCATTGCTCAAGATAAGTGTAAAGGTTCATCAGTGTTGACTTATCTGGTCATTTGACTGACTTACCTTGTCAGTGAAATGCCTGTGTCTTACAATACCACCTGAAAATTGAGCAAAATACTGAAGACAAATTAAAAATAACGACTTAATAATTGATTAGATTCAGGAAAACTGACACTGTGTCTCCCTGCAGGATCTGGTTGCCTGGGTGACAGTCGGCTTCCTACATGTCCCGCACTCAGAGGACATCCCCAACACGGCCACACCTGGTAATGCAGTGGGCTTCTTCCTCCGCCCCTTCAACTTCTTCGATGAGGACCCATCTCTCGCCTCCCGCAACACAGTTATCGTACGGCCAGGGAAGGACGGGAAGCCGCAGGTGCAGCGGTGGACCCCTGAGGTTGTTGGCCACTGTGTCTCCGACAAGCCATTCTTCTACAATGGCACCTACTCTGGGGTTTGAGAGGAGCCTCTCTCCTCTCTGTACACGAAAGACACTGTGGGCCACATTCAAGCCAGAGCTTTATCAATCAAGTGAGGACTGTAACTGCATAGGACTCAAAAAGATCAAGTTTAAATGACGGTGTGTAAATACAATGTCAAGGCACTCTATATTGAGAAAATCCTATCAAGATGTTTAGACATTTGTTATCAATAATAATGTCTGCAGCAATCAAATGTTTATTATATATTTTTTACAATTTTGTATTTAATGCTGACTTGTGAATCATTTGAAAATGCTAGATTTATGTTTCATTAAATACAATATGGTTTGCAACTCCACACATCAATTTTAGTCAGACATATATTTTGTTTGTATATGTTTTTTTAAACATACTGTACACATACTATGAATGTCTTTTATGGATTTTGATTGGACTGCAAATGAAAATGCAGACATGCTGTAGCCAATAGGAACATGTACTGTTCCCTCACAAGCACATAGTTCACCTTCTAAATGATATTTCCCCAATTTGGAGCATTAGATACTCCTCTCCTCATGTGTTTTCCTGAAATAAGTGAGTAGTGTATTTGAAAAACAGATTGTGCATTCCTTGAAGGTCTGGTGAACACATATTTCAGAAGAATAAGTGGGATGTTGAAATAAACGCTTTTTGGTGACCTCCCACAACTTTGTTTGTATTTTCCTCTTCTTATATGGCATGCTTGTATGGTTGGCACACTTGCCTTGTTGTGTAATAGGCCAAAGAGACTCATAATCCTGACACTCCGGGAGAAGGTCTCCATGGATGGGGTTTAGCAGCTGGGGCATCCAGGATGCAGGACACCGGGATCAGCTACTGTCTGGCTCCTAGACCCCACCAAGCCTGGCGGGAATGCTTTGACACTGAACAGGACAGAGCCCCTTGAGTAATTAGTTCCCGGCTCTCTGTCCGGAATCTCCCCACAAACAATCCAGGATTCACCTGCAGGGTTGCCCTGGGAAACGGTAACACAAAACACACATGGAACAGACAGAGCTGGATGCAAGCAGCAGAAATGAATTGCAAATAGGCATAGCCATGACTTCTGTCCTTGGGGTGTCTGGTATCATGAAAAATACTTCAACTTAACAGAAATTTTACAAGACTATTTCATTCAAGTGAAACAAAACAACAATTAAAGAATTACACCATCAATTAAATTAATACAGTATACAGAATAATACAGCATGGAGACACACATGTTGTGTGCTGATTTTCCTTGGGTATCAAAAGACAGAGAGCCACATCCAGGTAAAACTTTCAGATGAAGCAAAGGACAAATTCTGTTTTTCAGAAGACTGACTAACCTTCAAAGAATCCATCTCCCAAGAAGGCTTCCATTTAGATCCTAATGCCACATATGCACCATATCCCCATGTGATTTCAGCACACTGTTAAAAACTTTAGATTGTGAGCTTACCATAGATGATGAAACTGATTGAATGGTTTATCTGAACTAAAACAATTAATTCAAGCACAGTGATATCAGACACCTCACAATCATGACAGTTAGATTTTCGCAAAAATGATTCAGTATTTCCTACAGCTTTTATTACCAACAGAAATGTTTTACAATCCTGCCATTTACTGTGCCTAATGGAGCACAGACCCTAATGTGAAAGTACAATAGAGGTTCAGTGAGGGCGGTCGTGCTTGGAGAATACCAGCAAGGTGCAGCCTGAGACAAGGGACAGGGTGGAAGATGAAACTGAAAGGGTGTTTTTTTTTCTGCTTACCACATTAGTTAGTCACTTCATGCTCAAATACTAGCAACGAAATAAAAAGCAACCAAACTCTGCAGTTCTTGAGGCACAATTTCAATGAACATCAGTAAGGGGTACCAGAAGGGGAATGCCCTGTGTGTAGATGTGCCTGGCAAATAAGAGGATGAGGGGTCTGCCATGGGGTAGGGAGAGGAAGCAGCCGTCTGAAAAGACAAAGACCCATGTTTGTAAAGTGGTAGCAGTGTATCTTTTCTAGTTCACACCTACATTTTTTTTTTTTTACATTTTGAACATGATCTGCTTGCTGGGCAGACATGCTATACAACCTGGAGGTAACATTGTGGACAAAAATATCTGTCAGATCCCATCAAGTCCTGTCAAAGTCTTCATGTGAGTTCCCTCTCCAGCTCCAAGGAACACGTGAACGCTGCTGTTATTCAGTCTTGACATATGTTCTATTTAATTTCCACTGCCATATAGACCAATTACCTAATGAGCTTGTCACCCTTCTGTTGCTTTTCTTCTGGCGGAGAGTGGGACACAACGTACAGTATCCAATCCAACTGAAGAACGAAGATGCTGCAGAAAAAAGATGGGTTTTTGCTGCCACCTAGTGATTAAAATCTAGTTGTACGGCAAGTGCTGACACCCCTGCTATTCCAATGAAGCATGCCTGTCATACCCACAGAATAATCACTGTAGTGAAGTGGCTGTCTCGTTTCACAAAACAGGCACTGAAGAATTCACATAAATGTGCCCCAAGGGAAGAGTATGCCAGTCACACTAGAGTTCACATGTTTTAAATACAGAAAAAACATCCAAGGAATATTACATGCCAATGTGACATTTTCTGTTCTTCCTTGTTAAACCAATTACATTTTCATGCGTCAAAATGTGATTTAGTTGTCAATGTTATGTTTTATTCTTTTTTTCTGGCTTTCATCCCACTTGAAATCTGTGTGATCCTTATTGCTAATAAAGAAAAATATGACAATCCATGTTCGAAAAAAGTCCCCCTAAGAGAAACTGAGCTACAATACTCTTTGAAACACTGAAACCTCCTCTTTGAAACCACTCCCCCCCAACACAAGAATTACTTTATAATTGAATCATAAGCAGATTACAGCTATATTTTTCTCCAATAAATAAATACATACATTCACATAGATTATCCCTTGTCCACTTGATGACAGGATCACACCAAATCAAATGGCCTATTTAGAACTCACTTGTAAAGCAGTTGTTGGGTACCGGTTAAAAACTGTTAACCAAAGGCATTACAGTTCCAAGCTCTGACCCAGAGTTGTGACATGCGATCTTTAAGAGACATTCTGAGATGTCTGCGGGAAGCAGGCAAAGTGTTTATGTAGAGTTGGTGGGGGCAGCAAATGTCTCCCCACCTCATAACTGCAGCAGGATAGAAATAGATTTCCTCCTGTTGAGTCACGCATGAGGGGGTTTTAAAAAGCCCATGTCCCAACTGATTCTTATCACCTGTCAAGCTCACAGAGAGCACCAAACCCACACAGTCTTTACCAACACCATCCACTTCAATGGAACTGAAGGATGGAAACAAAAAATGGAAAATGATCTGTGTAGTGATTTGAGTCCATTGTGTGTATCCCAGTAACAGGTGACCTGTGAGAATGAAATGACAGGCGTGGCTCTATGGTCTGACGAGGAAAGCACCTACCATTCGCTCTATCCTTTGTACCAAAACAAAAGAATAAACACAAAATAAACACAGGAATAAACATTTTAGACACATTCATGTAAAGATCCACTTTGTTCCTTTTTGACATGCTTCATTTTCTTTCTGAGTGAAATGAAATAACTATGTATTTGTAAACTGTGGGAGATAAATGGCCAAATGGTAGTATTCTGAGTTTAGTCTTCAGGGTGTACATTGTACTTTTATACAATAAACATGTTGTGTTAGTTATGGGGTAACATACAGAACTTCACTCCACAATTCTCTACTCTACATTTACACAATACATGGTTCAGTTTCAGAGGAAATAATTGTTGCATCACACTGTAATCTTGCAAACATAAGGTAGTGATTACTTTTAAATGTTTACTTGGAATAAGGGAAAATATGTGTCTTACTCTCATGTTTGTCCCTCTGAACTTTCAGTGTAAACATTTCAGGCAAATGAAGTGTTTGATCATTGAATGATACTGTCAGAACACTTCCAAGAATTATGCCTCACGCATTTTTTTGTGTTTGGAATACAGAATGCAATGACCATTTTCCAGTAGCAAACTACTTGACAAACATTCCTCAAAACAATATTTTGAAATCTATTCTAAAACATAAAAATTTATTCTTTAGCCTTTATTAGAGTTTTTGAATCACAAACCTGTCCTGTCATGTTAGTTGCGAGACAACGGCATTGTAATGCAAAATGACATTAACATGATATGATAAGTAAAGCTGTATACAGCCAGAGGATTCATGGATCTCAGGCCAAATGAAGCCCTCAACTCTTTAATGCCACCACATAGTACAGGGGCATTTTCAGAGGCTAAGCTTGATTTTAGCCCTACGTTCACCAACCTGCATGGATACCAGATAGTACTATAGTCTGCTGAAAATGTTATAGGTGCACTGTACTGTACGTGCATGAACACTTCGGCTAAGCTGGGTGCCTGTGAAACCCCCTGCCAGCGCTAGAGGATGATCAACATGTTGATGCAGCGCTTCAGAGGGGGCTATGCGACCCTGCTGTGCTGTAGCCCAGGCATCCATGGAGGAAGGATCAGCCTGTCAGTGCTGGTATGTGAGCCATCCCATTCCTCTTTGTCCACTTCTCAAAATAACCCCGAGCAGCTGAGACAAAGCCGGGCACAGTGAACCTCCGTGGGCAAGCTCACCGAATGCTAGGATGGAAAACACAAGCCCGTAAACCTCTGGGAAGTGTTTACTCAGGCTGATTATGGCTGGAAATGGCAACCAACCATGTGGGGAAAAAAATCTGGTTTTATTTTTATCGAAACATAAATTTTCGTGACTCATGCCTGTGACAGTGAGTGAGCATTATTGCAAAGACTGGCATTGGACTGGGCATTGGGTTTGGAAAAACTGAGAGTATTTGAGCCTGTCGTATGAATTCCCAACCATTGTCTTTTTTTTTTTCCAGCCTTCTCTGTTCTGTGAAACAGGCACTGACGGTGTTAGGGGACCCGGAGCATGGCCAGGAACAATAACCCATCAACACTGTTGATGTACATCAACCAGAGAGGAAGCAATCTCTGAAGATAGATCAGCCACATTACATATGTGATAATGGAGAAGGGGAGCAGTCATGCAGGAACGGTGTGTGGACCATGGGGTAAACACCAATCCCCTCTGAACTGAAAACACACCATGGAGCCAGTCACAGTCTGCTCCCAGTCTAAAAAAATGTCAGTAAATAGTACCTTTCAATAAGGCACACATTCGTCCATGATTTTTGAGTCAGGTCTTGAAACAAAGAGGAGAGGCGATATGATGCTAGCTGTGACCACAGTGCAAAAGGTGCCTTTCATGGTGTAGTGCTGACCCACTTTCACACATGAGCGATCCCCTAGCTTTAGTGCCATCCTGGAAGCTCACTCGGCAAACAACCTTGGAGGGTGTGCTCTCCTTATGCAGCGGATGGATATAATTATGTATGAGTGAATAATGTATATCACAAGAGGCTGGTTCTTCCCTTGAGACAGTTGCCAGGGCCAGTGTATTGCAGGAAAGGCTCAATCAGTTGATTCTATGCGTTTTTACTGGCTATTTATGAAGGTTTATATGTATGTGGAGAGTGAGAAAGAGAGAGAGACAGGGAGATATTATCTGGACAGATAAATGGATAGATGGATATTACAGCATTTAACATTTTAAGTGTGATATACGTACAGTAGGGAAATGGTGCAGATGGTCAAACTGATTTTTTGTACAGCCTTACACCAAACCATCTGTGACCACCTTACCCTTTGTTAATTAGACTATATTCCACCCAGTATTTTGTGCTGGAGCTAACTTAATTACAGACACATTCTTCAAGGTTACTGTAATTGTATTTATGCATTTGTACAGTATTGGGTTTACTGTAATTGTATGTATGTATGTATAATTAGATGAGGGGATTCCCAAACCTTCCCAGATGAAATCTCAAGTGTGGCCCACCCACTGAAATTCTACCCCACCTCTAAATGGATAATTTTAAGACCAGAGGGAATGAATGAAAAGAACATTAGGGTAGGGGGGGTGAAGTGCCTGGTAAGAGAGTGCTTCCACCCTCTGATCCAGTAAGAACCCTCATTTAATTCTGACACAGTCATACATTTATAGCAGTCCTGGCCTGAGTGGCCTCTGGGAATACTTCCAAAAGGAATGAGAACATTCCAAGAAGAACCCCTTTGTCAGCAAAGATATCCAACTGTATTTTACAAATACACTTGCATGAGCTCACCCGCAAGAGCAAAACACAGTTTAAAGTGAAACAGTTACCATACAATGTAGAATACAGTCCATGATTTACATAAGCACCAGTAGTTCCTAGTCTCACATGTGACTCAGAAACCAAAACCTTTAAACGCCCATTCACGTTCAACAGTAGGATATAATGAAAACACAGACTGGGACAAGTTGTGATTTGACAGGCTTGCAAGACATGCCAATTGCATGTACAAATAGCTTTAATTCAAACAATGACTGACAGCTCACAAACAAGAATGGTGAAAGCCACACCCAGAGAGGAAGCTGGTAAACTCGCCAGTATTCGCTTTATATTTGGAATGATTCACATATACATCAACAGATGTTTTTCTCTGCCCAAGAGCACTTACATACAAGAACGTCCCTTAATAACCATTACTAACTAAACCAACACTGTGGTACTACCCCTTACCACAACAGTATTTTTTCATTGATTTCATTTAAATTCAACGCCAGCAATCTTTTAGATCTATTTAGAGATAAAGTACAAATTGAACCTGAAACAGCTGATCAGCTATGCAAAATCTTGGAATAGCAATTATTCATTCTTCAGTAAGATTTGTATGGATATAGACGACACTTCTATGCAAAAATTCTGCAATATCATTATGTTTTTTTTAATGTCATGATGGTGTTTTTAGCTCTGGCGCAACACTACTTGTTAGAAAAACATTCACACATTGCGTGTGTTCTGCGGACGGCATGTAATAAATCAAACGAAGACAGGTTTAAACTCAGAAGCTACATCCACATCCCGATTTGTATTTGGCGCGGATTGACGCAGCTCATGAGCGGCAGCAGCCAATAAGAGGACGCTTCGGACGGGCACGCCTTTTGTGTAATCAATCTGGGGATCAGCGCGTGTCTCGTATATTGTCTTCTGCGCCCGCCGCACCGGCGCAGACAACAGAGTTCGGAATCACAGCGCAAACTGTTCCGAGCCCTGAAGTTTTGCTGGACCGCGAAGCCCCCGGAGGGGACAAACGCAGGAGTGTCATGAGCGAGAGATTTGTAGTTGTCCCTGTTGGGCAGGATGATGAAGAACCCGCGGTGGACAATGACCTACCTGGAGACGGAGGAGCTGCTGAGGGCAGCAGTGCAGACCAGCAGATCACAGACGCAGTTCCCATCCTGGAGTACAGTAGGGAGCCAAATAAATACGGTAAGACAGGCAAGCTTGACTACTTAGCTAGGTACCAAGCTAGCTCGCTAGCAATTAGGTCTGTAATCCATTATTGCAGGATCAGTTTTTATTACTCCAAGCAATCATTTTGTCACAAATTCTGCTAAAACCATGTTCGGTAGATGGCTAGTTTACTCATAATTTTATTCCAGAAAATTGTTCTCGTGCTGTTTTCAACATTTAGTTCCCATAGCTAGCTAGGTAGCTAACTTTCCATCGACGTATGCTTGCCAGTCCGTTTTGAAATCTGGCACGCTCGATGAACCTGGTTAGCTTGCTGATTAAAAGCGATGATCTTTTGTAAAAGACACTTTAATATAACGTTAACATGCTGGTTGTTCATATTCACACTAATTAATCTATACGGATCCTACTGAAAGGCTTTGTACTGGTTTAAAATTATGGATCCATATTACTAATAAAACTAGTCAAGCAAGCTAGCTAGTACGTCGTCAAATTGGCTAGTTAACGAGTTGCATGGCAACTGTGGGTCCAAGTACTGTATTGTATAACTTTCCCTTGGCAGTGTGGCTGACTGGCAGTGTCAGTAAACAAGCTGGCAAGTCAGGTGGATTGGAATTTAAATCACATCTCAACTGTGCATATTGTTTTGACATTTGTATCGTTTGATATCATAAACAAAGCTGGTTTTGTCAGGCGGCAGTTTATTTCAACATTAACAGGCTCACTTTCATACTGAATAGTGCTGAAAATTAGCTTCGGTACATGTACACCACGTCGGATGCTGCATTTGTATTAACATTTACACTTGTCCTTTACGAGTAAGCTAATGAATAAAGAAGTCAAATAAAATACTCGCCACTGCCCAGTCCCCTTCACCACGGCACTTTTCTCTAGTGGCAGATTAATTCAAGGATCTTTGAACAGCTGCGTAAGAATGGTGATGTTACACATATCTTCTGTTCATACATGACGTAACAGATGTGAGTGTGCTCATATTAGCCCGTTCGATTGTGTACTTTATTATCTCATGTATGCAGAATAGCTTTTGAGCAATCCCTCTAATAAACAGCATAGTCAATTTTATTTTTGGAAGGTATGCAATTGCTGGTCACCTACGCACATGCAGAATCACACAACGGAAAGTTGTCCCTGCTGTTTCTGAAATTAGTATCAAAAGCAATGAGCTGGTTATTTTAATTAGCTTCCCTGGGTGCATGCAGGCAGCGCCGAAGACTTGTTCAAAATCACTACGGCATGGAAACATTCTCGTCAGACCTATAATTGTGAAGGCAGATTGGTACATGTGGTTATTTTTTACAGTAATTTGTTAGCTAATACGTAACATAATGATACCGAAAGCCAGCCTGAAGGGGGGCCCTGTTTCCAGTTTGGCAAAATGTAACTTTTCCGCTTCTGATCAAGTATTAAACCATGTATCCTTCAGTTTTGGAAGATTGCTGAAGGCGTTTTAAATGTGCGTAATACCGGTATTTCAAAACGGCAAAGAGCAGGAAGTGGGTGCGTCTGGAGAAAAAGAATGTATTACTTGGTCCGGCTTCGCATGCAACAACTTAATCAGGCAGTTTACGCCACATGCATGGATGTATTCATCTATTGTCCACAGCAGTCAGACTGTAAGAAAAAACGACTACGCCTGTACTTTAGGTTCTTTTTGTGGAAAGAACAAGGTGATGCATTCCGTTCAGACATTTCTATCGTTTTATCGTTAGTGAGATTTGGATTCGTGCAGTTGAGATTTGCCTCCATCAAACATTTTTCCCTTGTGTTATGTGGACGTGCGCCCCAACAGCAGGGTTGCTTTTACACTGCCTAATGCTCTGCTTAATTATTTTGTTTTATGTAGCCAAGCTCTAATTGGAAGGATCTGACTGTGGTTGTTAACGTGGTATTTGATATGAGAACAACAAATTCATGAATTTACTCACTTCCTGTTGTAATTTTAAAAAATTACTTGCCGCTAAGATGGTAATGAGCGGATCAGGATAGTGATGACACAGAATTGGTTTAATTCTGTCATGATTACTTAGACGTGACACATCTTGTGTTGCACTGAGCTGAAAGCATTGATTTCTTTGACTTGTTTTCTGAGATTTGAAAAATTTTGTGTTTGTATGGTATATCCACCTTAAGTTCTGATATGTCAGATACATTTGTCACAATTCATGATCATGAATAGTAGCCATCAGTTACCAAGAGATCAGATGTCAACCACTCACCCAGTGCTGTAAGATGTCACCCTTTGTAGCCACAGTCCATTACCTATTGCATGATTCACTGTTAATCACAAAGGTAAGGAATAATGGTCATCGCTGACATTTGGACTGTGGTGCGGAAGATAACTTCGGCACACATGTGGGACAAGTGGCCAATGCTGTAACCCTAACCCTAACCCATTACATAAAGCATCTTCCAGGCATGAAGCACACATTCTGTAGATTGTGACAGAAACGCCAGGGGTATTCTCTTTGTTGTATTCGACTAATTTTTTGCAATATATTTCATTCTTGCTTCTGCTTTTTGACCTTGATAGCTAACTGTTAGCTGGCTAACTGCTGGCTACCTATGGACAGTTCCCGACAAGCCTATGCTGGAACGAGTTCAATTTACAAAACATTATGCAATTCTTTAGAGGTGCTGATAGGAGGTCCAGGCCCAGTGTAAAAGCATGCCACAACCTTTAACTTCATTTCCCTGTGGCCCTGCTGCAAAATATTTTGAACTCACCCCTGGTATTCAAATCCGCTGGCTTCACAGATGGGCTAACTACCTAGCATTTGCATTCAAATTTATATGATGCTTATTTCCAACAAAGAAAACCAGTATTTGCTTTAATCACTCCAGAATAGTTAATTTTTATAGATGTGCAAGGGTGCTGTATTTTGTCTGCTCGACAGACTCACAAGGACTATGGAGAATTTAATTACTCGGTACAGTCCATTGATAAGACATAGCTCAGTGTGCCAGGTTATCCTATTTTGCCAGTATGTTTTTTGCATTGCTCACCACTTATGTCAGGCTTCCCCAGGTCTCCTTTGTTTGTAGCAGACTGTAAAATGAAGAAGCCATTGTCTTCAAATTAAAGGCAATCAGTCTGTGCTTTTGAATGAGCACACTGGTATCAGTTTTTAATCTGAGTGAGGGCTGAACGTAAGCTCCATCTCATAATTATTCTGCTCTGTAAAGGGTTCCCATATGTCCTCCCCGAGTCCAGTTTAGAGAAGCGCAATGCTTAATTATGAGACTCACACTGATGAAGCGCTTCAGGGGAAGGTCCATTTAATTCTCCCTCTGCTAAATGGCGACAGCAGCTGTTATCTCTTAGATTGTGTGTGTTTGCTTTTACTTCCATATTAAATATTGCAGGACGGGATTGTGGGACTGTGGATAGAGCTGATTTTCAGGAAATCCAAAATAGGTCATTTGTGTGATTTGTGTAGATCCAATGAGTTTTGAAATTGGGGGGTCACGGGAATGAAATGAGAACCACGCCTTCCGAGTTGGCTTCTGTGCTTGGCACGTGCAACTGACCTGAGAAGAGTGCAGGGCCGTCTCTGGGAGGTCAGTTTTTGACTGCCCGCATGCCTTAACCCTTTCGTGCGTATGGTCACACCGGTGTGATTAGCCATTTAGCGCATATGCTAACATCGGTGCGATTAGAACACTAGATTGGAAATATTCTAGCTAATAAACAGCGATTTAATGTTAAAAATATAGCAAATGCTAACTGAAAACTATGAGAAGCTTAATAGCGCTAATGAAAACATAACGAACCATGTAACATAACACGCGTGCTACATAGCATAAAAATAAGTTGCCTGTGAAAGGGTAAAGCCCCTGATGGTTCCATTTTCTTTATGCTAAGATAATATTAGCAAGGCTAATACTGTCATAACCACAACGTAATTAAACAATTTGCTTTTGGATTTGTTTTGGAACATGAGACTAATTCATGAGACAACCGTGTAGACATTTAGCTAAAATGGACCTACGTTACTTACGATGTAGTTAAACGGAACGCTTTTTACAGTAGCCTAATTATGCCACTTGAGAAGGGGGCAAATGCCAAGCTCACTGAAAACGACAGAAGCTGAATTGAAATTACTTTGTGACAGTTTTTCTTTTAGTTGTAGTGGTTATGAAATCAATTTCTAAAGTCATATCTAAGCCATGTCTTGTAATTGACCAAACAGCAGTTGCAATAGCTGTAAAGAGCAAAAACCACATTAATATTTACTAGCTACCCCCCCCCCCCCACACACACACACACACACACACACACACACACACACACAAACACACAACGTTCTGTTTATATAGCAATGTCATAATGCCATCCCTGGAACTGAAATGGACAGGAAACAACAACCTCCACTGGGCACTAAACACAAGTTCCCATTCAATTAGAGTACCCAATTTAGTAATTAAGACCAAACTTGGATCAAAGTCCAAAGGTTGGCGGCCCTCAAAGGGACTACTCTGATGTTATGAAATGATAATATTTACCCTGAATAGCTGTTATGCTCACAAATTAGATACTGATGTTAATCAGGCAAAAAATTTGCAAAAAGCTAATGAATGGCTTGCCTTGCGAATCAGTAACACTGCTGATCTCACTAAATGTGAATGGCCTCAGACGTGACAGCTGTGTATTATGGTGGCTAGAGTCATGGGGAGATGTCTGTTCTGGTTCTTTGGTGGACAGGAAAGTAGTAATCACTGTGTACCCTTTGGGGTCGGGGGGGCGTGTGACTGATGCCCTGCTCCTGTGTATCATGTGTTGCAGTGTGTCTTTATTTGGACCACGATTTGGGCTACATGAACAACTGGCCTGCGCATGCATGTTCTCACCATCCACATTTGCCACTACTGCCTGTCCAGAATGCTTAGCGCATGCTGTTTCAAAGCGTTAAAAAGCAGCACTCGCCGTGTCGGGGAATGACGATTCTAAACATAAGGAGGGTGGTGGAGTCATGAGAGCACAACCGTCAATTTAATCACGGGACATTAAACACATAAATCACTAAGACCTGTTTTCCTCGCATCACATGCAAACAAGAATGCTGCTAATCTGGGTATGTATGTGACACAGATTTGCCCATATGACAAGAAGCAGCAGTGTTCATGAGGTCTGCTTACACATGAGAAGATGAGCTGCACACTGTAACGGATATAAGATGCTGGGCATATTCTTCATCCAGTCCCACCTCCTGCTTCCTCTTTGCCGCTCCGCTTCAAGTAATTCCCACCTGTCAGATTTCTTCTCATATCTGCCATTGCTGTTGTAGCCATGTCACATACTCTGTGGAGATACAGACTGTTCCCAATAAGCTGTGTCTATTACGGAATTTTCTATGAATAATCCACTGGAAGGCAGAGGGAATTTCCGTTACTTATTCAGTAATACATGTAGATCATAGTCTGAGTTCCTTTTTTACATGGAATCCATTTTATTGGTAGTCAGTACTGGAATGTTCCTAACAAGGGAGAATGCGTGCTCTCGTGTGTATGTAGTCATTGAGCGAAATATGGAAACCGAATCCATCTTGTAAATGCCTTGTGGGTACAGGCACTAGACCGAGTGTTGTTAATTCGACTGGGTGGTAGGTTCCCGGTCACACAGATGTGGAGGGATATTCCTGGGGGTTGAGCATAGTCCCAGGTTTCCAGCCTCAACGTTCTAGCAGCATCTCCGTCCTTCCATTTTACCTGCTCAGGAAGTCTTCTCCCAAACGAAGGAATAGAATATGTGCCAACATTCCAGCTGAATAACACAGAATTCAGAAGGGAGGAATGTCACCTGATACCCCTCCCCCTGTGTTAAACGGTCATCTTTAGGCAGCTGAATGAGTGACAGACATGTGCAGTGACATCTGAGAAGGTCGGGGTCTGAACGGTCAACAGACGATCTGAAGCTCAAGCTGATGCATGCAACTTACATAAAAGCAAGTTCTAGAAGAAACTTTCACATATTGTTCACACGCTGCTTTGCTTTGTAAGAAAATGGAATTGTAATTGGTCCTGATACGCAGATTATGCATACATACCCTTGTCCCCAGGGCATGGGAGCTGGTTGGATGTGTCTGTTAACAGCATTGGGTCAAAGCCTTTCAGTAAAGAGGCTGAATTGCCAGGACAAGGGTCTGTAGTCTGTGATGGCACTTGTTGAATGATCAAACAGCAGTTGATTTGAATGGCATGGGTTCCTCAGAGAGCAGTTCCAGCTTGCTACACAGGATATATTTTGTTCAGAGTTATACCTGATTTTGGAAGGCAGAGCCATACTTACAGGAAATAAAACAATAAAAATGTGTTTTTAGACAGTTGCTGCTGGTTTTCTCTTTTTAGTGGCCACTTGTTTTTCCAGCCTGTTTTTCCTTGGTCGTGTATTTAAGAGACTGTAAAAATATGCCATGGAAATGTTGTAACTGAAGTGACCATAGCGCTTTTGTTTTTCATTTCAGAATGTCTGGAAAATGTTACAATGAATTAGCCAATGTGTCCATATTAATTTGTTTTTCTGGCTAAATGACACATTTTCTTAAATGTATTTTGAATTATCTGAATGGTCATTTATTGATTTAGTATTTAAATTTAAATTTCTTCTTCGGTCTCATACACACAAATACACACACGCACACACACACATATATATATTTGAGTGTGTGTGTATGTATTACCTAGGCCATGTTTCATGTCATTTTGGATGCATTCACTGCCTGCTTCATTTACTGAATCACAGCAGCATAAAGATAAGTGTATCTGTGCTGAATTTGCTGCAGCATGACCACTCTCAAATAAGGGCTAACGATAGCTGTCTGATCAGTCACTCGCTGTCATGTGTGAAATGCCCAGTAGATGGCAGCAGGTTGTTAAAATTTTCAATCCTGTGCTTGGCCCCTCAGCACAGGAGAGAGTTCACTGTTTTATCTTTACTGCTATGTTCCAATATAGCAAGGAACCTGCCACCGAGTTCAGTGCTGTACAAATCAACACTTGGAACACTATTCGTATGTATGTACATTTTTGGGGTTTTTGAAGGTTTTTAGAATGCATAGATGGTTAAATGTATTTTTTGTCATATGTATTATATAATATATAGAGTATTATTTAATAGTATTATTTAATATTATTTAATAGTATTGACAACAAAGAGGTGTAAAGAGTTGGTGAAGAGCTTTCCTCTGCCTCTTAATTTTTGTTGGCATCTCAGGGCTTCATGGGTCATAGTGGGATTCTATGTGTGAAGGACTTCCCTAGAGAACACATCAGGATCTCAGTTGTTCATGTTGTAATATGAGTGATATTCATAGCTAATTTAGTGAGGCTTTGGGATAACATTGTTTTACGATATTTAGCAGAGGTATTCTAGAAAAACATGGGTTTCCCTGTGGAAACACCTTACAAAAAAGCTCATACCCCTAAATGAATTTAGATTATCAAGGTTTTGCAACATACTGGAATAACTACATATAGCAGTATGTAATGGATTTTCTGTCTTAATAGAAAGGCAATGAAAAATAGTCAGAGGAACAGCACCATAAATATTGGGTGTGAAACAAAATCTAGGAGCAAAAGGCCTGAAAACTCTCATTTGTTTCTACGGTATCTAGGTGGCATTTTGGTAATTTTGCCAGGGGGTTGTAAAACGTTAAAAAAATGAAGGCAGGCTGACAGGCAAGGAGATAGGTAGGGGAAACTGGGATTTTAAATCCTCTGTCTATAGTGGTAAACCAGAGGTGATTTGACAGTACTGGAGGATAATTGCTGGTTTATAATTTAATGAATGTGGATTCTAGTGAATCTTTTACCCCTAACTAGTAGTGGTCTACATAGTAACTTCAAGCCACAATGGTGGTGATTTCTGTTGCTGTGAGCACAGAGCAGTTCTGTCAATATGTTATCCTTTCTTGTAAACTCTCGCAAGGTAAGGGAGTGTGCACCAATGTTAACAATGAATATCATTGTTGCATGCTCCTATGTCTCAGCTAGTATAGACTGAGCTCTGAACTGCCTGCTGCTGATTGCCCTGTCTTTGCACTATCCATCAATGAAAGGAAGAGATAAGGAGAGCTGGTGCACAGCAACCACAAAAGTCTGTTGCTGAATTAAGAGGAAGACCTTTGGTAGAGCTGCATTGATAGCCGCGTGGGCTGTGTTGCAGCAGGCATTACGCTGTCTCGAATGAAGGGCTAAGACTGCATGCGTGGGTTTGCAGGTTTGCCTTGTTGTCTGTAGGTAGTCGGGCTGCGTGTCAGGCTGTAGCGCAGGGACTTCTTCCTGTTTGCTTAGAAAACCGCGCCTCTGGTTGAGCTCGGGCAGCTTTACCGAGAAGAATTTGGGTGGCTTAGCAAGTGTTCTCAACAAACGGGGAGCAACCATAGCGTGTGAGGGTGCAGTTCCCGCAAACGTTTCTCATGTGCGGCTAAGTGTCAGAGGAGAAGTACTCATGGGAAAGCCATTTCTCGATTTCACTGGCTTCTCCTGTTAACTGAGTTATCTGTTCTTGGATGGTGCCCCGATACACTGGTAGGCTCTACGCTTGTCGCCATCTGATACCATGTGCATTCCCTTTCGCATTTCTGTTTACAAAGCCGCTATCTCATCCTCTCAAAGTACAACATGTCTTCACCTCCCCGCATTATGATGGAATTCCTGTCTCAGTCTGTTTAGAGACGCACTAGAATCGTGATAGTGACCAATGTGAAGGCGGTGTGGTAACACAGAGGAGGGCTGGCCTTTTGTTGCCTACAACAAAATGGAGAACAAACTAATGGGGTGTTTTGGGAGCTGGATCACCTGATGGGTCTCCCCATCGAGGAGGAGGGAAGCCTCTACTATCTGAGGGGCATGAAATATGGTCATGAATTTGGTTCCACAGCTTTATATTGAAATTTTGCACCCTCCCTCAGCACCCATCTTGGCCAGACCTCCCAGATGTATGAAGTTGGAGAGCACAGTGTTGCCTCAATCATTCTTAAATCCTGGCATTATTCTGTAGCTTCAGGACAAGCAGGCATTTCTTTAAGTAACTTAAGTCGTAAATGATTAGAAATTCCTGTTGTATTTCAAAAAGATGTGCCAGCTTTGGTTTCTCCTTTCCTCGGGCTGTGTTCCATTGGCAGTTTGCAGACCTAAAGCTCTTGAGCTTTTCGCCCTCTGCTGAAGGAACCAGCAATGCTGCACTGGCCAGTGAAAATCTTCTTAATCGGCTCACTCATTGGATGCACGCACTCCTCAGGATTGCTGCATTCTAGAGGTAGGGCTATGCATTGGGAAGCATAGCTATCCTAAAGAATAATATGGAGCTGCAGGAGGCATGCAGGCCTTGAATCTTGTCATTGTGCAGCTCAAAAGCTTCTCTTTCAGAGCTCAGGCCTTTGCTTTTCTCTGTTGGCATTCTCACCCTCTGGGATTCACTGACTAAGCAATAACAAAACAAAGAACAACAAGGCTGAACTCACACCATCTATTTCTCAGGTACCCGAGCCCAGAATGTGTCCTGCTCATAACCGTCTAGCGTGTGAGTGAGTCCTCCACGAACGGAAAATCTCCGCTGTAGGCCACCCCATCTGTGTTAATTAATCCAAAATAAAAAGTTCATAGCAGTTCTCTTGCTCACTCTTTGTAAATGCGACATTGTCCAAGGCAAATGAGAGAGAAGACTATGTGCAGACTGGAGGAAAGCTTAGCCATTCATGTTCCTCAGGATCTTTTTTTTTTTGTGTTGCTGTTATTTTTTTTCTTAAAGAGGTGACCAGACCCAAAACGTGTGGCAGTGGCTCTATACAGCATTCAGTATGTCCGCCGTGAGAACATGAACCCGTGGCATTAATACAGTACACGGGAGAGGAGAAAGGAGGACTCCCACCTCTGTTGCACTTTGCAGATGGTGGGTTTTTGCCTTAAAGCCTGATTAAACCGTTCTCACAGGCTGCAGGAGGCTGAGGGGGAAAGGGAGGGCTGAAGTGCCCCTCTTTGTTCCCATGGCCTGGGTCATTCCCAGTGTTGGGCCTGTGCTGTCCATGTTCCCATTGGTCTGTTGTTCATTTATTCCTGGCTGGTTCTTGATGTGCAGAAGCTGGGGGAATATTACTGATGAAGACCACCCTTCTTTCAGTAATGCAGTCTATCCACTTGATCCTTTATGGACAACTTGACCCTAAACTAAAAAAAGCATCCATGCCATTGTTTCAAAATTTAATTTAAAACCTGCATCTGACAAATCTCAAGCTGCTTGTTTAAACATGGGCTAGCTGCACCTGAGGAGGCCAAAGTGCTTCATGTAGCATTGTACTGGTGAGCTTTTTCAGTGCATGTGTACCCTGTCCTTTTGTGGACATAGAAGCTTGGTTTGTTGGAATTGAGTTTAACAGTAAAATTATTGACCCAGTGGTAACATTCAACTGCTTTGTATTTAGCAGCATGTGTGGTTCCATTCATATGAGTGTGTTACACTCCCCTTCAGTGGTTAATACTCCAATCTGTAACTGTCTTCCTTTATCCTTTAATAAAAGGGGTCATAAGACTGGAAGTAATGGGCTTCACCATAATGAATGCTGCTAAGAAAAGGACACCACCACCAATTACCATGTACTGTGTAATAGCTTCTGTCTTCTGAATCAACATCATACATACATTACGTCATATGAATTCCTTTGAATAGAATAACAGCAAACCAACATGTTACCCACTGTTGTTTTTATCAGTTCATTCAAATTCACACACTGACAGTTTCTGAACTGACGCTCAGCCGAAGGTGATTATTTTAGACAGAATGCTGTAGCTTTTCGTGGTAATACAGTTGGTTGATGTAACCAGCTGGAGGAAACTCTGATTAATATACAATGAAGTGCATTTTTGTTGTTAATATCACTGTTATTAATATTACTAAAACACGAAGTACATTTTTTGTGCTATGTAGCCTTATCACTAGTGGTCGTATTTGTTGAGATAGCTTTCCAAAATGTCCGTCCCCTTTGACCTTGCAAGTATCATTGCTAGTAAGAGTTTCAAATCTGATGGTTTTGTTGTGGAAGTTCTCTTTATTCCTGTTTGTTTGTCATTGTATATGCATAAGCTTCTCCAGTTTCTACATACATAATTTATTCATTCTTCAATTCTTGCATTATTGAAAGTCATGCAGTTTTCGTATTTTTCAGTTAAATTGACTGACTACTATGACCCATTAACTTCAAAGTTTTTTACACATATACGGAAACAAATATAAATGGTATGCAAATAGCATAACTGGTACGTGCTGACAGCATTTTCATACATCTTGATTTCTGTTATAATCAGCCTAACTCTAATCCTCTCAGGCTAACTCTAGTTTGAAAGCCCTGCAAAACGATAATGTAGCCTATGGATTTCCTGCTGTCGGCAGGGGATTGCATAGGTCTGCCCTGTGTTGACATTCTGCCTTTTGTCTGTTCTCATCTGAGGTGCGGCCAATTGGTGACACGGCACAGGAGATCTTGTGTTGTTTTCTCTCTTTCCTGATAAGATTTGAGCTCCTCCTGGCCCTGTGAAAGGGCATGGTATTGAAATTCCCTTGAGGAAACAAACACAAGCACCGAGCAGATCCAGTGGTTTCCTCACTATCACTTATTAAACGCTCCTGTGGTCCGTCAGAGGCATGCTGGTTATTCTCTTTTGCAGCGGCTCGCGTGCTCACCACCCCCTTACTATCTCATGTACCGTGTCTTACCAACATTTTTAAAATAGTGCCCCAACTTCACATGAACATTTTTTAGAGATGAAGCACAATAAAAGACCCTGAGACCCTAGGACCGGGATTAAAATGATGATTTTTTTTTTTTTTGTTCATAAGGTAGTCAGTCAGTCAGTTAATTTAAATAAACAAGGTGAATATACAAGCCTTCTTTAGTACCACTCTAGGTGTATGAAAATTAAGATGGAAAATCAGAGAATATATTCAGAGAGCAAAAATATGTGATGTTACTGGCAAAAATTTATATACATATAAATGGACAAAGCTTGCCAGGCATAGCCAGATGTTTAATTTCTCCGCCATGGACCAACCCGCTGAATTACTGTCATGACGATTGTTTTGCTATTGTCTGTCTGTAGGTAGGACTGCAGAGGCTGGTCCATTTTGTGCTATAATGATAGAATGATAATTATCCCCCATGCATCGCCAGTCCTGACTCGGTGTGGGATGCCAGATTGGTGCGCAGGGGCCTCGTGGTCTTTTAAAATAAATGTTCATCACATCCAGGTGTTGTTGCCACCTATGTGATGAACACCTATACTCCCATTCAAGCATTGTACCTACACAGGTGGATGGCATGTCCTACTTCAAAATTTGTTTTAGAGCTTTATGCTGTAATTACTGGAGGAACAGGTAAGGATTATGTAAATTAATCTCTTAGATGATTAAGGAATTTGGGTCTTCACTGAGATAAATTTGGGTGGTGGTGTGATATTCTGATGAAAACAGCCTCCCTTTTACTGATCACATGCAAAGTTCAAGCTAAGACATTTTCTAGTGTAATGCTGCCTGCACATCTTTGACTTAATGTGTATGTTTTTGTTATGGCAGTTATGGCATTCTCGCATTAAGTTTGGGCTTGAATGAAGCAATTGTTCTCTTCATTTTCATCCCCTGAGGGGTGACGAGGGCTCAAGAACCAGGCACAGGCTGCTGCCTCACCGTCTTAATTACAGCCAAAAACCACACCTCTCTGCAGTCCTCAGGCACTGCAGGAGAGGATGTCAACAAGAACCAGGAAGTTCAGCTTGTTTCCTTGGTTATCCCCGCTGGGCTCCCTCTGAGCACAAGGGGTTAAATGACAGTGTAGGGGGAGGGGGTCCTGTGGCACTATTCCCTGGTGGAAGTGTTTAGATTAGCAGGGGCCGTTTGTTCCGGATGAGGAGCCAGCAGCAGGCTGCGTGGTGTTGTCCTTGATAGGGGGGAGGTGGGAGCGGCCTGGCTGATATGACGCTCAGAGGGGGCAGGCCCTACCCCAGTGGGAGGAGTTGTGCAATTCTCCATATTTGGAGGTGGGCTGGGGCCGGTATCCAAGCAGTTGAGGTGGAAACCGAGAACTTCGTACTGTGGGAGAGACAACTGAGAGGCAGAAGGAGACTGCGAGACAGGGAGACTGAGAGACCCGCGCGCACGGAAAAGCACATGGTGTGAAAATGCCCACCAACTTCACTGTGGTCCCAGTGGAGGACGGCAAGAGCTCGTCCCAGGATCGTGACGAGAGCGTCCTGAAGGAGGAGGATGAGGACGGGACCGAGTCCCCCGACCCCTTCTCAGGTGAGCGAGGAGTTGCACCCCTCCTCTGTCACAGCCACAGGCTGTAAGAAGCAGGGCAGCGTGTGAGGCGAGGCTATTCCGGCAGACTTAGAGGGCTGTTTCTCTCCCCTTCTGTGGAAAGGAAATGACTTGCTTTTTAATAGTGACGCGCCTTTCCTAACACTCTGCCACCCTCATGTGGAGCGAGCGCTTTTGAAGGCGTGACAGGTTTGTGTGGCACTCGCGTTCTGCAAGCGCCACGGTTTCTTGTCCGTGTAATCAATCAGTTTCTTTCTCTTTCCCTCTCTTTCTTGCTTTTTCTTTTACACATTCAAATCGAGAGTGCGAGGAAACTTGTGTAGTTCCTCCCATAAACGTGAATTTAATTCTTACCCTGCTGTATAGATCCGCATCCAGCTGTCAATCTGTAGCTAGGTACTGTTTTCACTGTCAATTGGTAGAGGAGTTACTGCTTTATGTATTGTGAGCTAGAGTTGGTTATGTTGAGTGAGAGAGGCGGAGGTCCTTTGTTGAATTTTGGAAGAATAAAACTGCCCACGCCTGTCCTCCCTTCGTGGGGCTGTTTCTGTTTGTCTGCTGTTTCATGAACCACGGCCCATTTTTTCCTTCCTCCTAATTTTCACCACAGTATGCAATTACTGCTGACCTCTGTGTGAAGTTTTACAGACTTGGTAAAAGAGTAGCATCCATTCAGCACAGAGTTATATAAGCTGGCAGAGGCTTGGCTGTTCGTCTGTTTTGTTCTGTCCCCCCCCACCCACCCAGACTGAAGTCAGATGGCTGTCGATGATATTGATTGGCCTGGTTGTGTTTGCTGCTAGAGGGAGGCCGGCTCCCAGCCCTTGGCTGTGCAGTTAGTGGGCTTTTACATGCTCTCGCAGTGCGCTGCTCTGGGCTGTTCCCAGACACTGGGAACTACTTTCAGGAGTGCATAAAACAGGACTGGAGGGTGGAACCCCACATCTGTGTCGAATTTACTTTTGAGACGAAAATGCACCGAATAACAGGGCACCCGTAAAACTGTTTCATATGTAGCTAGCGTTTAAGCGTCCCACTCCAAGGGTTATATTAAGCTAGGCCGCCGTGATTCGAGCACCTCGTTCCAGCCTGCCAAGCTGAGCAGTTGGAGTTCGTAGCTATATTCCTGTGGCTTGGAAACAGGCTCCCAAAGGAAGCGTTGACGTTTGAAAGCCGTACGTTGTTACTGACGGCAGGCGTAAAGACCAGAGGACATGAGCATTAAGCCCTTTTGATGGACGGGTAGGACTCCACCTTTATTATTTATTTACACAGAGAAGCTTTTCCAGAGGGACAAGACCGTCGTGGCAATGTAGAGCACCCATAAGAGCACGATGCCTTGCTTTGCTACACTGTGTGCAGGTATGAGGCAGGAGCACGGGATCACAGTCTTCCACTCCCACACGGATCTTCCTTCGCATCTTGAGACCCCCCAGAAACATTTCTCCAGTAATTGAGATTTCCTACCATGCCCCTGCTCCTCCGGTCCTGACTGCATACACCACGACTACTCTCTTTGTGTTCAGAAGGCATACTTAATATGCTCTAACCTGAACTTACATGCATTAGTTTGATACCATTGATAAAAAAAAAATTGATAAATTTCAATAGTCTGATAGATTGAAACATTGTAATATTTGTGTTCCAGGAAAAGCTTTTTTTGATTTGCATTGTTTAATTATTTGCTTAGCAGTTCCTTCCGACTTCCATTTGATGATATTACCCGTTTACACAGCTGGGTAACTGAATTTACTGGAATGAGCAGCGGCCATTGGCCCCCCAATGTAAGCTATATCTTAAATAATAATGAAATAGATATGTCCCGTGGCCTTCTGATCACGTATCCAGTTCTCTGATCATTTCTTTGTACTGCTGCTCAAAGAGCATTAGGTGGATGGATTGGGGTAATGATGGAGAGCAGCTCTCCAGGGGAGAGACTTGTATATTCATGCCATTTCAGGCAACAGAAAACAGGGTACGTTCTGATCTAGTGAGCCCGCTGGTCTTAAACATGATTTCCATATCCATTACATGACCTGCATAATTTGTATCAGATTAAAACTCATTGGAACCAAATCATGAGGTTGCTTGGCAAAATCTGTGAGCTCAAGAGATGTGAAAGAACATAAACACTTGATGGTAGATTTTGGGGATGCGCTGACAGGTTGATACCGGTTTTTCCGAAGTTTGCCCTCACAGATGTTTCGGGAAGGTTATTTCTTATGCAAGCGCAGTAGAAATTTACATTCCCTGAGATGGAGCTGTGCCTCATGTTCCTCCTGGCAACACAGACATCTATGTGAGGGTCATGAATAGTGCAAGGCGGATATTATGAAATACAGCTTTGATTAAGCTCATATGAAAACAGTGGTAAAAACATGTACTCCCGGCTTCCAAACTATTTCATAACCAGTCCTAGATAATGTACTGGCACAATACAAATACAACCAATGTCTAAGATGAGAAATATTACCAATGTAACAGAAATAAAAAAGTTGACTAAATAAATTTTAAAGAATCAATAATGCAGTATTCCGTTTGTTATTTTTTTATGCTGTCTTCCACTTGGAATTGTCATTTGTACACTAGGCATGTCCCCCAGTCACTTCCTCCGCATTCATACTGGCATGATGACACAAAATGCAATCTGTCTGATACATTCACACACAGTCAGTAGGCAGTTAGGACTACAAGTCACACACTGCACCATAGGGAAGTGGACACCAGTTGGAGGATAGATGCTACTTTGCCGACATAATCTGAGTAACTCGCATTGGCCTCTTGATTCTCAGCATGCCTGAGAGCGATGAGGCCGACCTACTCATCCTTCTCACAGATGGAACAAGATCAGTTTGTTTCTCCGCTGTGGCATCGTGGCTATTGTTGGTCAATGACTAAGCAAGATTCAAACCCAGGCTGTAGGGACAGCCGTCAGTCAAAGAGAATGCCTTCCTGGCTGAGCCACTTGAGACCCCCCTCATTTGTTTGTTTCATGCATTTGCAGAACAATTTAGTTACAGAATACATTCATCAGTTCTCTGGGTTACAGAGATGAGTGAATAGATTTACAGAGAGACATTGTTGTCCAGTTCAGGTAGTGCGATATTCAAGCGGCCCCCTGAGACCAAGGGATTTCATAAGATGTCAGGAAAAAAAAAAAGAGGAAATGGCAGATCACTTGGTGCAGTAAAGTCTTCAATGTGTGGGGTACTGCACCTACAGATAGCCAATCAGGTCTGAAAAGATCCTGAAGAGGTCTGTTTGCTTTACAGAGTTTTATAGAGAAGACATTGATGTCTGGGTTGTGGTTGGTACTGTCATTTTTGCAGCTATCTTAAATTGTTCAATACGTGAGGAGTGCCGATGTTAGCTTCTATTTCACAACATTCATTGTTCAGTATTGTGTACTGTGGCAACGTCTGAGTTTCTCTGATCACATGGTAACATTGATGGGTATCAAGAAGTAAACAATACAATGGGCTAATACCAACAAATTCATTAGCACACCCTTAGCAAAGGGATACTTCTTTTCACCTTTAACCTGTTTTTTGAATCATGTGTATAAATGTAACTTTACAGTGAGTGTGTTTATTACACAGTGAGTTTAGAGGTCACGTGACACACATGGGCAGGGCCATTGGCTGGTTTACAAAACAATTGGTCTGTTCCTACACTGGAAGAATAAAAATCGCTAAGCGATGCGTCAGAAACCAGACAAAGCTTGGCAACCAAACAGGAAGGAGAAATTCCTGTGTGAAAGCCCAGGGGCTTCCAGGGGTGTGTGAGATACCATTGACTAAAATGAAATGCAACTCTGTGTGTGTGTGTGTGTGTGTGTGTAATGTGTGTGTGCAAGGCATATCATCTCCAGTCAGCTCTGTAAACTAACTTGACTACCTTCAGTGCCACTGCTTACATATGAAAATGAATGCTGATGTAATTTCTTCAATAGCACATGCTTGCCTATTTAGCATCATGACTAATAATAATACTAACTCATTATCCTTATTGTTTGTACTTGTGGTAATAATAGTAATGCTGTCATGACATTGTTTGTCTGGCAGAACACTTAACTGTGGAGAAAGGAAACAGAACCACTTCTCCCAGAGGCTACGTTTGGGTTTCTCTGTCTCTGTTTCCAGAGACTGTAAATGTTTGGGTTCACTGTGAGTCTAACATGATGTTTTAGTCCCTGAGTCACTCCACAGAAAGCACACAGAGTTCGGCTGTTTTTGTTTTTTGTTATTAATGAGGTTAGCCTCTTTGCATTTTTAAGGCCCTGCTCAACTAGTTAGATTACATGTACCATTCCAGGCCTGACTCCTTTGGTTTATTCCCTCCCCAAAGATATCAAGTTGTGAAAACGTCAGCATTCCAAAAGACTACACTATCAGCCTCTTAATGTCTTCATCTTAACAAGTGGCTCTGTGGCCCAGTTAACCAGCCTGGTGCCTCTCATAGCTCATGCAGTGTCAGTGTACATAATGGAGTTAGCATGGCTGGATATCACATGCCACATGCCACTATTACAGGCCAAATCCCCACAAAGGAAGTAGTTCATTTTGTGTGCTGTCTAGGATGCAGTTAGGGTGCCTTTCTGCCATAAATTGCTGGAATGATGTGGTTTAAATCAGACGGCATGTAGCCTGGAGATCCCAAATCATTCCATTCTCATTAAGAAATTCTGCAGCACGCCACCCGCCTCTGAACGGGTGTTTTTGTTTTTGTCTTTTTGTGTCTTTATTAAAATAACGGTTTACCTCGGGGCTCTTCATGGCAGACAGAGATTGCGTAATGTGTACATCAGGAACGTTGCTACACCAGGAATGTTTACACTGTGTGAATGTGACTGCAGGGGTTGGGGGCGGGGTGCAGTGTTGGAGTAAAAACAAACGCGGTTCTGTCTCGAGCATGGCTCTTGAAGACGTTTGCCAGTGGAAAGTGTCTGCAGCCCCTCTGAAGACGCAGGAATCCCTTTGTGCCCCAGCGGCACAATAGGGTGAAATGATGGGTGCGGGAGAGTCTCGGCACGGCCCACAGCTGACACCTCCCTGTGAACGGCCCCCGTGATGATATATGCTGAAATACCACAGGGAGATCTGGACTTGTGTGCATGCTCCGGCTCATATTATGCAACCCAGTGGCGTGGAAGAGAATGGTTAGGTAAGTGGTGCCGGAGGATGCGTCTCATGAGGAAACGTGGGCTCTGTAGGCGCTAACGCTAACGCTGTAGTCGGTTGTGTGGAACGGCACCAGAGGTTGATTTCAGGGGTGGCGAACTGGGGCGGTTTGCTGTCAGAGTGGGACATCTGACCGTGCCTGCACTGTGGTGCAGGCCGTGTGATCCACGACGCGAGTTCCTTCTACATCAGAGGAGCTGCCGGGCTCCTGAAGGGCATATGCTGCGTTTGTGCAGACCATTGCGCTACATTCTCTTGCTCTGCGCTCCTGAACGCCTCTTTTGAAACCACTGGGCTGAAATTGTTCACTGATCCTTCCCACAATCACAGCATTAATGTGCATAGCTGCCAATTGCCCATTTACTCTCTCATCTCTCTAAATCAATAAAAGGCATGTTTCTTCCTTGTCACTCCTCTGCTGACTACCAGTTCTGCACGTTTTTCCCCATTTATTTTCCACACAAAAAATGACTCTTCTTGTACGGGTGGAGAGCGATCATCTCCTGTAATCCCTGGCGGAGTTCTGACTGTGCTGAGAGGATAATTAAGGTGGAACACTCAATTGTCCACATACAGATCTGTGAGATTCTTCTGCAGTTGCTGCCTGTATTCAGAACACAAAAAAAAAAGTCCATTTCTTTGCCCCTCAGTGCTAGTCTAAACAAGCTAGAAAGAGTTGAATGCAGAAATTTGATTACAATCACAGCAGTGCTGATAATTGTTGTGTCTGTCCTTTCCCCTTGTGCCATCCATTGTACCTTAATGTATATGCTCTACATGATCTCTGTCTCCACCTTAAATGTCATTGTCACTTAACATTGACAGCCCAGATGTTTAACAGTGCCTGTAAAGAGAAGAAATAGCAGGGGAAAAGGTTTATCCTCAAAAACAAGTGTATTACTTGTGTGAGATCACAGGATGAGAGGACTTCCCGCCCAGTGTCAAATTACATGAGCCAGCTCAGCTGATACTCTGGGCTGCTTAGACTGACTGCTCTAAGATCTGTCACTCTCGGCTGCAGCTTTGGTTGCAGATTCCAGATTGCTCAAACTAAACTGTCATTTGCTCCTCAGCATGAACCAAATGTGATGTGTGAAAGCACCCATAGCACCTGAGTGTGGAACCATTTTGTTAAATGTTGTTGACACTTGATTAGAGCATTACATTAATGAATTATTTTATTTAATTATATTATTAATTCTTTTTCCTAAAATGTATGGATGCAGTTGGATGTTAGCAGACCTTTTGGTCTTTTTGGACATTCAGGCCTCAGTGGAGTGTTTAAACACATTCTCCTTTTTAGAGAGCTTCCATTTTTGGTGTCCCAGTATTGACCTACTTTATCTTTTTGTATAATCATGTATTCATGTAGATAACTGACCACCTCCCCAAAATCAACATAACATACAATAAAAGATATGCTATTTCCAAAAAATAAGACTTAAAGTATTCTGGCATGCATTTGATATTATGCCAATTGGAGCAGACAAATATTTTGCTAAAAATGTCATTTGTAGATGTTAATTTACAGTTTTCCCCATTAAAATGACATATGACAGGAGACAGGCATGTAAAGACAGCCATCTGGTACATTGTAAGTAATTTGGTTTTAGCAGTTATAACATACACAATTAGATGAAAGTCCCTTAGTGTGTAGATTGTATTTCATTCTTTGTAAGCAGTTGTGACATGTATGATTAAATAATAAAAAAGCATGAAACTAATGATCTCATTCAACCATATTAACATTTCACTCATAGTCCTCAAAAGACTGGTTGTGAGGTTTATAAGCATATTTATGCAGATTGCTAGTGGTAATCCTTGTTCTGAAGGCATCCTCTGTAGGAAAAAGATCTCAAAATTACTGTCACCAGAATAAAGTGGCATTCATAATATTATTTATTTATATATATATATGTATATATACATGTGTATATAATATATATATATATATATATATATATATATATATATATATATATATATATATATATATATATATATATATATATATATATATATACAGTATATAACTCAACTCAAACTCAACTTACTTCACAACGACCAAGACATGACATGCTTTATTACCTTGGGTAAGATGTGTGCTTCATATCAGAAGGTGAATAGACTTCTACAATTGACTCCAAATTGTGAAAAATGGGAAATGTTTGGGTTGTGTTAATGGCCGCCGCCAAGACCTGTGTTGTTTGTTTTAAAGTCAGTGTCATGTCATGGCATCGGAAGTATGTTAGACTAATTGAATTGATCATTTTAAAAAATCCTGTGTCATGATGTAGCCTTATGGCCTCTGAACACCTGTTCACTGCAGTGGCCCCATGTCCAGCCTTGAAGGTATGAACGTTTGTTGAGGGCTCGTTTTCCCCATGGGCCACTCGGATGGCCTCCAGATGTGGGGCAGTCTGCAATCTCTTCCTTCCTGTTTTGCAACTGCTTTGCAGCGGGTGGGGTTTTTAGGTTAAATGTCACTTGATCGGGAGCCTCCCAAACATGCAGTTCCAATATTTGGGCTTTGCCGTTGCAATGGACCGGTTCAGACTGGTTCCATTTCCATTTTCCAGTTTGTCTGGGTCAGTGCGGACATTTGAACTTTGTAATTCGGAAAATGCCGCCAAAGTGGTAAAAAGGTCAGGCATTCTGTCCTTTCTGTAACTAGATCAATGACAAAATGCAGGCAATAATAACAGAAAACAGCATGGCCTTAAATGCTGCTTTAAAATATAACCTACCCTGCCTGTATGTTCTTCTGTTAACAGAATGCATGCGATGGATGTTAATTTTCATCTTGCTAACTTAAAAATAAATCACTATTTATTCTGTCCTGTCCAATCTCCAAAGCAAATAACAAGCTGAGGTAAGATATGTGTGAAAATTACTTAATTGACACCATAATTTCATGATTTTACATTTTGAGTGTTAAACCTGTTACCAGGAGCAGTGATGTGCACAAGAACGTTTGCTGAACAACATGAAGAAAATGTCAACTCCTGCACAGAAAAAAATAATCATAAAAATAATAATAAAGTAATGACCACAGTAAACAGTCTGATTTCTGGCATTTATCAAAGCTTTCCTGCTGAAAGATCTTTGTGCTGTTCATTGTTTTATTTATCAGTAATAGGGAGTTCCTTAGGTGTTCCACACGTGTGCAAGCGTTATCCATGAATGGGGAACGTGTAGCAGTAATGATGAACCTTAAGTACTTTTCAAACGTGGTGGAAATAAAAAAAAAAAAACCACATAAAGGCAAGGAGGTACGAAATGTGTGTGAGTATGACACTGAGAATGTGCAAAGATTAAAGATATGTCTTGAAAAAGGACTGTGACTGTGACTGTAAACCAAGATGAGGTAACCCCTTTGACAGGACCATGGCTCATTTTTTAAAGTTTAGCATTACTGGCCAAGGTATTTGGCTGAAAGTGAGTATGAAGTGGTGTTCTCACAAATCACATCCTGTTTCTTGGCTTGTAACACCCCCCCTGTCTGCCCCCCTGCAGTCCTTCAATGTGGAGCACATGATCAGCCCCCCCGCCCGTGGTTGCGCATTCTCACACACACACACACACACACACACACACACACACACACACACACACACACACACACACACACACACACACACACACACACACACACACACAGCAAACCTGTGCTGTTTTTGTTTTTTTGTGTTTTTTTACTTTTTACAAACCTTCTCCTTTGTAGTTCTGCTTGGATATAGCAGCTGGTGTCCAATGGCTCACCCCAATATTTATCATATGCTTATCATGCCATTTTTCCATTTGAATCCCCAGCAAGGTAGTGACTATACAGGCAAGTCCAGCATACTCTGTGACCTCCTCGAAACTGTTCCATTGGAACAAAATTGCACTTGTAATCTGTCCCATGCAAATTCTCTCAAAGACTGTGTGATAACTACAACACGTGCCGAGCTGTCTAAGAACACGGCTCAGAATTAAGTGTGTGCATAGCCACTGGCTGGCAGGAGAGGAATCCACACTGAGAACACGCTAGGGTTTATGTCGCTTCCCCACATGATGGGTGTAGCTGCTGCTATTTCAACTCTTTGTGTACATTTTCGGCAGCATGTGCCTTTTTTTGGGAAACGTCAGTTGGAGTGCCAAAACCCTGAGCTGTAGTAAGGCCGTGGTGCTCTCTGTGGCAACAGCAAGGATTACAGTGCAAGACTACGATACAACTGGTTCATACCTGGACATTCTTGTTTTAGGAGAATTCTCGACAACTTTTTGGTTAATGAACAGAGAAAGGGACTCCCTGAGTTATTGACTGAGGCTTTTTTTTGCAGCTACTGTACATAAAAGTGAGCATTTACAACACCATTGCACTTACTCCATGCTCTTGTGTCAGAATTATGTTTTAAGACAAGTAACGCAAAATAGCACCCAAGAACACACATAGTACTTTTTTTTTGCATTTAAGAGGCAATGCTAGACCATTGCATTATGGGATTACTGGATACATTACTTGAACCATTACCAGACCAAGACACATTCCTGGACTAAGCTAAGCATGATTGGGAATGCATGAATTTTTCCAGAATACAAAAAAAGTTGAAAAATCTGAAGCTCCGTTCACAGTTGCAGCACACTCTGCCACATCCTCCACTGAGTGGGCAGGACTGTATGAAAATGTAAATGGGAAGGAACAATATTTCTAATGCAGGAACATTTTGTTTTCATTTTGTTATCACCAGCCAAAAGTGCTCTGTACAGAATGCTTTAGAGCTATTTGACTCACTTAAGTGTGCAGGTAACACCCATTATAGTTATACATTCACTGTAATTATCATTACGCACTGTGATTCAGGCATTGTCAAAGTAGCTTAAATCGTTTCCCTTTATCAAGACCATGCCTTTTTTACTGTTTGTCAAATCTGTTTGTACCAAATACTAAACACATTGAATAATAGCAGACCTACCCATTACATCAGTAAAATGTGTCACTAAAAAACAGTTTCTCATCATTTGATTTTATTGTTTTACAATTTATTTTTGATTAGGAAAATACTGTATTTAGATTGTATGCTGTCAGAAAGGTTGACTAAATCCCTGCTGATAACCTTGGAATTGCGCTGACACATGGCATCATGTGAGTCACTCGCTTGCTGAGCAGTGATCAGGCATGTGAGTTACTGGGAGGAGTGGACAGTGGCTGGAATGCAGCCACCATACTTCTCGACCACATTTCCAGGCTGAATGCACATGTGTCGGTTACCATCAGGTCTACTCTCCCCCTCTTGGAGAGAGAAGGTCTAGTTCTCTCCGTAGTGTAGATATCAGGTGGTGGTGTGAGAATTACTGTTTGACAGTGACACCTTCTGGGAGAAGTGGTACTAACCTCCTCTCTACTGTTAGACTGGTTATCTTCCCTGTCGTCCTGCTGTTCTTCCCACTGCAATTTTCAGTAAGCTGCCAGCATTGTTCCTGCATTTCCTAGACACTGTGTGACTGAATATTTTGTGTGACTGTTTTCCAGTCACACAAAATATACCCTTTGCTGTAATTGTAAAAAAAAAAACACCCACATGACCTGAATTTGACTTCAGTGACATCCTATTATTTTCTTATTATCTTCAAATTGGTTGAATACAACATGAAACGCAGCATGGTGGGAAGTAGTAACATTTTTATCTTAAAATAGACAGCGCTCAGTGTTTTACAGTAGACAGCAAAATGGAGGCACTGTACCCCTTAAGGCAAACACCTGCCCTATTTGTGGAGCATGTCCAGCAGTTGTCTGCATGCCTTTTTAACCTCTGTCACGCCGCATGACAGAATAGTAAGGGGTAACTCCACATCTTTCCCTTTGCGGTAGCTTTTAGCTCTGCTCTTTCCTCTCAGAGGACTCTTGGAAATGGGAAGTGGGTGCGAATGGAATGTTGAAGCAGAAGTGACGCCGCCCGCTGTCACATTAGAGTCAAGGCCATGTCACTGTCATGGGGCAGCTGTGACCCAGCAGGAATCACGCGTGTTACGCAACTGACTGCAGAACCCGTTTCCCAGGCATGAAACGGCAACGTTACTGAAACGTGATTTTTTCCCCTTCTTTCAGCAGTTCTGCATGTGTATTGACAGTCATGTTTACATTTTAAAGGCCGTGAGGCTCACTGTAGTGCAGGACATTGGTTATTTCCTTCAAAGATGATGACTGGAGCAATGGCTCTGTTCATTTTGTTTTAAATGTTTGAATTTAGCTTTGTTGTGTATTTGAAACAACTGTAGATTTTTATATTCTTAACATTTTGGGACTGATGTTTTAAGTTACTGGGTTAATATTATATAAAGTCAAGGTGATTATCTGGGCATATATATATGCGATTTGCAGAAATTAGCATGTTTGTAACTGGCAGGGTATTAAGCTGTTGCAGGTCAAGTACGTCTAGTTAAAGTATTACCAAACTTAAAATCCTAGTTCAGTGTTCTCTGCGTGAATAAATATTTAGAGTAAATACTGTATTTAGATTTTTTTTTACCCTTTATGCAACCTTGTTTGGCATCGTCTGTTGTACATTTAGCTCAGTACAACCTGGAAACCTCTGCGCTCATACAAGAGCACTGAAGTGAGAGGAGGGCAGTCCTCTGATACACTCACACGCAGTCAATAGGCATTTTTCACACTAGAAGTGACACCGTGGAGAAGCAGGCACTAATTGGAGGATAGACACTACTCTGCTGATGTTATCTCCGCAACTCGCGGGCACCTGACATGTTTCAGGGTGTCCAAGACTGGTGAGGTGAAGAGGCTGGTGGACCTACCCATCCCTCTTGCAGGAGGAGTAAAGTCAGCTAGTTCCACTTCCGTGGGTACCCAGTCATTGTCGGCACGTGACATAAGCAGGTTCAAATGCAGGCTATGGGGCTCTGCCTGTGCTTCCGTGGAGCGTCTTGCTGACTGGACCACTTGAAATGCCCAAATGTTTTGAATTGAAAGCACTTGTATCTGGGCACTGCCTGTTATGCATTTGTATTAGATGTGTGAATCAGACCAGATGAAATTAATAAGACACAAAGGGTGTGGTAGTACTTTCTTCTACCAAACAGACTCATTTCAAGTATAAGTATATTGAAAGTATATATTTTTTGTCTGTTTCACAGTAATATTTCTCTATGAGTGAATAAGTTTACGTTAGTAAGTTAACTTATAAAGCTTTGTATTAGCATGGAGTCCTCCTGTGTAATTATTAACGTACTGGATGGTGACCATAGCAACATTGTACATAATATGGAGAACAAAAGCTGTTATAAGAAAGAATGCTCCTCTATGTCTGATCTCGGGCTGCAGAAATTAGGTTTTCTATTTTGCATGAGTACTGTGTACATGAGTACTGTGTACAAGAGACAAGCCGAATAGAGAGGACAAAGCTGAATAGGATGCAGAAATTACCACTCATCCCCTTTGGCTGTGGTAATTGTTTTTTCATGTTGTGTTCAACAGCTCCTTGCAGTCCACATAAGGAGGGCATCCCATTTGTTATTTCTGTTCAGGGGTGTGAAAAGAACTAGTGAACAAACAGACCAATCAAATATTTGCAAAGGTGCTGAGTTTGCCCAGTGTCTGTGTCCCTATCAAAAGCCAGTTTTAAATGAGCGAAAAGCACACTGTCTTTTTACTCTGTTTCTGTCTTTATGTGTTTGTATTACTGTTTGTTTGTCTGTCTGCCTGCATGAACATCTGTGTTAATGTGTATTTGTGCTTGTTTGTGTCTGCCTGTGTGTCGGTGTCACTGTACATATCTGTTTATCCATGCTTGCCTGTGTCTGTGTGTGTCTCCCTGTACACGTGTCAATCTGTGCACTGTGTAGAAGGCAACAAACCTTCACAGCATCATGAAGTACAGCAAGCATGGCATTTTTTTGTATTTTCAGAAGAACCATTCTGGATTGCAACTTCCCTGGTTCACAAAATTGTACTTACTCCATGCACTCATCAGCCCTTAAGCAACCTGTGAATTAATGAATTGTGAAGTACTGACACTATAATATATTTATTAATATTATCAAAACTATTATCAATACTGTAAGTATTTATGATTTAGTCACTCATCAGATTCCCTCAGGGCATTTGTACATATTATCCTTTTATCCATTCAAATGAGCAGGGCCCTCACATAAGCCAAGTCTCCTCTGAGCCTTAATGGTTGTGCTGGGGAAAAGGGGCAAAGGATCAGTAGCTTCAAGACGATTTGTGAGCAGATAGATTAGAGAGACACACACACACAAACACACACACACACACACCCAACAATGTAAGCGCTGGGACTTGCCTCTGGGGGGTGATGTAGTGCATGCGTATGGTAAGTAAGGTGTGTGGTCAGTTTGGGAGGATTTGGGCCTGCTGAGTCACTTGCATTTGGATCACTTTTCATTCTCTGAGTGAATCCTCTCCTGTAAGCCTTTAATGCCTCCTGGTGGCATTTAGAATGGTTTTAACCTGGATGGTATTGTTTTTATTACAGGGCGAGTTTGTCAGGTGCCTCGCCTGTGATTATTCAGTAAGACAGCACTGAGCATGTTTTCATGGGTTAGAATGGAGTAAGGGTGTGTTTTGCCTGGATCTGAACAGAAAAACTTGTGCCTCCATACCCGGGTTGGGTGGCATTTAGCAGTGAAAGCCCTCTGCCGTCCCCACCTGATATCTCCACTTTCTGTGTGCTTTATAAAAAGGACAGGATTTGACTAATCTGGTTATGTGATTACAGCCCTGTTCACATGGTGTGATAGTGGTGATTGGTGAGCTGGGCTTTAGCTATGCTAGCCATTCTGTTTGGCCCTCTTGCTTGTGTACCTTGGCTTCTATACAACCTCGATTGTGGTAAAATGCACCGAACGGGAGGAGGAAATCTCTACAATGGAATTTCTTGTGAGATTCATGGGAAGTCATTCACATGAAAGTTGTCCAGGCAACTTTCCTTCCCAGTAACTGTGGTGTTATTTTGACTGTGTATGGTCTGTTTTCTCTGGTTTATACCTGCTGTTACTTGACCCTATCAAGTCTTAGTATTTTTTTTTTTTTTTTTTTTTTAAGAAAAACAAATTCATTATAGTCAGTAGTGTCGTCCACACGACCTGTGCTGTCACCTGTCTCCCTTTTATGCAACTGCTGAGCTAGGTCTCATTACTTTTGTGTCACCAGGTGATTTCTGATGAAGTACCCCATCTGGTAGTCATGGTACAATCTGCAGGCCCTCACTCAAAATAACCTGAGCCGCTCGATTCTGGTACAGATACACAACGTGACTGGTCTGGTAATTATAAATTAAGCAGTGAATGTGAAATTTGGCTTGGCAGTGATGAAAGTCTTCTCCTTAGTTTCCAGCTGTGGTAAGGGTCCCTTTGGCCTAGTGGTATGATTTTCAGTTGTTCAGGCTTCCCTACACTGTGTGCTTGGTATTGTGAGGCCCTTTATCTCCTGTGGCTCCATTAAAAATTCTGCTGTACAAGTGTATTGAAGATAAGGATAGTAAACACTGTATGTTGCTCCAGCAAAGGCTATTTGGAAGAAAGGATGCAATGTAATTATGACTTGTATGGTTTGATTCATATGGTGTTGAAAGCAGACCTTTTGCTATTATCACTTGGTGCTCTGAATTCCACTCAATAACCTATTATTAAACCTGTGAAGGTAATATAAGTGTACTGCTGTGTGCAGTATAGCCTACAGCGTTGCTTGACGGCAGACTTCACACCTGCGGCGACGTTCTCTCCTGTTCGGTGTTCTGAAAGGAGAGAGAGGTCTGGTGCCCGAGGCTCTCCAAGCGCAGCTGCTTAGCCTGCAGCTGTTAACACTGCAGCGGTCTCACCTGAAGGTGCTCCGGCTGCAGGGAGAGCAGACACAGTCCTGTGACAGATGCTTCTGTCCCGGCCCAGGTAGCAGGGGACACCAGCGTGCCTGTTTGAACAAGAGACGGGGACACCTTGAATGCAAATAGCCCTGTCCTACACCTTAATGGGTCGTGTTCTGCTGTGTGTGTGTGTGTGTGTGTGTGTGTGCGCGCGCGCAGGTGTATGCATTTAAAAACTTTGCATTCTGTAATGTGCAATGTATAAAACAACAAAATGAAAATGGATATTGAAAAAAATGCCTTTCGCGCATTTTTTTCCTTCAAACATCAGGTGACACCTCGTTGGATTAAAAGCCACACACCAAAAAGGGCTCTAATTGTATTCTAAATATGTGACTATACTACAGTGAGAGAGTGATGATAATGGTGTTCACCTTATCTAGCTTGGTGCTGTAGTGTATTGTGTGCGGGAAGTCCTGAGGTTTGAGTGAGGCAAAGTGCCGGATCTGAGAGATTTGATTCTCTCTGGAATGCTCTATTGTAGTCCTGTGGTGTCTAGGCACTATTTTGTCTGGTTTCCTGATTTCCCTCATTGTTTTCAGAGTTTTTGCGGTCCAATTTTCACTGCTCTGCATACCTCCACACCCTGGGAGTATCCACTCGTGTTTTAGGTGTTATCACATTCCCTGAATCTTTGTGGGACAAACTTGGCCATTCCCAAGACCAGAAATTTGTCAACAATTGGCACCATTTGAGCCTGTATCCTGCTGAACCTTATTGAAGTTTGTGTTTACTAGGAGAGAAATCACTGCAGCTTGACGCATTAGACTCACTGGGATAGACTTGATTCAGAAGTCACATGGGTGCCATAGGAAGCTTACGCTGTAACCCTGAGTTTTTAATAAAAACGAAAAAAATAGTGTTTAAAGTACTGTTACTTTATACTGCACTTAGTATAAAGTAATCACCACTGATTAATAATCACCTAATCACCACTGCCATATCCTCTAGGGTTCACCTCTTTGTGGAAAAGGTTTGTACAATAAGTTTGGTCTATGTTGAGAGTCACCTCTAGTGTACACCATTGCAGTTCACTGCAGATATCATCAAGAGAACTGTTGGTTTATCTCCAGAGGTTTTCAAACTGTTATATTCAGGCTGCTGTCATTTATTTTGCATCATTAATTTAAATAATTTCTTTGTGCTCAGCCCTGGGCCATCTATAGAAAGTGGCAACTAAAATTGCACATCATCATCTGGAGGAAGTTCAATTATGAAACTAATATTTTTTTCAATGCTGTATTTTCCATAGTTTGGCTTTCAGTTTTGTTCTGAGGCATATTAGCGTTTGCAGGGCTCTGTCCTTAGCAGTCCTGACGAGAGATCAGAGGGAGGAGGAAGTGGAAGGCAGAGAAGGCACTTTGTGTGTTCTCAGAATTAGGGGAGCGCAGTATAGTTTTCGGGAACAAGCCCCCGTCCTTGTGGGCTGGACTGGTTTGTCTGTGTAGTCGCTGCACGGTGTCCGTGTGTGTGTGTGTGTGTGTGTGTGTGAGTGTGTGTGAACGTGTGTTTGTGTGTAGTGGAGCAGGGTGTGCTCACGGTGAGGTGAGCTGCGGTGACTGTGCCTGTGCTGTAGACCCTCCTCCTCCTCCTCCTCCTCCTCCTCCTCCTCCTGTCGGCGTTTGCGTTGATCAGGGATCAGGAGCTCAGGGGCTGATGCTGTGCTGGCGTCTCGCTCAGTGTCACAGCAGCTGATCCTCAGAGCACAGCGCAGAGCAGGCAGAGCGCTCCCTCACCGCACCTGGGACACCCTCACTGGCCGGCCCGCCCCCCTCCCCGGACTCCACAGCGCAGGACACCCGGGCCCCCCTCTGCATTATGGAGCAAGGGCAAGGCTCGCGACGGGGTGAGTGGGCTGCCACTTTCTACACAACCCACAGGAACTTTTCAGCTGCGTCCGGATCGGAGCGCGTTGAGACGGGCGCAGACAGCGAGCGACGTCCCGGGCTCTCCTGCGGTTCTGCCAATGCGTTTCGGCGCCGGCGCTGGTGATGCTACATTTATTTCGCGGTCAACCGCACGGTCAGTCCCCTGGCTAACTGGGAGCAGTGTTAGATAAGGGGATTGGAGTGACAGCTCCCTAGCGCTGTGAGCCTCGGCCAAACATAGGTGTGCTAGGGAGCTTACAGATCCGCAACTGCGGGAGCTTATGGCTTATAAATAGCGTGCATGGCCATTTATTGCCATAGAGACCGAGACGCTTGGCCTCTTTGTTAGCATGTTACCTGATGCTTTGAGGTAGCTTGCAGGTGCAGTGATTTTTTTTTTTTTCCCCTCCGGTTGTGGTTCTAACGATTGGCTCTTTGTTTTGATGTTTGACATGTGAGTGGTGGTGTGCAGCCGAGCTGTTTCATGCCGGATATTAGTTTTGTTGAGTGACAGAACTTTTGCTCAGATTTTTTTTGTGGGCTGGAGGTGCATTTGCCAGTGTCCTGATAACTCAGTATTGCACAATGCTCAATTTCCAGAGAATGGGCAGAGTCAATGGCCCTTAACAGAATGCAGACTACTTCACAATCCTGCTTCCTCTCACATTAATACCACAAAAAATCCATTGATTGCTTAACTGTGAAGTGGGAGGACCCAGAGTAAAGAATCTACAAAAGTGAATTTTTTTTGGTACACAACATCATGGGTTTGGTGGTTGGCGTAATTAATAAAAATAATGAGTGCATGCACCATAAAAGCTGCTTAAATTTCTTAATCAAGGTTGGGCACATTAAGGTGCATTGCAGTTAGATTGAATCTGTCTCCAGGTGGCACTGCTAGGTTTGTGGAATGGTAGGGGAGACAGTCTTTGTTTCCTGTGACCTCAGCACTGTAATCATTTTAGGGGGGAAGCTGCCTCCGCACGCAGACTTTATTCACAGGCTATTGTAATACCGGACGCTGGAGGGCAACTGATGCAGCACTCAAGGACTGTACCCTGAGCATGGCACAGTATATTTTCAGAGAAAGCTCCTTGCAGCTACTCTCATTCATCAACAGAGGTAGGACATGCATCCTGTACCGCTCTGTGCAATTTCTGGTAGAACAAGTACTCTGCAGCTGTTTTGCATCATGAAAGCCGTTACTGATTTTGGAAATTGCCAAATTCGCTAACTGTGAGAGGATACTTGCGAGAGAGAACGGCAGAGAGAGAATTTCTTTGATTTTTTAAAAAAAAGTAGTTTTAATAGTTAATAGTTTAATAGTTTTAAAATTGATTGAAAACATTCTCTTTGTTTCTCTTTGCTTTTGTTCTATCACCTAATGCAAGGTAGAGACACACATCAGTGCTGGCACAGTGTTGTGTTTGAATTAAATTCCATGGTGTAACAATGCATTTAAAAACAAGAAACAGTGGCATTTTTATGAATTTTGAGAACGGATGATAACTGTTGTAAGCGGATCATTGCAATCTGGGTCATTGCAAAACGGGCACTGTCTGTAATTTTCCCCTGTACAGGTTTTCCTAGTTTCCACTCCTGTGCAGGTGCACTTAAAAGCACTTTGAAAAGGCTGTTTTCATTTATAGCCAGATGCAGATGAGATGTAGTCAGTAGGGGGTCCCTCCAGGTAGAGTGGGCTGCCTACTACTTCATGTGGCCAGGATACACTAAGTTTAGGAGAATTCTGTGTGCTTTGGGGACCAACAACAGAGAAAGTAGCCTGGCACAGTGGCAACTAAATACTGCCATCTCCTGCAAATGGAACTTGAGTGTTTGTTCTCGCCAGGGTATTGCGTTCTTTAATTCTTGCTTACTTGTGAGAAGAGATTTAAAAATCACAAAACATGGGGAAAGAGAAGTAACAATTTTCTTAAATTACAGACCAGGCAGTGCAGGAGGAGACTGAAATCTGTTAAATTGGACCTTTATTATGTCTAGCTGGTTAGCTAGCTGCTAGTAAGTAACCAGTGAGTTTTAGTTAGCTAGCTAGCTAGCTAGCCAGCTGTTGAGCTGGGTGCTAATTGCTTACCAGGGTGAAATAGCTGGGGTGGAAAAGATGTAAGATATCAAATGTCTTACCATAGCTAATTGCACCTCAAGGTAATGTAAGGAAACACAGTTCATTTTTTAAAAAGGCTGATATCCGCTGGGGTTGTCCATCGAAAGGCCAATGTGGCAAAAGGAACCGAGGCATTAAGGGTGTAGTGACATTTAGCCACTTGACTGTTCTAAATGTCCCATTCTGTTGACGCTGTTTCTTTTTCACAGACAAAAATGTAGACCTGTAGATTATTTGATGCCGCAAATTCTTGAATTCCTCAAACCATTACATTTTTAGGAGGTTTTATCAAATTATAATATTCATCACACTACAAGCAAGGCTTGTTATACATGGTTACATGAACCTTACATGAACTTGAACACCAGTACAGTAACACAGAGAAGTGAATATAATTATATGAATTATATTTGCACAAAATTTTCATCTTAGTAGGCAATCAGATATTACTGATGAGTGTGAATGAGAATGATAAAGAACAGGAAGTGAGGAAGAGGAACGCACTGTGACAATTAAATATAATTTCTGACAGAGACCGCATTAAAAAGCAATTTCACACACAAGAGTTACACAAAACCGAAATTGGCACGATTAAAACGATTCAGAAAGGTACAAAATCACAGATAGAATGAGTTAAACAGGTAGGAGAAATATAGCTAGGTATTATATAAATCCCTCTGAGGTCTCATTTGTTTCATACAGGTAATCTATCCTGGGACTGGGTTTTCCAGGTTTGTCAAGGAACTGTGCTGTTTAGATGCTTCTGAATGACATTATCAAGATTACACAGCTGTGAGTGTTTCTATTTCAGTTTAACTGTTTTGATCACATTCCATTTTATCCCTCATGAGGAAATTTTAGGCCTTTTATAGACAAACATTTACAACATGGAACATGGGTGGATTGAACAATACATAACAAAGAATAATTACTTTTGGTATAGGAAAAAGTTATTTTACCCCTGTGAGACACAACTGCTGTAGTGTGGATTGAATGAGCATGGTGATAGTATTAACTCTAATGTTAATATATGAGTATTTGCATATCTGTTTTTACTTAAAAAGCCAGCCCTGTGGCTGTGTGTTTGTAGCACATGGATTGGTAGAAGAATGTGCAGAATCCTGGGTACTCTTCCTGAACAGCTGGCTTCATAAACCTGATGCAGAGACACACGTACATCATTGGATAGAAAAACAGACTTAAGCCATGCAAAGGATCCTGCTGGCAGTATGTCCTGACCCAAAAGAAGCCTTCCGTCTTTTCTGACATTCATCTGTGTACAATTTTTTTTTCTCCTTCCGGTATCTGCTATAATTTCCTCAATGGGTGAGACGCAGCCTATTGTCTGTGCTAGACACCTTGGAAATGGCCCAATAGGCGTACATGCCGCTAATGATGATGCTGGCATATGCGTAAACTAGGTCACAGTCCTATCCCTTGTATATTAAACTAGATTGTATCTCATGGGATTTTGCAGCACAACCTCCTGCTTTCACTGTCCTCCTGCCCCCCATCCCCCGCCCCCAACGGTTTCACTGCTACGGCTGACTTTTTCAGCCTGAGTGTACGTGCCAGGCAGCCAAGTGAAAGCACGTGTATGTCAGTTCTATAGCAGCTCAGTAGAAATGAATGAAGAAAGTGAGTCAGGCAATATCATGTCTCAGTTTTAGTCTTTCTACTGATATCTTGCAGGTACGGAAGCTTCACAAGCTTCACAAGTCACAATTGTGTAGAACACTCTTTTCATTCCATCACAACATTCTATAGCTATACATTTCAGTGGCACATCCTGAATAGATTCCTAGGGCTGAATGATATTTAAATACATCACAAGACTGGTCCTTACAAATAAATGTTATGGTTTATTAAAATGATTCCATTGCTTCTTGACCTGTGTATCTGGCTAAGCATATTGGTGCAAGAGGCTGGTGTTTAATTGACAGGCATAAGAATTATTGACATTCTATATAGGTCAGTCGTATTCCTCAGACTACTGACAATGTAAAGAACATTTAGCGTGTCCTGTAAATATATGTAGTGCAAATTAAATCCATTGGAAAAATGTAAATATTCACATGCCATTTGAGGATGCCGAGGATGTATTGTGATACATGATATTAAAAAATATGCATACAAGTGATTGATATTAAAAGGGTTCCTAAACAGTTTCACAGACCGCAGTCAAGATTTGAATGCGGGTTTGTTGTGTGCCAAAAAACCCTTCTGTCGGTAATTTTTACAATGTATTTTAAAATACACTTGTATAAGCGCAAGAAAAATAATCCATTTGGCACAGCATAAATATCAACTGCAGCAGAGCAGTAGAGGTCATCTATTGCTAAGACGGTTGATACCTTTATTTGGTACATCAATTTTTGGCATACTGCGTTTGAGCCCATTTATCCTTTTTTTCTGGAATGTATATTTTTTTGTCTTACCAAATAAGCTTTGTTACTGTGGTACAGTGGATGCATAGGTATGGCCATCTCCCACTTCAGCTACCAATAGTTGAGCTCCCCTGGAATTCTGAAAACACATGCAGGGCCTGGGGGGGGGGGGATGACCAAGCAAACTGTAATTTTGCATTAGCCAAAGGTTATTGCTCTGGCCCAGACAGAAAACCCAAAACAAACAACACTTACAAATGTGGTGTGTGCCTCACAATAGATGTCAGTTCTCAAATGTCACTGAGAAATCCACATTTCCCGAGACTTGACTTTACTGTACTCAAAGGCCGTCCGGATAGAAGTCTGCATTCAGTAGTCTTGCCTTTTCTGGTCCATGCAAATCATAAAGGGCCCCTGAGCCAGAATTAGATGGAGAAGTCAGCATGCATCATGGAATTAACCCCCCTTCCAAAGAGGATTTAATGACGTTTGGATTTGCCGTAATTAAAGGCACTGACCACCTGAAACATTCAGCAGCACTGATAGCCTTCCCCATCAGGGTTTTTGTTGTGCCAGGCATCATATCAGAGATGATCTAATATGACTGCTGCTATACTTTACTTCATTTGATTCTTCCCATTTGTTAATTGTGAGCTTTCACAGATAACTGTTTTTAAAGTGCACCAGACAAGGACGTTCTGACTTTCTGTATGATTACCACAGAGCTTAGGCGGGAAGCCTCTTACTCCACCCAGCTGGACAGAGCAGTAAAAGTTACAGATGAAAGCTCCCTAAGCCAGAGTTCACTTAGCAAGCAGCAAGCCACCTGCATTTGCTAAGCTTATATGCATTATATAATAGTGACTCAGACATTTACCGCTTGGTTATACGGCTTAGGGAGGCTTCATCATACGATGTCAGCAGTTGAGTGTCAGCGGCAGGCCGCTATATCAAAACATTTACTTTCCGAGATCAACAGGAACCAGTTTGGAGTGGTGGAAGGTCCTTGCTCAGATCGCAGTTTGGTGCCAGAATATTCTCCTGCAGATCAGTTCAGGTGCAGGCCAGCAAAATGTCAGTGTCAACGGCCGCTAGGAACATGAAAGGCACCCCTGGCATTCCAGCCCAGAGAAATCTGCAGTGCCACCTTGGGTGTTACTGCACTGCAATCTGAAAGGGCAATGTGACATGGCACTCTGAAAAGATGGACCTTTTCAGGTTAGCCACCTGAAGCTCTGAGATTAGATGGGGTAATGCCGAAATATTTGGAAATAAGAGTGTGGGGTGTTGGATGGTGTATTTTTTTCTTTTTGAATAGAGAGGTAAGGATAAGTTTATCAGTTCAATAACATTTTATTTGACATTATTGTAATAAAGGTGAAAGATGGACATTAAAAAAGGCAAGTGTATCAAAATACTAAATGGATTTGTGTTGGGAGATAGGCACCACTTTGTCAACATGTAATTATGCTGTAAATTTACTAATGGGTGATCAAAACTGACTCAGTGATGGGCTGCCAGGTGTTTTTATTCTACATATGTAAGACACAGTCCATCTGTGTGTGTTTCAAAAAGTTAAAGGTTTTACTAATTTTAATGTTTATAGATGCACACCATTGTGTGAGGGAACATTAGCCCCAATGATGGGTTAAAATATGCTACTGCCTACCAGTCTACGGCCTTTTTTTTTTTTTTTTTTTTTTTGATTTTGTGTTGTATATAGTGCAGCTGAAATGTTGCTGCCATATAACTGAACGTGACCTGTGACGCAAACTTAGCTGCACAACATGTACTGTTGTGTATCTATAGATACCAGATTTAGATACTAGTACTAGCAAGGTAATGCTCTTCTAAACTCTCAAGGAAGGAGCTCAAGGAAATTTAATACAACAAATCTGATTAACCAATTGAAGGTACGTCACTCCACTGTGCATCTTCCATTCGATAAATGACTGAAGAAACCCATTACCTGTTCACTCCACAGAATAGGCAATTTTGTCTCATGAAACAATCAGTCCAGTGCTCTTAGAAGTCACATTGTGACAGTCCAAAGGCTAAAGAAATGATTTGACAAAACAGTGGAAATTTTTGTACTGTAATCATCCATTTTCAATCTGATTGAGTTTCCATCATCCTATTTATGACAGCAAAGCACACTACACTGTACAACGGGCAGTTTCAGATCGGTGTGCTGCCTACACTACATCTGCACATATCCACTCACTTCTAAATATCATTTCAGGGATGAGCTTTGGAAAAGACATTTAGAGCTCAGACATGTCTCATATCCATGTTGGGTTTAATCACTCATTTGATTGATGCAGATTTCAGATTGCAGAAGGGAGTGGCTGTACATGGCCAGAAGTACAGTGGCCTACATACAGCAGGTTCATCTCAGGCACATTTCACATGTTTTAGAAAACAGATCACAAGTGTTGGAATTGGTGTCCAGCATAAGCTTTTTATCATTAAATTGAACGATGTCTTAAAGTATTAAATTGCTAATTTTTAAATTTTTTTTAACAAAAATGAATAAATACGGATCCTATGAAATGGATTTTTGGAGTACAAGTTAATTTGGTCAGAATTATTCATTTCGGCTATCTCTGTTTTACATCATATTCGGTTAGGATTATTTTCCTTACATTTAATATTGATATGCACGTTGTGCCAGATGGCTTTAATGAGCTGGTTAAGAAATAACTGAAAGAACATGTCAGTTGTTTTAATTTAAGTCAGATTGTACACTTCATAGTAGGTTTCCTGCATGTGTTTTGTCACTTTGCTGTTAGTGGCTGAGTTGCTGCTGTCAGGGCATTTCAGTTTTACCAGTATTTGCATTTGGAATCAGCCACTTTACCTGGGAGAACATTAGATATTTGTATTGGCCCAGAACTTCCTTATGGATACACCCCTAATTTTATTAACCTTTTTGAAAACAAAGTGAAACAGGAATATTTATTTAAATATTGCATCAATCAAAGTGTTTATTATTTTTAAATGCACACATATCACTACTTTAAGTACTTTACTTTAAGTTTGACATGTCTTTTATGCCTGTTCCATGTTAGGCAGAGTTGAGTTTGTTTGTAGCACTTATAAACCAAAGGCACAAATGACCAAAGCAGTTGCTCTTCCCACTGATTAAATTCTAATACATGTGCATTTGTGCTTTAAAGTTTTTCTCTATAGTGATGCTGTCTGTAAGGCTGCTGTAACTATGCTACAACAGGCAAAGATAAATGTGGCACTATGTGTGGACTTCCAGAAATAACCCTGGCTGGGGCTACTGCCGCAAGCTGGGCCCCTTCATTTGACAAAGCCAGTCTTTCATTGACCGTGTTGTTTTCTCCTGCTGGTTAACCATTAGCTAAACCTGTCCATTAACTATTAACCATATATAATCAATGAAACCTCTGTATAGGGAAGAACATTAATGACTTATTCTGAACTGAATGTAGAATCTGCCCAGCCATGCATTGGATACCTGACTCCTAGAGGTCATCTATTTCCTTGAGGGCAATAAGTATACCAGCAACCGGGAGGGCACCCAGCCATCTTCTTTGTATTCGGGTTTAACAGAGTCTAAGGGATTGTTTACCCACAACACTGTCAATAAGAACAAACACACACGCTTATAGTGGGTGACATAATCAGTATTGGAGAAGGGGAAAATAATGCTGTTGTGTGTTGCTGGTATTTTTTCACTTAATTTTTCTAACTGACCACTTGGGCCATGCTGTGTTGGCAGTAACACACAACCTGAGTCAAGTCAGTACTCTGAAAGATGTTTTCCTTTGTCCTGTTTTCTAGTTGCCTGAAAGATGACCTTTTGCATCTGGTTCACTAACATGATTCTCGCGTTGAACCTCTCCCCGCTGACATTGTATGTCGTAAACTGAGATAATCGTACATTCCAGTTTTAGTATGTGTGCACATCAATAGTGTCTCTTTCTGTCGGTTCACAGGAGATGGGAATCCAAAGGAGAGCAGTCCATTCATCAACAACACTGACAATGACAAAGGAACCCTCTACGATGGGAAGAACATGGCCCTCTTCGAGGTACAGCTCTCATTCTCATTCAGCTCTCAGGCTTGGCTCTCATTCATCATAGGTTCTGATTGAACGCTGCTAAGTGTAAGTTGATTAATGACAGCAATAAGCTGTTTTCACAGCTCTTACAGTCTCTCAAATCTAATGGGGAAACCATAGAAATAGATTTGAATGGGATTGACTATATTTGAGGATTGAGTATACTTGGAGTATATTTGAGGATGCCAGGCTTGGCACAGTTGATTCAAAAGGGTGACGGGAATCATATCGAGAAGGCAGGTCTTTAATCCTTAATCAGAACTGATATAGACTGAGTGATAACCAGTCTTTCAAAGCCAAGCTCTGACATTTAAGATGTATCTCTTTGTTTGTTACTTTCAGCGGTTGAGAGGGAATGTGCCGTTCCTGGAGTATGCCATGGCTTTTGGCTTTCTTACTCTCGCCCTTTTTCCACATAAATGCCGTACTTCATATTAAAGTGTATGAATAAAGTAAATTACAGAGTTTGAAATCTATTTCTACTTCATGAATTGAAAATGAAATGCGTTAGGGTAGTGTCTGTACCCATCGACATATTCTTAGGTTCCAAATTGCCTTGACCATTTGAAAAACTGCTCAGCTCCAAATCCGTGTCCTTGTATCCGTTCCACACGCTTGCATGCAACGGAAACCAAGCGGTCATATTTGAAGGTGGACGGTCCATCACTTGACCGTGAGTGGTAATGCTGTGTTGAACTGTTCTGTTCACAGGAAGAGATGGACAGCAACCCCATGGTGTCATCACTGCTCAACAAACTGGCCAATTACACGAACCTCACCCAGGGGGTTATTGAACACGAGGAGGCTGACGATGAGGAAGGGGCAAAGAAGAAGGCCGTCAAGGTAGGCCTCGCAACTCAGAGCTCAAGGACACCCCGCTCACTTCAGCAGTCTCCAAACACATTTTACTTGAGCTGTGCAAGATGAATGGGGCCAGAGCATTACCCTTGATGATACCAAACTGTGGGGTAAAATCTCCCAAACGGTACCAACATCTGCAAAAACAACCGCACAAAGCAGTGCAAATTAAAGTGCCGAAGGCAAGTTTAATTCAAAATCGCAGTGACTGCATTTTTGACAAGGACACATTTGTGTGCCATATGTTCTTTGAAGGACCCACAAGCATGCGCCTGCTCTGCTTTGCGTGTGCACTGCTGTGCAGCTGCTCAACAGTTTTCACTCTCCGTGAAGTCCACACACCCTTACCCCAGAGTGAAGAAATGAAAACCACATTCAGCTCCTCCCTGTACAGATTGACTTCTCCAGGGCAGTGTTTTCATAGCAAAGGATGTTAAGGAAATTAAGTGTGGTTCTGTAATCAGAAAGTTGCACAGTAGATAGACCACAACTTTTCAGGCAACTTCAGAGATTCTGTAGCCACTGAAGCTGTATAGTTTGCATCGAAACATTTCTGCTCTTTTTCTGTCCTGAATGTAACGTGTCTGTGAGAGAGTAGCAGTTTTGTAACACCAGACTGCCACAAAACTCTCCTTCGTGGGATGTTTTTGTCCCTAGCCGTATGCCTGGAGAGTGACTTCATTTTTAATCGCTGTTCTTCCTAGTTGTTGCTAGCAATTAAAAAAAATGCCCCCACTGCTGCCAAGTATTGTAAAGACGGCTGCCACCAATTCAGCAATTGACAGCAGTTGCGCCACAATATTATGTGTATGGAGGGATTGGAGATGATGTAGGCAGCATTCTGATTGGCTAAAGGTGGTTTTCTGTGCAGAGTGAAAGGGAAGATGCTATCCATGCTGTCTAAAGATTAAGAGGATTAATAAGATGTGTTATTTGATGATGTATCAAGAGCTTTGTGGAACTGCCTGCCATTTAGAGTACAGAGGGTCTCTGTCCGTTTCTGTCTGTGAGGGGATGGAACAAAAAGCCTAATATCATGTGTAATAAGAGGTTCACTTATTATTTCATCATTAGTAACATTGTTAGCAAGGATACTATGTGTTGTTGCTGGCTGTTTTAGAGGTAATGGTGATTATTTCACCCCTGAGCTTGTATACGGGCTGGAAAAGAATGGTTAGTGGATGCATGGACCACTTGTCAGATGCACACTCTTGTATGTTAACAGTACCACAATTTCATTGTTATTCTAATTTTGGGGGGATAATGAGAACACATAGACCTGTAACAAAACTGGTACTACAGCTTTTTTTAAGGCACCAGTTAACAAATAAACTAAATACATAAACTTTCTAAACCCCTAAGATGGCCTGTACAGTACGTCGTGCACAAAACACAAAGCATTTTAGAGGTTGAAATCCAAAAATGGATTATGTGTTTGCATTTGAGCACGTTTCTGCTACAGACCGTGTATGACAGTGGGATGCATTTATTTCTGCCCCTCAGAGTCCTCAGATGGGCACGTTCATCGGCGTGTACCTGCCCTGCCTGCAGAACATCCTGGGTGTCATTCTCTTCCTGCGTCTCACCTGGATCGTCGGCACTGCCGGCATCATGGAGTCATTTGCCATCGTTTTCATGTGCTGCGCCTGTGTAAGTCCGAATCAGCCTGGGCACTGGCTCCCATGGGGGGAATGTTCTAGTATGTTCTCTGTGTACCCTCTCAATCTCAGCAATATTGAGAGGTCCTATTCAACCCTCGGATCTTATTTGCTTTCCCCATCATGGCCATGACCATGATGTGCTCAGTGCGGGTTCTGTAATGTTCTGGTACGTTCTCTGTGTACCCTGTCCATCTCAGCAACATTGAGAGCTCCTGTTCCATACTTTGGTTGTGTTTGTTTTCCCTATCACGGCCTTGAGCACAACGGCCAACTCTTTAGCATCACAGTGTCCGTTTAATGGCCAGCTCTTCTGTTGCCACAGACCTGCTGTGTGCTCTGCACAGTCAGGCTCAATTCCATTTCATTTCAGTCAGTTCAGGAAATTAATTGAAATTCAATTAATTCATTCAGAAATCTTCATAGAAAATGATGGGCAGTTTTAACTTCATTAATTGAATTTCAGCTCATTCACAGAGTTGAATGGATTGAAGCTGAGCTCAGCCTGACTCTGCGTGCGTCTGCGTGCGTCTGCGTGCGTCTGCGTGCGTCTGCGTGCGTCTGCGCGTGTCTGCGCGTGTCTGCGCGTGTACATGCACATGTGGAAGTGGTGAAAGTTACTCAGTTGCTAATCCCCAGCTCTAAATGTAGACTTAGAATGCTACTTAGATGGTGCGCACGCATTTGATTGCACTTGGCAGCTTGATGCACGTAATCTTCAAGAGCTCAAGAGCCTTTGACCCGAGGCCTTATTTATAACCTCACAATGCGAGTGCAGACATGGCCAACTGGTATTGTGGACATGCAGTTCAAGCTCTTCCTGTCGAAGCCAGATCTTTGTGGCAAGTCAACGACATTAACGGCAGAAAGCACTTAACATGCGCATCATTGTAGCATGACTACTGGCTTACCTAATCACTGTAATACAATGCACCGCTTTTAGCAGCAAGGCCTGGGGTGTCTGAGGTCTTGCTCGCTTGAGGTCTTGCGTCCATCCCCTGGCACTTGTCTGGTCTGAAGGTCAAGCATCATGACATGACATCATCATGAAGAATGTTTTACATTTTACTTTTACAAGGTGTCAGTGGATGCACTGTACAGAATTTTAAGTGTGTCAGGATGTATAAAGAACTTACATTTTGTCCTGTTAATGGTGCTGCTGTATGAATGGTTTCATTGTTATATTATGCCTCTGGGAGAAAGGGTTTGCTACAGTAGTACAGAACTTCTGAAAAGGCGAATATTAGGGGTGTAACGGTACGCAAAAGTCACGGTTCGGTACGTTTTCAGTACAGTGAAAAAAAGACATGCAAAATATGAAATTAGTCTTCATTTATTATGAATTTAACATGTAAACATATAAACTTGTACAAACTTGTAAACATTGGCAAACTGGCCATAATTTCCTGAAAACATAAGGAATGCACATAAAAGCACATACCTTTCTTTCTTTAAAGAAAAAAAAAAAACATACCTACGTCTAGGTATTATTTTTAAAAAAATGTCAGTTAATATTGCTGTAACCTACTAACAAAACTTAAAATGCTTCTGAAGATTATCAAATAAATAATAAAAAAAAATTTAGTATAGTAATAAAATAAAGATCCATTAAAGTGCAGCGTGTAGAAAATTATTGATTCATTCTATTCTCATGTTTGTTTTTTTTTTAAGAAAAATTTATGTGTCCACATTGTCTGCAGA